>CM043015.1:153189613-153840705 GCA_023690525.1 Holotrichia oblita | reverse complement strand
TGTGGATGATCTACTCACAGGGGCTGCCACCAAACAAGAAGCACGAGATATTGTCCAAGACATAAACAAAATGCTGCGGAAGGGTGGTTTCGTACTGCGAAAATGGGCTTCTAATTCACCAGAAATATTAGCCGACGTTGGGGACAGTTCAGACACATCATTACTAACACTAGATCCCGACAGCACAATAAAAACATTAGGACTACAATGGCATTCTGCGACAGATACGTTACAGTATAAGGTATCGAATCCGCAATCAGGGTCTCCGATTACCAAACGAAAAATTTTATCCAAAACAGCACAAATCTTTGATCCTCTGGGTTTGTTAGCGCCCATTATAATCAAGGCAAAAATGTTGATGCAAGAACTGGCAATTGGAGGTACACTGGGACGAATCAGTTCCAATTCACATTCATTCGACATGGAGACAGTATGAATCAGACTTAGAGGCTTTACAGAAGTTACAGATACCTCGAGGTGTTATAAATACAGAGTCATATGAGTTCATCGAATTACATGGATTCTGCGATGCTAGCGAGCGTGCTTATGGCGCCTGCATCTATGTCCGTGTACATTGCAATGAGGGTATAGCAAGTAACCTGTTATGTTCCAAGTCACGAGTGGCTCCTACAAAGAGTACTACTCTACCACGCCTAGAATGTGTGGTGCTGTACTTCTATCTAATTTAATCTCAAGAGTAAGAAGTGTACTAAACATCAAAATCAGAAAGGAATTTTATTGGACTGATTCACCAGTGCTTAGTGCATGGAAATCAAGGTCAAAAACATGGAAAACGTTTGTAGCAAATCGCATAGCACAAATTCAGGAACTCACTAATACCGACAATTGGATATCATGTCTCCACATTGGAAAATCCAGCAGATTTGGTATCTCGCGGAACTACTCCAACGGAACTAATGGAGAGCAGCTTGTGGTGGAATGGACCTGACTGGTTGAAATCAAGTTCTGAACTACCATGTGATACCACAGAAGAACAAATTAACATTCCAGAGGCCGAAATCTGTGAGACAGTAGTCACAATGTTATCAAGTAAGGAAACTTTTACGATTTTTTCAAAATATTCCTGTGTTGTGTAAAAATGCAGCGTGTCACAGCATACTGTCTTAGATTCATATACAACATGCGAGCTCGAGTAGCAAATCGGAGAACAGACGTATCTATTGAGTCATTAACTGCACGAGAAATTACAGACGCAACCCATCGGTTAATTCGACATATTCAACACAGCGCATTCAACACAGAACTACATGCGTTGTTAGCGAAGAATGCAATTCCAAAAAACAGTCGTTTACTTTGTCTCAACCCATTTCTAGATGAAATTCAACTGATTCGAGTCGGCGGGCGACTGCAGAATGCAGATATACCATTCTCAACAAGGCATCCCATTGTACTTCCAAACAATCATGTGTGTGTATACGAAGCTGTTGATAAGGCATATACACGAGGTTCAGTTTCACGCAGGGATTCAAGCAACCTTGGCCGCGGTGAGAGATTCGTATTGGCCGCTGTCAGGAAAAAATACGGTGAAGCAAGTGGTAAGAAAACTGTACCACATGTTTCAAGGTAAAAAGCCGGTTGCGTATCAACATCTCATGGGTAACTTTACCAGCTTTCAGAGTACAATCTGCCTGACCATTTGTCAATTTGTGGTACCGACTATGCAGGCCCACTCGTATTACGGGGAGACAAATCGACGTCGATCAACGTCCATTAAGGCGTACATTGTTCTATTCATTTGCCTATCAACGAAGGCAGTTCACATAGAACTGGTAACAGACTTGACATCCTTATCATTCATAAATGCATTGAAGAGAATGATGGCCAGACGAGGACGAGTCGACAACATCTACTCAGATAACGCTACCAACTTCACGGGTGCTAACAAGGAGCTGAAGCAATTACGCGACCTCTTCAATGGACAAAGAAACAGGAAACTCAATGAATTTTTGTATCAGAAATCAAATTCAGTGGCACTTTATACCACCCCGATCACCACATTTCGGAGGATTTTATTTGGGAGGCCGGAATAAAATCCATAAAATATCATTTAAAAAGAGTAGTTGGAAACTCAGTTCTAACATATCAAGAAATGTTGACGATGCTCATTCAAATTGAAGCTATTTTGAACTCTCGCCCATTATGTCCATTGTCACCAGATCCCAATGATCCAACTCCTTTAACACCAGGTCATTTCCTCATTGGCGCGCCACTAACATCAATTGTGGAACCCAATCTGTTAGAATTAAAATTAAACAGTTTGTCGTACAACAGGAACTGTTCTCAATTATTTGTCGTTTTCGTACACACAATATAGTCATTACAGCAGACATAGAAAAGATGTATCGACAAATCAAAGTTCACCCAGACGACACCAGCTTTCAGAGAGTTTTATGGAGATTTCATGCACACGAACCGTTAAAAACATATGAATTAGCTACAGTAACATATGGAACGTCACCTGCACCATTTCTAGCAACACGAGCGTTAAAACAATTGGCGCTAGAAGAAGCTATACGATTTCCAGTAGCAGCAGCAATCACACAGCGCGACTTCTATGTGGATGATCTACTCACAGGGGCTGCCACCAAACAAGAAGCACGAGATATTGTCCACGCATTAACAAAATGCTGCGGAAGGGTGGTTTCGTACTGCGAAAATGGGCTTCTAATTCACCAGAAATATTAGCCGACGTTGGGGACAGTTCAGACACATCATTACTAACACTAGATCCCGACAGCACAATAAAAACATTAGGACTACAATGGCATTCTGCGACAGATACGTTACAGTATAGGGTATCGAATCCGCAATCAGGGTCTCCGATTACCAAACGAAAAATTTTATCCAAAACAGCACAAATCTTTGATCGTCTGGGTTTGTTAGCGCCCATTATAATCAAGGCAAAAATGTTGATGCAAGAACTGTGGCAATTGGAGGTACACTGGGACGAATCAGTTCCAATTCACATTCATTCGACATGGAGACAGTATGAATCAGACTTAGAGGCTTTACAGAAGTTACAGATACCTCGAGGTGTTATAAATGCAGAGTCATATGAGTTCATCGAATTACATGGATTCTGCGATGCTAGCGAGCGTGCTTATGGCGCCTGCATCTATGTCCGTGTACATTGCAATGAGGGTATAGCAAGTAACCTGTTATGTTCCAAGTCACGAGTGGCTCCTACAAAGAGTACTACTCTACCACGCCTAGAATTGTGTGGTGCTGTACTTCTATCTAATTTAATCTCAAGAGTAAGAAGTGTACTAAACATCAAAATCAGAAAGGAATTTTATTGGACTGATTCTACCATAGTGCTTGCATGGCTGAAATCAAGGTCAAAAACATGGAAAACGTAATATAGCTTAAGAAGCTGCTGCAGATCGCAGACAAGAAAAATATATGATTTTTAGAACCTGTTTACTAAATATAGCGCTTTAGGATACCTACACTAAGAGTATGTACAACATTGTTAACAATCTGTTTTCGCATATTATAAATTACTTCAGTTTTTTTAAGTGGTTGTTTTATTAACAAAAAGTATCAATTAGTTAGTTAGTGTTTCTTTAGAAATAATGTCAACTTGTAACATTGTTCTTTCCCCAGTCACTAATTAAAATTAGAGGCAACTTTCAACAACAATGAATAAATAAACAAAATTTGATTTTATTTATTATTGTATTACGTATTGTATTTTATAAGATAAAAAAGCCAATCCTTTATGCAAAAATTATGATTTGGAGTGCTTTTTACCTCTTTTATAGCTTGTTGGAATTGTAGAACAAAAGTTCGGACTTAACAGAGATCAGGTAATGCATGAGATATTTTCTACTTTGTAATCTTTCTAGTAGTTGACGACTATCGGGTGAGCCTAGAAAATTATCTATAAAAGATACGATGTAGTATAGGTGTAGAATATTAGGATTTCATAACTTTCAAATTAGTTACCTTCAGAGTTTTATTGCCGTCGTTTCTTCGATATTTTTATTGCATATTTTTACACATATATTATGAAAATAAAAGTTTATTACAACTCCGATCTGAGGAAATCCGTAAAATAAAATATCTAATATTATTTCTACACTTTATTACATTGAAAATAATACGAGAGGTATCATCGTTTCTTAGGATTAGACTATAAGTTGCATTTACTAATGGCAAGTGGCTAATTCTGAGAAAAGAACGCTACCTGCACGTATGGCTGCAGTTTATTACAGAGCAATACGGTCAATCTATTGTAATTTGTCAATACAAGTGGTTATAGTACTGAATGTATACAAGCGTTTTTGACGAATTTTACTTTGTAAATTTGTTAAATTTTGAGTTTTATTCCGCAAAGTTGTTTCTTAGAACAGAATTATTGTAAACAGTGTATATAGTGTAAATATTAATTAATAAACTGTTACTTTATTATAAAAATGCGCATAGTATCGACAGAAAAGAAGCATAAGATTATATTTTTGAGTGAACAAGGACATAGTCAACGGCAAAGTGCTGCAGAAGTGGGTTGTTCGCAGAGCAATGTCCGCAATGTTCTAAGGAAAAAAACAGAAACGAACGATATAACAAACAAATCAAAATCTGGACGACAAAAAAGGTAACTGAAAGATCTTACCAGTTCCTACAATTAACTGCCTTAAGCTATCGAACACGAGGATCGACACAGCGCAAGATCTACACAAAGCAACTGGTGTAGTAGTACATCCGTCCACAGTACGGCGCCATCTAATAAAACAAGGCTCGCATGGTCGACTTCCTCCTCGAAAATCATTCCTTAGGCATGGAAATAGACAAAAAAGATTGTCATACGCCAGAAACCATATAAACTGGATCATTGAAGATTGAAATCGTGTGCTGTGGATTGAATTAAAGTTCCGAATATTTGGCAGTAACAGGCGCCTGTATGTGAGAAAACGCCTCGGCAAAATCAAAAAATCATCGATATCGTAATTAACATAAATACTAAACACATCAAATAAAAATAGTATGCTATTGACATCGACTTGTCGACCGTATTAAATACAAACTAGACCGAATATACATGTATATTTCAATTTGAGCTTTTCTCTTTGTAGGCGCGTATTTAACTTTCTAGAGGTAATTCCTCATACTTCATACAATTTATCTTTTAAAAAGATGTGTATTGCAATAGAAGAGATAAGTGAAACAAATGGAAAAGTAACTTGCCAAGAAAAAGTTATGGTAAATGGTTAGGTCCAAATATAGATAAACTTCTTTAAACTAATAGAAACAGTAATGACGGTTACTGCAAAGTGTTTTTATGGTATGGTAAGCCTACATCTGCAATTACTACCCTAGATGATAACTTAATACTTAGGCTTTGTATCACTTTACATATCGATAGCGGCGAAATTATCACCTCCGAAAATTAAAAAAATGTGCACTACAAATTGCTAAATTTTATGTACATAAACACAGTTAATAGTATTACCTATGTCTTTATCGATTACATTATGACGCAATTTTGTCCATCAAAAAACTTTTTGAAGATGCCCAGGAAGTAAGTAAAAATTACTAGATGTACATGCTCGAAAGTGTTCAAATACTAGTCATCATACAACGAGGATGTTCTTTAATCTTTACTTTATACATCAGGTTCGATATATCTTTGACTTGAATATTCGATTACTGTATAATTCAAGGAACGGCACTTGCTTGTAAATCCGAATTGCTAGATTACTTATACTTTGGTGACTAAAATTTTAATATGTTCCCATGTATAGTTTTGCAAAACATGTTGGTAATAAACTAATAAAATATTTGGTGCATTTATTTGACATTTTTTTCTACGTAAATTGTATATGATTTTGTGATATTTATTACTTGACCTTTCTTGAACTAGGCCCAAGTAGTAGAAATAATCCTTGATTAACTCTTCCGTGCTTTATGGACCAGATATGTCCTAGTGAAAGATTTTTAGCTACAACCGGTGACATTTTTTCAGAGAGTTCAAATCCGCATCGACTTACCATTCGCTGTTGGGAGTAAAGTGATTAACAGCGCGGGCATTATAAAAAGCGGTATGACACTGTCACAAAGCCGTTTGAATACAATTTACACACACAAAATTACACCACGAGAGTTGCATGATAGCCAGACAATAATACAGGTTACGGAGTCACTGCAACTAAGCACCCACCACACAAAAAAATCGTCAAATACAGTGTCCTACCAGGCAATAGCATATAATGCGATAATGCTATTCAATCTGAGATCGTACATATGTTAAATGGTTTTAATGTTATTAGGTGTAAATGCATAAAGGTTTTAGTCTAAGACACTTACATATACAGTCTTGGTCAATTGTGTTAGACACCTTTCACTTTCATAGATTTGAAAGACGTTTCCGGCCGCTTGTTGGCCGATTTGTTGACGATCCACTATTAATATCGTTGCAGAGTGGTACGAACCGCACATTGCGAATATTTGATTATTCTCGCTATAGCGACTAAGTCTTACTTTGTGTCTTAAGTAGGACTGTTTGCCCACGTTCTACTTTGGTTAATTCACAAACTTTGGGCATTGTTTCACTACCTTAAGTTTAATACATAAAAATGAAAGTATCCAACACAAAATTTCCTGGTTATAACTCCTAACACATACCTTTCTCTAATCGCGTCGACGATACACTAATATTTAAAATCGAAACATTGCTGCCTGCCTACCTATTGTCCCAAAGTAAGCACTAAATATGTAAATTAAGTATAAATTTGATGCTCATTTTCTTGGAAGTGTAATAATACTTATAATAATGGGGTTTTTATGAGGGCGCCTAACACATTTGGTCAAGGTTGTATTTGCTTCAGCACTGTTCAGGTAAGTGTTAGTAATAATATGTGTTTCACTCGTATTCTTCCTTGTGACATATATGATTATGTAGTAATAAAATAGCAGAAGGCGTAAATTGACGGAGAAATAGTTGGACTAAACTGGATGTCATCTACATGATATTGAATCAGATGATGAGAAACTACTTCCTGACAGTAAATTCGAGTATGAATATTCATTAGACGGCATGGATTCTGAACTTTGCAATTATCAAAAATAATATCACAGAATCTAGCGCAAAATACTACGTATGCATTGGACCGAAATAGCAACATATTCAATTCGAACAATAGTCAAATACAAAATCAAAATAGGTTTACTGTATTTTCTTGATGTATTCTAAAAGATATTATGCAAACTGCACGAATGAATATTTCTCAAAACGAAGCTGTTCGTATTACTCTAATTTCCTGTGAAAGATCTTTCCGCAAATTAGATGTGTTTCTCCGAACTGTTCCGAAGCTACTAAGTACTAACGCGAATTGTTTGAATGTTTGTGATTGTTTTGGGTTATTTGCTAGCATGAACATATAATCTCGTACCTTCTCTTCATAATTATGGTGTTAGAACAAATCTCTAGGTAATAAATCCATAAAGTTGCCTATAGAATCAGGGTTCTATTGTCTAGAAAGTATTATACCGGTCGCTTGCCAATGCGTTAATTCCGTATATGTTTTACAACCGCACCACTCTACATCTATTTCTTTTCTAGATCGACTTACTCCCGCTAAATGATCTGTATATAATAATGTAATTGACGTCGGAATTTTATTAAATTAAGCTCTTAAATAGCTTTTTGCAGTGTTTTTCTTATTCGTTGACCAGAATTATCAGGGCTTGACAAAATATAGGGATAATTAAATTCATTGTTATAATTATATTAAATTTTTAATAGGTGTTTTAATATTGTTCAGGAAGTTGCAAACATAACCCTACTATATTTTTTCTTAAATATTTTTGTTGATAACTATGACGATATGTTTCAAAATTATTTGACATATATTAAATTTCAGCTTCATCCATTAACGAGGTAATTTTTACGAAAACATTATTAATTGTGGCCTAGAATAAATTGATTTTTAATTCATTTCTAGTTTATAGTCCTACAAGTGGAATGATATCTACAATTACAAGATAGGTACCTATGTAAATTTTATGGATCATCAAATTGCATTGTTTTTTTTATATAAATAATCTTAACTCTCACTACAGAAACAGTTCATTTGTAACGGTATACTTTTGTACGTCTAATTTGTATAACAATGAACACATAAAAGAAATAGATATTTAGGATACTCGTTCATTTATTTATCGATACCTGACAAAACCGATTCAGAACCTCTATTTGTTAGAAGTGTCATTTTTCATTAGTACAAAGAGATAATGGGGCAACTGTACGTATGTATGCATGTAGAAGAATTACAAAATTACACGGGTGACTGAACTATAGCAAATTCGGAATGGAATTATTATAGACCAAATTGTAAGTTTCCCCGTATTTTTGTTGTAGACTTGTATTTTTTTGGTAATAAATCTAGTTGATCTGATATTTTTCTCTTCATGTCTACCTTCCTTTCGACAGTAAAAATTGTATGTTCAGATTTTCTCAAATAACTAGAGTATGCGATGTTCAATAATTGTATATAACCTTATATTATGTGAATTATTATTGTAGGTTTAAAATTTAATATTGATACTTTATAAAACGGACAAAAATGTTAAGTGATTCTAAACCCGCAATAAACTGATCATTGCCTATTTACAGTTAATTCCAAGCCGTCTGGCTATCAAATCGGCTAAATCCTTGCAGTAGCCTTCGAAACGATCGTTGCCACTGAGAATTTCACCTGGTTCTGGTATCCGAAGCATAATATATGGTTCCTCCTGAAAAGAAGAAACTATGTTAATGATGCTATTGTTTATTTAATATTATTAGAAAACCTTTAAATATTACAATATTCTTAGCACTAAGAGATATCGACTACATGAATGATTCAGTAAAGCTTTGTTTAGTGAACAGGATATTGGTTATAATGAAGTAATAGATGACTGTATCGGATGTCGTTTTAGTAAGTTGGAAATCGATTAAAGTAGTTGATAAAAAAATGAAGTATTATTTCAATTATTTTAACGAGGTATTTTCGTTTCATATTTTTAAAATCAATTATCTGGAACTAATTGCAAAAGAAACGTAGATTAGAAATAGAATGGATAGACCTAAATGTTAGTGTATATATTCGTTTGGCTCCTTGAAATGCTTTCTAACGGTAACAGTCAATAAAGTGTAACGTTGATTTCGTATAAAAGTTTGTGTTGCATGTACCGTCGGTTCATTAGTTTAATAGGACAAGGTTATAGGCGGTGTGAGCATATTATATTGTCCCCCTGTTCGTAGCAGGTTGCTGCATTGTACGTAATATGCATAAGCGTAGCCTATAGAATATCGTTGGACGTCAATAGCTGTTTAAATTTAAACTAGGTACATACATACATAGATACATTTTATGAAGACTGTATTCATTTACATTTTAATTTCTTGTAACATTTAATTTTCATCTTAATTATTTATTTGCGAGTTTTCAATATAAATATTTATTTATGTACATAGCTTTATAACTTATTAGGTTTTGTTAAATAAGTCGTTGCAGTTAAATAAATTGTTGAAATAACATTTGGTTTCAATTATATCTAAGGAACATCACTGCTATTATTATTATCATTTTTGGGAAATAGTGCCTCAAAAACTCAGGTATGCGGTCTGATATCATCATCAGGACGCATACCTGAGTTTTTGAGGCACTATTTCCTACGTTGTACGGTCGAGTACTTCCCTGCCAATATTATTATTATTATTATTAATCTCTCCAAATAAATATTCATAAATGTAGTATCTTAAACTGGTAAAGATGTTTGTAAAGGATAAATTGTTATCAATTACAAAGGATTTGACTTTGAAATATGCATTGCTTGTGAGATCTTAAATAATGGTTGGAAGGTCAGCGCTATAAAAAATAACTATATTTTGTATATTTACTCGATCACATATTGTCGTGTATAATAAACTAGTATTATAGGAAATTATTAGCTAAATTCGTAGTTTTACGGCAAATTGATCCTATGATGACAATAATTCTCGTTAATTTGTGTTAAAATTCATAAATGTTTTTCATCACAATTGCCTGAATTTAAAGACTTCGTACTATTGTTCTTCAAAGTAAATGGAAGAATATAAGTATGTTGTCTTCCATAAGTAAAAGTTAAAACAATGCGGGTTTAGATTCTTCTACGCACATCTTCGCAAACATTCTGACGTATAAAACTTTGTAAACTGCCGCAAAAGTGTAATAAATTTAAAATGAGGGCGACTGCTTGGAGTTTGCAATGTTATTTTATCTTACATAGCCGGAGCAACCAGTTTGGCCGCCCAGACTTACACAATGCCAAACTCCAAACGCCAAATATTTCTTGTAAAACTTACTATAATTTGTAAAAGTCAGCTTCACCGTAATAATTTGACCATATAACATGAAGTGTAAGACGAATCTTAGTAAAGTTCATTTCTAATTTTATAAAAACATTTTGAAATTATGCGAAATAAAGAATAACCATCAAAATCCATGTATGTAACCCAAAAATTTAGAAATTACGATCATAAAAAAGTTTGAAAATAAAGAGGGAGTGAGATATATAAGCACATTTTACTATACCGGAATGCTTAATATATGTCGCGGTCTTCGTTGGTATGAAGATGAGTTTAGTCAGATGCCGTAGTGGTAATAACAAATAACAATAACAGTAATAGTAATATGTATATATATGATAAATTCCCAGTAGTAGTAAAAAGTTGTTTGTTGTTATTATATACAACCGCTACATCATATTTAACAGTTGATTTTAATTAAGCTCCGAAACGTGGATTATTTATATAACATTGGATACTTTACGCACGCCTTAGAAATGAATAACAAAATCGTCTACACTAGTATTCATACTGTATGTGAACAGTTCCTTTGTAGTTGTTCTTTAGCGATGTCATAAAATATTGGATCTTGTTCTGAGTTTGGTATTTTTACGCAGATTACTTTGTCGATCAAATGGGGTTGAAGCTAAAATAAAGCATGCATGTGAGGTAATCCGCTTTTTGTCAGCTGACTGTGTATATTAAACTTTGTACTTTTTCAAGCAAATAACCCTTTTTTTAAATAGCTATAATTTTCTTTATCTTGAGGTAAAATATTCTTATATCTAATGACTCATGTGAAAGATGAAAAATATGTTCATTGGTTTTAAATAATAAAATATTAGCTGCGAGTCGATATATTTTTCATTGGAACCTGCTTGTTTTATGCAAGCAGAATTAAATGTGTGTACAAGACTTGTGCTTTGTTGTTTTTTATTTGTGGTTAGGTGTTGTAAGTTGAATTGTTATTAAAAACTAGATATAAACGAAACATTTTAAAATGCAATTTGTGCTTGAATTTGTAAATTGACTTATGTGTATATATGGATAACAGTTTCAGTTTACATAAATGATAGGCTCTGCGATTCTACATATTTTCCAGACATGTTCTGTAGGATTGTAGTATTTTGATTTGAATAATTAGTATTGATTAGATACTATAGTAATATTTTCACAAACTTATTTTTCTTGTAAATAGACTCTTTTCCAAAATTACCACTATATTCTACTATCGATATGGGTCGTTGCGTGATAATTGGTAAGATAATAGTAACTATTACGTTGAAGATACGAAATGCTAACTAATAATTGCTCATTGGCTGGTAAAGTCGCGGAATCTTACTAGTTTAGAGTGAGATAAATTTTTTAGTGTAAATAACAGGTATGGACTGAAATAAAAAATGTAACATATTATTTCGACCAACTAACTGTTTCAGGCTTGCAATTAACAAATTGTTTAAATAGAATCACAACCATTTCGACAATCCTTATATAAGCCTCATCAGAGACTACCAACTCGTAGTTATTTAGTACCTATATATTTACTACACCGTGCGTGCGTTTAACGGAAGCATTCGTAAAGGACTACGGTTTCTGTTTGTATACATACATAGATCAAACATAGCCAATATGCAGCAAAGTTAAAATCAGTACATCCAAGGTTATTAAAATATAGTTTGTGTATTTAAAGCGCAACTATTGTATTCTTGAGAAACTTTATATGAAACCAAAATAAATAAGATCCAATAAATCATATTTGATAAACATTACGTATAAAAGTTACAAGTTTCTTTTGCCAAGATGCATTTACTATTTATTGATATCTTTCTGAAGTACTTGTATCGTATAGCAGATGAATCGTAATTAGGATGGTTGCGAATCCCTCCAAGATAGCTACACCACAATAATGCATTTTATAAGTAATATTAAAATACAACGAAAAAATAAACAAATACATACTACCGAAAATAAATGCACCAAATAAGTAAATCTTCGAGTACATCCGTCATTTCAGAATGGATACCAGGACAACATTTATAATCAGATCATATAAGTGTATAATAAGAGTCTCTAAGGATAAAATTCATCGATAAGATCATAGTAGATCATACTTCACAAGATTATTCTAGTAAAAGAAGAAAATTCTTTTCTTTTCCTTCTTCTTCATTCAGATATTTCACAATTAAAAGTAGCGTAGTTTTCGAGTATTATGAAGCGTTGTACTGATATGAAATACGCGATTCGGAGGGGAAAATACCTGCTTCAAGTATAAGTGAAAGTTGTGGAGTTGGTGATTGTATATTTATTATAGAAATTAGTCATAGAAATTAAAAATTTGTAATGTTAGGAATGATGATTCAGTTTTACTTTAAACCTTTTATAGTAAACGAGGTTCTAGTGATCTTATTTTTGATAGAGTGTATGGACATATAAAATATATCGGATTCATGTATCATGTGTAATAATTTCTTAATATAAGATGTCGCGTTTTCTTTTAGCGGTAAAGATTCTGTTCTGTAATATTCTTAAAGCAATTTGTGGAATAAAAATTGTAGTGTTTGACCAATTTGAATACCTAGTGATTTCTAATTATTATCAATGTCGACAAATACTTCTACTAGGTACTACAAATTCTGCTCTGGAGTATTTATTTTCCTCACAAATCCTGAAACACAGTTTCAGTTACATGGAAGTTACGCAATTATTTCAGTATTTTATGTTTATTATCGATTAATTAATTGGTCTTGGCTGCAAAGGTTGTATTGCCACATCTTTGTGCTGTAATAGTTTAGTATTCTGTATATTATTTGAACATTTTGAACTTCATTTTTAGCTTCTCTTATCTGATTGTAAATTTATAATGAGTATTTGAGTTTGGTGATAAAGAAAACAATTGAATTAGAAAAAATTACGACAGTAAATGAAAAAAAGTTATATCAATATTAAAATATTTCTAGTACTGTACTGGATCATCTGCTACTATATTGTTATAATTAAAGTAGGTATTATAAAACAGTTATTTTTGAATGTAATATGCCGATTAGTAACATTAGAATAGCTCTATGCCTAGTGCCGTTTTCATTTTGAGATTTATAAGGTTTTTTTTGAGTTTGTTAGTTTTAAATTATTGTTTTCGTTTGGGATGTTTTTCTGTCTCGAATTTTAAAACTGTTTTAACTCCTATTATGGAAGTGGTACATAAAATGTCGAAAGTGTATTTAAGTAAAAATGTCCAGGTCGACCTAAAATTAGAACATCGACAGTTCGTTCGTCAATCAAACCCCTGAAAAATCTCTTCATCATTTATGCTAACAAGCTTGTATGTTATAGGGCTAGCTGTACCTATTTTAGTATACATATATGCGAGACAAAATTTTTACACAGATGTGTCTTGTAGTAGTTGCCACGAGTCTGAAAATATAATCTACATGTGTATTTGTACAAAGTCTCTGGCACTCAAAAGCTACTTCTACAAGATTTCGATGCAGGTTGCTGTATTGTCATTGCTTTCTAGATCTCTTAAATATTAATGCTATATTGGACAAAACTTCTTTAATGGAGCCAAATTAATAGTTAAATATCAGTGCAAATCGTGCTTACATCCTGTAGAAACTCAACTTTGTACGTTTTTATTTCAGTATCGTAGTCATCTCAATACGTTAGAAGAATTAGAGAGCTCTGTTTAAGGCAAAATTAATTTCTTAGCCAACAATCTCATATTCTTCTCAATGTGAACGAGAATATTAAATGAAGAATGAATCTTTGACAGAACACAATAGACAAAAATTTCAATTTTTTATAAAGTAATAAATAATAAATTTATTAATTCGAGTGTTTTATTATTACTTATTATTAACATATGTTTGCAATAATTAGGAGTGCATGACAAGGTGACCCTAACTTACACGAAGGTATTAAAGGATATGAGAAGGCAGATGCCCCCAAAGGAGGAGCATCCAGGCTACTCATTAGCCCTGTACCATCGTGTGGTGTCAGGAAAAGGAAAATAGCCACAACTATGGAGAAATGATCGCCGGATACATCCCTCAAATGGCGGAAAAGCTCCCTAGGACAGAGGCAGGCTAAGGAATTCATCAAAGAATACACGCCTAAATACACTGATGACCTTTTGAACAAAGGCAGGAGAACGGTCAGGCTGGTAGTAGGTCTACTATCAGAACATAACAGACTCAATAAGCATAGGAGCAACCTTGGTCTGGCGGAAAACGCTATGTGCGGAATCTGTCAGACACAAAAGAGACCTCCCAGCACCTCTTGTGCCAATGCGAGAGACTAGCTAGATTAAGACTAGAGCTACATGAAGACAAACCCGACAAGGCTAGAAAGCATCATGAAGAAGGCAAAGCTACACCAGGTGGTTTAGATAACAGAGAGCTGACATACAATAAGTAATCTATGTATCTATCTATGCTTGCAACATTCTATTTAATATACAGGGTCTTTCACGAAACCCGTTAGTTGAAAGGTTTAGGAAATCAAACAATTGTAAAATTTTGAAATTTGCATCTCTGAAAGGGTTTCTATTGTTTTAAATTATTTTGAATCAAATTTGACTTTCAGCTATCGGAAATAACTACCAACTTTGTTATTTTAAATAGAATAGTATTCTTTTTTAATGCAATCGATTCTACACATTATTTGCAAATATTTTGTATAACTCAAAAACTAATAAACTAAATAACTACGATAGGTATAAGATAGGTAAGACCTTAATGCTGATCGATGTAGAATTTCTTGCTAGATTAAATGCTACAATAAGAACACTACACAACACACAACTAGGTGTCATGTGGAAAAAAAAGGATGTTTAATGTTTGAATATATCTGAATTGGTTGCTAATTTCTGTTCACGCTGTATAAATTTTGTTAAAAGTTGTGACAGTTCTCAGTATATATGATCCTTTATTTTCTATTCAAGAAGTTTGACACTTTAGTGTTCAAAGCACTTCACAATATTAATTTTTGTTAAAGATAGTCCAATAGAAAAGTATTAAAGAAAATTCTAAATATCTTAGAAACATATCTTAGAAACAAATTGAGGGATAGAGTAGGTACCCTAATACAAAATATAGGCAAATAATGCGTAGAATCATTAAAAACTGATACCATTCTTTTTAAAAGAGTTGCTAGTTACTTCCGGTATAACCGAACTCTGTATATTCTAATCCTAAGTAATCAGACTAAGTAGTTGTCATGTAGTTATCAGAGCACTACCAACATTATCTCGAAAACACTAGTTATCTGAATTTTTTTGTATCTAGGTCTACGAGGACGGTGAATATTTAAAATACTATTATGGTTCAAGGGCAAGAATTTTTGTTAAAAAGTGTGACATTTTACGGAACTCATTTTGACGATATCCTAATGCAAACTGTAGTCTTAGTTCTTCAATTTCGATAATCGAACTTTTAAAACACCACGACTATTTTTTTAACACAGATTCGCACGTTGAGCTGTCACATTTAAACCTAGAAATTCCGTTTCCTACACGGCTGTGACACTTGTTTCAAAAGGATCCACTCTTAATGTATGAACGAGTTCGTTATCTTGAGCAGTGTTTCAAATTTTTCTTTGACTAAGTCTATAATTTTTATTTATAGTGCTGTAATCTTATATTTTTTGTGCCTCGCCATTGGGTAATATATTATAGTATTTCATTTATTTCCAAGTTCATTGTCAATTAATCTGATGTTAGCTTGTCGCTTAAATACTTACTTGCTTTTCTATAATTATTTAATTGTTATTCAGAAATTCTAAAATACAACAAATAAGGCATGGTAGTGTCTTACTTTTTTTGTTGGATTCCATTGTGCATATGTACTTGTTTACTTTGTTTCAATTTCTCTAGAGAAACTGTTATTGAATGATACGAATTGAAATTGTGCAAGATACACCCTCTTATTGCTGTGCTATATCGTGAGACCTGTCTTTCACTGGGTCGTAGTTTTTTTTTTGTTATTGGGAACTTCATATTCTGCTTCTTGCCAATCTTTTTAAAGTTCATTCTGGTAGTCTGAAGCCTTCGAGTTTCAAATAGCGTACCAATTAAATTATTTTTCAGTGGTCATTAAGTGCATTTCAGTGTGTAGTATTTGTATTCAATACTTCACAGGGGAAGTAGAAGAAATGCTCAACATAATTCTATTCTGACAGCAAATTTTACCGCCAGATGGTTATAGTTTCCTTAAATAATATTCAAATTATTTTATACAGAACATAGAGGATTGACAATTCAATCGTGTGTTAGTGGTTTAATTAAAATTAGTGATTGAAACAATGGTGGAATAACAGTAATTGAGTCTCTGTGCAAAATATTGATATAGCCCTTTATCACTAACGAAAGTGTTAACTATAAGAAACAAAATATATATAATACATATATAAGTAATAAACTTACAGTCAGAAAAGATATAAAACAAATTGTAGTACATTTCGAATGTTGGATACAGAACAGAAAATATTTATTTAGATACAGATAAAATAAAAACCTAATTTTAAAAAATATACAGTAATTTGGCCCTTTTCCCTACAGCACGCAATATAAGCAAACATGATAGTAAACGATATGATGTGATTAAAAATAAAATATTGTAAAATTCTATAAAATTAACAAAATATTATAAAGAAGTAAGTATGTAGTAGAATCCGATGTAAAAATACTAAAACTGTCGCGTCTTGCTCGTGTCTTTGGAAAGTATTATTTTCTAAATGGACCCTTAAATTTGACGTGGCCCAAAATCGTAAGGTCATGTAAACATTCTTGGGACATGGAATTTCGGAGATGATCCTTTATAAAATCTAAAAATCTGACGGCATGATTTTTTTTTTTTTTTTTTTTTTAGAAACCTAAAAATCTGACGGTCATGATCAGCGGTGTAGTTTTAGTGTGTGTAAGTTGTGTTTAGTGATCAGCATGACATCATGCGAAAACTTGTCTACACAACACCCGGCAGATTTCAGTGCAACACAATTTAAAAAAATGGGGTATAAGTGACAAAAAATCAATACGCTAATTCATACTTGTAAATTTCCTTAAGGCATTATCTGAACTATCCCAAAAAACATTTCCTCTAAATAAGATATATCACCATACTTTTGAAACGATAATCTGTGGCTGAGTCAAAAAATTATCTTAACATTTTTTTTTAATGTGTGGTGGGTGCTTAGTTCCAGTGACACCGTAAGCTGTATCACTTGTCTGGCTATCACTGCAACTCTCGCGGTGTAGTTTTTGTGTGTGTAAGTTGTGTTCAATTGGCTTTGTGACAGCATCATATCGCCTTTTATGATGCCGCGCTGTTAATCACTTTGCTCCCAACAGCGAATGGCAAGTCGATCCGGGATTAAACTCTCTGAAAAAATGTCACCGTCCCTCCAGAGAATTGAACGCCGGCGCCTATCGTCCTCTCACAACGATAGTCAGCCGCCTAACCACTGCGGCCATCGACCCGTTGATAGTATTAATCTAAGAACTTTTACTTAGTAAGGCTTGCATTTAATTACAATCGCATTTCTGAATCTAATTCATTGTAGCATTACATTCTACAACCCACTTAACTAGTGAGAAAAGTTTTGTTGTTGTAGCTGCCAATAAACTCCTGCGTACACGAAAAGCTAAAGAGGTTTAGAGTAACACTGAATAGTCTACGATTAATTGCTAAAAACATGCCTTGTAACGAGTTTGCTTTTCATGTCTTTGTCGAAAGCTTCATTTTCTTTCAAAGTTCTAAGTTCTACAGGACTGTACGCGAGACGCAGTGTTTCTGTTCACAGGATCCACAGAGTACGCAGCACGCAGTATGGAAGAATAGCAAAAATATGCTAGTTTAGGTTGGTATGATTGCAAACTATTTATATACTTATATTTTTTGATATTATATTAATGTTTCCTGTACAATGTCCGGTGTGCTGAAAATAATGCGCATTTCTGATGTGATTTTCTGCGATCCTATTTTTGCAGAGTAGTAGTTTTTTAAGATTATCACCATTGATTAATAAAAGAATTTTATACATAATTAATATGACGTATTTCTTTTGTCGTAATTGTTGAGGTTTCCGGCGCAAGGATAACGTACTACTAACCAATATTGTGGTAACGATGTAGGTGCGATTCTTCTCGATGTGAGCTGTAGGTTTTAACCGGACATACTTGGCGGCAACTGACGTAAAACCTGTTTCATCGCTCCATTCAGCTACTTTTACCATTGCACTGTTCACCGTCATTTCTACAATATGAAGGGTGTAGTTTTGACGTCGGCCATCTTCACTAAACCGAATTTCGCCTGTGAGTCCTTCCAATTCTACCTGGAAGAAAAGGCAACGATTGGAAGCAACACTTTGCTATTGCTAATACTATTCGTATAAATAAATTAATATTGAACATTAAGCCAGTAATTGTAGTCACTAATGGCGTAGAAGTCTAAATTTAATTGAAAATAACTTATAAAATAAAATACTACTAAGATTAAAAAAATAATTGCTGTAATTAAAGTAAATTAATTAAAGCGCGAACCTTTCTAAGAAATCTTGATATTTTATCTCCATGTTCCCAAGGTGTTACCCAACCTCCAGAAGCATTGCAATCCAATCCTTTGCTGCCATTATTAAATATTTGTCCTCTTCTCATGTTGTTTCGGAACACATCTGGCTTCTTGCGTAATAATTTATTAAACGCTTCAACCAAAACAAATACGGCATCATACATTAATGCAGCCTGTGCCGATATACTTTCTCTACCAGCTCCTTGGGATGTAGTCGGATCCAGTTTTCTCCAACCTTCTAGAAAGTCTTTGACGTGCTTTCTTGATACGTCAACTATCCGGAAACCAGTAATGTTTATTGCTCCATACTCTATTACTTCACTCTCCCATCTGTCGTCCATTACCTAAAATCAATTCAAGTGATAAATTTTTCGTGGATTTCATTTTTCTTAATAACTCTGTAGTTGTACTGTATCATTATAAGATGTTTGTTTCTCGCATGTGTTATAATAATACATTAGTTAAAGTTTTAAGTTTAAGTCGTAAATTATAGGTTAAGTTTTAATAAAATATCTAATTTCAGCAAATATTTTTACAAACAAATTATTAATTCCCACACAATGTCTTCTTCTGTAGTGCGCAATACGCATTGTAAATGAACAAAATTAATTTCACGAAGTAATTATAAAATCTATTAATTTTGTCTACAGGACTAGAAGTAGATTCATAGTTCTAATAAACAGCAAAAATCAGAAATAGAGAAAAGTATGATTTGAATGTATTCGTATGTATGTATGTGTGTACATAAATAAGACCAAAGATATATTTCAAATTTTAAAAAATTTCTAGTATAACGAAATTTTCAAATGCAGAATTAATCGATATGGTTCAGTTACTTTATTAGAATGCATGAATATTCGTATTTTGACTGACTATCAGTTAAGTTGACTATTTACCGATGATGCAGCAAATTCATGGTACAACGCATTCGTGCAAGTTCACTTTTTCTACTCGGAAATACTAAAGAACATCTTAGCTTAGATACATATGGTATACTTTTTTCTATTTTTTGTCCTGGTTCACATCTCTACGGATCTACTAATATCTAAACTAAAATCATTTAAGTTTAGTTATTTATATTACAGAGCGACAGAATTTAGTTTTTTGACGGCTTCTTGCAGAAATTATGGCGGAGGTAGATAGTTTCTTAAAAACTAGTGTACTTTAATAGTTTGAACGTTTTTCTCTGAAGTAACCAAAAATTCTATGATTTTAATAAATTTCTTAATATTTTAAAAATGGTCTCTAACATTCCTTTTTAATACGATATACCTAGAATATCTAGAAAGCTCTACAATTAACTACTTGACATGCCATGTAATTGTGAAGTGTTAGTTTCTTTCGGATGTTCCCTACCCGCATGTTTAAAACTATTTTCTTGGAGTCCAAAAAATCATGGAACAAAATGACAGACGTCAAAATAAGTGGCAAATAAGTATGAAAAACAAATAAGCTAAGCACCCATACTTCAGTAAATTGACATATCTGAGCATTTTAGGTACGGAGGCTAATTAAATCGTTATAACTTATTCACCTTCCATTTTAGGTATAGGAACACCTAATACGGATTAAAATAGAATCTTTTGTAGAATCAGAATATCTAATAAAATATATACCGTTCCATTTAAAAAAATCTACTTTGCGCAGATTGAACTTATTTATAAGCAACTAAGTTTTTAAACATCCTGTATAATGTTAAAGAGGAGAACTTCAACTGTTGTGTAACTACATAATATCAGCTGAGCGTATACAAAATTTCATTCGTCTCTTTTACTCCTACGTGACGTAATATCATTATTAAGTAGTATCGGTATCTGTCACTTTTTTCTTTAATTGCCAATAACTCAGAAGGAATGGTATTTAGGTATAGATATGATACATGAAATATGTGTAAAATTTATCATAGAAACTGAATTTGTAATTTATTTTATAGCATGCTATTTAAAAAATCGAAGTTGATGCTCACTTCCGGTTAACCGGAAGTGATATTTATTCAAAAATATTTTCACGTGATAGTTCAGCCATATCCAACTGCAAAATTTTGTTTTAAAATTCCGTTCCGTTTGTATAATACTTTTAATGGGCCATTCTCACCAATCACCCTTCAAAATATCTGTTTTGGTGCCCTATAACATATGTGAAAATTGTCATATATTGTAATGTATCCCGTTACATTCCACAAAAACATTATAAAATGTAAATTGCATAACAACTAGTCTTTAAATGGCGCTGAAAATATACAAAATGCATTTCAAGCAAACACACGTAGTTGGGAAAAAGTATTATAACAAAGAGGAACTCGAAAAGATAAAATATAGCAAATATCAAACTTAGTACTTATTAAATTTGTTGCGGCTACGGAATTGAGAACTATTCTTATGTAGGTGGGCAATCGAAGCCTTATGATATGGCTTACCTTGCTGATTTGAATATATCACAAAAGTGGATACTATACTTCAAGAGGTCTTACAGAAGTTCCATACTGGAGGATGGGGAAGGAGGTATTTCTACGGCAAAAAGTGCCCTAAGGGGAGTAATCTCAGACGTGTACAACAAACTTTATCGTGCAGTAAACGTTTTTGGCGGCTAAAAAAGGTTTCAAAACCACTCTGAACACTCTGACATATAACCATGCAAGACTGAAATTTCATCATATGAGATGGCATCATGGGTGGAACAGCGTCACATTTTCTGAGGAGAAGAAATTAACTTGGAACATTGCAGCTGCGATGAAATGAAATTTTGGTGGCGGTAGTATAATGGTTTGGGCGGCTGTTAAGCATGACAGTAAAATCCCTATATGCTTTATTTCTACGCGAATGAATTCTAATTCTTATATAGAACTTCTGGAAATGGTTCTGATAGACCTTGGTGAACAATTGCCGACGCAAGACTGGATATTTCCGCAAGACAATGCAGGTATTCATAACTCCAGGCAAGCAAAGGTGTGGTTTTATCAAATTTATTACAATGGCCGGCGAGAGAGGTGTAAAAGAATATGATAGCGCCAAAGAACTAAAATCTGCGATAACAAGGAGTTGGAATGATGATGTTTGAAGTTATTTTAATAGGGGATCTAACACTCACTACTAGGTTTAGAAAAATTATAATTTCTTTATGTATTTATTTCATTTATTAATTTTGTATTAATGGACCTATAGAAATTTCGCTTTTTGAGTTACCATTATTGTAAGTATTCTTTGTATAAAATGTAATACATTTTTTTAATTTTATTTTTCTTGTATTTGTGTTTCTTTGTAGTTCAGCACTAAATTCGAGGCATAATTTACAGTAGAAGAAAACCAAATATTCTGTTCAAAAGGTCATATGGCACTATAAGCATTTTGCTGAGTGTATACCATGAGATAAGTCGCTGCATGATGCTACGAGATAGGTCAAAAACTGGACTAGGTATTTTCCATACAAAAAACAGTTAAGTAGTAAATGGTTGTACAGGGAAGGTGATTGTAGGGACACATTAGCTACGCTATAATGGTTGCGGTGAGGTATATTCTATATTTGGCACGCCGGGATTTCATGTATGCAAATTTTTTTTTAATTATTTAGCGGAAATTTGGTGATCGGTTGAAAATATGTATACAATCATGTTTACAAATGTTTATAAGGATTTCTGCATTAAATTATTTTTAACAAATTACATTTGAATATATGAGAACCAAGCTTTCCAATCAATTTACTTTTTAAAGGAAAGTCGAAAAATGAAAAAGAAAGTTCAGGATGTTTAATTTCAAATAACAAAGTTGATGCAGAGTTACTTACATTTTAAAGAACCTTATCTCTTTTCTTCTCTATTTACAACGGTACTGTACGGCATTGTGAGGTGGTACAACGTAGTTGAATTAATTTTGTTGTACTGAATATTCTCACTAGCTATTATTTGATAATTCTTATAGTTATTGTCAAACATCAAGCATTGTTAGTGCACAAAATTTTTCATTATATGAGGGATAAGCTACAATTACTGAGAAAAGAAAAATTTAGTTACTCGTACAAAACAAATTGTTGTTTATTAAATGGTGTATTATTTTATCTGTCAGTTGCAGTTTAGTTTGTGCAATTCGGTTGAATAGTGTCTGAGAAAGAGTCCATAGAATAAGCTTCTGTTATCGAAAAAATGGAATTATCACGGGAGCTGTCGGATAATGATTTACTATGATTTCAAGAAAGGCTTGAGCGCGTATGAGTGTGAGTAAAGTTTAAAATTTACATTACATTAACTGCTGTTAACCACAAAAACATTGCTGCGGTGAAGAAGATGGTGGAAGAGGACGACCGCATTACCAGAATCCAATCTGAAGATTGGATCCTCGCAAGTGAGATCAATATTACACGAACATTTACATTTGAAAAAGGTTGTAACTCATTATTTGAAAGATCTACAAAACGAAGAACATGTTAGAATTTGCCTACAAACTTTAGATATGTTGAATGCTGGAGGCCATCAAATTATTTCTAAATTCGTAACTGGTGATGAAACGTACACATACCGTTTTTTGATGTTCCCACTCGCCAAGAAAGCCAAATTTGGATACATGAAGATAAGAAAACCGCTACGATAGTGAAACAACAACGAGCAACGAAAAAAGTTATGTACGGAGTATTTTTTAGAAGTACGGGTTTGGTGGCCGCTATTAAATTAGAAGATCAGAAGTTACCGTTAAATGGTATGTTGAAAATTGTTTGCCTACTATGTTCAGTAAAATGCCAAGAAAGGGAATCATGTTACACAATGATATCGTGTCGTCCCATACAGCACGGACAACTGTTCAGTATTGAGCCGAAAACAAAATCAAAATTATAGAACATCCTCCTTACTCACTGGATTTGGCAATGTGTGACTTATGGCTATTTTTTGAGCTCAAAAAACAGTCAGAAGAAAAGATTGTCATCGCCGTTAAGTGTTATAGTATCGCTAAAGACAGCTGGTTGAACGCTTTTAAACTATGGAAGGAGAGAATGGTGAAGTACATTATTGTAAATGGCAATTGCTGAACATATTTAAAATAAAAATTCTAAAAACTTGTATCCATCTTTCTATTCTCAATAATTGTAGCTTGTCCCTCGTATGTAGATTTAAAGAATATTTAAAACCTGATATTACACCCCTAACGGCTCAAATTATATTATTTACGTGTTCAAATTTTTCAGTACAACGTGAAGATGTGAAATGTGACGAGCCGGTAAGATGTATGTATGCAGGACGTAGATTTGACTCCATGAATAGCGGAGATTTCCTGAACAGGCATAGCCAGATAGTGTTAGTCAGAGTCCGACACTTGACATAAGCAGATACTTTAAACTCTATGGTAATTGTAATTATAATAGGTATAATATGGGACTCTCTTAAAGGGAGTTATTAGAACTAGGTAGTTGAGATCGTGGGAAGAAACTTCAGAATTGTATTACTTTGTTGTATACTATATGAGAAGAGATATGCACGCCATATTATACTTAAATACAGTATTGAATCGTAGACCACTTGTTTTGTCGTAGGGTTCTACAACTAAAAAAGTTTTCTGTGGCTCTTTAACTTTAGCACATAAAAGGTTTGTTTTGTATATACCTTACCTACCGCTTCATATATCTATTTTTTGTGAGTCACTTCTTGCTGCATCGCTTGTTGATAGTCGTACAAGCAACTCTTGCTGTGTAGTTTGTGTGTGTGTATAATTCTGTTCAAATGACTTTGTGACAGCATCATACCGCCTTTAAAAATGTCGCAGTATTAATCGCTTTGCTCCCAAGAGCAACTGGTAGATCGTACGGAAATATGTTGAAATAAATATACTGAGTTCCAGAAAAATTGCAACACCTAGAAGTTGTCGAATGATTTTATTGAAATTTTCAGGAAACGTTTATTTTCATGAAACAAATTGATGATTAAAATTTGAATAAAATCTAGCCAGTAGTTTTTTTTTTGCATGTTGTTTCCATAGCACATAGTAACTATAAATTTGAAGTATTAGACCATTTAGTAACTGTCAAGTTTGCAAATTGTTGTTGTTACGTCACAATTTCATTCTGCACTTGATAACAATGCCATGAGTACGTCAACATCAACATTTTGTCCAATAAAGTGATTTTGAACGTGGCCGTATTATTGGTATGAGAGAGGCCGGACTTTCGCTAAGAGAAATTGCTCGTCGTGTAAACCGAAATGTTTCAACGGTATTGAGGTGTTGGTCCAAATAGTCCGAGGAAGGGGTTCAACATCGTCGCCGTGGATTTGGACGTCCTCGAAGGACTACAGATCGCGAAGAACGTCGCTTAAGACTTTTGGCCACAAGAGATAGATTTTCAACAACTCGATCAATTGCAAATGATTGGATGAGAGGTACAGGACTCAGAATGTCAATGTCAACTGTTTATCGCCGGATAAGATCTTATGGATTGCGTTCATATCGTCCATTTTTATGTCTTCCTCTTACACCACTTCACCGTCTACGCAGACTAGAATGGAGCAACTTAAGGGTTAATTGGGCGCAGGAATGGCATCAAATTGTATTTAGTGACGAGTCCCGATTTTGCTTGTGGGCCCACGATGGTCGTAGGAGAGTCAGACGGATGCGTGGAGAACGTAAAAATCCAACATTTTTTGTGGAACGCAACACAGCCCTCACTCAAGGAGTTATGATATGGGGTGCAATATGTTATGGTAACAGATCACCCTTGGTCTTTATTGACGGCAACCTTAACGCACCTGGTTACATTGCTTATGTGCTACAACCAGTTGGCCTTCCATATCTTCAGGGGCTGCAAAATCCCATTTTCCAGCAGGATAATGCGCGCCCTCATACGGCAAGGGCTACAACACGGTTTTGGAAGAATCTAACATTGTCGTCCTCCCATAGCCTGCTCGGTCGCCTGATTTGTCGCCCATTGAACATGTATGGGATATGATTGGTAGGCGAATAGGTAATTTACCGCACCCTCCAGATAATTTACACGATCTTCAACAACGGATTCAAGAAGCTTGGGACGATATACCACAAGCAGCTATAGATCACTTAATTAAAAGCATGCCAATGCGTCTAGATGAGTGCATTACAAATCGTGGCGGAGCAACTCATTATTGAAAAAACTTTTAAAGCTTTTATTCTTTTGTTTTTAAAACTTAATCATAACTTTGTTTCATAGAAATAGACGTTTTCTGAAAATTTCAATAAAATCGTTAAACAGCTTCTAGGTGTTGCAATTTTTCTGGAAGTCAGTATATATAATAATATAAATTTGCCAATAAAGCCATTATTTTATCATTCGTTGCTTGTTATCTCTTCGTAGATTCATTCTTCGTTACTTGTCTGCATTTGATTAACTGCCTGCATTAAGGTAAACTCTGCTATACTTTGGCTCAGAATCTGTGACGTGGAGGTAATTGTCCGCTCTAGTAAGAATCTCATAAAAATTACATATGTGCTACGTACATCGGCATATTTAGGATACACATTAGGACTTGTAGATAATCATTAAAGTTCAAATTATAGTTCCAGTACTAATAACACCTTAGTTAGAATATATTTTTAAATGTACAATTTAATAATAGTGTACGAATTATGTAACCAAAATGAGCAGTTATGAAGATTATTATTTAGCAAATTGTGTTCAAATGAATATTTATCGTGTAGGACGAAAACATTTTTATATAAAATGTTTTTCGTAGAAATTTTCTCATAATCACAGAATTTATTCAGCTTTCTGGACTTTTATGTGTATATATCACGCAATAAGCAAATATAAAAGAAAATATTATTGTTCTGTGGATATATACATACAAGCGTATCATTTTGGTTTAGTTTTATTACAATATAAGGTGAGAAAGTGGATATTAAAATAATATATTAGAATTAATTATTATGTATTTGTTATTAATATATAAAAGGTTGAGTGAGCAATTTTAAATGTATGTAGTAGTATAGTTTGGAAACACCAATGACGTGTTTCCAATTCGAAAATAAAATTACTGAATTTCTTGTATTGGTTTCAAAACGTGACAATTTTTTCATTTAAAATTCGTTCAAATATTTACGATACAATAAAAATGCATATTTGATGAAGAAATTTGTTAGATGTTAATTTTGATGTGCGCTTACTATCTATACATATATGTATGTGTCAGTAAAGCTAAGGGTAGAAATTTCAAATTTGAAGACGACGTTGATTTTATGTAGTAGGTGTCATTTAAGAAGGGATTTTTCGAAATTCCACCTATTAGAGTGTATAAGAGGTGGCAGATTTTATATGGAAATAGCGTTTTTATGGTGAAATTCACTTGGAATATGGTAATAATGTCCTTTGGCAGTATTTATGAAACTCGTGTGTGGGCGTTTTTTTTAAATTGAACCCTTACGGAGGTGAAACGGGGTAAAAGGGGATGGCAAAGGCGCTGTTGATTTTATGTTGTAGGCTTCATTTAAGAACGAATCTTTCGAAATTTTACCCTAAAGTGTACGAAACGGAATAACGGGGAAGGAAAGGGGATGGAAAAGTTTGTGTAGTAAATAATCTATGGTCAAATTTAGCTGAAACTTGGTACGAATGCCCTTTGACACAATCTTTATTGTTTATGATAATAATTACAATAAATACGAAGCAATTAAGTTGAGTCTCAAATTTCTGCAGTAGCTGTATTTTGAATACTCTTCGCCAATCATATGTGTAATGTGATTGAAAACATCTGCAACACATAGAACGTAATTCCACCAAATTAATCTACTGAGACTTTTAATGGCAAAAAATGGATAACTTGTGGTGCACGTTTTTAGATTTGAAAAATTCAATGTGCTTCCCAAGATACAAACACAGTCACAATAATTTATAATTAAATCAGAAATTTTTCTAAGTATCTTCTATGCAGTAGGAATTAGAATTAATGTTTTTAATATGGCATTAAATTTCTCGAGGATAATGTGCTAATTCATTTGTAATGGTGTAGATATATACAAGCCGTAGTGGTTAAGCAGTTGCCCAGTGGGAGAACGTTGAGACCAGTGACTTAATCTTTTGTGAGGCCTGTGACATTTTCCATGGAGAATTGTCTCTCAATCGATCTACTATGTACTGTTGGGAGCAAAGTGATTAACAATGCAACATTGTAAACGAGAAATAATGTCATAATAAGGTTATCGAACACATTTTACGCAGAGAATTTACATAGTAAGAGTTGCAGTCGTAGTTAGATAAACAATACAGTTTGAGGAGCCCTAGTAACTAACACCTATCATAAATAAAATAATCAGTATAGCAGGTTACACTAAGAGCTTCATTGTATACCAAAAACCCACCCAAGTCATTTAAACATTTAATAAATTTGGTCAAAGTATTTAAGCTTGTGAGACGCCATAATTTACTGAGCATTTATCTGAAGTTTAACCATTAATAACTGGGAACGTTTTGACTAAAATTTGTTAATTAGAATTCAAGTAACTTAAGAACCCTCTCAATATAATATTTAGATAATTTAGACCTAAACAAAGACTTTCAACATATCAATAAACAATCGAGGTAAAAGTACTTATCAGATGAACAGATATACGCAAAAATTTATAATTAACGTTCCATACAGTTTGGCTTTTGTTATCAGACTCAGAAAGTATTCGATTGAATTAACTATTGTAGATTATGCAGTATGTATTCTAAATTGATATCCATTATCAATTTCTTGAAAAGAGCTTTAAATTGTACATATCCGTTCCTAGTCTATCAAAACTTTATAGATTTATGTGTTGGAGCAAGCCAGGGCAAAAGCATGATAGCAGTAAATATTTATATCTGCACTGATAGTCTGACTGTTCTAAATGCTACGGTTTGATATGTTTTTGAGTCTAAACAACTCTATATGTGTTAAGCTGACGTTACACAACTGGCGACAAGACACAAAATAGCACTGGGCACATCAACCAACCAAACCATACCATATATATGTATATAAAATAAGCGAAATGCTTTATAGTATTGTATTTCAAAATATTCTCTTTTGGTCAAAGTGTATATCTGCGAGTTGGGGATTGCAATATTTACGATTGCTTAATAGTGATAACTATTAATAATTTCATATATAATATGATTAATAATTATTTTATTATTGAACAATAAACATTATTAATACAGCATTATAAGTAAATTGTTAAAGATGATTTCCGCTGTAGTTGTAATTAAGATACATTTTTAAGCTTTCGTAATTTTCCATTCTAAGCAAGTTGAGAATTGATTGTGTCGTATTTGTATTTGTATTTTGAATAAGATATATTTCATTTTGGTTGTTAGAGCTTTCGGTGTAAACCTGTGTGAGTTCTATTGAAAAGATGTCAGTTTCGTATACAACTTACCAGTCCAGACAGCAGATAATGGTACGTCCTTTTTCCCAAAGCAATATCTCTCACGTGGCTTACAACGATTTCCTTCGCCATATCCGCCAGGCAGTCGAGTACGACGTATTTGTGCTCCCATCGCGATTGTTCCTCTAAACCCCTTAAGAACACTAAAGCTTCGGTCACATTACTGATTCTTCTCACTGTCGACACTTGAAAGCTTTCGTTGCCAGGTATTAAACCCTGATAAATTTGCTGTAGTCGTAATAAACCTAAAATCAATTAAAATAATTACGTTTAAAAATTGTAACTATTGCAGGAGTCAATTTCAATTGGTTCAATTGGCTTCTATATAGGGCTGCCCACTTAGCCTTTTTTTTAAATAGTGCGTCTAATATTGATTTGATCAGAAAATGTTAAGTACATATTTTATTCGGACATTTCTCATTTACAATTTAAAAATATTTTGAGTTCCGTAAGGGCCTCAGTTTCATCTGTACAGGATCGTACTTAGTTTTTTTTTAATGGGAGACCCTATATATTTTTATATTTATGATATCTACATCGAATTTTAAGTCAACGTTGTTAAGACTTTTATCCGCATAAGTCTAGCCCTTTAGGAGAAAAAACGTGTTTTTGTTAAATTTCCACCGTCATTACTATTTATTTAAAAATCATATCTATTCAATCCTTGACTTGAGAGTGACCAAATTCGAGATTATCATAAACTAGAATGTGTTTTAATTTTTGTAGGTTGAGTTTTAACGAAATTTATTGTAGAGGCACTTTATTGATATTTCTTTGACAACCGCAGAAAAATTGGAAAAAATATTTTCTTTTTAGTGGAACAGCCTGTATATTTTATCACGCATGAACTCCTTTTACAGGTTTACCATTTCTTATACCATTTCTTTTTTTATATGATTTAACTTACTACTAGATAACACAATTTGAATAATAAGAATAATTAAATATTTAATATAAATAGCGTGTATTTGTTATTTATTTTAATTTCTAGCTTAAAAGAACGGCAAACTTTCTGAGTAACATGATATTAATGGTAATTATCTCAGAAACTATTGCCTTTGAGTATAGGACATGTGTAACAAAAAACATAGTAAACCTGTAAAAGGAGTTCATGCGTGATAAAATATACAGGCTGTTCCACTAAAAAGAAAATATTTTTTCCAATTTTTCTGCGGTTGCATTATATTCTGAAAAATTTAATTGTGGCAACTGTCAAACGGTAGTCGGCCTCTTAACAATTCAAAAAGACATTTTCTATCTATTGTTTTTTGAATGTTGTAGTTAAACTTAGAACAGTAATAAACGGTAAAGATTTACTGCAAATCAGTATACAGGGTGACTGGTAATGAAACCGTCATACTTTACAGCGTCTTAGTAAAGATCATTTGCAATACATACAGCCCAATTTCCTTTATCCAAAAGGCGCCAGTTTTCGACATAGTGTTTTTTTTTGTTTTTTTCACTAATTAAGTCACTCAAACTTAAAATTTACGAAAATAATGGAGCTTTTTCTCAATTTTTCAGTTTGTCTGCCTAGAGAACATCTCAACACACATTATTTATCGGTGACAATTACGTTAAATACTTGGAAAATTAAAACTTCCGCTTTTGATGAAACTGTAGACTCAGCCGCTACCTTTGTGACTATTTATTTAGCGATTGTGTCTACAGTTTCATCAAAAGCGGAAGTTTTAATTTTTTTTTAATTTTCCAACAATTAGCAATAAAGGTTAACTAAAAAAATCTACTTAACATAATATTTCACGAAAATGTTGAAGATGATAATGCGTTAAGACATTAATACTTCGAAAGGATCATCATGTTCTATAGCCACATCTATAATCATTTGTAATCACCCTATTAATCTATAAATCGATCAGATAAACGAATATATGCATACAATATAATAATACAATCATTGTAAAATAAAAGTATTTAATTATTTGTATTATTATTATATTAGCAAATCCGTAACTACATTAGAAACTCTTTCTAAGAAGTAAATATCCACCTATTAGTATAATTAAGGATCGAGTAGTATTTTATATATCGCAAATTATGTGTATACGACGACTAACACATATGTTGATAAATATTACAGCGGACACTATGATAATGCTATTTGTAGGTGTATTTACAGTGCATGCTATTGCGGAAGATATTACTACCTAATGTCTTTATACTCATGTCTAAAATATTTTACAGCATACAGCCGCTGGCACTTTACAGTTGACCAAATTGTTTGTCTGTTTATATTTCGCTACCTGATTTAGTCCCGAGGAAATTCTATGGCTTTTCGATTCAATACATCTGTCTTTTATAGTACATAGAAAGGATGCACATATATCTGTAAACAGTACACCTTTTTGGAAAGGTGATTCATTATGAATTCTGTTAAGAAACATTTTTTGAAATTTAATTTAAATTATCTCTAAATTAATTACACTGTATTCTTTTTTATGTAACATTTTATAAGCTAATCTCTGTAAATTTTCTTTTCTCGTTCTATATGAAATTTTAAAATTCAAAATACATATATAATTTATCTACGAAATTTCCAGCGTTCCGGAGAAAAGTGGCATAAGATTCAGCTAGATGTTTATTTATTTAAAAGTAGAACTGCACTTTTGGAGGTAATAAAGAGTGGATATAGGCACATTACTGATCGTCAAATTAAATTGTAGTTCGTTACTGAAATCCCATGTTTAGCGAGCTCAAATAGTGGTGGTGATTATATGATGAAGCCGATGGCCTTACGGTACCTACCACTCTTTGGAACATTTCCCATTTTCTTATAACATATGAGAGGTAGCTGATTATTCTGTATTTTCCGCTCGTCTCTAATTTATCTATCGAGCTTCAAACCGAATTGAGAGTCGTTGCATATTTTAATCTCTTAACACGTTTGCTTCTCGATCAAACAGGAATTATTAATTGACGAAGGAAGACCAGTTTCGTGGTATGTATTAGCAACCAATTTCTTTGATCTTTAAAAATATATCTTTTCTTCATAGAGACGTACTATCGCGAGCATTTTAAACGACTCACACTTCAAGCGTTATGGCCGTATACAGCTTCTCGAAACATTTGACAAGTAGCACTGGGCGACTGTAATTAGGGGTCGATAACAAGCAGGTAGAAAGATTCGCAATAAATTATATACCCTATGATGGTTGTAATACATTCTTCATGATTATAATATGATTCGTATTTATTGACGAATTTCGCTCTGTTTAATATTATGTCTAGAACATTCATACGCGGTGCAAGTTTAAAATATATTTTTATATATGATATTACTATTGTATTTATAGGAAATCTGATGAAGGAAAAACAATGTTTACAAAACATTAAGAAATGATTAAAATTAAATATCAATTTAAACAAATATTTATTTCTGAATATATATTAATTTTTTAATAGGGCGAAATATATCTAAGGTAATTATCAGTTGATTTAGGAACATTTTATTGGACGAGACAATTGAAAACGTATTACACAGCATTTGACTGGTCTAAATTAAAGATTTTCCAGGTACTTAACGGTTGACAATTACTTTTTCAAAGAAATTATATTGAATTTACTTCAGTAGTGCAAATTGTACTAAAAAATAACTAATATTGGCTTTAAATTCTTATTAAATTAATACAACTGTCGTATTTATACAAACGTTTAAAGTTCTTAAGTATCCGACAAAACAAACACCGACAAATATTATCATTAATCTTCTTTTATATAACCATAACGTGCATCTATAAACAACTATATTTCTTCATCAAATTTTGTATTGTTAATGTTAGTAAATTATAAGTACTATTTCAATTAAAACCGACATTTTAAATAAAATTTCACAAAAGGCGAAGAAATAAAAGATATTTTTGTATTAGAAGTATACCTTGTTTAATTTGAGATTTCTTGTAAAAAGACATTAATCACATAATATTTCTATACGTTATCTATTATCGGCTGTTTCTATTAAAACATTGACCACATACTATAATAATACATAAAATAATATTAAATTCTTTCCATAATTACGTGTCCTAATCTGTAAGTTTATAATTTTTGCAATAATTGTTGTTAGATCAATATTTTCCCTGAGAAAAATGATGACATTTTCTCTTGTTCAATTAATTTGAGTACGGTCTACCTTCGCTCAGTACATCATATTCATGTCAAATATATTCATAATTCTTTTCGCTTAAATTTCTTTTAGATACTGTCTACCCTTCGGCCTGCGACTATACGGCTTATTATAGTTGTCCAGTTATATTTACCTAAATATTGCTCCGAGTAAGGAAAGCCTACAATAGATACGTTTTATGGCAGTTTGAGTCGTTTAAAGTGCTCGCGATAGTACATATATACATAAATGAACATGATGAATAATTGCTTTGTTATTATATTCATACACTCCCAGCAAATATAAACGTATCCTCTAGATCATTTTAATGTTTGTACATATTTCAAATGAACTTAAAGACCGTTTATCAAAAATTTAATTTCTTAAAGTCGATCCATAGAATTCTGTTGCACTTTCAAAATATTCTGATGTTCTTTTCGCAGATGGTGGAACCTGCGTCTTTCGTAGAAATGCATTATCCTTATAACAGTACCTCATTAGATTAGATTAGATTAGATGTGGGTTGGGTAGGCAATGCTGCCTCTCTTAACTGCGACCTGTAAGATCTATTGTGAGTACCTCGTTAACGGTTGCTTGTATTCTATCATAATAATAGGATGTAGGATGTTTATCTGGCATACTTGGCATATACCACTACAGAACGGATTAGTTAACTCTCAAGAAAAGAAACAATCGAACTCAAAGTTGATACTCTGGATAGATTTGAAGAGTTCTAGGATGTAACTTTAGCGAAATACCGACTTTCACATCTGCTGAACGACATGTAGTATACTAAAGGCGAGTTATGGTAGATACAAGAAGTTGCGATGAACGAAGCGGTAGAGCGACACACTTCCGTTAAACTCCATTCACAAATGTATCGTGGTTCTAGGTACAGCTACATCATTTTTATGTCTAAAATGATTAGTGTTATTATAACAAAAAATCTCCCTATAATACTTCAGACATGCGCTTGTATCAAAAAACTACCAATGTATTTTTTGGTGCGATATTTATTACCAGATAGTACGCTCAGTGAATTTCAAAATATTAGCACATACTGCAATATCTATTACTATGTAAAATCTGACCAATTACTATAATATAAAATGCACGGCACAATATAGCACTAACATCATACCGGAACAATTATTCATTTTCTTCTCGTGACTTTGAATGTGAAAGATAGCAATAACTGCCTTCTATCGCGAATTTGCTGTGATATACTACATAGATACGTATGTATGTACAGTCAGGTGCAAAGGTATCCGGACACGTCTAGATAGAGAAATACCCTGCGCTCAATACTTTATTCCAATGAGCCACAGGGCAGCTTAGTACCTGCTGGGTGGGACCGTAGTTTGTCACTCGTAGAATAACATTGTATTATGTAAACGCATATATGTAGACATATTATATAAATTAAAATGTTAGAATTTAGGACGGTTGTTCTATGTCACGGATATTTTCCGAGTTGTCCGTTTTACTAAAAATTAATAAATATATGACTCCTTTATTGAATTGTAATCATTCAACCTACTATTAAGAGGAATAGCATTTTTGCAAATACATACCGAAAAAAAAAAAGATTGTTGTCCTCCGATACAAAATAGTAATATATGTATGTTCACATTATATATCTTCACCAGGTGAAAAGCTATCAGATGCCTTTTTTATAAGATGCAGTAATGAAGCGTTCGCAAAATAATACATTATCAAATTTTTTTACCTAGGCTTTAGTGTACCTGATTATTTATGTTCCAAACTCATAAAATATTTTGTCAAGTCATAATACAATAGAGGTCATAATAGAAAAAAATGGTTGAACTGTGTAATTCTGTTTAGTGAAAATCACTTTATTTATATTAACAATTTTTTAACATTAAGTTAGTGTTCATTCATGGCTCAATGTATCAATGATTAATTTGGTTATAAATATTTTTAACAGGCATATCTTTAAATTTTGATATTATTTGTCATTTACCTTCCAAAAAGAAGATGACGATAAAGTTGTAATCGAAGATATGAACTAGAATAAATTTAAGTTGTAATTAATGATAGACAATAAAAGATAAGTAAAACTTAATAAAAAATGTATATTAATTTTTATAGTAAAATACATTAAAAACAACAATAAGAATGTTTATGTATAAAATAAATAATTAATGCTCAACAGAATACTACACTTTAATTCTAGAATAAGATATATAGATTAATAGAGTTGTGTTTATGGATTATCCAATCATAAACTTGACAAATACTCATAACATAATACATACATCTCTGCTGACGTTTTCTTCATATAATATGTATATGTATTTCGGTTTTAGTAATACTAAGAGAAGTATTTAAATGAAATTTCTAATTAAATAAATTACCTGTTGTTACCTGCGCTTGTATTAAGTGAATCATCTTCAGATGAAAAATGTTTTTAAAACAAGGTACGGTATTACTAAAATTATATTGGTATACGGGCACATTTGGTTTTACACGTAATTCGCCAATACGCGTTTGTATATGTTTAAGATGTACTACTAGATGACTACCCCGGTGTGGAGCTTCCTTTTTGAGTTTTGTTTCGTTTTGTGCTGATAGTTTTTAAATTCAGTAAGCACGGCAAATGATCGGATCATTTTAAACAATATTTATGTACTATTTATACTTTATAATATAAATGAAATCGGTTCTCAATATGTAATTGGTTAGTTAAAAGGTGATAATCTGTCAAAACACTTTTAGTAAGTTGTTTTCTATTTTGCCTTGCAACTAACCTAAAACTTGGCAACTAAATCATGTATAGAACCATCAATAAGAACACTAAGGCATGGATAAATAAATATAAATACATTAGATATTATTAAACAGAATTGAATTATCTCTATATTACTACCTTTATGAAGCACATTTGGTTTTACACGTAATTCGCCAATACGCGTTTGTATATGTTTAAGATGTAATTTTAATTACAGCAACATCCTTATTATGTGGAGCTGGCTAGATTTTGAGAAATTTTGTTTCGAATTTTGTGCTGATATGAGGGTTTTTATATTTTCAGTAAGCGATCGGCGAAAGCTCCAGATCGCTTTTATCATTTTAAACAATATTTATGTACTATTTATACTAATTATAATATAAATGAAATATTTTCATTCTCAATATGGAATTGAGTTAGTTAAAAGGTGATAATCTGTCAAAACACTTTTAGTAAGTTGTTTTCTATTTTGCCTTGCAACTAACCTAAAACTCATACAACTAAATCATATATAGAACCATCAATAAGAACACTAACTATACATGTTAAAAAGTATAAATAAATATAAATACATTAGTTATTATTAAACAGAATTGAATTATCTCTATATTACTACCTTTATGAAGCCTTCAAAATTTATTTTCCAGTATAACTTTTATTACAGTAAGCTGAGTGATTTATTATTAACTAAAGGAGTAATATGTATATTTTAGATATTGACAAATTTTCGTTATAACTAACAAGTCAAATAATAGTCACGATATTCATTTATAAGATATAATGCTTTATGTAATGCTACTATAAGGAATAATAAAATCATCTACTTGACGCTACAGAAGCTTCAATTCCCATATTTTAATTTATGCTATATCCACATACATATATATATGAAATTAAGGAAAGAAATCTTGGTAATAGCGGCTAGTACTGAAAATGATAATTAAATTTAATTAATAATCACTGTCATTCATCACCATACAGCGACGCGTTTCGATTTTATAAATCTCATCAGGCTGTCTTTGTGAGAATGACAGTAATCTGTGAAAACTCATATATATATCCAACATCGTGTATTAAGTATATATGAGAGATTAATTCTACAAATATTGACTTATGTCGAAATTGACTATTGTCTATCTACTTTTATTTCTACAAAGTCAGTAATTGTTTATTACATTGACCTGTAGCTGTAGAATTAGCGACATCACATTAAGCATAAGCCAGAGATAATTGAAAATTATACCATTATATACGTATTATACGCATTTGTATATTGCAATGTTATTGTAAGAGCGAAAAACTACGGTTAACCTCAGCAGGTAGTAATGTGCCCTGCGGCTCTTTGGAATAAAATATTGAGCGCAGGGTATTTCTCTATCTAGACGTGTCCGGATATCTTTGCACCTCACTGTACTACATATATGGGTATACGAATCGACTTTTTCATTCAAGGTGAATTCAAAGACTTCATTCTCAACAGAATACTGGGTCAGATTACTTCAAAGCACACAACTTGATGTTATATTAGGTATATTAAATATTATGGTTTACTCATCTAAACTTTTACATAATAAGAAGTTATATTATAACAAATTAAGAGATATATTAATTTCTTATATTTTTAGAGTTATTAATGACATTAAACATTAAATAAAATGTCGCTTAAATGGTTACTGTTTGTCTGGTGATAGGTATGTATTCTTTTGGCGAAATTTCGCAGGACGTTTTGCAGTAAAGCCTGCCCAATTTCACGAATTTGTTTAGAAATAAATCGAACAGGTTAAATGGTAACTTCTTGGTGATCGATTTTAGTTTCTAAAACGAAAAATTGCATGATCTGCGAACTTAGTTTGCAACAACGCCATTGTTTTGCAGGTAGTGTGCCAAATGACGCAATCCTATTGAAACCATTAAAGTTCCTAGATGTACAAAGTATCGCAATAAGTAAGGAACCTCTGTTACAGAGAAGTACATTTTGGATCCAAAATAGCGGTTGTAGCTGGTACTATCCATAATGTCATTGCTTTGCGCATGCTTCGTAACGATGCATCACCTGCATAATATAACATAACTGTACACCCTAGATCGTATACATCTAATTCTTTCACTTTGCGTCGTTTTTGCGATACTACAACAAAAAGGCCTTTACAGTGAAAGAGTGAAGAGTAGAGATAGAAGATAGAGAGAGAGTAGAAATAGAACCGAAAACTTCATATTTATCGCGTTTTTCTGGACCTAAAAAGGACGTATATTGCAGTACTTTGTATATCTAGGGACTTTAGAAACCACATCTTATTTATAGACATTCCATCCAAATTCTTGCAAAAAAAGTTTGTTACTACGGCAACGATCTCCGTTACAATGACACCTTCGTCATTTTTTAATAAATACGGTCCGATTATCCCTTTGACCCACATGGTACATCACATCTTAACTTCTTGAAGATGCATCGGAAGTTCTGGCAAGCCATGTGAATTTTCATTTGTTCAGATCCGAGAATTTTGCTTACCTACTAACGAAGTACCGTTGTTTAGAAGTGGGTCGCGTCACTGTTGACCGTTTTATTCTAGAATAAATTATCAGCTTGTAATTGTTCTAAGATCTAGTTAAATCCAGGTAAAGGTTCTACGCTGATTCAATAGCAGGCCATTCAAAAGATTAGTTCTTGCTGAGGCACCTTTTACATATACATATGTATGAAGGAGAATGCGAATTGAATCAGAAAGTAACGAAACGAAAGCAAATCGTGTTCCAATTTAAAAATCGTTTATTAATAAGGACAGAAATATATTTTTCTAATAAATTCTATAATCAGTCTTAATTCTTAAACTTTTCTTTAATCTGTCTTTCAACTTAAGGAAATGCGTTAATGGAGATGTGAATACTAATGTTCGTAAATGCAGTTCTCTTTAGATTTTCATCTGTTAGGAATTCTATGTGTACGTATATTTGCATTTCTAGTCTTATGGGTGGCGTATAAATAGCACATTATACTACGGAATTTTTTCCGTATAAAGAAATGACTTTGAAATCTTCGATTATTAACCTACTGACCTGTTTCACAACTGCATAATAAGGGGGCGCAGAAATAAAACAAAGGTATCGTAAAAACTACTTCGAAATATGTATATTCATAGTACGTTAAGCTCTTGGCGAATTCATATTCCTTCGTATGAGTATGTCTGCCGTATGCAAATTTACTATTATCTTGTATAGCATGCAAACACATAGTTTATATAAAACCTTAATAATAATAAAGCCGTCTTATGTGAATAAGCACGCACGTATATTTCATTTATATGCTAATTCCTAATTATTTCCACTTTGAATTTGCTACACCTCTACATTAGATTATTTGATTTTATTTTGTTTCTGGTTTATAACTACCAACAATAAGAGAAATATTTCGATTAATCGTGATCATTGATTTGCTGTATAGATTTATATTGTCTGTTGACATTGTCGTAATGGTACAAACTCAAACACGAAAATTCATAAACTATTCTTTAGTTGAAATATTTCAAAAGGCACATTCATAATCTTAATTATGAATGAATTTTATCCATAGTTATTACGCATTAGTAACTACATTCATTTTGCTAATTATATATAATTATACTATGATTTGTTGCTGAACAAGTATGCCGTACTTATTGCAATAAATAAGTAAATATACCACTGTTAGTTACCACTACATTAAACATTTATAAGTAAAGACGCCGGTTTTTGGTACCATACATAGCCGTCAAGTTAGGTTTACCTTCAAAATCTTTCCTCATCAGAGTAGGCTTTTTTTGTCAGTTTAGTTGTCATAGGTTGCTGCAAATGCGATGCTTTTCAAAACTTCAAATTCTAACAGTTGTCAAACTTAAATTCAAATAATTGACGTTTATATTTTTTTAATTATTTTATTATAATGTTAGAATTAGAACATAAAACATTTATAATTCAATGTTACGACTACTATAGAACTGGACAAAAATTAGAAAATGGAGAATGGGTTTATTCCATTAATCGGTGCATAGAAGAATTCCGACAACAATTTCCTAATTTGCCAGTTACTTACGCACAACTGCTAAAACACATTCAAGCTTGCGTTATTAAATTTGGCGAAATAGGTGCAGTAACACGTAAACCTGGCGGTGGAGCACCTAAAAAACGAACAGCAAATGTAATCGAAGATGTTCAACAGCGAATGGAACACTCACCCAAAAAATCTGTCGCAACACTATCGCAACAAGTTGGTTTGTCAGTGAGAACATGTCATACGATTTTAAAAAAGGATTTAAAATTGTTTCCTTATTAAATTCAAGCAGTTTCAGAACTTAAAGAGATAGATTTTGGTACGAGAACACAGTACTGTCAATGGTTTTTGAATAACTTAAATAATAACGATGTTCTTGACAAATGTTATTTTTCTAATGAGGCGTGGTTCCATCTCTCTGGCTATTTAAACAAGCAAAACATGAGAATTTGGTGTGCAGATAATCCACATGAATTCACTGAAACTTCGTTGCATCCGCAAAAAATAGGTGTCTGGCTAGCAGTTTCAAGAAGACGAATTATTGGGCCTACATTTTTTAACCAAACCGTAACTGCTGAAAGATATCGAAACGAATTATTACAACCGTTTATCAACGAACTTCATTATGATGAACTTATGGTAGGATATTTCCAGCAAGACAATGCACCAGCGCACAAATCTCGAGAAACAATGGCTTTTTTACAGCAATTTTTCGATACAAGAATTTTTAATTTTCCTGCAAGATCTCCAGACTTGACAATATTAGATTATTTTATTTTTCCATATTTAAAGAATACGATTTTCAAGATCAGACATCAAACAATCGAAGAGCTTCGTAATGCTATTGTTAATTCTTGTGCTGACATCACCGAAGAAATCTTAATAAATGACTTCGAAAGCATGAAGCGTAGAGTTCAACTTTGTCTATAAAACAACGGTCAACATTTCCAACATCTGCTTTAGTATTATTTTCTCTCAATTTTGGCTTTTGCAATAAATATTTTTTCGAAAACTTAATTACTCTATAATTATTACAGATACACATTTATATGACATAACCAAACTGTGAAAATGATGCATTTGTGACAGATTTACATGCATTCTGGCCAACCATTTAAAAAAAGCATGGCCGACTCTAATGAGGAAAGATTTTGAAGGCGCGGTACATATACAGGGTATCTCAGCGAGATCGTTCATTAGAAGTTTATAGAGTTCTGGCCAAACTGTAAATTTGAGAAAACGTATATAATCGATAGTGTTCTCTTCAATTAAAATATTTTTAGATTTCTAGCGCTTCCGGTTATACCGGAAGTCGCCATCTGCTTTGTTATTTTTGATGTATATTTTTACGTATTTGTATTCACCTATTTTTAGGCTTTATAAATACATTTAGACTTTTCAATTTGATTCGAGCGTTTTGCAGTTATTCAATTTTTTCTAAAAAAAATTGCTACAGCGGACATTTATTTAAAATATCGGAGAACACTTTATTTTTCGGATATCAATTTAAAATTCATAATATGCTTAAACAATATATTGGAGGATATTCTAGCGCCCAGAACGGCTGCTTACATTGTGTGGTTACTTTACTGTGGCACGTTAACTTTTCGAAATTTTGAAGAACCACAACTTAATTGTTTCAAATGGCACCTCCCCCGCACCCTATTTTATTACTTAGTCGTATTTGGCACCTCATTTTACATCTTTTACATCACACATGGTTTTAAGGTTTCTTCGAAAAAATGCATTCACAACTCATCGATACTTATTCAGGGTGCCATGGAAAAATAAACATTCTCAAATTTTTTATTTATTTGTCAAAGTCTAACGTCAAAGTCACACTTCGTCGTTTGATCCCTGTTAATAATTAAGTAGCAAATTATCAGACCAGATTTAGTTTCAATGTCTTTTGCCTTATGATGAATGACAGTTTCGTTTACGTCGTTTATGACGGCGTGTTAACGTCAATACATTACCTGAATTTATTACGGGCAGCTTGAGAAGAAGCTGCTGGTATCAACTAGATGGAGCCGTGGTTTACCAGACACCGCGGTTAACACGAGACAGGAATTAAAAGCACAGAGCAGCATTCCACAGGCTGTCCCCTCAAGAACTACGAAGAGCAACATTTGAGGGTGTTTCTTGTCTCTTCACGCTTAACACTATGCTTGAATGCGAACGGCCAACATTTTGAACGATTATTATAATTTTTTTCTAGTTTTTACATCTTTTTTTATGGAATTAAGAGTATCTTGATTTGTGTAAACATTGTTTCGTTATTGTTATAAATTTTAATTTTCTATAGCAATAATTAATGTTGGCAATATATGTATATAGGAAAATATATAGGACATGCGGGACATAAAAGATGTAAAATTGAAGGCCGAAGGCGAGTAAGTAATAAAATATGGGGAGGGAGGGGAGGAGGTGCTATTCGAAAAAATTAATTTATAGCTCTTCAAAATTTCGAAAAGTTAACGTGCCACAGTATAGTAACCACACAATGTAAGCAGTCGTTCTCGGCGCTAGAATATACTCCAACATGTTATTTAAGCATATTATGATTTCTAAATATATACAGGGTGTTCCATTAAAATAACAACGTAGATGGCGACTTCCGGTATAACCGCTAGAAATATTTTAAATGAAAAGAACACAATCGTTTATATACGATTCTGAATTTTCAAATTTATATTTTAGCTACAACCATAACCATAAACTTCTAATGAACGGTCTCGCTGAGACACCCTGCATTAGTTGCTTCCCGGCCACGGCAAATACAACACGTTCGATTGTATAAAGTATACTAACAGGATGTCAGAATTATCGAAAAAGAGATTTATTTTCTGATAAAGCACGTAAATTGATACTTAGCTTTCCAGATTTAATATACACAGCCAACGCAATAAAATCCAGAGTCTGTAATGTACCTAATATTAATATGCAAAAGCAGAGAAACAAAATGTGAAATTTATGTCAACAGTAAAAACATCGACGCCATAAAAACTGCAGTGGATTTGTGTTCCAACTATGTATAACTTTTATTCTGTGTAATTTACCGTTTAACTAAGCAATTCAGCGTTCATTTTGGATAAAATACGGTAAAACAGGGATACCTGGCCTAACAACAGTACAATCTGTTTTTCCGTCCGTCCGTGAACATCTTGAATGTAGAATTAAATCTAAATTGAAATCTAAGAAACTGTGACTATTTGTGGACAAAACAACAGATTTTAAAAAAATCGGTTGTTAATATTATGGTATGTACAATGGAAGCACATCAACCGTCACCTTCAATTTTACTACCTTGTAGAAGAGTGGAAGAATGTACTGCCGAAAAAATATCAGAGGTAGTATTAAATACCTTGGAACATTTTCAAAATTTGCAGAGATTAGCTGCTGCTGTTCGTTAGTGATAGTGCCGCTACCATGCTTTCCGTGGGCCGGCTTCTTAAAAAAGATTGTGCAAACTTATTACATGTGACGTGTAAAATCTATGCTCTACATTTGGTAGCAGAAATTATTCGCAGATGATATCCAAATGTCGATACACTAACTGCATTTTTTCTCTGATACACACTCGATTTTCGGAAAGTACTGTGGAAACATATCTTATGTTGCAAATATTTAACCAATCTCATCCCGTTTGTGACTTAACGAAACACGTTTAAAACGCCAAGTGTTTCATCACGTTTTATAAATTTATAAGTTCTTTATTTATGTATATACATATCGCTGCGCTTCGGTTTTTAATAGTGATAATTTATCAGATTATTACGATAAATTATCACTATATAGTACCGAAGTATTATACTGATATGATAATGTATGCGGCAGCTTGCGAAACTGAACTCCACTAGACGACGTATTACCAAAAAACCGGCATCTTTATTTATAAGGAATATTAATACAATATTTATAAAAAAATTAAAATCAGACTTTTTGTCATTCGACTTACAAAATATGCTTTCGTGTATTTCATAAGCCTGAATCGATGTACATTTCGCCTGTCATCCTCTTACTGTTTGTTACTTCTAAATACTTATAATTTGTGGAATCGTCTGTCAATAGCACTTGTTTCTGTTGAGTTAAATCTTAATTGTGAATATAGCACATGATCCTAAAATGCTTGCTTCATGATATATGTAAGATTCGAAATTAACATTTTAGTTTTGGATGTTGCATATTCAAGTCAATGTACCTATTGATCATAGTGGTCTAGTAACATGACTTGTACTCTCCCCCGATTCCAATATTTCTATTTACGAAATCACCTCTGAACACTTGTCTATGTAGTTCCAATCAAAAACGAACTGTACCATAATATTATTCGTCATCAAATTGACTTCACAGAAATAAATTTGAAAACTCTGTCGAAACCTTCGCAGATTTACAAATATAAAAACAGACATTAATAAATGTACCTTAGAATTAACTTGAATCTGAACTTGCGAAGCGAACAGTTCTCAATTGTGTATTTAACATAAATATAACATTAACAACAATGTCAAGTGAATATCAATGAATATAAAACGTTTTAATGTTGCTAAATCTAATTAGTATTCTATAGTGCAGTTAAAATTGTTCTTTAATCAAGATTCTTTATTTGACCCTATTTCTTAGCGTGAATGTTCTTGTAAAATTATTTATTTTTTTTATAATTATCTACACGTAATTTAAGATTCATGCACGATATTTAAAATATCTGCGCTGAATATTTTACATTAAATACTGAGTCATTGCTATGTTATGTCAAGGGTTCTCCAAAGAATCTATATGAAACTTGCTATCTAAGCTATTTAAACATGTTATTTTATCACTCAATTTAAAATTTTGTTAGCTTAAATTAAAATTAAGAAAACATTATAGCTTGATATAAATGCAGATCTTCTTAAATACATGACTAACTAATAATTACATTCATATTAACATGTGAAGAATCATTGGTACAAATAACCAGGTCACGATTAAATACTTTCCTAGATAAAAGTTAACATATTTAAAAAAACAACCGATGTAGCATTCTTCATAAAAGTAGTTTAAAAAATAGTTAATATTATAACGACTGTTGTTCACGGAATATTAAACAAGTTGTTTACATAATTTATTTAAACGTCAGTTAAGTTTGTGTATTATATACTTAAAACACTCGTTTCTGTCTTGTTCAGTGTTATTTTTTCGAATACAGTATCAACATTCACCTTTTAAAACAGTATCTTCTGTTACATAACAGTATTTCTCGAATTATTTATTATGTTTGAGGTTTTTGTTTTATTTTAGAATTGCCAGTTATATTTACAACTATTTCGAAGTTTCCAAAATTGTTTAGCACTGTTTTTGTTCAGTGTTCCTATGATAAGCGTTTATGGAAAAATTGTCCTTCATTTTTAAATTCATTCGACAAATGAATCTCATATACATTATATCATTTTGTGCCGTTTTGTGTCGCAAAACGAAAATTTTATACTTCCATATTAACCGAGTTATGGCAACTTCAAAATTAGGACCCGGCATGTTTTCCATCTCCTCAACATTTCAAAATTTCGTAGACGCTATCATTTTGTGCCGTATTGTGAAATGTGAAAATTTTGTACCTCAATAACATTTTAACTTAGTAAGATTTTACTATTTGTAAAGATTTACGTCTAATTTTACGTTTATTTTCCCATTTCATATCGGTATTTCCTATACCAATTAAATAAATTTCGAGATATTTCAGACTTTTAACGATTTTGTGAAAGTGTAAATAATTCTTGAATACTGTACCCAATATTAATGGGAGGCCACCACTGGGAGTCGTAATATATTCCGCAAAGAGTGGTGTATAAAAGAAAACCATTTTATTGAATATAAGCATGCACAAAATTTAGAAATATTAAGGTGGGGACATGCCAGGGCCAGATTTAAAATCGTTGTAACTATACCTTAAATACTTGACTAAAGAAAGATGTGATTTTTTTAGGAATACCTTTAGCATTAATGATTAATCTTATCCTTAGTTGTTTATTACAGAAAACTATTATATACTACAAATTGATAGGAAAAGTTTATATGTATGTGCATACGTACCATCATTCGAATCGTAGAGGTAAATAATTTTATGCCATCCGTAGTATCGAACCGTATCGATGATCGCCTGATGATATTCAGGCCGCATTGAAATGGCATAATCTAAGAATCCAGATGATGGAGCAAGCACTTTCTCCGGAAACCATGGCGTTACGAATGGCATCTGAAATGTATTGCTGTACGAGTGTAGCGTATCAAACGAGTCGGGCGATACAGCGCCTAACATGGAAAATACTCCACGTTGAAATTGATTACAAACTGAAAAAAATAAGAAAGATAAAAGTAATTAAAGTTTTGCAAAAACAAACATAATAAGAGCAGCTATTATTCAACATTTTAAGCATATTTGTACGAATATTTCGCTACTGTTGAATAAAATACTCATGTATTTCAGTGAATTGAACACTCTTTTAACATATTAAATTAATTATTTGATTTTTGTATGCATTATTTTCTTTTACACTAAAGTCCTATTATGGTATGTAGTGCCTAGTATCTAACTAATTCGGCATTTTGATTTTAACTTAGTTATTTATGTTAATTTATAATGTTAGTTCCAAATTCAGTCAAAGCTTCACTGAATATGCTCCATCTTTTACCCATCTTTACCCTCAAATATTTATCGAAGGAATAGAATTTTAGAAACTGACTATATTATGTAGGAAGAAGTTTGTCCGTCTGCAAAGATGCACAAGATTCAAAAGTTTTCAGTTCCATTATATAATTTAGTTATCCCAGTAGTAAGACATAAAAAGCTTACGTTCGCAAATCGAGGCGGGGAATCCTACACTGGTGTGCAAATACCTCAAATATTAGAATTAGGGGAAAGTATTACCGAATGACAAAATTATCGAATTATGGAATCCTACTTTAATTTTTCCAGTGAATGCAGTTGCAATCAGGACTTATGTGGATGACATTTTGAATTTCCGCATGAGAATGGATTAGTGGAAATTTTATGTGACAACCAAGTTACCCTTACAGCATTACAGGCCACGAATTTTGTTTCCGAGGTGGTGCTGGGGTGCCACAGAAGTCTCGAATGACTGGCGAAACAGCAGAGTGTTACATTGAGATGGGTGCTAAGTCTTTCAAGGAATATTAACCCCGAGAATCTTAACCGGCCATTGCATACTGAAGAAACACATGCATCACACGGTCTAAGTAAATTTTCCCCAATCTAGAAACTGCAGAAGCGCAGAAGAAACTCCTATGTACCTCGTACCTGCCCAGCATCAGAGAGGGTGGGATGATGCACTTCGGAATTGATTGACTAAACCATTCTATTTTAAGAATATTAACTCTCGACTAACATACTGACTTTTATTGTTTCGATGCAACCAGCTTGGAAGGCTAAATTCGCATGGAAGCACAATAGGTCGAGTTGCCTTTAGGATTCTTCTCGTTGACAGAGGAATGAAGAAACTTAACAAAACTAATTGGGTGTTGAAGCTTCTCTTTTCTCAAGCTTTTGTACTTGTTCTGTTTTCTCGACGTCTATTTTACGTTCAATATAACTTACGAAGAACATTGGATGGTATTCAGCCGAATAATTTATTTATTTAGGAATAGGAGGCCAAGGATGCACGGTACCTAGAGAAGTAAACCACATTAGTTAAGTATTGTATTGAACCACATTGTTTAAATAATTTATAACAACATGATAAAACTTTTTTTTAGTTATGTTGGACACAAACTTGACGTAAATCACGTAAACGATCTTTCAAAAACATGCCTCTCAACACTTTGTAAACACTCTTGTCAAAAAGACACTGACGTCATTAAACTTGCGCGTTTTTTCGTTACTTTAATAATTACCCAAATTTAATTTAATATTACGGAGTAAATAACACGAAATAGCATTTTCAATTTGTTTTGATTAAGTAAGCACGCCTAAGTCAACAAGAAGCTGTCCTTATTAAAAAAAAAATAGCATGAGTGTAAAACTCAATTCCTAAATAGGCCACAGAAAAGATAGTATTCGTAGCAGTTTGCTTTCTTCTTTCCTCAAGTAACTCAGATGTTATTAACACTTTGGCCTCTAAATATTTTCCACAAATAAGATATTGCGCGAAAGCAAAATAAAAACCACAAAATATAATCCTTATAGTCCAAAGTCAACAGAATATTTACACAGTACTCTAAACATTATTCATCAAATTTAATGTTGATTACGAAGATGATATGATTCATAATCAAGGGACAACTTTTGACGATTAGAAAATAATGTCATTCTAAGCTATGCATCTTTACTGCAACAAAAAAAAATTGGAATGCCAAATTTGTAATTTAAATACTAATAATTGCTAACTATTAAGCAGTAGGAAATCTCTTGGTTTTAATTACTTATAGTTATTGAAATTCCGAAATCTGTGTTTTTACATATCATCTGATTCCACACTTATCATAATTAAATAGAATTAATATTTATACACGAAGGCATATTAGGGTAAGCAGATAAGCAGATAATAAGAACTGACGGGCAACAGGTTTGAAGTTTCAGGTTTTACTTATATGTATAGTCGACAAATTTTCAAACTCAGAAAGTTTTTGGGCCCAAATTTATAAATATATATATAAATTGGTAAATTTTGTCGTTCAAATTTCATTGACCTATTTCACTATTAATAGCAAATTTGCATTACCTAGATTTTTTTCTCGTAAATTGTTTATTGTTCACAAATTTACATACTTGTTAACATCCCTCATCCCTATATTTTCTTTTACTTTTTCTAATTAGATGCTTTCTTAATTTCTGTATTTTCGTGTAATGTTTTGGCGTATGTGGTTGATATTTATATCTTTTTAAGAAACAATGCAAGACGACATAATATGTATAGAATAGAATAGTTGGTATGTATTTACGAGGTGGAAATGGAGATATTTTGGAGCATAGCATAAGTATTCTTCCTAACTGAATCTGTCTACTTTTCAACCTATGTAATACACTGAAGCGCTTCTTAAAAGCCGTGGTATATCCTTCACGTATGGCTCAATCTTACTCCATCTATTTATCTGTAGTGCTACTTCAATCAATCGCAAAAAATATGGCAGTAATAATAGTAGCTCTGTTATTCTACCTGTAACAGCAGATATAATTTTCAGTGAAATAAAATAAAGTTATCAATTATTACACTTACTTGTTAATAATTTATAGTCTTTGGCAGTTAGAAGATTTATATGCGCTTTATGTCAATAATTGTATATTTGTTAATTTTGTTTTTGGAGGTAAATAATGACATGAAATTTTTATAGCAGTGTAAACGCGTATTTTAAAACCTCTGTTACAACAGATTGTATTCAAACTTGCAATTTGAGAACAGGAAAGCACAACAGAATTAAGTTTACCTTGTTCAAAATTTAGGTAGGAAATCCTTTGTGTTTGTTGAAGCCTCCGCGTTTATATAGATGTACTGAACGATAATATTGGTAATCTCTACCGAGTATTTTTCTGTTGTGGAAGAATTATGCTGTGCAGGAAATTGTGTCAAGACGAAGAAATTTGTCATATTTAAGGGATATTACTTTATTTATAATGATTTATTGGAAGTTGTATTAAAAGCTATATTTTTTTAAATGACTAAGTGTAAATTCTTAGAGTACTAGTGATGGCTTGCTGAGCTAATCCATTTGTTGAGAAAAGTGTCGCAGTATTATACTATGTATCTATCTCACGATATTTTGAATAGTATTCTAAAAAATAAAGAAAAACAATAGCTAACCTATTTTATTCATAAAGATGGCACATTCCATTCAAAAGTATGTTTTACATAATGAACGATAGGTGTATCTAGTCGCATCTATCCTCATGTGAGGAAAATTCATTTTACCGAGATATACCAATTATTCTTCTAAAAGTACTACTTTGTAACGACAAATGTACATACGTATATTACGTAATTCTTTTAGCGCCCATTTCTCATACCGGTTGATTACAAATTTTGATAGATTTTGTAAGTAGAAAATTTTAGGGTAAGTCGAAGAATTTAGAATATATGTCTCAACTATTTGAAACATGTAAAGTGAGCTTTTTTTCCCATAAAAAGCTAGTAGTAGTTTACTTGTAATCTTCAATTAAAACTGATAGAAGCAAATACGTCTGTTGTAGGAAGTTTTTAAAATTGTGCAGTGATAATCTAGCAAGTGTTGGTGACAAGATGATTGCCGGAGATGCAACGTGGATACATCATTCCATGGTATAAGAAAGAATCAGATCTCCCGCCCTCAAGGAGATTACTAAAGAAAATAAGATTTTTTATTTTTTCATTTTCAAATGATAGATACTCGTTTTTTTAAAATAGTAACACCTATTTTTTATTACAGTGCCATATTGGCATAATTTTTAGCTTTCAAGTAATATAAAATATGCTGTGGTTTAGTGGTAGACAAGTAGTACAAAATATAAAATGTTTTAAAAGTAGTCAAATTCCAAAGCAACAGAATAATTACATTTCAAATGAAAAAGCGCCAATGCGTGTAAGTGTGAAAAATATGTTTCTTAATTGTTTTCAAAGCTAACATTGATGGTTGTTACATTTCGACAATTGTTGCGAAGCTGTTTCACTTTAATGGATAAATTTAACAGATACCGCCATCTTTGACAGAAATGTCAAAAGTTGACCTGCACTAGATGGCAAATTTTTAGAAGAAACAGAATATGAACAGAAATACATATTTTATTTAAAAATTCAAAATTAACGTCACTTCCGGTTTGACTGGAAGTGCTATAGAAAAACTGAGTGCACCTGAAGAAGCCCACCAATCACCAATGGCGGGCTGATACATGATCTCATTGACACCCTGTATATCTGGCCTGTTTTATTTATTTATTTTATTTTTGTTATTTGTGTTTCATTTGTCTGTTTCTTCTTTCACTGTAATGTCATGTCATTTCTCTTTCATTTGTTTTTATCTTTATCAATAGTTTATTCTCGAAAATCGTTCTTTAATACGACATTAAAAAAAACACTGATCAGCCAGGCCTTAATGGGACACGGTACTTTTAAGAGCATATGCCGCGAGATTTGGCAATGATATCACAGATGTATGTGCTTACTGCGGAGCAACGGATACTGCCGAACACACATTGTTTGAATGTCGGAGGTGGAATGAGACTCGTGGAGTACTTCATAATACTCTAGGTATTACGGTGGACAAATAAAATATAATAGAACTTATAACGAACAGTGTACAAATATGGAATGCCATACATAAAGTGATTGTAACAATTATGCAGTCGAAGGAAAAGGAAGAGCGAGAACGACAGGTAGGAGTAGATATTAGCAGACGCCTACACACAGAAAACAAATTACTAGGTTTAAGTAAGAATAACTTAATTCACGTCATTCTCATTCTCATATATAAGCAAATACTTATTTTCTTCGAGCAAGAAATTTAATTTCTTGGAATTTCAAGAAATTATATACTGAATTTTAGAAATCATTTTCTTGTTTAAAGAAAATAATACTTAATGCAAGAAATGTTAAATACTATATTCAAGTAATTCTCTCTTATAATTAGGTTACAGAAAGAAAAAGTAGTATTTAAATTAAAGCACTATTTGATTTGGATTAAATATATCATTATAAAGTTTATTAGGTTACAGTAAGAAAAAGTAGTATTTAAATTAAAGCACTATTTGATTTGGATTAAATATATCATTATATTCAATGTAGGTATATATTAATCTTGATTGATAATTCTAATTTCTTGAAATAAATATGCAAGAATGTAGGTAAAATAAGTACAGAAATAAGCTGGTTTACGATTCTCGTGTTCTCTGTCTGTAGAAAATTCCTGGTTCTGACTTCACTTCTGAAAATCATAAGATTAATCACCTGCAATAAAATCACAATCCTTTATATGATAGAGAAACCACCGAAAAGGTGCATTCAACGACGATTGTGAAAGCCTGAATACTATTTTAATCACAGGAATTAACATTTCCGGGTATTGAATGTCCCTAATATTGTACGTTGTTATAAGAAAAGGTATAAGGTTATAATCACAATACAAAAGCACATGTGCACATATTACGTCTATTGCATAGTTGCATATAGTGGCAGAAGCGCCACCTATAGCATTTTTTGGTTATTTCCATCAAGTAAACGATGTTCTTGTCTGTACAAATTATTTCTTGGATCAAATCTGATTTTAAGATTTTCGATTACTGTTCCCAAGATATTCAATTAACTTATAGATAGTAAAATTTCTCCTAACAAATAAAAAATTACTTAGGTATTAAGTGGATTTCCTCAAGAGAAAATAATTTCTTAAATATAGAAATCTTTTTTCTGTGTGTATAAATAAATGTGTATAATAATTGCTGAGTAAGGTAATAAGAAAAAGTAAAGGACGATGAAATGGGCATGCCGGTAGTATCTGATGTAATATCACTTGATGGTTCCGGATACTATAGAGGGCATTGGGGGGTTTTAGTGGGTGAGAGTCCCACACGCCATGTTGTGATTGACCAAAGCACTTGGAGTGCATAAAGCATTTCCCCTGGCAAAAAAAAAAGACATTTATGGTTTTGTACATTGTATAAATAACCAAAAGCCTTCTTGGCAATGAAGTGATATTTTTTATTACCATTATACAGCGTGACCCATAATCTCCGGGTCATACCGCAATATCAGATAATAATGATAAATGCCCAAGATTAATAAGCTTTCTAATCGTGATTTCAGGGATATCGTACGTTTATTCGCAAGAAAATTATAGTAGTCGTACTGCACTTAGAGGTAATGATGAATTCTACTCAATCATTCCAGATCCAAAACTGTTTAAAAGAATATTGAATCAGTTAACTGAAACAGGTTCGTTTCACAATAACAATCCTGGTGGACGACCCAAAACTGTAATAGTCGAAGAAGATGAAGATATAAAATAAATAAATAAATAAAAAATGTCTTTATTGTACCATAAAATTATAAAGGAACACAAAAGAACACAAAAGGCTATGAAAATTATATTAGGTACAACCAGTAGGCGTGATCCAGCTATAGCTGTTCTATCCAACCTACAGGATATGCAAGTAACTAAGACTACTATATGCCTAAAACTAAAATCAAAAAGCAAAAGAAACTAGAATACGCTCTGTTTGAATGCTATTATATATATAATGCAAGAGCAAATAATTAAAAAAAATCAAAATTGAATGCATCACGCCGTACTGCAATATCAATGATTTACTGCCCAAGAAATAAAGCATTACGAAGCTTAGACCTGAATGTATGCACAGACAAACATTTCCACTCACAGTTCAAAATATTATATTTAGAATAAATACCATAAGAAAATGAACGAGTAAATAATGACGTTCTAAAATAAGGAGGTGATATTAAACCACGAAATCTAGTAGTGATGTTGTGAACATCGGAGCGGAAACGTATTTTGTGATAAAGGTATGGTGGGGTTTTATTCAATAATATCCTATGAAATAGCGTGCATATCTGAAGTTCGCGCCTATTAGCCATATTAAGCCAATTCAAATCAACAAGTCTATGAGAAACATGCTCAAATTTTCTAATGCCATATATATAGCGAATACAAGAATTCTGAACCTTCTGAATTCTATTCGAAGTTATTTTGTCGATCGATAAATGGTACACCGAAGCACAATAGGTAAATTGGGACATAACAAAAGCCTCGCAAAGTTTAGCCTTTGTTGTAGAATTTAAGACTGCTCTATGTGGGTAGAGTTTTTTAAGGTTGGAATATGCACATTTAATATATTTATTAATTTGCTCCTTGTACCTAAAACTGTTATCCATAATTAAACCAAGATTCTTTGCTGAGTTAACAATAGGTATAGCAGTAGAATTTACGCTAATAGTTATCGTATTATGTAGTGAATCACACATCGCTGCCCTACCAAACAATAGAGCCTGAGATTTGTTGAGATATCTTGATTAAAATTGCGGAAAGTCGTAAATATTAAGAGCTAGGTGTTTGGTGTTGGTAAACCATTTGCCTTAAGAATTATTCATCTAGAATTGCTTAATACTACAATTTTACGGTAGTTCAAAATTTATTACCGGAAGATTGATAAGAATTTCGTCACAATCTAGGTACTAAATAAGAACGACGCAGAACTAATATTCCTGAAAAGCATACTACTTAGTAAACAGGCAACTTTTACAAGATGCTCAATTTGTAATTTGTAAGAGAAGAGAGGTATTATCGAAAATTTCCTGAGCAGATTTTTCACTTCATAGATGTTTAAGACAATATGTTTTTAACCTGTCACATTTTACTTAGACAACTTAGGCGCGAAATTATTATTTTTATGTCTATTATCTCTAATTTATTGCTGTATGGTGCATTAGTTATGGGACATCTAAATGTACAGCGGTAGTTTTCTTATTATAATGACTTTCATTGTTTGTCCATTGTTGTTTACTAGAACACTTTTCGCAGACGTTGTTGCATTGACTTTTTTTAGTTCATTATGTAAAGCTACTAAGATGTACATATGCAAATCTCCAAAGAAAGCAAGTAGACTCTATATGCGGATGTATACTTATGGAAACAGGGCTAGATTCAAACAGGAAACAGTTACATAAGATGTATACCTATCCTTGTATAAGTACATCTTATAATTTTTTTCTATAGCTTGTTTATATTGTTAATTAAAGGATAATGCTATTCGCTTTGCTATTTGTTTTCAGTGACGTACTTACAATTATATTCACACAACACATGTCTAATTGATATATGTATCTGTCTGAAACGACTCATTAAACTGTTCCTACCGCTGATACAAATTAACATTCTAAGAAGATTCTGATTTGCTTGAAAGCTGCTAATGAAATGAAACTCTTAATTAATAACGGTTAAAATGAAATTTATCTTAGTACTGCGTAACAATGAATAACAATAATTATAAGGTTCACTTGAATTATTTCAAATCTTCTCCAACATTAGTTATAAGGTTGAACTGGCATTTTCCTAGTGACGTTATTATTGTTTTTGCTTAATATTTAGCCTTTATTTTATGTACTGATGATTTTTATTATATATGTACGTTATGTATGTTAATTTAATAACTTTTGTTGTAGTTTCTTAGTTGTTTACGAATAAAACGTTTACGAAACTAGTATGCAAAGTGTATTATAAACATGATAAACAAAGGTGAAGGCAATACTTACTTAATCTAGATAGCTTAAACGCATCTGCGGTATTAATAACATCTACATAAGCTTGCAATTCGAACTTTCTCGCTGTTACGTTTTGATTATGATTGAGCATTGCAAATTTGAACGCAGTTTGTACTTCATCCGTTCCTTGTTCGAATATGGCACCTGCAATAAAAACCAAATTTGCATTAAAACTTTCATACGTTACATATTATTTACTGATGCATTAATAATTGTCAACATATTGGAAATGAAATCTTAGTGTGCTGATGTAGATAAGGATCGGTATGTAAATCATCGTGACCCGTCAAAATGGCCCGAGAGAAAATAGCCCCGACAAAATAGCCCCGACGAAATAGCCCAGGACAAAAGAGCCCAGGATAAAAGAGTTCCGACAAAAGAGCCCAGGGCAAAATCTGAAATTGTGATGGGTGCGTTATTTGTTATTATTTTCATGATTACATCTTTATACTCGCGATAATATGAAACCGCATTTGTATTTAATTACCTTTTTTTTTATGTGTGGTGAGTGCTTAGTTGCAGTGACTCCGTAAGCTGTATTACTTGTCTGGCTATCAATGCAACTCTTGCGATGTAGTTTAGTGTGTGTAAGTTGTGTTTTAAAAATAATATTTGTTGTTCGGAATCCGTTAATAGTATTGTAGGTTTATTTATTAATAGAGCCATATAACGCGAAAATATTTATTAGAAAACGCATTTTGCAAATTGCCAACAAACATATACCATACGGTAACTGTGACAGAAATAAAAGTAAAATTGCAGAAACTAAAATTCGGATTCCGAACAACAAATGTTATTTTTAATGGGTAATTAAATACGAATGCAGTTTCATATTGTGGCGAGTATAAAGATGTAATCATGAAAAAAATTCAAAAAAGCGCACATATCATCATCAATTTCAGATTTTTCCCCTATTTTATATTGGGCTCTTTCGTCGGACCTCTTTTATTCTGGGCTCTTTTGTCCTGGGGTATTTTGTCGGGGCTATTTTGTCGGGGCTATTTTGTCTCGGGCCATTTTGACGGGGCACCGTAAATCATTATTAGTTTATAAATTACATAAGTACAAAAATCTACTCAAAACAAAGAGACCGACTTGTTGGAAAACATATTTCTATATTAATAACTGTTCATTTCAAGATAAATATTCAATCAACCATACAAGAAAATATCTATTAAAAATATTGTATATTCAAAGACTACCTATGAAAATATGTAGATCTACATTCACATTAAGATCTGACACTTTTAATAATTTTTCAGTTCTAGTTTTATAGCTGGAAGGTCGAGTAAATAATATGAAGTAGTCACATCATTTTGCTACTAAACAATGACGATATGAAACAAAAAACAATAGTAGTTTAGCCAGAATGTTGATGTATACTTATCACACATTCACCCCATCGCTCGGGGTGACTTTATGACAGCATTAGGCTTTCACTAGAACATAATAGCCCTTTTCCTTTGCTAAAAAAGTGTAGCACGGTGCAGCACTGAACTACACTTTCCACCAGATTTTCGTTCCTTTGCACGGTGTAAACAAAACCAGTGCTGCACCAGGATTGTTTATCTGCACCAGGGTAATAGCTGGTGTAAATTACACTATTTTTTCCACTACTAGCGTTAGAAGACGTCGACGTTGGTATGTTTTCGGGCCGAGAAGATGAATTTCTCTCCTAGTAGTCAATAATAAAAATTACCTCCTACTAGTAAATAATAAAAACAATTGACAATAATAAAATTATGATTTATTCAATCAAAATGTATAGAATAGAAATAATTTGAATATAAAACCATAGATGTCGTATAGATGCACGAATGAAATCCGCAATTCAAGAAAAAAGGTTAGGTTAACATTTAACATAAATAAACAAAGTAGGAAATACGTTATTTGGTAAACACTACTTATTAAAATAATCATTAATAGCGCAATTATGGCAGCTTATGTTAATTCCTGACGTACTGGCTTGTAATAAAATCTCGTACACCTAGTTTTACCTATATTGATTTCACCTTTTGTGACATTTCTAATTTGACGTTTCATTTCCAAAAGTACACTATTTTTATGTCACCATTAACCTCTATGCATAGTGTGTCACATCCGTCAAATCTAAAGTCAGCTTACATTGAAAAATAATCTTCAAAAATTAGCTTGTTTGACATTAAGGTGTACGAGATTTTATTGCAAGCTAGTGTACCAGTATTTTTGATACTCTATTTGATTTGCTTCCTTGCGGATTTCTGAAGGAGTACAACTACTGCCTGACATTTTTTTTTGGTATTGTGACAAGACATGAATAAAATCTCAATTTGACATTAAATGTTTATTCATTTGTTTTTACAGACTAACATGTTTTCTATGGATATCTTAAATTAAACATTTATCGGAACGGCTTATTATATTACATTATTATTGAGAAACCAGTTAAATATGCTAGTAGTGGAAAAAATAGTAGGTATATAAACCACGGCAGAGAAGATTTTTCTCAGCCTCTTAGCCACTATTATTATGCTACTCGGCTGAGAAAAATGTCTTCTCTCCCTTGGTATATAATTACTATTAAATGTCAAACATATGTCAAAGTGATTAATAATAGTACCGGGTGTCCCAACAAGGGTAACGAGGTACGGTATTAGGGAAACGGATGTACCTAGAAATTTGAAACAAAAAAATTATTGAGTAAATCGGCTAAGAGAAAATGCTGGAAATTATTTTCGAGTTTCTGAAATGCCCTACAGGGGGCGTAATTGCCATCCTGAATTTTAAACCCTTTTTTCTGCAAAATGTTCTTATATTAATGATAATCATAGTGAATACAATTTTAAAGCTGAGACAAATTAAATTTTTTTTTGTTAAATGCTTTTTGCTCTATCTCTGAAAAGAAAGTGGTGGGGGGCGCTAGAATATTTTCGGAAATAAATGTCGATAACTCTAAAAAGGCTTAACGTATCTTAATCAACTTGGAGTCGTCAAAAAGGGAGTTTCCTAGACTGAACTGTGAGTGAGGTGATTATGTTTGCATACCTTGCCGCTAGATGGCGTTTTTTGACATAATCGCAAAAAAAATAACTTACTGCAAAAAAATTAAATGTAATGATATCACTTTTTTTACGTCATTACATAGTCAATCAAGAGCCTAACAAGCCAGTGAAAACCGCATCTCAATATCTTTATCCTAACCTATGATATGAATAAAGAAATTTATACTAAAAAAAATTACATCTTGGGAAGCATTTCCACTTTAAGGTTTGTTATTAATGTCTAATTATTATTCCTAATTTACCAAATAAAATGCTAATTTATTATTTGGGATGACAAACGATATTTTAAATCGAAATAAAATTTTGTTACTTATCTTTGTTACTTTTTTTTTTACAATACCTTCGAAAGCCAACAGCCAAAACAATTATAAAATAATAAGTGTGGGAACTGTAAGGAAACTAACTTAAAGTCCAACGAGCCGCAATTCTTATAAAATAATAATAAATTATAGAATCTATGAAACTAATAACTTGAGAACGATAAAACACAACAAGGTTGATTGAAAGGAAAATCAAAAAGTGTTTATAAATGTTCAAAGTGCCTTCCGTCATTTTCTTTGCAGGAACTTATCCTGCGTCGTGTATTTAATACGGCTGTGCTGGTTTCAGCTCTTGAAATATTGGCTACAGCATTTCGGATACGATCAATCATGTTTTCTGGGGTAGTAGGGTGAGTCTGATAAACAATATCTTTTATTTTACCCCAAAGGTAAAAGTCAAGGACAGTAAGGTCTGGAGATCTGGCAGGCCATGGAAACAAACTGCCCCTTCCTATCCAACGGTTTGGATAAACTTGGTCTAAAAAATTCCTGACTTGATGAGAAAAGTGTGCAGGGCATCCGTCGTGTTGCAGCCACATATCTCTTCTCGTTTGTAAAGACACGTTTTCTAATAAAATTGGCAAGTGATTTCTTAAAAAGTACAAATAAGTTTCGCCATTAACATTATTATTTAAAAAAAATGGTCCTATAATTCGATTGCCTAAGATACCACACCAGACGTGCACACTCCAACGATTTTGATAGTTTACCTCACGCATCCAATGTGGATTTACTGGCGACCAATAATGCATATTATGCAAATTGACTCCTCCATTGCTTGAAAAAGCAGCTTCATCGGTCCATAATATTCGAGATAAAAAATCGGGATCCTCATCTATCATAGAATTCAACCAATTACAGTGGTCTAATCTCCTATCAAAATCAGTTTCTAAAAGAGCCTGATGTAGTTCAATATGATAAGGGTGTAGATAGTGATCTCTTAGGATTCGTTGTACCGATGATTTACTAATTCCTAAGTCCAAACTTATTCTTCTTAAACTTAAATGTTAAAATAAGCAAGAACATTAATGACGTTTTGTTCGTTCCTAGCGTGTCGATTTTTCTAGGCACTGGATTACGATGAACCCGTCCTGTTTCGCGCAAACATCTACTTAAGCGTCTAAATACCATTCTACTAAAATGTCTTCTATTGGGATAATTTGCTGCGTACACACGCTCAGCCACACAAGCGTTTTGATAAGACATTTTTAATGCAATAAACACAATCACAGTAAGACAATTAATTTAAATATTAAAATTTAAACCGACTATTTAGAACAGGATATCAAGAGACTTTGACACTTTGACAAGCATCAAACAACGACATGAAAAACGCGTAGAGTTATGTCAGATATAAACGACATTATTTGTTTTCATGGCAATCTTGATAATTAGAAAAGAATGATTTCTGTCAGAGGATTCTATTACTTACATTACGTCAATAATTAATCAAATTGGTACTCAATAATCGATTATTGACTAAAAACCTAACTGACAATTTAACTTTAATAAAAAAAATATGATAACACTAAATATTTGAAAACGGGTGACAATATCACAACGTATATAAGATATTAAACACTATGGTGTCCTTAAAGGCATTGTAAAAAAAAGTAACAAAGATAAATAACAAAATTTTATTTCGATTTAAAATATCGTTTGGCATCCCAAATAATAAATTAGCATTTTACTTGGTAAATTAGGAATAACTAGACATTAATAACAAATCTTAAAGCGGAAATGCTTCCCAAAATGTATTTTTTTTTTAGTATAAATTTCTTTATTCATATCTTAGGTTAGGATAAAGATATTGAGAGGCGGTTTTCACTGGCTTGTTAGGCTCTTGATTGACTATGTAATGACGTAAAAAAAGTGATATCACTGCATTTAATTTTTTTGTAGTAAGTTATTTTTTTTGCGATTATGTCAAAAAACGCCATTTAGCGGCAAGGTAAGCAAACATATTCACCTCACTCACAGTTCAATTGATAGTCTAGGAAACTCCCTTTTTAACGACTCCAAGTTTATTAAGATACGTTAAGCCTTTTTAGAGTTATCGACATTTATTTCCGAAAATATTCTAGCACCCCCCACCACTTTCTTTTCAGAGGTAGAGCAAAAAGCATTTAACAAAAAATATTTGAATTTGTCTCATCTTTAAAATTGTATTCACTATGACTATCATTGATATAAGAAAATTTTGCATAAAACGGGATTTAAAATTCGGAATGGCAATTACGCCCCGTGGAGGCCATTTCAGAAACTCGAAAATAATTTCCAGCATTTTTTCTTAGCCGATTTACTCAACAATTTTTTTGTTTCAAATTTCTAGGTACATCCGTTTCCCTAATACCGTACCTCGTTACCCTTGTTGGGACACCCGGTATATTATTCAACGAGCGGTAATGTAGGTAATAACTCACGCAGATGAGGCAGCATGAGGCGATAGCCGAGTGCTGTAATTCATCAAGTGAGTTATTACCATTACCGCGAGTAGAATACTATACTTTATCTACGACTATAACAATTAAAACGAAGGTACAAGTTCCAAGAAAACTTTTTTTGTGGCGCATATTGCAACTGTCAAAATGACATTTCACCTAATTTCAAAAATTGTGTCGCATATTGAAACTGTCAAGTTAAAATTGACAAGTGATCTAATTTAGAGTTGACAAATAACTTTACTTCCCTCAAAGTTGGTAGTGGACTGTTTCATTTCGACGAATCAGATTGTAGAATTTAGTTATAATAACTCACTGCTATAAATCACGCTAATTGTTTATGGGTGCCATTACTTGTTCAAAAGCAACTGAATAATGAATACATTATTTAATAGGAGTAGATAATAGTAATTATATACCAAGGGAGAGAAGACATTATAATGTCACCTTTCTCTGAGGAGATTTTGGAACTAGGCCTTTTCCTTTGCTTTTCAGTGTAGTGCAATTTACACTACAATTTTTACAGTGCTGCAACGAAGCCAAAAATACAAAGAAACGAATCGAGTGTAGATGACTTTATAACATAACCTCAACCAACAACTCATCATAATCTGACTTGACAAAAACCGAATAACACCATAGCACTTTCTGAATTCAGGCATTGTAGTTACTAACTAATCCTTTATAAAAGAGATCTCCAGATCTATATAACATTGTATATAATGTGAACATTGTGGCTACAGACCCGCAATATTATTCTCTTTCTACTTACTACGACTTGCAGCGTTAAACAAATTTAGTTAAGATAAACTCAAGATAAACTCCTTTGGCAGTCTCTTTGCATATATTCATAAAAAGAACTGTCAATTCCCATTATTATAAATTATATCTACGTTGAAAGGATGAAAATGCCTCAATTTGGACTAAACGTCAAAGATATTTTTCACTAATTTATTTACAAATCGTACTTTATTCGTAATAATACTTATTCGAAATTGCAATAATAATGGCATCTGTAATTTAACTTAAAGATAAAATGTAAAAACAATTTTTTACTTTATATTTAATACATAACCTCTTTTTGCCTTTCCTTTGCATGCGTTTCATACTTAACGTTTTTTTATCAATATATACTGCACAAATTCCAATAAATAACATTCGTAGTATAAAGTAAACGGCATTAATAAAAGTACCTTTATTAATCACTTTGACATATGCTTGACATTTAAAATAGTGTAATTTACACCAGCTATTACTCTGGTGCAGATAAACAATCCTGGTGCAGCGCTGGTTTTGTTTACACCGTGCAAAGGAACGAAAATCTGGTGGAAAGTGTAGTTCAGTGCTGCACTGTGCTACACTTTTTTAGCAAAGGAAAAGGGCTACTATAACTACTATATATGTAAATATATAATATATATACTATATATGTAAATATACTATATATGTAAATATACTATATATGTAAATATATTATATATGTAAATATACCGGGTGTTTCTGGGTGGTGGCTCGCCCGTATGATTTCTAAAATATAGAGAAACGAAATTTGGGAAATATGTACGGCGCTTTAATTTACATTTCTTGACATAGTCGATACATTCTTATTACTTCCGCTTTTACCGGAAATAACTTTGATTTTCGATTTCTAAATGGGACTACCTGAATTGTTTTTGATATTTTGATTCGGGATAACATTTTGAGTACAGGTGCAGTAAAATATATTTTTTGATATAAATTTTTTTTTCAATTTTTTTTTGCGTTTTTACAAAAAATACTTAATAAACGTTCGTTCAGCATATTAATGTAGGGTATCAAAATGAAGGTACTTCAATGCTCTTTCGTGATGATTTAGTGAGCCACCCTGTTCCCATTTGGAGAAATTATATTAAAATATGTAAACTAAATTTTGGACCTACAAAGGTGCTTAAAAAACTGAGCATACAGTAAAAATGAAAAACTTTGTTCGTATCATGTTTATACAGTAACACCTGAGCATATTAAGAACTTCAAAGCACTCTCGATGAAAAAAAAAATAAAAAAAAAATTAATATCAAAAAATAACTTTTGCTGCAATTGTACTCGAAATGTTATCCCGAATCAAAATATCGAAAAATATTCAGGTAGTCCCATTTAAAAATCGAAAATCAAAGTCATTTCCGGTAAAAGCGGAAGTGATGAGAATGTATCGACTATGTCAAGAAATGTAAATTAAAGCCCCGTACATAATTCCCAAATTTCGTTTCTCTATCTCAAATATTTTAGAAATTATAGGGGCGAGTCACCCAGGCTCCAAATTTGTCGCAAAATCACCCTCTAATTGAATCATCAATATGTCACAAAGTTAACCCAAATAATAAAAATTATCGTTTTGGCACAATTTATTTATAGAAAACGTAAGAAAACAACGTAAATTAAATTTTAAATACAAAGTATTGCGATGTATTCCATACCTAAGCAAAATCTAAATTATGAAGCACAGGACAGATTTTTATAACTTCTACGTATCTTCCTTTTCTTGCGTTTCTCTGAGGGTTACTTTTTCTTGCTAATTTCACTTAGAGCTTTTTCTAATGATTCAAATTTATAGTTTCTATAGGAGCACCTCACCGGTGGCCCCTTGTAATACTACCGTAGCATTTCTAAAGTATGCACCGTATAATTACATTAAAAAATGTCACCCCAATTAGTCCCAAAAGATGTCCCAACCTCACCTCGATATTTGTTGACATTTCATTTCGTAGAGCATACGTAGTTTATTTTTAAGAAGAACAGAGAGGTGATGGCACTTACTGCGTCTTAATGGATCATATTATAACTCTATCATATGCAAAAATAGATAAAACAATCCGTTCAAGTTACACAGGACAAAGTATTGCAACTTTCTGATAAAGTAAAACTTGTTAATCTACTTTAAAAAATATGTATGTGTTGTAAAAAAACCCGCAGAACGACCGCGAGACATAATACGCGACACTGCTTCAACCGTTTACCGATGCTTGTACAAGATGTTGCTACAATAACATAATAAACAGAGATGTAAGAATGACTTTTTCAAAGAGGTGTGGTGCTGTCACAAAGTCGCCTGAATGTTACAAAGTCACCTCGTTTTACGGTACATATTTTTACAATGAGCAGTTAAATAAATTTAGTGTGATAATACCAGATAGTTTATGTACCATCTTTGGCAAATTAAATGCGATATTTTTATCGGGGAATGTTGATTTTGTAAATAAAGGCTTTGCTTTAAAGTGATTAGATTACTCTAAAGAAGTTCATCAAAGCAGTACTCTCTTTTAGAGAAATTAAATTTGCTTCAAAGTATAGCCTTTATTTAGTAAATGGAAATTCCTCACTGAAAAATTCGCATTTAATTTGCCAAAGATGGTACATACATATTTTTCTTTAATATGTATTTCATATTTCAATATATTATACTCAAATAAATGCCTAATACTCTAATTTTAAAGATAAGTTGTTTTCATTTGAATATTTGATAAAGTTGATGCTAAAATATGATCTAACTTCTTGAATGTTAAATAGTAGGTGTAGTAGGAATTTATGTAAGCGTAGATAAGTTGTAGTTGCTGTGGTTCGGCCGTTTGTGAGTAGCTTTTGTATTACAGATATACGTAAATCTGGACGGATTAATAAATTATATTATAATGAAGAGCAACAGATAAGAACATATTCCTCATATACAGGGTTATTCACAGAACTGATTCCTTTTAGTACTTTTCGATGTTCCTGTTCCTCATGTTTGTACCTATTATATCGTCCATGTGTTACATTAATCGTATAGATATGATTATTTTTGCCGTTAAATTTTCAGAGGCGGCATAAAACACTTTTAATGATCCAATCGCGTGTAAAGTCTTATATGTTACAAAAAATTGGAATTATTAACTTTATATTTATGAACAAGAAGTTACATTGAAACTAAAGTAGTTTCAGTGTAATTACACATATCCATTAGCTAGAAAATAATTGCCAAATTAAACGTTACTTTTCAAGCTGTTTTTTATAGGTTTAGTATCAACTTAACGTTACGATATTTTTGGAGGCTTTGTAATTTCGCTACATATGAAAGCGAAATGGCCGATTTAGCTGATGTAAATTTAAATATCGTTGTTTTCGATATTTAGTTAATATAACTATACATACAAATTTTAGTTGCATCAATAAAATATGAGTATAATTAGGTGTGAAATAAAGTTCGTTTATAATTACTGCACATAGAGGTACAATATGGGTAACCAAGTATAGTCGAATTTTTAGATCTTGTCCGTTACGTCATGAGTAATGTCAGTATGAATCGACTCATATGTTATATTGACATTTCTATCTAATGTACGTTAAATGTCGGTGATGAATATTTTACGTATGTCTAGTGTAGGTTATAAGCTGCTACAAGGTAGGACTGCTGATTTGATTACTATACACTAGTTCGCGTATTTGTTCATCAAATAATAAATCTTAGTAGATCGTATAACTCTGATATACTTTTTTTTTATTATATCGTTCTTTTTTACTTGAGTGTAAGAAGTACTGCGTTGATGTAAACTTGTACATATACACTGGGTATCAGTGAAAAACTATCATGAACATTTATTTGAATTTTAACTAACAAACAGTCGCATACACGTGTACATTTGTTCTTTTTTGTTCTTTCCTACTGTTTCTGCGGGTGTACCTTTCCGTTGCCTGTTTTGCCTTACTTCTGTGTTTTAGAAAGTCGTTGTGAAGGGCACCTCAACGTGAAGAGTGTATCCCATACCTGTGTATCCTAACATAATTAAACATGATTATTTGCAACTGCTGTAACAAAGAAATAGAAAATCATAAGTCAATAACCTGTTCAATGTGCAAGCTTTCATATAACCACGCGTGTGTAGGCCTTTCGGGAGCGGACTTGAGAACTTTAGTCTCAAAAGCAACATCGGGTATGGCGTGGAATTGTGCCTCTTGTAGAGATCGCCCTGGGGATGTGATTGCGGAATTAAAATCATTGGTCACTAACTTAGTGAAAGAAGTTGCTGAACTTAAAAAGCAATTGGCTTTGCCTGCAAGCTTTCATCCGGAAGGACACGACTTTGAGGGATTGATTCAGGAGATGGAGGAGCGTCAGTCAAGAAAATTTAATGTCATATTTTCTGGTCTTGCCGAGTCGTCAGCGTCTTCGAGGAAAGATCGTGGTGATGATGAAAAGAAATCTGCTAGTAATTTAATTAGATTTCTCTGTCCTGAGGTTGACACCGACAGGATTTCCGTTCTGAGATTGGGGAAGTATGATCCAAATAGGTCTAGACCGAGACTACTTAGAGTCAAATTAGTTGACAGTTCTACTGTTCATGCTATTATCAAGAAAGCAAAAAATCTTAAAGATAGTGCTTTATACAGAGACATTAGGGTTTTCTTTGATAGAACTCCGAAGCAAATTGACTATTATAATTCTCTTAAGACAGAGTTACAAAGACGTGCTGACCAAGGAGAGGCCAATCTAATAATTAAATATGTTAATGGGGTTCCCAAGATAGTTCGTTTAAACTAATACAGTCCAACAGCCTTTCCACAATTAATTGTTATTACCAGAATGTGCGAAGTATGCGTGGAAAATCCTTCGAATTTTATACAGCCTGCTGTTCGGAGGACTACGATGTCATTGGTATCACCGAAACATGGTTAGATGATGGATGTTCTTCATATGAATATTTTTCGGATTTGTATCAAGTGTTTAGATGTGATCGAAGACATTTTGAAATAAATAAAACTACTGGTGGTGGGGCTTTGGTAGCAGTTAAGAATACTATCAGTGTTTCAGTTATAGATTTAGCAACATTTCTATTATTATTTTCGTTTGCGGATATAGTTGGCGTGAAGTGTACTTTGTCTCATTCTTTTACTTTGTATGTATTTGTATTATATATACCTCCAGATGTATCTGGTGAAGATTTTGAGAACTTTTTTGAATTTTTTGAGCAATTCATTATTAATTATCAAAATGTTTTAGTTATAGGCGACTTTAATGTGACTCACTTTAATAATCCTAATGTTACTGATTCTCGTAAACGAACTATATTGAGTTTTATTGATGTTACAAGTCTGTCTCAGTATAATAATATTGTAAATCATAATGGGCGTCTGTTAGACTTAGTTATGACTAGTTGTGAAGTAAGTGTAAGTAGAGAAAGTTGTCCACTTGTCACGGAAGACTCGCATCACCCTGCACTCTTAATTGAAATAACTCATAATAATACAATGACTACGAATTTGACTAGCAATCCACACTGTAGATCTTACAACTTTAGACTTGCTGATTTTTCTAACTTATACATTGCTTTAACGTCAATTGACTGGTCATTCTTAGAAAGAGATTATGATCCCAACACTGCCTGTAACTTATTTTATGAAAAATTATATTCCATATTTGACGTATACGTTCCTGTTCATAAACATGTTAAAAGACAGTTTCCGAATTGGTATACTTCAACAATCATACAAAATATTAAACTGAAGTCATATTATTTTAAGCAACACAAAAAATGCAATAACACAAATGCACTCGCGCAGTATAGATATCTCCGTACGTTAATTAAGAAACAAATAAAGGTTGCTTACCAAGAATATATTTCTAACGCCGAGGCTTCTATTTATACCAACCCTCAGAACTTCTGGTCATATGTCCATAGTAAAAATGGGAGATCTCGGATTCCTGGCTCCATACACTTTGATAATGATATATATAACCAGCCACAAGATATTGTCAATATTTTTGCAACTTACTTTAGTAGTGTATACGTCGTTAGTAACACCAACAGTAACATGCCTTCTGGAAATGTTAATACAGGATACGTTAATATCCCACTCATTGACGAGTTTGAAGTGCGTATAGCTATGAAGAAGCTAAATAATAAAATGACAGCCGGCCCGGATGGTATTCCTAGTTTCCTTGTTCGAGATTGTGCAATTTTATTGGCATCCCCATTAACAACAATCTTCAATTTAGCACTAAAAACTATGACATTTCCCGATTTGTATAAGTGTACGAAAGTTTGTCCTGTGCTAAAGAGTGGATCTTCGAATGATGTAAGGAATTATCGTCCAATATCGATACTTAATAACTTTGCGAAAGTGTTTGAATCTGTCCTGTATTCCCGCATCTACCCACTTGTCAAAAATTATATTGCGGTCGATCAACATGGCTTTATGGAAAAAAGATCAACAATCTCAAATTTGGCCGATTTCACGCAATATACGCTGAACAAATTCGATGATTGTGGCCAGGTGGATGTCATTTATACAGACATATCGAAAGCTTTTGACTCTATAGATCACAAACTACTAGTCCGCAAACTTCAGTCATATGGCTTTAGTAACGCTTTAACGTATCTCTTCAGCTCCTATTTATCTGGGCGTATGCAATACGTATTTTATAATGGATATAAGTCATACTTATTTGGGGCTACCTCAGGAGTACCTCAAGGATCAAATCTAGGACCGCTACTGTTTCTGTTGTTTATCAATGATCTTATTGATTTGATTGACTGCAAAAAGAATGTTTTCGCTGATGATTTGAAGATTTATACATCAATCGATTCAAATGCTGATTGCTTGCGACTACAAAATCAATTAAATAAAATCTCTGAATGGTGTACTGCCAATAGACTTCACTTAAATATAGCAAAGTGTAGAATTGTATGCTTCAGGAATAAACTAACACCAATATTTTATGACTATACTGTGGATGGTACAATACTTAAAAGAGATTCAGTGGTAAAGGATCTGGGAATTTACTTTGATGCATCTTTGACGTTTACCCTACACAGGGATAATACAGTATCAGCAGCAATGAAGATGTTGGGGTTTATAATTAGAAATGCCGCAAGCTTTCAGACGGGAACTTTGAAGTTGATCTATTTTGCCTATGTGAGATCAAAGCTTGAATATGGTTCCCTTATATGGAATCCTTTTTATTCTGTTCATAAAGTACACTTGGAGAGAGTTCAGAGAGAAGATTCTTGAAGTTTCTGTATTTTAGGGAAGAGGGAACATATCCTCCCCAAGGATATGACTACCAGATATTACTGAACAGATTTAATATGGAATCACTTGAGGTTAGACGTCAGTTGCACTTAATAAAATTTCTCTATAACCTGGTACATAATAAGATTGATTCGCCAGATTTACTGTCACAGCTCCAGTTTCTTGTACCTAGGCCTTCAACTAGACATACTCTCACTTTTTATACACCGTATGCTCGCCTTAATGCCTCCTTAAACTCACCGATTGTTGCCATGTCACGTAGTTTTAACTTAATATCATCGTATTGTGACATTAACTTTACTTCCCTTAAGGAAATATTGAGATTCGCCCTCGAGTTATTGGCATGATGTCATGTTGATATTATCATTGGGTTCTGTTATTATATACGGTTATGTTTAATTTGAATCGAATGAAACTATTAATTTACTAGTTATAGTTAGTTATTAATTGTATGTGTTTATGTATGTACTATTTCATTTTCTCTATCTATTGTTTGTCCTTTGTATGGAGAAATCTGTTGGACAATAAATGTTTATTATTATTATTATTATTATTATTATTACGCTGTTAATGACGTAACGGACAAGATCAAAAAATTCGACTGTATATCTACACCAACTAAATCCGACATTAAAATAGTGTAAGTAAAAGCAAACTTAAGGAAGATCACAAGAAGATCTTCGGGTTCGCTAGAGATTTCAGAAATGAGTTTAACAAAATGCGATGAATTTAGAATGTGAGAAGGAGCATTGCCTGTGTATTTCTTAATAGTATGAGCGAGGTATTTGGCCAAGCTATAGGTGGGCGAATCTATAGTGTTAACTATGGGTCGAAAAGGTAGGTTTTGTTTATGGATTTTTGGAAGACCGTACAACCTAGGTGGCTTGGATTCCTTGGGCAGTATCCGTTTCTGTATGTCAGAAGGAATGTCAGAGGATTTAATTAATGAAGAGATTTGCCGTTCAAATTTCGAAGTGGGGTCACGTAACAACTGGGTGTAGCTACCATCTTGTAAGAGATCTGACATTTTGGACACGTACTGAGACTTGTCTAGAATGACGGTTGTGTTTCCTTTGTCAGCAGGAAGAATTACTATGTCTTTGTTGGCGCGGAGAGAACCTAGGGCTGAACGTTCTACTTTGGACTTTCTCTAGTACATCGCGCGATCTCAATTTCCCAACCCGACAACATCGACAAAGAATTGAAACATGTAAAAACTGCTCTTTTACAGAATGGCTATACCTCCGGCAACATACAAAGGGTCATAAATAGGTACATTCATCCACGGTCTCCTAAGGTAGCACCAGAATCTAGTAATCAGCTAAGTACCATCGTTCTTCCCTACATCCATGGCGTTACAGATCACATCGGTAGAATTCTTCGTAAGCAAGATATCCAACCCATCTTTAAACCTTTAAACAAGATCTCCCAAATTCTTCCTTCGCCCAAGGACACTCGCCCTGCTCTCTCCCATAAAGGTATTTACAAAATTCCCTGTGACTGTGGCACAGTGTACATTGGCGAAACTGGACGTTCTATTCAAACTAGAATCAAGGAACACCAACGGTACGTTAAGTCACGTTCCTCAACACACTCAGCCTTAGCCGAACATTTCATAGATACGGGCCATAAAATTTGTTTTGATCAAGTATCTGTTGTAAGCAAGTCTCATCGCTATTTTCCACGAAAGGTAAGGGAAGCTATCGAGATCCAGAGACATCCTCAAAATCTCAATCGCGATATTGGTTACCCACTCTCCAGCATTTGGAAACCCGTCCTTTCCGCTTCTTCGACCCGTGCTCACTGTTCCGCATCGTTGCCTCGCGCTCACCGTTCCGCTTCCCTGCACAATGGTATATATACCCCTGCACGTCCATCTTCTCCTTGTCAGAAGGTTTTCGCCTCTAGCGTGGTTGACACGTCGAGTTACCGTGACCTTCTGGCGCCCCTCACCTAGTTTTGCTCCTGAAGAAGCCACTTACATTAGTGGCGAAACGTCGAGTTTGAGTAAGTTGTATATATATTTTTTGTAATTTTTCTTTTTCATTTTTGCTTTATTTTATTTTGTATTATATATATGTACTTTACTATGACGCGGTCAAAACCCGGAAGCCCTCATAACAATGTATAAAACTGTTTCTTTGTTATAACAGAATAAAATATTGGAAAATATAAAATGCCTGTGGAGTCCGAACACTGTAAGAAGTACGCATATGTTATCATGTGCATAAACCGATATTGGTTCAGGCGAGTCTATTAATTAATTACAGATAGAGTAGGTACTCAGTGGCGTGCAAGCGTGTCACTCACGATCAAACCACAGATGCATTGAATAGTGCTATGCGCCGCCACTGACATCAGTTCTTTCGCATATCTGCTAGGAACGTATGTTATTTGTTTTTTACTACATATAAAAAGGATCCTTGCTGAGACGGATTTCTTGTAAGATTTGTCCATCCATAAGGGTGTATTCCTCAGTAACATGAGTATTATTTTAATATTCAAATAAATATGTTTTTATAATATACATTAAAAACTGTCTCTAATAAAAGTCTGGAAGACTAACAATAACTAAAAGGAGAACTGATCATTATACGGTATAAGTGTAAGGTTTAATAAAGTCCTATATTTTACCGCTAGCAGGTAAATACACATATCGAGATTTAAAACTGTAATTACGCAGGTTATATACACGTTCAATCTGTATTGGATCCCCTGTGGCCTGTTTCTTAGCCGAAAATGTCCGGGGAATGCAATACGCTAAGTGGAAAGTATTATTGATATGATGCCGCGCTGTTAATCACTTTGCTCCCAACAGCGAATGGCAAGTCGATCCGGGATTAAAACTCTCTGAAGAAATGTCACCGTCCCTCCAGAGAATTGAACCCCGGCGCCTATCGTCCTCCCACAACGATAGTCAGCCGCCTAACCACTACGGCTATCGACCCGTGGTAGTTAATATAACTATTGCTTAATCTTCAGCGTTTTCTCTATACTGACTGCCGAATTAGATAGTGTAATCCCATACTTAGTTGTGTGTATTTAACGACATAATTTGGAAAGATGATATCAATTAAATAATATAGTTGATATAACTAACTTGTTCATAATAAATTGCTTCATTGAGTATTACAGAAATTAATAAAAGTACACATTTCAATGAAGTTTAAAATTTATCTTAGTTTGTTATCGCAATTTAATGTGTTATAGTTTTCAAAGAAAAAATATACACTGTTTCTGACAATCAACTTCTTCGGAATGATGTGCCACCTACAATCCATTTTTTTAACGAAACCGTACTTTTAAAGTTTAGCCAACAATTCTTTAGCACATGCACTTACTTTTGTTATTCGATAGATTTCGCTCTCACTTGCTGCTATATTTTTTGTGTATATGTATGTATCGTAGGAATGATATAAATAGTTTATGCTAATTTGAGACAAATCAACTTTAAATATTTTTCAAATTATCTGTTGATTGCGATTACTTCCTCATACTTGTTTCACGTAAAATATTTTGATATATAAATAAGTTGGCGAAAGCTTTGAAATTTTAGTAAAATGTATTCTGAATTGAACATCCTATTCTGTTGCAAATTTTTCACACACGTATCAGTTATGTAAATCTATGAAAAGTTACTGTATATTAGGAATACGTTGCGAGAAAGTTTGGTTAAATTCTTTTAACTCAGAGTATAAATTATAAAACAAGTAAATATAACCTTAACTTTAGTAAAAGAAATTATGTTTAAATTTCAAGTACAAGTATTCAATTATTGGAACTACCACAATGAATATGGTAATTGGTAATGGCTGTAAACAGCTGAAAAAATTAATGTTTAAAATACTGGAATGTGTATGAGTTGAAAAATTTTATGGTTGATGAATTATAGATGCAGCAATTCAACAACGATGCTGATAGAAGCACAAAGAAATATATCTTTATATATTTTTGTTGAAAACTTTTGAAAATAATATTTCTTTGACTAGATCACTCATGGCGTTACAACTAAATTCTTAGTAATTTGTGGTTAAGTAACGTATCTAACAATCAAAACGCATTGATTTGTGCAAACGATCAATACAAAAATAACCAATGAAGTATAGCTATATTAAATTCCGCTAGTAGGAAAGTTCTAAAAGTTGAATAGTAGTTAAAAAGGCAACTACATATAGAACGAAGATGAAAGGCGCATGAAGATTCCTTATAGCGATTGATGCTGCTATAGTATTGAAGTAAGAAATTTGCGAATTGTATTTTAGTGAATATGTCAAGAAATTATATTTTATATAAGAGGCAAGGAGCTCCCCCATAAATTGTTTGATTTTGCAAAATAAGATAGCAATATAGAACATGCATAGATTTGGCGGACGCTGGTCGAAAACCACCTCGTCTAGTGCCCACTGACTATCTACCTTAACTGAATATCTAAAGATGTTAAATTACATTCGGAAAAAGTCGCATTTATCAGATTAGCCGGAAGTGATCATGTCAGTCAAGCTACAGCATAAACGACTATTGAGAGTGCTGTATGCCATTTGAAACCGAATTATTTATTTTTCTGGCCCTCTTTCGAAATAAAACTATATCAGATCGGTCCGTTAAGAGCGAGTTAGGTGATAGTGTAGATGAAGTTCTTTGGTTCTGTGTTTACTCTAGTTTGTTTTTGTGGACGCAGGGTACTATATGGCATGCATTTCAACAGCAAAGATCAACGAGAATAGCTCTAGGACTTTTAGTAATTAAATGCTTGGAATACAATATTAAGCACACTTCTTTCCCCGTGAGATGTTGGGTCAATGACTGGTTATAAAGAATAGAGGTTGCATGTGCAATAGATTACAGAGCACACACAGCAACTTTGACGGAAATGACGTGGCAGCCAAATTTGTTGAAAATAGTTTCCTTTTTTTTTATGTGTGGTGGGTGCTTAGTTGCAGTTAATAGGAATTTTGCTGAACTAGAACCTATTTCAAAAAATCAACCTAGACAGGAAATTCAAAATTAAGAAGCACGTGAAAGTCTTCGGTCCTACACGGTCCGATGAATAGAAATAAAAACTATTAAAACAGAGGAAGGTTTTCAACGTAAAAATTTAGAAAAACTTGAAACTTTGTATATATTCACTTTTTAAGTGAAAGAACAGAGTGTCGGTTTGGGCTTAAGCATATCTATGTATCGGCGTAATAATTCATGCTTTATGAGATAAATATGTTAGTTTTCTTACATTGTAGTTTAAAACCTGATAGTGTACCCTCACTGTGATGCGCTACAAAAATATTCTGAACAAAACAATGTCGCAAAGCGACGGAGACGGTCGCAAACACGATTTATCGGGACTGCGATAAGAGAAAGAGATGGAGAAATCCACGCGTTACAATAGAGGATTCGCCCATTCAGGCCCGCAGGTAAGGTATGAATTTACTGCGAGCAATAATAAAAAATGCGTCCTTTACAGTAAATATTTTATTAAGTATACCTTATATCATACCAATAGAACACATGTAGTAAATAAGGTAGGCAAATGATATACTTAATTATATTAAAAAACATATAAAATACAAAATTAAAGATATTAAGGTAAATTAGAATTAATTACAATTGTACAATTTTGCTAATAACTAACTTATTAAAGAAATATTTCGTATTTATGGTGATGTTTTATTTATTCTATTGCTGTGACAAAAACAATGTCAATATGATTTTTATGAGATTCACCTGCGCCTAAAATAATATCATGCCCGTGCTTTTCCTTTAAGAACAAATTAATCATTAATATACTTGCCGCTTGTTTGTCTCAAAAACGCATGCAAACGTAGAGAAGTGATTGATTTTTTTTGACGACTCTTTGAATGACCTTGTATAATGTAAAATATGAAATTATTTCTCATATTAAACAATTTTATAACTTAGGCAAGTTATATTCATATTTGAATTTTTTAATAACAGAGTTAAATTCTCCTTATTTAAACTCCTCGAAACTATATTTCTTATTATATTAAATCGATTTCCAGTAGGTCACAAAAACAACTGTAAACTTTTTTTTTGCAAATACGTCCGCCTAACATTATTCGTTTAAACCTATGCACAAAGCAGTTGGATTTTGGACGGGATGTGGCGAAGATGCTTTCGATATCCATTTAATTTAATATAATTTACAAAAGTGATAAAAATGAAAATTTTTTAATTAACTTAAAACTGTGTGAAAATTAGTGCAGTGTTACATCATACCAAAGAGTGATCTACGGTAGGTCAAATTATTATTTCTATAAAACATTTCTAAAAATATTTCCTTTGTTTAATTGCTTGAAAACAGTGTCATATCCAAAATTTTTAATTCGTTTTCATATTAAATAAACACTACAACATCTGGCTAAATAGGATCCGTAATTCTAATTTTGAATTTAATCCGTGCAAATTATTTATATTGAGGTACGAGGTATGTCCTTCAAGCGTATTACATATTTAGTAATAAATATGTCTGGTTATTCCATAAAAAGAAAATTAATAATTGAGTTGTATTCTGGTAATTTAAACATGTTGAAACTGTATTTTTGATGTTTACATTAAATCGAGCTCCAGTATATTACAAAAACGATTTCAAACCTTTTTTTGGTCATGCGTCACCCCTTGAGAGGCACATATACATATGTAAGCTCGATAAAGCAGAATATAAATTATCTGCCACAAAATAATTTAGAATTTCCATAGTGGTTGTGTTGTATTTATTTCTTAGAACAGCTCTGCACCGTTAATGATTTTGTAGTTTTCGTCCGTTAAATATATGTTTAAATCGAAACAGCTTTTTTAAACTATTTCTTGATCAATATTTCTAATATCTAGTAAAAAATTAAAAACAATAGCGTGCTCTTTCATATGGAGAAATAGCTGTTCGATAGAATTTTTTGTGCTATCAAGAATGGCAAAAAAAATATTTAAAATGATCTTTAGGGTTTACCACTGGTTCATCTGTCGACTCATATACAAAAAGACGTTTTTTTCTTCTAATCCTGTTTGTAGAAACTGGTTGTAAATTGTGTCTTCATCAATTTCATTGCTAATAGTTTTTGCCTTTTCCATTAAAATATCAAAATTGTCATCTGTTCTCTGAGTGGAAACAAATTGTATCAAATTTTGGAAAGCGTTAAGACACTTCTTTTATTGTTGTAGACGTGTTCTGAATGAGTTTACTGACAACGTCGATCTTTTCCAAAAGACAATGCCATATTGTTAAGGAACAAACGAATTTAAAAGATTTAACTTTTGTAGTCAACGAATCAGCAGTGTGTCTTATATTAGTATCCCTGGACTGATCTGTAGACTGATCTGTAGACGTTTTTACGTTTGTTAAGTGTTCTCTCATTACCGGATCAAACTGACCATCATGCTTTCAGAAAATTACCGTTATTGTATTCATTTAACTTGATAGAATAGTCCCGAAACACTAAACATTGTCTCGCCAACTACTGAACAATTGTCTTTCAATAATCAAATGCCATCGTTTTTTCTAAATTAAATAATTTTTGCTGTTCGGAGTCAATTGTCAAATTTAATTTTAAACGGCGGCACAAATCAAACCAATTTGAATAAGATTTTAAATGAGAAGTAGATGTTTCATGACGTTTAAAATTAATTGAACAGTGGATCCAATCACTGTATCCATTTTTAGCAGTAAGAGATAGGTATATCACAAGAGCAAAACAATTTATAACAAAAGCAAAAAATTGCATTGGCTTTGTCGGAGTAAACTAACCACTCACTCTCTTAATACTTTTTGAAGATTTGTTAAAATTCTAAAGTAATAAGTATTTGAAACTTCAAGCAAAAAAATTTAACGTAACGCGCATCTGCTCGCGCGTGCGTAACGTAACGTATTTATTGTAATTATTTTTTCTATGCATAAATGCGCCCCTAAATGAAGGCGCCTGCATGAAAACCACGCACTACACGCTTATCAGCTACGGGGCTGCGCCAATTGACAAAAAGATGCCTGTGTTTGCAGGAACCACCAGCACCGTCAGAGTCTTCACAATTATTATTGCATTTCCGCCTATGATTTAAAGTGTGAGACAATAATTTGACCTAGATAATGGCTGGAAAAACAGATAAAATCGCGAAAAAATCGAAACGTTAGAAAACTAAAGAAAACTTGCGTATTCGACAACACTTACATACTGAAATAGATCTATGTGGTAATATCACGGTTTTATAATATACCATTACCGACTAATAGGTTACCATTAGTAACTGAAAATAATAATGGGAAGATTAATGTTAGTTTAACTATAATTAAATACAAACAGTCCCTGCAGGAAATAAATACTCAAAATTACATTACTCTCAATATAAGCACAAGTGTTATAGGAACTAAACAGGAAATTAAAACTAGTAACATTTTTAAATGTATGGATGGTTTGTTAGTGTGCGCTAACTATATTCTAAGCAAAATAAAACAGTATTCTCTTCTACCAACATTTTGTTGTAATTCTGCAACTTTGTCAGGACAATAAAACAATCAAAAGTACAATTTCAAAAATATAAATATGTCAATTGTAAAATAAATAAAAGAAAAATTTTTGAGTCATAAGTAATCTTTGATACTCTTTATTTCACGTTTCTGTTCCTCCGAGGAAGTTGTGAATATAGTAATTGCGCGGTAAAATATAATTATAAGATTAGAATGAAATTGTTACTGGAACTATTATACTTCACTGTAGGTATCACACGATCTTCTTTCTTGTATTACACGTACAGTATACGAAATAATTAAAAAATGGTGATAAAAGCGTTGTATCGTGTAAAATGATCTTGCATGTAATACAATTATTATTAACTATTATTAGAGGTTCATTGTAGATACCATCAAGATAACAAATAAAAAAAAATAAAATTAGCCCTACATTCTTACTACTAAAATTGAGAGAATTGTTATTTTAATTATTACACAAATACCCGAAACAAAATGTTGATATGTATATAAAGATGTACATATTTCTTCTTACGATTACTTGTTGAATATTTTTAAAATATCCTGTATGATACCTACTTGAAAGAAAGAGAAGATAAAAACAGTTAACGAAGTTGAACATCATTATCTAATTTTGGATACAAGGGATAAGATTAAAGTAGGACGGTAAGGGTTAAATGTGCATGAAAGCGGTTTAAAAATATAATCTACTGAAGGAAAACGGGAAATATTAGAAAAAAGGGGAAAAATATCAAATATGTTCAAACTGTAAAAGTTGATACACCTCAAACAAAGAAAATCAAAGTAAAATTAAAATTATATTCATGAACTGCATAACTAAACTACTTATTGCTATGGACTATAAATGCCAATTTTTTCAAAATGTTTCATCTCCATATTACTTTGACACGCATTCAAATTAGGTCTAATTACATATTAGGTGTTTATTGTTGTTTATATTGCGAAAACGATATTTTTATACGTGAAATGGCTTTTATCCAAGCTCGTATCTGAATACACTGTTTGACACAATTTTTGTCCTCCTACACTTCATATACCTAGGTGTCGTTTATGTCGTTTTTCATGCTGATTGTGTAACTAATTTAAAACTTTCTTCATCACATCAGGATTTTGTGATATTTTTGTAAATAGCTTTTTCAAAAATTACATTAAATTTTACAGAATTTCAAAGTAACTCTTATATAAGAAAGATATAACAAGATATATTGTAGTGCCGAATATTGACTCGACATGCTTGAACATGTTCTTGCCTATTTCCTACGTCACAGCATTTAAACCACGCCTATTTGCGCTCTGAAGCCAATGAAATTAGGAATTTGTAAATTTCCGTCTGTGTTGGAGCTACGCACGGCTCGTTAGATTCAATTTAAGTCTGTTTGTGATAGCTGAACGTCTTTTTATTTCATAATGTCCCGTGCGTGTATAAATGTTCCCAAGAGCTTCTGTTATGTATGTAGAGCATTCATTACTCAGCGTCATAAAGGGAATATTGCGTCTTTAATAAAAAATGTACATTTTTACTATTTTAGTTTGAAAATTAAATATCAAGACCAAGAAGGGGCTCCTGACATTTGCTGCGCACGGTGTGCTGTTACTACGAGGGAGGGGGGGGGGTGGTCAAACGGTAAGAACAGCGCTATGCCATTTGCAAGATCTATGATTTGGCGTGAACAAACGGCCCATGTGTCTGATTGCCATGTGTCTGATTGCTACTTTTAGTGCAGTTTCGGGTTCTCCAACAAAAATAAGAACAAGGTTAGTCACGCTAGTGTTTTTTTGTGTTACTCTCCCAGTACTTCATTGAGAAGCCTTGCCAGTATCAAAGCTTACAGATGCTTCGAGTGAAGAATATGCTATTACGGACGCAGAGGAAGAAATTTTCGAGTTATTATTGACCAGCGATGATGAATATTTGCCATCTCTAGAGGAAGGGCCTCACTTGGTAAATCAGTCAGAAATAAATGACCTTATTGGAGATCTAAACTTGTCAAAACGTCAAGAAGAAATACTAGGACTTAGACTTCAAGGATGGAAGGTGTTAGCTCCGGGGCACATATTTCTGGATTTCGTAATCGCCAGAAAGATCTGTCACAAAATTTTTTCCGCCGAAGGAGGTCTTTATTCTGCAATAATGTCGACGATTTGATGCTAACATGAGGTCATCAACATACCCAGAAGAATGGCCTCTTTGTATCGATGCTTTGAAATTGAATTTGAAAGCTATCCTTCTTAACATGGGAAACATTTATCCATCCATCCCAATTGACTACGCAGTCCATATGAAGGAAACTTATGCAAATATGTCTTCACGACAAAATTAATTACAAAGTGTACATATGGCATATCAGCGCTGACCTCAAAGCTGTAGCAATTCTACCGGGTTTACAACTGGGGTACACAAAGCACTGCTGTTTCCTTTGTGAATGGGACAGTCGATCGAGAAATTTGCACTCCGGTGTTAAAGATTGGCCAGTCAGGGACTCAGAATATTCCTGGACAAAAGAATGTACTTCATAAGGCACTCGTGGAACCTGAAAAAATATTTCTACCGCAAGTGCCCATCAAATTAGGCTTGATGAAGAATTTCATGTGGATTCCAATACTTTCAACTAAAATTTCCCAATATTTAAATGCAAAACTTACAGAGGAAATTTTTGTAGGACCTCAAATTAAACGTCTACCACAGCATGTATAATTTTAAGAGACTCTAAATGGCTTGGAACGTGGTGGTGCTTGGAATGCTTTTAAGAGTGTGACTCAAAATTTTCTAGGAAAGACAAAATCTGACAATTACATAGCAATTGTTAATGAATGATCTGGCTGTAACATGAGCCTCAAAATACATTTTTTACACTGGATTTCGCTCCTCCGAACTTCGGCGACGTCAGTGATGAACACGCCGAAAATTTCATGACGACATTTCTGTTATCGAAGAACGTTATCAGGGCAAGTGCAACCGTGAAATATTGGCCGATTGTTGTTGGAGTTTGATATCAGAACACTATAAAAGAAACGTAAAAAGAAAAACATTTTAATATAGAACGTTTGTACCAAAACCTGCGGTGTCGTTTTATTGTTAATATCACGACTGTAAGAGAAAGTAAATCTGTACATAGTTACCAAAGAAAAAATAAAAAATTAAAATTTGTTGCCTTTAAAGTTTCTGCTAGTTTGCACTTAAGTTTTTCATGTTGACTGAACAAGTTAATTTAAAATGTTGTTTATTTAGGCAAATAACGGTAAAAACGTTCACAAAATCAGATGTATTATCGCAGTAGAACAAAATATGTCAAATTGTGTCTAACATAAAATGAAATTGCATTGTGCTGTTTTTGATTTTGTTTTTTTCGTAAACAAGTATTCGTGACAATACTTGCTGTAGTTGGTAACCTCAATTTTGTTTGAATAGTATTGTGGATTACCTGTTCGAAAAACGTGCCTGTTTACAATCATATTAACTTTACTTGGTTGTGTCTAACAATATCTTTGAAAATCGGATCATATTAGTTTTTTGTGTAAATTTACATATCCAAACTAAAGATAATATATGTATATTGGCTGCAACATTTTACAAAAAAGTGCAATTTCTAGTTCGTGGCTTTAAGTAGTTTATTTATACAATTGATAAATATAATTTTAATTAGTTTGATGTTTTTGTTTAAAATAAGTGAAATTTTACACAACACTAGTTTTAATTTTTTTTCACAAGCTTTAGAAATGGTTAGGTACCTTACAGAATCATATCACGTCTGATTTTTATGCCGCAAACGAAAATATGCTCCTAGCGCGAACTGTGGTATATATTATCGTAGCCCTTCAACTCTCAAAGCCAATTACGTCTTTAGTAGTATATTAAGGATAAAATGTTCTTTAAAACTGTATTAAGTTATACAATCCAAGTACTGTGTGATATTTTAATAACTACAATATACCAGATTATAAATCTGTATTTTTTTTTCTTATTTCGTCGCATTTCACTAAGATAATCGGATTTTCCTAGAGATTGTATTCATTTATTTAATTGTTGAACGATTAATATAAAAAAATGCTCATATAACACATATTTCTTAACATTACTAGCAAAATTTAACAGAAAATACTGGAAAGTTGTGCTTCCTCTTTAAATGTGCTACAATATTAAAATTCGTTATTATTAAATGAAATATATAAATCAAAAGTCGTAAATGCTGTAATAATTATAGACAAATTTTTATAAAGCTTTTGTTAATAATATAGATTAATATTACAAACTTCATATGTTAACGTAACTTTATATGTATTTGTAAAATATTTACCGCGCAAATGCAATAACCCAAGAGACCGATTGTTGATGACACATCGCTTTTTCAAATTTTCGAGAAGTTCTTCAACCTCACTCTTAGGCCTTCGCTTATTTGTTGTTTCCATCCACCAAAGCTTTTGTTTTTCGAAATAATGAATGCTTGAGGATAAGCTGTTTACTAAATTGTGAAGAACAAGACTACAATGGTTTACTGTGTGCTTAAAAGTTGCACGAACAATAAGAAATTTTGTATATAATATTGAGTCTAATAAATATCAAGTTTGCGAGAATCTCATTTTAATAAATTTCGTTATACGACTTACGTGTATTATTACGAAATTGCAATTTCTGAATGTTAGACTAATCATTGTCAAGATGCTAATAATATACACACATATATCATCGTACATAATAATAAATAAAAATAATTTTGGACACGAATATTCAGAAAACGAATTAATAAAATATACTGCCTCTAAAAATACTAGGAGTAGAAATTGAAACTGAGTCAAGGTTTTGAATATTGCAATATTTTCTTTAGTGCAGTTTTTTAGTACAGTGTTTAGTACAGTAGTTAGTGTAGCAAATATTGGAATATTCAATCTCAAATAGTCTGCAATTGAGCACTACTAATATGAGTGTCAGTACCAGTTTCACGTCACAGATATTAGGAGTATGGGAGCAATTTGTATGATGTTTGCGTGGCCAGGTATTTTTGAATTCTTAAAGCGCAAAATCAAGAACTGATTTACTACATACTGTTAAGCTTAAACACTAACGGCATTATTTCGTCGCCACAATACCAAGTAGTCAACACAAAGTCGACGCGTGTCGACAGCTAAGTGTCATGCCGTATTAATAATCGTTACAAGGCAAATGATGAGCTGTGTGAAATCGGCACTTGTCACACTTTATTAACTTGTTCTTGTTGGTAAATTTCTAAATTTATAAAAGTTCGTAAGAATTTACAGCTATTAACAAATGTAGGTAATTAATCTTATATTTGTTAATCTATTTTGTGATCTATTTCAACAAAATGTTTTGCAATACCAAACTTTTCAATCGTATTGTAGGTACTTAATTAAGATGAGCCTGAATGATTATTACATCTAGTTGAAGCTGCTCTCTTCGTTTATCACATTTTGACTATTATGCATATATTGAGATTGTATTGGTAAAATATTGAGCTCTTTAGCCAGCGTCAGCTGCAAGCGTTTTTAAAAACAGTATTAGTAGAATATGGTAATTTTTGTGATATTCTTGGAGAAGATATAATATAAATTTAAGGATTATGCACTCTACAGAAACTTTTTGAATAAAAAAGAGATAACAACAAGAACAAAAATGACGGTGTATCAAGCAGTATACTTACAAGTCAACCTATGGAGCAGAAAATTGGATACTTGATGAAAGACAAACAAAACGACTGCAATCCAGTGACATTAGACAGATGCTGACAACAAAATCATTAAGAACTGAAGTAGAAGAAAAGAAACTCAAATGGTGGGGACACTTGATCAGATGAATGAAACTAGAATCGGAGAGGACGACCCACAAAAACGTGAAACAACAGGACGGATGAACTTCTGAAAAAAAGAGCAAAAACATGGAACGAGGCGAAGACCCTAGTCAGAAACAGGAAAGAGTGGCGTGAATTTGTTGAATCTGTGGAACTAAATTAAGAGAACTTTACACCTCGACACATTCAGGTATAAGAGGTCTTTGATTATGTATGTATGTATGAAGGATTATGTTGGACGTGGTTTAGTTTAAACTTTAAATAGTAGTGTTAAATACCGCTTAAGGATGAAACCATCGTTTCTATTAAATTGACAAGACCTGACATACTAGTTTTGACATAAATCAGTGACACTTTATTTTCATATCCCATACAAATTGAAGCAGTACAAGAAATGTTTAATGTCTTCAAGGCGATAACACCAGATACAATATACTTCGCGAAGGAGAGTGCAGTATACAACATCCAATTAATAGGTAAATACAAGATGTGTTTTAAATTCTGTTATGGTTTAGACCTACATTCTAATAGTTACCTCTTAGTGGCTTTCCGAGATTGTTAAAACTTGAATATCTTTTGAGATCATTTTTATAAATTATCTAACCTTCGGTTTCGATATTACAGGTATACGTGACATATATCATCCAAATTGAAACTTCACGAGAAGCGTTAAGGAATGAAATTTTATTTCGTCGTGTTCCACGAAGATAACATTTTTGTAAAAATATTTTTAATGAAAATATAGGACAATATTCAGAAAATATATAAAAACGCTTTGTTTTTTAGTTAGTTAGAAATTCAATTTTCAATAATAAACAAGCTTTTCGTGCCCTAGTATGGTTTGTTTTAAATTTAACACATTTCACTAGATGGCGCAGAAACACGCCAACAAAATTTTATTAGAAGTGCTATATTCATTTTCGAGAAGTACAATCTTGACATGTTTCAGTTCTTTGTTAATATTGTTAGGTTGGGAAATTAACAAATTATCTTTGGGACTGGCAGACGATGCGAGTTGGTAGGAAGGCATTGAGCCGTATGTGTGGATTTCCTATAGGCAGCGCGATTTAACTAGCCATTTGGTAGGCAAGTAAGTCATACATCAAGATGGGCAGAGTGTTTCAATGTCGGTAATGAATTTGAAGTCGGGATCTTTGCCTACTAATAAAAACCTCAACATCATTACGCATATATGGGAATCAGAAAAACGCAGATAAATGTGACTTATTTTATTTTGTCTAAACCGTACCGATTTTTGCTGCAAAGTTTAATATTCAGTATCTATAATAACTATATACTAAATGATTTCCAGTACCAATTTTCATTTAGGGTAGCTTATAATTTCAGTATTAATTTGAGATCACTGTGGAGCAGTAAGGATTTTCGAATGTCAAATTTTGATAACTGTGATAGTGAAGTCATTTTATTGAAAAGTTTCTCTTTAATTAGACAACAAAGTTTTTATTGGTGAAAGTTATTTTAGTAAAGGTTTAGTAAGGTAAATGGACAGTACAATTAATCAATGCATACAGGATTTTCTACAACAGAATCCTAATCTTGCAATCACGTATGTATGTACAACTAGTTAGCCAAATTCATGGTGGTATGTAATTGCTCTTAATACAAAAAAACTGAATAAATTTTTGTTTCTTTTTAAATAAAATTTTATACAAATTGGTATAAAATAATATGGTAATAATAAATAATAATAATTTAATTGTAACTCCTGCTGTATGATTATGTTACTTATTTTATTGCTCCAATCAAAGTCGGTGCTTGTAAGCTATTTTCATTCATGTCTGTGCGATACATTCAAATGTATCGAATAATATTAAAGAATGTACTTGTATTTGTTTATCAAAATTCACATTATTGTTATGCCGCCTCAATTCAGATTTAATTAGAAATGACCGGCTGGTTTTACTAATATAATGCTCGTATGTGCTGTTGTATATTATAAAATTTGATCTAATACTCCAATTTGGTGGTTTTTAATTTAATATTTTTTTAAATGGAGCTTGCTGTATATATTGTCATCGTATAATACATTATTACATTGTCCTGCAAACATTTGTAGGTGTTTCTATAGCTTTGTTTTTGCAGCCATTTCCAACGGTTGGAAGTATCAGAAGCATGCCCATTACAATAAAAGCGTTCGGTTTTATTGTAATGCGCATACTCCTGATACTTCCAACCACTTCCAACCGTTGGAAACGGCTGCAAAAACACAGCTTATATCAATCTCTCAATTAACATTTTCTCGTTGAAAGTTTAAATTAATTGTTGGTTTAAACAAAGAGGTACATACGAAAATATCTTTAAATATTAATATTTTGTATAGTGAAACATAAAAATTAACCAACATAATACAGTATTCAATATAAAAAGAGGAAATAAAAACATCGGAAATACTTGGGCTACTACTTATGTCTAAACGTTTTAAAATTCTTGTATGAAGTACATGAGTAGTAGCTCACCTGATCTGTTGAAGATACAAATCTTCCCATGCTTCTATGACGTGTTGAATTGATTGTTCTTTCATGTGAATCGGATCTGAATAAACTACAGATTTGAGGTAGCTCCATAAGCTCCGTACATAAAAATCTATTAAAATAGAATCACGGGCTTTAGGTGGCCAATACTAGCCTGCATTACATTCAATTTGCTAATCATAAAATACATATTGTAATAACTAACCAACCTGCGTCATAGGTTAAGTGTGCAGGTGCTGCATCTATTTGGTAGCAGCAGTATTTTCTATGTAGAAGTGGTCCCCATAGCCTTTACTGTGAAGCATATCTCTATAAATTATTTTTATGGACGTTTGCTCATTATTCGTACTTTTGTAAACATAAATTTATATACTGACATAATTTTTTTAAAAAAGGTTGGTTTTTATTTGGCTTTTACCAAAAATGTTTTACAAAATTAAATGTGAAATACTTAATCAGTAGGATATAATTCCTGTAAAACATTCAATACATATATGTAGGTATGCTTTGTGTTTTACTAATAGTGCGTTAAATAATATCTTTTGAAATTACTATTTCCTGAGAAACTATATATTACTACAAAAATGGGTTACGAATAACTTCGATTGCTGCTATAGACTTTGTGACTATTTTATTTATAATCCAATATCTTCTGACACCTCTAAACTATTGCTTTTTTTGTTATACTCATTCGAGCTGAGTTTGCTGAACATTGGACATGCTCGGCAATCTTCTTACACTTTCTGTAAAATACGAAATAAGTTCAAAATATCTTCCTTCGTGTAATTTGTTAATTCGTTGTACATTTCGGTATTTTACATTGATGTACACTAACGTACTAGTGTGTTTATTAATAATTAATATTGTCCCAGCCTTCTGCTTTAATTGATATTTAATTAGAAATTTGTATTCAATTGTGCAAAAGTGTTTATTCCAAGAAAATGACTATAGGTATAGATGCACCTATAATTGTTGAAAGACAATATATAGTCCTGCATCACGTAGTGTTAAAATATACAAGACGTGCTATTTAACAAAGATATTTTTATTTATGTTGGTTTTAGACGTTAATCTAAATTCTTTTAAATAATATAATTTCCTGAAGAAGTCACAGAATTGTCACGAAATATTGAAAATAAAGATTTTTATTATTAAAGGACCGAAAAACCAGTCGAAATTTTATTGTTTGATATTTTTATTACTATGAAGGTCCGTCAATTACACACTTTATTCCAAAATCTAATATGCAAGCATACTTGCTTGACGAATGATATGATTTGTAATCAAGGGTTCTATTATTACACAAAAATACAAAAAATATATATACAGGGTCCGGCAACGAAGCGGAGACGGAAGATTACACACTTATTTGAAAGTTTGTCAAATATTTAGTCATCGGATATTCTTCCGTACCATCAAGTGCACGTTTTAAAAATATTTTGTTTTATACAGGGTGTTCCCGATGGCAATGCCAGACTAAAGTTAAATCGATACATTTCAGAAATCTCGAAATTTTTAAATGGAACACCCTGTATATTTTCAGCTCATTGGAAAGCCCTTTTACTACGCTTTCTATTGATACCTTATTTCATGGAGCTAGGATAGACCATTTTCTGATTATTTCTTCTTAAAGTTGAATTAATGAGAAATGCTTGTATTTTTAGTAGCTAATTTGCACTTCAAACCTACTGTAAGATTGGATATTCAACAAATAATCCATAAATGGTCTATAACAAGAAGAAACTCCATTTAGTATGAGAAACAATTGATTTTCAGCGGTGTTTTAAGCTTGTATACTTAATAACCAAGTTGTAAAAAATTTCGTTTTGTGTTATACAGTATTTCGTTCAATCTTTAAAAGCAGTTGTTATATTGACTAATTTTGGTAGGTACCTACTCAAGAAATGGTAAATATGATATTTATTCTTGAGGAGTGTACAAGAAATTGTCTCCTAGCAAGTAGAGTATATGCAGAGAGATTTCCAAACCTTGAAAGAAGACCGGAAGCATTTGAAAGATTATTAGAGAAATTTTTAGAAACTGATGGTGTAACCTACAAGAAGGGAGAAACAAATAAACCGATAATCAATAAACAAAGCGACCTGGCCGTATTATAACCAATACAGGAAAATCCACATACAGAACATTTAGAGCGAGTAAGGCTAGCTAGAAAAGAGATAGATCTACAGTGGGGCGGTTGTAAAGCATATACGGAATTAACGCATTGGCGAGGGTGCTATTCCGTATATGTTTTACAACCGCTCCACTCGAGATCTACCTCTTTTCTAGCTGGCCTTAGTCGCTCTAAATGCTCTGTATGTGGAGAGATGTAAGTATAGTTGGTATTTCAAAGGTAACAGTTATTGAAAGTAGGAGCTTGCGTTTGTTGAATATCTACTAAAATTAGTCATTATAACAATTTCTTTTAAAGATTGAACGAAATACTGTATAACACAAAACAAAATTTTGTACAACTTGATTATTAGTATACAAGCTTAAAACTGACATCTTTACTTTATATTAAATTAATGTTACCTTTCACCGCTGAGTGAAAATCAATTGTTTCTCATAGTAAATGGATTTTCTTCTTGTTATAGACCATTTATGGATTATTTGTCGAATATCCGATCTTACAGTAGGTTTGAAATGCAAATTAGCTTCTAAAGATACAAGCATTTCTCATTAATTCAACTAAAAAGAAATAATTAGAAAATGATCTATCCCAGGTGCATCAAATGAGGTATCAATAGAAAGCGTACTTAAAGGGCTTTCCAATGAGCAAAAAATATACAGGGTGTTCCGTTTAAAAATTTCGAGATTTCTTCAATTTTGCAAAATTTTGAACACCCTGTATAAAGCGAGCAGTTGCAGAATTTATTTCACATAGTAGCGACAGTCCATACTAGTAAAAAATATTCTACTCTGTTGGTTTCGAATCTTTTGTTTTTCCCTATGCAAAATAGCCTACTGAAATGTATCAATTTATCAAGTAAAATCATTGTTTACACAGAAACTATCAACTTTAGACCTATACAACATTATATCGTTGTAACCAGCTTTCAAGCGCGGATCATTTTCTTTATTAACATACAGGGCGTTCCATTAAAAAAATGCAACTTTAGTCTGGCATTGCCATCTGGAACACCCTGTATAAAACAAAATATTTTTAAAACGTGCACTTGATGGTGCGGAAGAATATCCGATGACTAAATATTTGACAAACTTTCAAATAAGCGTGTAATCTTCCGTCCCCGCTTCGTTGCCGGACCCTATATACAAAAATATTTTACCTTTTCATGCTTTCATTCATAGACAACGTCAAATGCCCTTTTAACAACAGAAATCAAAATAACTTTTAAATGGTCATAGGCAACTAGCTTTTTAATGGAATTTTGTTTCGAACGTCACCTAGAAACTAACAATGAAACAAAAACTATTCATTTAAAATAACGAACTTGCTAGAAAGATAAAAATATTTTACTTTAGCAGGCTGTAGCTCTCTATCTCCAATTCCAAAAGTTAAGCGTCGCATATATTTTATAAATCCATAAACTTCTAATTGGTTAGTTCGGAAATCACCCTCTAAAAAATATGCGATGTTTTTGGAACAAATTTCTATCACTCGACTTTACCTTTTGATGGAGTGAATTCAACTCATCTTAGTAATCGTGTATCGAAACCTGGATTGTATTCGTATATTAGAGCTGTGCAGTATTATTATCAAATAACATTATAAAGTTCATAATTTCTTTGAAATATTGCTTTGAAAAATGCTCCATGTATGTAATCTTACAACAATACAAATGCTATGCAGTTGTGTTTGTTGATGTTTTGTATCTTTTCTCTTTTATGACGAAACTATTGATTTTTCTGTCTACAAACTTAATATCTAGCACTAAATATATAAAAAAATGTTAATAGTTACTGAAAGATCAATTTACTGATTCTAAGCTTTCGTTTCATACTACATTTTTTTAAATATACTATTATCAATATAAAGTTATCTTCATAACCTATATATGTATTATACTTGCTCCGACGTTAAACATATTATAGGTAAAATTATCAAACAGAATAAGGGTGAACCGCTCACCTAATGGTATTTTATCACTAGAAGTCAAAGCACCAATGACAAATGTCAACAAAATAAGCGTCTGTAGAAAGCCAACACTCATGGCGGCGACCCAGCCTCACTACTTCTGGACCAATACTAATAACAAAGCGACGCCCGGATCCGGGCGCAGACGCGTCTTTTTATTTCGCTCATTTTACTCTAATTGTTTTATTCTCTTGTTTTGCGTGCATAGTGCAACAATTTTGGGGTATTTGTAAAATGTACTGTAAGGTTGTATGTACACTCTCACAAATAAATTATATTTTCTGTATGCGAATCATTTGAAAACAAGTATGAATACCATCTTATACTAAGAATTTTCCATAATGAACCAACTGTAATTTGCATGTTGGTACGTAAAATGAAATTCACTACCTTCCTACAGGAATTGTTTATGTTGCGCCTATATGAAATTTGTGATTGATATGTCGGTGCTTTTACTAAGACAAAAGAAACAGGTTGTATATATACAGGTTGTTTGATTTAACGAGGCTATCATTAAACCATATTTCTAACAGAGATGTCGCTCGTGTTATGGAAATTATATTTAATATATTATTAAATTTCCATTCCTAGTGAGATTTTAGAATGCCCGTGTGTATACACTACTAAGTAAAAAAAATTTTCGTAATACAGCATGCGGTTCCAAACAGCCGATTAAAACTAAAATGAATGTCCATGAAAAATATGAATCCGAATATGAATATGACAGATAAGACTACAACCAGAAGCTACGTACACTTCTGACGTCTGGCCACTACAAAAAAACTAAACAGAGACCCTACTAATAAGATTGAGAGACAAGTTAGGAAAGCTATCAAAGACTCGTCTATACCCAAAAAAGAACAAGCACGACTACTTCATTCAGAGAGTCGACCACCACGACTATACGAGTTACCAAAGATCCACAAAACAGAAAACCCTCCCAGACCTATCATCAATACTTGTGGATCACCCACCTGCAAATTGGCAAGATATGTTCAGAGCATTTTGTGGAAATACTTCAATAGCACGACATATTGTATGGCGAATCGTAGTTAATTTTGACGTGGAGTCTTTCTTCACGAATGTACCGGTAGACGAAACGCAAGAAATCATCCAACAGTTAGTACCAGAAGAACTACGAGAAGATGTGATAGAATTGGCAAGACTTTGCCTGACCTCGACATATTTCTTATGGAATGGAAGCTTTTATGAACAGAAGAGTGGTGCAGCAATGGGCATTATCGCCGGGCATCGGAAACATCTTCATGGAAGCTTTCGAGCAAGAAGTTAAGAATCTAGCAACTTAAAACCGAAATGCTGGTATAAATATGTAGACGACACTTTTGTTATATGGCAGCACGGACGAGAGACATTGGACGAATTTAAAACTTCATCATGGAAATGGAGAATAAAGGCACCTTACCTTTTCTCGACGTATTAGTGAAAAACGACGACAGCGACAAGATAAGCCACACGCTACGTCATATCACCCGCAAAAAAAGAGGTCCCTTACCAACGCGTTGCTAAGAAGAGCAGAGAAGATAAGTGGTAAAGACCACAGATTATCTGAGGTTCAACATGTATACAACGCGTTACCACTGAACGGTTACAAAACCAAGAAAAGACATACAACAGACAAAGACCTGAAATTGCCGGAATAACTGACAGATTAAAGAAAACGTTAGATAAGGAATATAAGAATTCAACACTGTCAAGTCAATTCCCGTCGAATAAAGATCAACTGAACTAACTATACGAACATGATTCGTTCTAAATGGGAGAAATCAATTAAAAGAAAATTTAAATTTTAGTTTTCGACGTTTAAATGGGAATCAATTAAAAGAAAATTTAAATTTTAGTTTTCGACGTTTGAATCGATTGATTAAACACTTATATAACATTTCGGAAATATTCGTTTTACTTAAGTTTGGTCCACATTTTCAAGCTCTACTTCAATATCGGTCCAAAAAGATATTTCAACAAGTACATACATTTGGCAAAATATACAAAAGAGTAAAAATCTCGAGATAGAGGTATAATTGCGTATAAAAATGTACTTTAAAATCTCACGAGGATTTCAAAAATTTAAAAAACAGCATGTTTTATTGAAAAAAGGACGTAGAATATAATTTCCATAATAACACGAGTGACATCTAGATTAGAAATATGTTTCACTGCTAGCTTATTTAAAAACAACCAAGAAAATGATATAAAAGCATAATGCTTAATAAATACTTACATATGTAACAAATATATTGCCGTTTTTTATGCATGTTTTTGCAGTTTTTTCTTTAGTATAGTTTTGTAGTACTTTCCTAACTATAATTTGTGGTATTCATTACTACAACTTGTGGTAACGATCACCTCAATTTCATGATATTGTTTTATTACAAACATAAACGTGAAGGTTATTATTATAGTAACTAATAGTTTTGTTTGGATGCTATACTATATTTGAAGTATGTATATTTAACTAATATTCTTCTCAGTGCAGTATCATAAAGACTATACTTAAGTAACCTCTTAAAGGCGACATAAAACACTTTTCGTACTGGACAATGTTCTGCAATAGGCAATAATATTATAATTTCTGTTAACGCAAAAAAGTATAATTTACTTAATATTGCCGTAATATGCTCTCTCTCTCTTCCTCTCTCTCTCACCAATTTAAAAAGTCTAACCACCATACAAACAAATTTCTATTGCAAATTTCATAAGCTCTCACGTATACACCAAGATTTAAGATATAAAAAACCAAATATAAGTGCATAATATTGCTTGCCTTTCTCTTGCGTACCTCTTTATTTATCTAGCTAAAACTGCATAGCACAACGAATGGAAGGTGTATTGATTGGCGCTGCTCTCTCATCAGCTTGAAGACATTAATTATGAAATAGCTTGTGTCTTATTAATTCATACGGTTCTTAAGATTTTGTAATTTAAATCTATACAGGGTTGCTCACTTGGCCTTCTTTCTTAAATAGTACATTCAACATTGATTTTATCAGAAAATGTTAAGTACATATTTTATTCGGACGTTTCTCGTTTACAATTTAAAAATATTTTGAGTTTCCCAAGGGCCTCGGTTTCAACTGTACAGGACCGTGCCTAATTTTTTTAATGGAACACCCTATATATTTTTGATATTTACATAGAATTTTAAGTCAACATTGTTAAAACTTTTGTCCGCATAAGTCTACCAATTTAGGAGAAAAAAAGGGTTTTTTTTAAATTTCCATCGAAATTACCGTTCATTTAAAAAATCGTATCTATTCAATCCTTGACTGGAGAGTGACCAAATTCGAAATTATCATCATGTGTCTTAATTTTTTGTAGGTTGAGTTTTGAGGCAATGTATTGTAGAGGGATTTTATTGATATTTCTTTGACAACCGCCGAAAAATTGGAAAAAATATATTTTTTAAATGGAACACACTGTATATTTTATTACGCATGAATTTCTTTACAGTTTCAAAAAAGTGATGAATACATACACATACACTATAATTAACAAGATGTTTAACGTCTTTAATATGCAAGTATGATTCTGTCAACTTTCTAATTCTTTAATACAGGTTTATTGAGAAATTTTCGTGAAAAAAACAAAAATCGCATACGGATATGCAACAGTTTGGATAAGCTAGCATTTCAATTTCGTTTATTGAGTTAGATTGATTGATCCTTTTCTATGTTTTTCGGGACTAATTCAATAACTCAATAGACGCAATATATTACATTATTTATATTAATATATTAAAGCTCTGTATTTTCTGCTAAGTTTATATACAATTCTGCCAAATTCGATTTATATGTTCAATAGTTTTGACTAGATAAGGTGATACTCAATGGATATATGACCAAAAAAAAAGGCCAGCATTTTGTATTATCTCGTAGTTCGGTTTTACATTTTTCTAACTCAAATTTGAAAGGTAGTAAGTCGCAATTTGTATAACACTGTAACTAACGGAACTGCTGCTGTAACGAAAGAACAAAAGCGTTACCTGTATACTAAAAGGAAGCTTCTCTTTCAAACATCCTTGTTTGAAATTATACTTTACTATTAATTAATCCTTCTTTAATATATTCTATTGTAATTATCGATATATGATCAAGACCTTTGTTTTACGGAATTGTAACTTTGCTCGTTATAGAGATCGGGAAAGCGAGAAACGTTAAGAAGCTAACTTTGAATGTCGCTGCTTTGCGTGCTAGTCTACCATTTTTAATATACTCCGACATTGACCTTAGCACTGTTCGTAGCCGCTTTTATCAACGAATTACCAGAACTTTCTTTGCACTGAAGTGTATATATTCAAAAATTTATCGTACATTGCTAAGAAAAAGCATTCTCTAAACTAATTGCGTGCAATTAACTGTACACAAAAATATTGGCGATTGCAATTATTATCAGCGGAATTGTAAAAATTAATGCTAACGAATTTAAGATCGAAGTACATTATGTAAAAAAAATCGATTTAATTGATCTGGGCTGGCTATTCAATCGATTTCAAAGGAGCAGATATTTCAAATTGAATCAGTTATAAGATTTACGACGAGTTTCAGTTATCTCGTTTTGCTGCACATATACTGTTAGATATAATTCACTGTTAGATATAATAACCCTAATTTGTGAATATAATGCAATGAAATTTGACATAGAAATAGTACTGAAGCAGTATAGTTCACCTCGAAAGCGATGCAGCACCGCTACGTGGGATGCATTAATACTAAGAGTAACTTCCTCGAGCAGCCCGTATCTAAGCAAAACGACGAGGCATGAAGTTAATCAAGCTATTGATATATGAAAGGATATCCAACTATTGCTTCAAGTCGTCTCCGTAGATCCCCAACATTAGCTGGGAAGACAGTGCAACGATGAAGTCTTTAACATAATGTCCCAACATCTTCAACCGGATTGAGATTCGAAAAAGGAGCTGACCAGCTGCGTTTTTAAAATTGTGATTTCTTCTTATGGTGTTGTTATTTTCACTGTAACAGCATAGAAATGTAAAACTCGCTGATATTTAACAAGAATTATATTTATTGTGGTGTAGCTTTCGAACTGATTCTTTATCAAGAGTTACAATGACAACTCAATTATGTAGTTAACCATATGTTAGAAGAGGCATTATCAAAATAAAACTAACTTACAACGTAAAGTCAACTTATAAAACTAGTGATAATGATATAGAAATTTCTAGAAAAATTAAAAACAAAATTCAATTCATCAAGCCATATGTTTAAATTGCACATGTTACAGCTTGTAACTTTGTTTTAATTTGTTAGTGCTTGTCCTGTCATGTGGTTTAAGTATTTAGTAAAATTATTATTGTAACTCAAATAATATAATCAATGTAAAATTGTATAAATTTGGCTGCCTTTGTTGTTTTCATTTCAAGGAGTAATTTATTGGCAGGTCTTGTGCTCAGAAATATCAAATATGAAAGCCATGAGGATATACAGTAACGTGCAATCGAATTAACACCATTACACCATATTATGAGCGCTTTTGTATAGTATAAATTTTGCATTTACGATTATGTAAATACATTTCTAGTTACTGTATTGGTAATTACCATTATTAAAGTTTTTCAATCGCTTTTGATCATTCGTGTAAATGGGAAAGCGTAAAGAGCGTGTCTAGTGAAATAATAGCAAGAACACGTTCTCTCCTAGGACTAGCGTTGTATTATCATCGCCAAATCGCTGCAAAAGAAGAGTTTTCCCATCAAACAGTCGGTAGAGTGGCTAAATCTATCTTCGAAAACTTATCGTCCACATTGACCGGTTGGACTGGATCTTGCGGTATCCATAATTCGCAAAGCTCTTGAAAATAAACAAATGTCTGTTAAAGAACTTAAGAAAAACTTTGAGCAAAGCAATATTAAAACATCGGAGCGCACTTTAAAATTACGTCTCTACGAAGCGAATCTGAGGAGTAGGCGGTCTGCGAAAAAAACAAAATTGTCGGCTAAAATAAATAAAGCTTGTTTGCAGTGGGCAAAAGAACATCGACACTTCACACAACAGTATTCAAAATATTTATTAATAATAAGGTCGTGTTTAACGACGGGCCTCACTTAGAAGCTGTCACTGAAAACGTTCACTTCCCTATCAGAAGACCATCCGAACGATTTTTAGAAATTGCTGTGATCAGGACTGTGAAGCATTCGCCTGCTATAATGATATGGCCGTGTATACCAGCAAAAGGCTTTAGACCGCTGCATTTGATTACTGGGAATATGAACCAAGTTCAGTATCAACAAGTTGTAGAGCAGTATGTTAGGCCATACATGCATAACTTACGAACAAATAATAATTCGTACGTACTATTTATGCACGATGGTGCAGCATGCTAGAGGGAAAACCCCTTTCAAAGGTTATTCAAATAGAAAATATTAGGATATTACCATGGCCAGGTAAGTCCCCGGATTTGAATCCGATAGACGATATTTGGAGCTGCTTGAAACGTCGCGTGCTTAGGCCGCTCGCACACTCGACCACTTGTGGTCGTCACTGCTGGCCGCCACACGCTACGGACCATAATTCATATGTACTTTCAATAGGCTCAGCGCACACACAGCGTTCCCGGTGGCACATTCGAGTCACTCGCTCCGACCGTGGCCCTGTCTCGCTGCTTGTAGCCGCTACTCGCCACTCGTTTCTCCGCGCACACATAACCACATTCTTCCGCCACTATTTAAGTAGTACGGTTGTATTGGCATTGCGCGTAAAGAAAAATATGGCGACCAATAATATGGATATAGATGTGTCTATATCAGGAATTGAAAACCGTCCCGCTATTTGGGATATGCGCTCATATTTATATTCTAACAAAATAGAAAAAACTAAAGCCTGGGAAGAAATATGTATACAGTCTGCCCAGACTTCTTCGTCTTGCTATAACTACGGTAATAAGTGCTTCCATATCGGAATTATTATTTTTAACTGACTAGAAAACGTGGGCGATCGGTGGTTGAATTAAGTCACCGGTTGCGGCTACTGGTGGCTTTATCTAGCCACTCGTGGCGGCCACCGGTGGCGACCACAAGTGGTCGAGTGTCCGAGCGGCCTTACTGTGCCAAATACCACCGTTAATATTTTAAAAGAAAATATTAAGGAAACTTGAGAAAACGTCCAACTACGAGAAATCGCTGTTGCCTGCAAAAGAAGTAGATCTTAAAAAAACCATCCGTTATCAAAGCAAGGGGCGGTTTAACGAAATATTAACGTTTATTACTATTTTACATTCCAATGATATCTTTATAAGTAATAAGTGAATGTACAAGTGAAATGTCTAAATGTTATTCTCTTTTATGTAAGTTCTTCTGAAAAAATTAAATTTTACGCAGTGGTCTTAATTCGATTACACGGTGGTGTAACATTCTATGTGATGATATGGTTTTCAACAACACCTTCTCAAAGCTTATTTGGTGAGAAATTATTTGAAATACACTTTACCATACAGATATTAGATTGCTATACCTTTTGGAGGAGACGTAGGGTATTTCTTGCTTAAGTATAAAAAATACAATATGAGCTTCTAATGTCGCTTTTTTTGTTTTATGCTATTATGATATTTTATGCAATAAACTAAAGGAGTAGGGTATAGTACTCTCGATAATTCTAGAAATTTTTGCATTAAATTTTTATTCCATCTATAGATGTGATTATGTGAAATTGGGTAGTTTGTATATGGGAAACTAAATATCTTGGTTGCCTCAAGAAAATTATTTTTCTACTGTCAAATGCTTAGTTCAACCCGAACGATATTTATTTTCTGCCTTAAACGGTTAGAATTACATGAGCGATGGTTTATTGAATTTTCTCATATATTGGCTTGATTCAACTAATTGCTGGTAACATCGTTGTATGTGCAAGCCATAAATATGTAGATCAAAAGAAATGCTGTCTTTTTAAACTAAATAGCTCTACTAAAGTATATTCTGGTACTTTAATAGTTTATTTTCTCTGTCTATCACTGTCTAACAATGATTATTGAGGGCATCTGAGTTGTTGAATGGATAAATATAAAAACTTGTTACCTACTTATTATATTTTGTAGGCTTAAATACATATACCGAGGAAAATAATTTCTTAACTAAAACTGTATATCCGAACATAGAGAGCGATTCTAGTAGATCGACCATTTGTGAATAAATAGGGCGCCAAATAACGTCATCAATACCTACCTGGCAGATATGTATATCACCATTACAGCTTTTTGACGATCGAAATCAAATACAGTTAGTTGTATACTTGATGGTTTTTATGACAAATTTGAAAGCTACCATAGGCACATCCAAGAAACGTCTAGAAGACCAGGCAAGATAACCACCAAGTTATCATACAGTAAGAATATACATATGTATACACTAGCGATGGGCGATTCGAATCTTTTTAGTGATTCGAATCCAAATGACTCCTAAAATAAAAGATTCGTATAATATGATTCGTACCGAAAGGATTCGCATCGACTGGTGATTCATGACTCTCCGTACTAGCGACTCTCATAATACACCGCTGTAGTATAAACAATAACGATTCACATTCATGCTACTGATTAGACTATAAACTATTTGAGTCATCCTATACGACTGTTCGTAACATACCTACAATTTACCAGTATGAAACAAATTTACTGTTTGAATTCGATTTAGTTTCGTATCAATTTTACTAACTCTAAGATATACGAATTGATTGAAGTAAATGATTCATATTTCGTTAACGTATAATTATACAGATTCGTACAATGGTACGAATCATACTACTATGATCAATTGCTACCAGTATACTACTTGACTCCGATTCCGATTAGTATCAAGCGACGGTGCGACTCCAAAATTATACGGATTCATATAAAGTAAATGATTCATATAAGTTACCTACGTATAATATTATACAGATTCATAAAATGGTACGAATCATACGACTACAATCAATTGCTACTAGCATACTACTTGACTCCGATTCCGATTCATATCCAGCGGCGGTACGACTCCAAAATGATACGGATTCGTATAAATTAAATGATTTCGTATAGGATTATACGAATCTCATATAAATAGTAAAGATTCGTATTCCGTACGAATTACATTTGAGAGTCGAATAAATATGTACGAATCATACGAATCCGACCCATCGCTAGTATACATATACATATATTTAAAAATCAAACAACATGTAGAAACAATAAATAGGTTTTTATTAGGTTCTTTTTTTTGGTTTCTAAAGAAGATTTGTTATCAAAATTATATTTTTGGGTTAAACAAATATATCTTTGCCACCACTTAATAGTAGAACCACTAAAATTGACTGATTGCACATTTGATTTGATCCAAGAACTTTTTTCTCTGTATATCTACAAATTTATTTTTAATTAAACTTATGTATCGTTAATTACGTAAATAATTGCGCTCTGTTTGTGTTACAATAATTCGAAAGTAAGTTTTCAAGTATTGTTTGATGTTTTTAATATATCGTTTGGAAATAAGATAAATAGATGAACATGTTTATAAAACCTGAACAAATAACAAGTAACATTTTAAATGTAAATATCTACTTAAATAACAAAACAATCATAATTTTAACTCAATAACAAAACTATTCGAGGTAGTTATGTGGTTTGATTGTAAAGTCAGCTTTATTTTACATGTATAAACTATTTTTGGACGACTTTTCAATGGTTGAACTTGGCATTCTACTACACGTTGGTGAAAACTTGGCCGATTCTGAGTTAATGTCGTCGTAATTACATCATCTTTGGCTAGGAATGTGTACTGTTTCAAACATTGTAAATAAATAATATTAGATCGTGATCCTGAAATTTTTAAGATAAGTAAAGAGCGCTACTTACATGTACAAAATACTAACTCACTTAATTAAAAAGCTAAATTAGTTTCTGTAACTAGATGATATCTGCTTAAATTGTGATTTATCCGTTAATAATAAAACTCTGTTTAATATAATATAATTTTACTTTTTTATTCTGCCAACATAAATAATTAGGTTGATTGAGTTTGTAGCTGTTATTGTCGTTAATTATTACTCAACGAGACGTAGCGGTTATGCTTTAAAGTAATTTGTGTTTGTACATAATATAAGCCACCTGAAATGTTCTACTTTTGGCTTTTCTGGTAGTAAAATACTAATTTAAGTTTTGAACCTGCTCGTGTTAAATACACAGATTCAAGTTCAGATTTGATATACAAATTGCTCAATATTTGCATATTTGTGAAAATATGCTAGTACAAAGATCCTTTATTTTTTTAAATATAGTAAAGTGCCAAATAAGAAAGTTGCTTGACATGCTACAGTAGGCCTAAATATTATATTACAAAAAAAAACGAATTAATAACAGCATTAAAGTAATAAACAACTATAGAAAAGTTTTCTAACAACATCAATCACGTTACAAGATATAAAAAGTTATTCAAAAGTGTCACCGCCAACTTTTGCACATAATTCCATACGGCGTTTGCACTTCTGTTAAGCGTTTTTAATTTTGTGTAAATGATTGTGATTGATACCGTCTTTTATCTCAGAAATAGAAATCTGTTGCTGTAAGGTCTGGAATTCTAGCAGGCCAAGGATTCGGAGCATATCTTGCAACTCTTGTTCAACTACTGTACGGGCATATTTTCATAAATATGCAAATATTACATGCCCTATATCAAATCTGAAAAATTACAGTTTGTGATACAAGAAGGTATGTAACAATTTTAATATCAAAATATCCATAACTTATTAAGTTCTTCACATCCTAACTTATGATGTCTGTAATGTATTAAGGTATCTGTGAAGGAAAACTTCATCAAATTTATATAGAGAAATAAATTTTGAAATTTTTGAATTTAATAAATAAAAACAAAATGACAATAACATGATGAATATACTTTATATAATAGAATGAATTAAGTCAACATTAAATAGTATTAATATAGCACAATTATCTGCAGAGATAATTGACCTTCATACGGTAAGATTTTTACCTTCATTCTAGAATGTAATTAGCACCACATCAAATGTAAGGAAAATATATGTAGAATTAAAACTGTAAAGAGTAAATACTTTGGCACAATTTCAAATTGGGTAAATGTTTATGCACGGTAGCATAATTTTTCTTTGATGAACATAAATAAATAGGAAAGCAAAATTTCAATATAATCGTCGACAGTTTGTTTTCAATTTAGAACTATTTTCTTGAGGTAAACATAAAATTTGTAAAGTAAGACGTGGAGATAAAAATAAAACAACTGATTTCACATTTCGTTTATTTTATAGAAACATAAACTTTGTCTTCTTGAACAATAACATTCTGTGTACTGTATGTGATTTAAACATTTGTTTATACTAATATACATATTTTTTAGACATGTATAGACTACGGAATGTACAATCCGAGTCTTATTAATGAGTGTCAAAAGAAACTTTTAATTTAGATAATTTTTTTTATTTTGTCCTATTCGTAATTTAGATAATAAAAAAATAAGACTCTTTTGCCTTATAGACAAACGATTTTACTTAATATCTTAACAGCTTAAAGCAGCTAATGTTTTATGCTAACGCTTTTTGACTTTGGCGGAAAGACAGCAGACTATTACGTAAACGCTCTAATGCTCTAATTTCGCAAATTTGATTCGAGAGATAATTATATCTTATATGTGTTTGTTAAAACAATGTTACACCGAATTTGTAAAAGCAAATATCAAAATAAATGAAATTTTCGATATGACATGAGTAAAGCAACTTTTTATTAGGCATTATTTAATTCCTCTGCAATTGCAACATACTTAAGAAAATTTTCAATAACTGAAACCAAAATGTAATTCTGTACAGTAAGGTTGTTGACTTACAAATACGTTAAGTCGTAGACACATTACAATACACATCACAATTACCAAGTAAATATACCTGTAGCATATTTACTCTACTACAAAGAGTATTACTTCTGTGATACTAGAAATTATGTACTAAAAAATTAAACTAGAAAGTAGCTATGTTCTAACATGTCGAGAGATTCGATAGAACTAAGAAAGTTTATTACATACATTCGGTTTAAAAGTTTGTAAAATACAAAAGCACATCCAACACCACACGATTTGCTTTCAGAACTATTGTTTATTCAACAGATGCATTACAATATCAGTATACTAATTTTAGTATACGAAGTAATGATAATAAAAAGTAATATGATCGCTGCTATGGTTGCTGTTATGAACAACATCGCTTCAAGTTGTTCATGAAGATCTAAAAGTTAACGACTAGCACTGTCGAGATGCAGACATTTAGAAGTTGTTTGGGGTCAAATTAATTCGAACACTTGAATTTTGATATTGAGAATAAATAATCGGAAGAAACCAATACTTATGTCATATTGAAAAAACTATATATTTAATGCAAGCGTCTCGTTTAAAATTTGATAAAGTAGTAACATCAGCACTACCTAGAAGTGAGGTTTTGATAGTCATACGTCGCAGTAGATTAAAGGCAAATATAACTACTTATTAACTGTCATCAAAAGTTCTTTTATAACATTTTAAAATTTTGTTACTAAGTAGTGGCCATGCTACGCTCAATCCTTTACAAAAAAATATTATAATAAAAATAGACGAAATTTGTGACTTTTTTAAATGGTATAAATGTCAAAAAGTGGATCTATTCTTTTATAAAGGTGCAATTACAAACCTATTTTCGCTACATCATTACAACAATACAAAATTGCAAGGACAGTACAATATTTAAGTACTAGAACTGTTAGAAATACTTAGGAGAAATTCATTGGAGAAGCAGTAAGCACAAAACAACTTAGATCAGAAGACATTCACTTGCTTTTTTAGTTTAGTTAGTTACTCTATTTTGGCAACTGTTATGCACAAGTATTAATAAATATATTTATAAAATAGAATAGTTATACTCTTTAAGTTAAGGATTTAAGTACATGACACAAGTTTACACGTGAAGCGGTCACGCTTGTATGACAAAAATGGTAGAATCTAATAATTCTTCCGGCAAATCTCTTAACGGCTGAATATGGAGTACAGTGAGAGTTGTACGGTATGGTTGATATAGCAATGCGAAGGTATAAGGTGTTTTGAAGTTGCACTTCTCACACATTATTTGTAGGTGGTGTTCTACTGAATTTATTCTATGGAATTAGTTTACTAATGAAACGTAATGAATATACTAATCATGACAAATGTTGTTACTATGTACATATATATTTTGTACCTATGTCACCGCTAGTCATTTTTTCTACTACTCTCTAGAAAAGTGATGTTTACAACTCTAGGAATACGTCAGAAATGGCAAGTAAATTTTTGAGTTTCGTGGTTGTTATGCGTTGCTACTTGGGAAAGTATACTATTCCATCCTAAGACTGAAACGTAAATAAAAAGAGAAACAATATTTTACGTCCTTTTTTTGTACGCTCGTTTGCAAAAATGGTGGGACAACTTTGGTTTAACAGTATAAATGCAACCTCTTCAATTTGATTACAAATTGATGTGAAAACTATAAAAACGACATTATTATCTTATTTTATATTTATTTAATTGTCTAAATAACATTGAGTAAATTGATTTGTTTCACTTTTTTTGAAACCGTAAGTATTAGTAACAGTTATAAGACTTGTTCTACGTTTTTTTGTAACCAAGTGTAACCTATATTAATTGTTGTCCACTAAAATCTTAAATTTATTCTACAATACCAAACATTAGTAGAAAACTATTTCAACTATCGTGGTTCTTGTTACGACGGGACGTGCAAGCAATGTATTGTTATTGGCTTTATTTTAACGCAATTGGGAACAAACCTTAAAATTATTTACAGGTTAAAGTTCAATTCAGTCACAAGCTTAAAAGTCTGTAGTAGAAACTGCTGTTATATGTACTTTCGAATTACAGTCTTATCCTGTTTTGGAGATAATATGCCCAAAACATTTCCACTTAAGTTTCTACTTAAGTATAAAATCTATATTATGCCCAGCGAAGTAAGCTAAGTAATTTTCCAGCATACCAAACTGAGCATCAATAAAATATACAGGAGCAAACAATATTTGCTTGTAGCATAACTTACAATAAATTAGTTGGCACATTGAACTTTACACATTAACTTCTAATATGTATAATAAATTTTCAAATTGATAAAAATTAAATTCTATTTATGTAGATACTTTTTTTACATTTGTACATATTTCCTCTGTATTCTAAAATGTACTATAATCGTAAAATTTTTTTACTAAAATAATATAAATTGTTTTCATGTTCGAAAATTATAACAATAATTTTTATCTCAAGGCTCCTTTGTAAAGGACATGTTCCGAACTGATACTGTGCAATGTACCTGCAGACATTAGTTCCTTGGTGACGACTTTCTCTTCTCACTGCTATCCTATATCAGTCTTTCGGTAAAGCACTGTCGCTTTTACCTCTTGCATATAATTTAATGTTACTACCTTTAGCACCCAACATTCGTTCCAGTAGTGAATGTTTAGATTTTCTACGAGCTGCTAAAACAGCTCTACATAAATCCTGAAATACTGATGCGATTGGTGCAACTTGTTCTGCAGCAGCTACCTCCGAAAATCCACAATCCATTTCTCTTGCTAGTATTGTTCCTTCTTCAGCACTAACTTGTCTCAAGTGGACCATGTCGTTTTTATTAGCAACCAAGTAAATAGGTACATCATTATCAGTGAAAGAAGCACTAACTTTCTTAACGTACGCAAATGATCTTCTGTCTGTTATTGAATATACTAAAAGAATTCCATCTGCCCAATTTAAAGTATCTGATGAGGGGAAATCGTCTTCATTCTGTAAGTAAATGAACAGCATTAAAACATTGTTTGATTACAACAACATGTATATCTAGAACACCTTTTTGGGTGTTTGTGTAAGAAACAAACTTATGTTGTCATATACTACCCAAACAAAACGCGGGTGATATTCATTTTATCTAGCATATACAATTAATAGAAGCTAATTACCTATGTGTATTGATTATGTATCATATACATAGAAAAAGTCGGAAAATTTTGGAAATTTAATTAATTAACAAGATACAAGAATTTTTTGGCCTCAGCTGCATTAAATGAGAGCACATATGGTATAAATACGGCTCAACTATTTTTTGTGTGGAATTGTCAACGACTTTACTTACATAGGATGAAGACTAAAACTACAGATTTGTACAGCATATTACATATTCCAAGAAGTACTTTCAGACATAATTGGAAAATGAAATTGTATTGGAAAAATATCGCGAAATTACCACCGATTTGAAGCCAAAGTAAAACTTTTCATGGGAATTAAAGTGTCAATCTATTAACGCTACATTGTGTTAAGAGGCATTATATTGCAAAGTTTTAGATATGATACATGGCAGAGGTGAGTAAAATATTTAATTTGATCCGCTCACGTTGTTTGAATTACAAGAAATTTATTTTGACTATTATTTTTTTTTGATTCTTTATCTCGATGTTAGTAACATATTTTTTTATTATCCACTTTGGAGGAAATTATTATATGTTCGTATCAGATATAAAGGGCAGTAGGTATGGATACATTTTAAACATAACACGCGTTCTGTATACATAGATTCGCTACTGTTCCATGTTTATTATTGTTTCTAATAAATTTGATTCAGGAATTTAGTATCTTTTATTATATGTAGGTACTTCCTGCTGCTTTTTCAACATACATGTTGTTGTGATATTATACAGGTGTTTTAATCTAAATTTTTGTTACTACTTATTGTGATTGTTATTACGTTTATTTATTATATGCAATTATTCATACCTTTAAAAACTGTTTGGCTTGACTATATTACCGATATCCCACATTTAAGGATGTTTGTTTGGAATGTTAAGTTATTATATTAATATAGCGATGCAGGTGTTCTATTTTCTTTTAGTGCATTTTTTATCTCATGAAGTTTTAAATATGTAAAGAACATGTTAAGTTAAAATTAGTTAGGAATGTTATGTGAAATTGTGTCAACGGAAAAATATTTAATCTCAAAAACAAAAGTGACAGTTTGTTTTGAATCGAAAATCCACTGACAAGCCAGAAGTACCTTCACGGCGATTTTCCATCGGAAACGATGAATAAAATTTCGGAATTCTAATTTTGTATTATGGAATAAAAAAGTGTATTATTAAAGTAATTCATGTTTAGTGCAAAGAAATTGACTAAACAAAGATCGACTAACAGTGTTTTGTTCAGTTTTTTGGCAGAGTTGGTCCGAAATTGTCATTTGTTTTTATGTTATTTTAAAATTGGCTTGGTACACATTCATACAAACGTCTTCTATTTATATATGTAAGTATTGAATTTCGTACATTAATAGCCCATATTAACTTGACAATCTTCAATTTGAATTAGAATGTATGAAATTAGAAATGACTAAGTTTATGGCAGTTATCATGTACGAAATTTGATACATAAATAGTAAATACGTGTGAAATATGTACATAAAGGCTATAGGCATAAACTATAGATTTTTCCAATTTAGTAATAACAATGCTTTAGATAAACAATAGTAAATGGGCTTCTGAAGTCAACCACAACCGCTCCTATATCAGCAGTACATCTTAGAACTCCAAACACCAAAAACTTTTAAGTAAACACCGACGCGTTTCGACAGCAACGCTGGCATTTATCAAGGCGATAATAAAACTAAATTAAAATAAAAACTACAAATATCAGGTAACCAAAATGTTATGCACGTTCAATCCACCAAAACCAATAACGAATGCGGGATAGGGCTGTTGTCACCCTTCATTACACATAACTTATTTTTATATATTTCTAAACTTTCGAAATTCTTTAGAAACTTACAATTGTTTATTTGTCTAATGAATTTAACATTCATATGATTGATGTGATCTCTTTCCAAAATGTGTTGGGCAACCCTTGATTTCTCAATTCTATTAAATCTAAGACTAACCATATGCTCTTTAAATCTAGTTGAGACTACTCTTGTAGGTTGCCCAATATATTTTTGATTACAATCTTTACAATTGATTTCGTAAATATCTGACTTTTCTAAAGGTTGTATCTTATCTTTAGGGATATCGATGAAACTTCGTAAACTAGTCTCAGAACTGTAAACTATTCTGAGATCTAACTCTTTGAAGATTTTACTCAAACCTCTAATGATAAAGGGAGCGTAAGGGAGGGTCAGAACGGCTGAAGCTTTAACATCCTCTCGAAAAGTCGTAGATTCTTTCACAGTTTTCTTATAATTAAACTTATAGACATGCTGAGGTGGGAAACCATTACACTTGGCCAGCTAAGCTCTTTCTCATACCTCGCCTTGTTCAAGGAAAAATAAGCAGTCTGTGTACCAAAAAATTCAGGCTTACCATTTTTTGTTGAATACAATGATGGAAATCTGAAGGAATATAGCGATGTGTACTGGTTTCTTTTCTTTACACGTCAAACTGTAATCTATTGTTATTTCTAATTAGTAAAGTATCTAGAAAGGGAGCTAACCGTTTTCTTCTCTTTCACAAGTGAGCCTTATAATTTCGAACCGATTATTTAATCTATTGAGAAAATCGTCAATCATCATTTCGTCAATCGTCATTTTTTGGTATCATAAATAGCAAAAATGTCATCCACGTATCTCAACCAAACCCTAAGAAAATATTCGCTAGTTAAAAGTTTTTGGTGTGTAGTGGGTTGAAGTGTTTAGTGTTCTACTGCTGCACCAAGAGATCCAATAATGAACTTCGCAGTATATCTTATAAAAGCTGCATATATCTTTATTTCAATATATTGAATCCTTTCAACAATACTAGTGTTACTTAACGAGCCAACTGTGCCGCCAGTGAGGTACTTTTTTAAATTTTGGTGCAAAATTTTTAAAATTACAAATGGAAGTGATAGAAAATTATAATTATACTAGAGTAGCATTTGTTACCTTGTTGCTAAGATCCTGACATATTTCTAAGTTAAGGAAAGTACTAGAAAAAAAGAACTAAAATTCAAGATTTGCATCGAAGCTGAACTACAAAATTTTTTGGAAATAGATTTTCCTAAATTTTTTAAATTTCAAATACGTTATTACCTCGGCAACGTAATGATAGTTGCAAAACATTAGTATTACATATAGTTTATTTTTTAATATTATACCGTGTGTGTATCTACAAAATGAGCTCTTTATGTATCTAGTACAACCATGCACTAAGATGTAGTTCACAGCATTGAAGCCATGATATCCACCATATCTAGTATTATAATTTTCAATAACATTCTGAAGAATTTTTGGTGACAAATATGAAACAAATTTAGTGTCGCTTACCTAACTTACATTTAAGCTTCTGACTTACTAACAAAATATTTGTATAGGTGTATCACTTAAGCAAAAATAAACACAGTTTCATCTTCTGCACGAATATTTTTAATATTGGTATATTTTCAGAGCTTCGTTGTAAATAACATTTTAGATTTAAGAAATTGCTGTTTTTCCGAAGTTCCGTCATAACATAAATATATAAAGTTGCCTGCCAAGATATATTAAATGAATGAATTGGTCTGCGCTTTTAGTTTCCGATGATAAATGGCAAATAATAAGCAAACGGTATTGCAATAAGTAAACAGTATTTACCGCAAATCTCATTATATATGAAAATTTGAATAGTACCAAGAGGAATAAAAGTAGTTTATCGACATACGCTTTCATAATAACTCAACATAACTACTGCCAAATGTATACACACAAATATTTTCTTTAATAATAATAATGCATAATATTGCAGGTTAATGCATTGTAGTAGGAACCTACTATACCTCCAAATTTAACAATATGTTCTTAAGGAATTGCTTTTAGATCAAATTCATTTATTGAAATGATTAAAAGATTATGTCACACAAATGTACTGTTCTTAAGTTCAGTCTTCTAATGGGGCCGCTGTAGCGTGAATAATTTTAAGTGTACTTCGAATTATGAATTGTATAATTTTGGGCAGTCTATTGGTTTAACTTGTGTTAATTTTGAGTAGTTATTGTATATTGTAACTGTTTTTCGAAAATTTTGGCACTGTCCACGTTTATTTATCAATAACAGTAAACATTTTTATAATTTTTATTACATGAAACGGTAATAAAACTATGTTAGGTAATAATATACTCTTTAAAACACAGGATACAATTAATTTAAATAAAACATAAATCATCATAAATAATCCGGAAACGCGAGGCAGGAACAAATAAAAACAACATAGAAAATTTCACAGCTAAGTAAGGTCTGTAATTTCCCCTGAGAATTCAATAGAAAGTTGAAACTCGAATCAGTTTGTAGTCCAGAAATGTCTTTCACACAATTATTGAAAAAGAATTTATATGTTTCCTTGCCACCTATTTCAAAATGAATTCGTTTGAAATAGTTGATAGTTTTTGTTTTCAATAGAATGAGCTGTATTTTGTTTTACGGTGTAATTGGCAATGTAATCTAAATCTAAGCTCAAGTCTTAAATGTCAGCAAACTGACAGTTGACATATACTCAGAATTAATCTTTGTTTATTTAAACCGATATGAAACGTACAACTACTGTTGCTTGAAACATGTAAACTAGAAGCTTTTACTGTAAGTTATTTATATAGATAGTACTAGCAGACTGATAGTCCTTTGAATTTTTCATGCTGTTCAATTTTGGAGACGTTGATGTACACTCGGTTGATTTAGAATCGACTCAAACTGCCATAAAACCCGTTAAAAGTATGCTTTATTACGGCCCCCGAATGCAAAACAGTAATAGTATGGTCAACTGTATGTAAATGACTACGTATGTAAATTACTATCTATGTATATACAATATATTTTTCTATTAAATCCAGTTTCATATGCAAGGGCTCATTTATAAATTCCTAAACCGATAATTTCTTAATGCGAGCTTAACATATGTATAGTTAAATCGCTATCGCATACAATTTCACTATAATTCTAAGTATTTATGTAATTAAGAAATTACATGAATAAGAATATGTATAAAAGTCTATTACATATTAGAGTGGATCGAAAAACGCGTTTTTTTCTGCAATACAATTCTAATAACGCGAATAAATGAAAAAATATTTAAAATATTTTTTTTCAAAATTTGAAATCGCACAGAAGGCCTAAAGTTACCAAAAAAGTAAAAATACCGGTAAATTTAAAGAGTGTCCTTAACGCATACAAAAAGTAATTAGACCCATACTTGTTTTACTGAATTCGCGCAAAAGGTCTAAAGTTGCGGGTTGTATCGCAAAAAAACGATATTTCATGATTTTCGACGATTTTTAAACATGTGCCAAAACCCATAAAAGTTTTATTTTTAATATGTAATAGTGTACAAACCATTCAAACCAGAAAAAATACTTTTAAACCTGTTATTCCTTAACTCTATTCCTGCAAAAGGTCTAAATTATAGTATAAGTTAAGTTATAGTCCCGTAAAAACGCCGTTTTCCATATCTGATGAGTGCTTATTTAACACATTAGGTTTGTAATAAGACTCTAACAACTGATTTCCACATCCACCCTACGCAACCAACCAACCAGGGTAAATTTTATTTACAATATTTACAGTAACTATTTACTTTGTACAATGCATATGTTCGTTGTAGGCAAAAGATTATTTACATAGAAGCCCCTTTGAGTTCTGACTTTTAATTAAATGTGGGCATCAGTTGTCTTGATTTTAAAGTAGCTCTAATAGAACCATCTCGATTTTCATGCCTGCACACTTTTTCTGTTGCTTCTGTAACCAGTTTTACATACCTCTCAACTGACTGGGTGTGGCATGGGAATTTGAGGTAGTTAAACGCTGATAGCGCTTTGTCTTTTAACAAAGAAGCAATGTGTTCAGTTGGCATCTTGGACAGTAGTGGCGGCGGTGTTAACTTGTAGATTGACCAATCAATTACTTTGGTATAGTCGTTTGCACTAAAATTTATTGAAGGTATTTTGAAGTCTCTTACGTAACCTTCAGCCGATGGCTCATTTCTGGATTTAAGGATCCTCCTGTAGTCAACTTCTCTAATGTGTGGTCTCTCGTCCATTATCATAGCCAACATCATATTTTCAGGACGGCAACCCTGCTTGCAACTTTAGGTCTTTTGCGCGAATTCAGTAAAACAAGAATGGATCTAACTACTTTTTGTATGCATTAAGGGGACTCTTAAAAACACCTTTTTCACTACTACAACAAAAAATGTATTTTTTTGTAATTTTTGCATTTTTTTTAATTTACCGGGATTTTGACTTTTTTTGGTAACTTTAGGCCTTCTGCCCGATTTCAAATTTTGAAAAAAAAATTTTTAAATATTTTTTTATTTATAATGACGCCTACGCGCAAGTTTTCCGTGCTATTAGTATTGTATTGCAGAAAAAAACGCGTTTTTCGATTCACCCTATTACATATACTTTAGAGAATGAATGTTCGCATGATGGTGCAGAAAATGTCCTTCAGAACCAACCAATAATTCAAAAGTTTTTTCTGTGTATTAATTTGTTTTCAGTTTGACTGCCTTTTCGTTTACCTTCTCTATTATTTGAAATAAATTATTATTTGTTTACTGTGTGTTTTGTTATAAATTCTCGAATAAAATCAGTGTTTTTAACGAAACAAACTTAAGATGAACATAGATTCCTGTCTATCTGCTTCGATAAATAATTTTTCTTATGGTTCTATAAAATTGATTTGTATTATTATTTTATTTGCGTTTATATGTCATTAATGGTAATGGCAAACGCTATACTACGTAATAACGCAGGTATTAAAAGTATCTGAAGCAGCGATCTTCCCATTCATTTCACATTACGTAGCTATTTTACCTGCTCATAAGCAAATTGCTTTATTACTACAAACATCCAGTTAAATGTTGAAAGTTTCTGTGTGCGACGTTAGGTCTACGTCGCTTGCCGGGTGAGTCGATTTTAAATCAACCGAGTGTACTTGATGTTGCTTCTATTAACGGTCCCGTCTTGATACACTTACTTTGCTCCTGTAAATTGACGTATCTGACCATTTTAACTAATGAGGCTAACTAAATTATTTATAACTTATAATACATGTTAGGTATACAGGGTGGCCCACTTAAAATAATGCATTGAAATTTTGGCCAAACTAAACAAGAAATTTAAAATCGAACCAGATAAAGTTATAGAGTTCTAAGGGAAGCAGATTTTAATAAAAATGTGGATTTTATACAATTCATCATAACATCAGAGCGAAATCAATTTGGATTTATTTAAATGGAATGTGGTATTTTTATTGTAAATTTCTTAAACAGCTTATTTTTTAACGTGTAACTGTGTAAAATATGACCGATTTTAATAAGAAATGAAATCAACAACTTTTTGAAATTGCCGCCAATATTTCAAATTTTGAAGCGCGCAAATATTGTTATTTACCTGATGCATATTTGCGTAACACGCAAAATTTGAATTGAGCTCTATATATATTATATGTATGTACATATGTCGTTATGTCACTTGGCAACTGACAAACATTCAAAATTGATTATTCGTTTTGTAGGTTTTGTAGATTTCATAGTTTACACTTCATATTGTAAATTTTGCACGTTACACTTTAAGATAAACAAATGGCAGAATAGTGATTTAAGTCAAATCTAACAAATGTCATACACATGCGTTACGTAAAATATCGGTAAACTATGCTTGAAACTTCGATACCGCGAAATTTAAATAATCAAATTTCATTATTTGTAATTGCAAACATAGTTGCATAAAATATTTAATAAGTGATTGTGATGTGTTAGAAATACCATCTTCTTACAATACAGTGACAGAAAACATAAATGTGCTATTTAATAAGATGCAAATTGATTTCGGCGTGAGGTCATCATGAATGTTATAAAATTTACACTAGGTGTAGAAGGGAAATTATGGGATTGCAGCTATTGGCGTTAGAATTAAATAGACGTGAACCTCTTTATGTATCTAAGCTTTCGCTAATTCTTTATCAGCTTCTTCAGAGAACAAACTACAAATAAAACAACAAAAGTTGTAATTAATTCGGCTATTTTTAAAATCGAAATGAACTATTTAACTTACATGGCTGTGCTAAAAGTACGGCAACATCACAAGACTATGTGCAGAAAATATTCAGAAACAACAACATCAGACATCAAACAACATATTTAAAAAACTTATTAACAGTCTTATTAATACTCGAAAGTGTAACGTTTCACTAGGACTAACAGTAAGTGGGGTAATAATAATCATAAATTTCCCACCAAAAGTTAGGGAATTGATATTGTCAAGATAGAGACAGGTGAAAACTTAGTGGATAAATAAAATGTATATACAAAGTTGTACAAAAGCATTGTTACAATTAACATAAGTTATCTGAATATTTGTAACCATTTCTAAGAATTCTAAATTATTAATAAAGATCACGTTATAATATATATTAATTGTAGATTATATGTACAATGATTATAGAGTGAAAATCACTAAACTAAATTAAAATTAACTAATGAGTTGTGTTATTTATTTTTAGTTTTATTGTAATGTTACTTGTCTATGGACAATATGTAAGAATAAATCGCACTAAGGTTTCGGATGCCTGTTTTATAATTAAGCGTGTTATCCGTCCTTTGGATGTGAAACATTTCGAGGAATAAACGAGTCGACCATCTGTTTTCCTTTTCCAAAATGATAATGTTGTCAAAGTCAAACGTATACTTCAAGGAGGTGCTATGTTCAGACAATGCTGTCTTCGTGGATGAGTGTTGACAATCCAAACGATATTTGGCAACATGTCTCGCGTCAAGCCAGCGCTTATCGATAATCACAAAACCACTCGTTGTATTATACGTATATGACAATGTGAGATAATTCTAACCTTTTTGAAAAAAAAAACAACACAAATTTCTCTGTACATCAATTTGACATTTTTGTTTTTGGTGGGAAGCGTACACACACTGGCATTCCTTATTAATTATTTTAGCTCTAAACAGAAAATTTATCATCTCTTACATGTAATAAAATAAGTACATGACATCAATAAAACATGTTTTCATTGCATATAAGGAATAAAATAGCATAATTAAAAAAAATCCAACATATTAAAAGTCAAAAGGAGCCGGTCTATCAAACTTCATTGAAGTAGCAGAAGGTCTTTGTAGGCAACTTCCTAAAATGCCGAATAATTTTAATTTCACAAAGTAGGTATATTAATAAAATATTAATGACAACATGATTTGTTTAGGCATGTGTTTATTGTGAGAGATAATCATACATTTCTATAATTGTTTTTAGTTTAGGTTTATGGTTGCTTTTATTCGCCTTGAAGAATATGCCACCAATTATATTGTTTAAGAGTTGGTTTTACTTGTTTTCATTAATCTTAATGTATAAAGTCGCGTTATTGAGCTTAAACAGCATTGTTATAAAAACTTAACTACAAAAACGGAACTTACAATAAATACACATGTTATTCTCATATCAAAACTTCTTCCTTAAACTATAAGCTGTGTTTATAGTGATTGACATGTTCAACATAAAATATATATCAATAAATAACATTAGAGAGTAGTAACAATATCAATAACTACCTTAATACAAACCGTATAAACGTCAGAATTGCCAATTAACCGTTCAGTGATTTATAACCAAATCTATTTTAAAGTGCAACTTACGCGCATTCACATTTAAGCTTACAATCAGCACGTGTACAGTTAATATAAAGTTATTAATAACATCTGGACAATGGGAAACACTGTAATATGTTTTTATGAAAAAGCGTGTTAAATTTACTATATGCATTATTATATTATTACTATTAAAAATAGCAGCTGTTTAAATATACTACTAGACTTCAGGGTCTCAGTAATTAGGTTCGGTTAATTAAAATAATGAAGATGTATCTTGTTAAGAGATAACTTTTATTTACAACAATAATACTAAGTTATTAATGCTGTTGTCTATTACAGTTTGCGACAATTTAGAAAAATGTACAAATATGTTTAATATAAAGTAGGAGTAATTAAATATAATAATATAATAAATATTTAAATATTACAAATATCCGGATGGCGACTTGCTGCTAGTCGGCACATTATTGTAAGTTTTTTAGTTCCAGATATCATTTCACTTGTAGGAATTAATTAAAAATCAATTTATTCCAGATAATATATAATTATGTTTTCGTTAAAAATACTTCTTCAGTGGATCACTGCTGAATCTGCAGCTAAGCATTCTAAAGATAGACGACATAATTTTGATTTCGAAAATAGTAACGCTTTAAAAAAGGTAAATAATTATAAAACACGGACAGTCGTAGTAGTGTAGTTCGTAACGTTACAGTAATTCATACTGGTCAATGCCAATTCTCAGATAGACTTCATTCGTTTTGAAAGATAAATACTTAATAAATCATCAATGAATTTTATCAAAAGATATGTATAGCAACAACGGTGTACTAATTATGTTAGACGAACATATTCCAATGATCTCAGACCATATGCCAGATACTAATGTTTTTGATAACTGAATTAATGGAAGTACTTAGAGCTAAATTCCAAGTATTTGCTTGCAGCAATTATAACACATTTTGAGATATTCAGATTAAGTTGTTATCCTGACATTATATAACTGTTTTGTTATTATTTGGCAAATGTAGTGTGTGTAGCAAAAATCTCCAAAACTGTTTTATACCATCAGCATATGTAAGAACGGGACAATCTCAACTGAGAAGTAAATTGCTCAACATTATAAACAATAATACACCTAGACTAGAATCTTGTGGTATATTTGTAGAAGCAAACCTATTCCTATTTACAAAAGATTCTATTTTGTAAATAGGAAATATTGCGTGTTTTTCTAAAACAATGCTATGATTTAGGCTGTCAAATGCATGATTCTATACAACAAATGCATACTATTTTGCAAAATTTGATAATATAGAAATAGGTTTATAGTTAGATAAACAAAATGTAGCAGATTTTATATAAAACGAACCGACTATAGAATGATTCCACTAATTGTTATTACAGATGGTTTATTATTATATGATTGTATAGTTGAAGCAGCTGCAAATATATAACTTCAACCATATATAATTAAGTGAATTTGCTAATACGTCACCCGAAGTATATTTTGAAAAAGTAGATAATTACTTATCTATTTCGTACTATAAGTTCACAATTCTTGTATTGTCCCTCTTAGTCCAAGTTTCAAATACTATATTTTCTACCTCTGACCTGATATACTTTCTACAATCTTTTTACATGCGTTTATGTAATATAACTCAATATGCGCCTTATGTATTGTATTTCATACGTTACTAGCTAGACTCGCAGTTTTGCCGCCCGTACTCATACATGGTGTCGTTTGTTCTGCCCAGATAGTGTTAATACATATTTATAAACCCTATATTACCTACATCGCACACCATATTGCATGTTCAGCAATGTATAACTCTTATTTTTGGTAGTTTGAATTTTTTATGATTACACTTTTAGGGAGAAACTAAGTCTTAAAACTCATTCGCTTTTTGTGAAGATCTCTTTCCATTTAGAATTTTCGAAGGTGTGTACTATTGACTGGATATTATAACTCTAAGAATCTGTACTGGTTATAGAACAAATTTGCAGAACTATGTTTAAAGGTTTAAGGTCGATTTAATTCAGAAACATTTCATTTTTAATAACCATAATTTTGCATTATTTGGGATAAAATGAATAAATTTCAATAAAATGTTGTAAATGCTTCAGAAAATATGGAACAAAATACGAACAGTGTTCGGTTGTTTTTTTTATGGTGGGTTCTGTATATAGATCTGTTGAACACAAATATGTAGTTATTGCTATGAAAACGAAGTCACGTAGGCGTAACTGATGAGCCTTAAATTACTATTACATTTCACCAATCAGAGCAACAATAGCCAACTTACGGAACTGCTAATATATCATCTGCGGCTATTATTAAAAAGGCAGTATCATATATTTTCGGAAGATAATACCTCGTTCCAGCAGTAATGCTGTGATACTTATATGCAGAATAAAGCGAACTGTATTGACAAATAATAATAATTAATATATCTATTTTGTGACCTTTATGTACTTATCTTTCAATTCCTGAAATATGTCCACTTATAGGTCAATAAAACAACAATTAATTAAATACCAATTTATTCCAGAACATATAATATTGTTTTCGTTAAAAAGACTTCTTCAATGGAAGAAATTGACATTTAATATATGTCAAAACACTAATAATATAAATGGCCATGCCTATCAACAAAAATATTTAAAAAAACAAAATTCATTGATATATCGGATTTTAATTACATTCGCAAATAATAATGAAGGATATATTGGTTTAATACAACTACAAAAATTAAAATGATTTGAATTATTCGTGTATAAATCTATTTTTTATCAAGCTCTAACAATTCTGTTCAAGGACTACGGAAAAACATGGCAAAAAACCTAGTCAAGAGCTTAAAATTAATAAAATTCAGGCGTGAATTAAATTATTATAAATAACACTTAAATTATCGATATCAGTTCTAAAATTTACCGCGTTTTTATCTTTTCTAATGTATATCATTTCGTAAATTAATCTTTTTTATATTTATTTTCCTTTTTTAAAATTTTAGTGTTTTGAAAATCAACATTATGTCGTCTATCTTTAGAGTGCTTAGATAAAGCAGTTTCAGCGGTGACGTTATGTGTAAGAGTGTATTGGTGATTATAAATTCGATATAACATTTGTTACAATCTTTGCAATAAACGACATTACTTTGATTATCATGTTTAATGGGTGTTTTTAAATTTGGGAATAAGTGTCTATTGTTGGTAGGTATGAAAGTTATGTGAATGTCCAATTTTTTTAATTCGTGTTTTATTGTGTCACTTAAATTTTGTTAATGTATAGTGTATAGTGTATGTTATGATTTTATTTTATGTCTGTGCTATATATTTTATTTATTCTTTTTGTGATTAATTTATTATAAAACTCTTTAGAATAACTATTTTTTTAGTATTGTTCTAACTTTGCTTAAATTTTCTTTTCTAAAATCAGGGTGAGCTAATTGAATAGCCTGATCTACTAAACTGTTAATTACGCTTTTTTTTTAATTTACCGAAGTGTTTGAAAAATAGTTAAAATGCCTACTACTACTAACGAAAACATAATATTATATGTTCTGGAATAAATTGGTATTTAGTTAATTGTTGTTTTATTGACCTATAAGTGGAAATATTTCAGCAATTGAAAGACCAATAATTCCAAGAATATAGTAAGTTGTAATTCCTTATGGATCAATCCTTATCAATCAATTCCATTGTGATTCTTTAAAACCGAATTCAACGTTGCATTTCATATAGAGAAAAGCTGTTTTCCAAAGGGTTTTTCTTTCTATACTTATTTTATCTTGAATTTCAAAATTATTGGACGTATTTTTAGTAATACAAGAAAAAATAACCAGAGGGAAATAAACTTAAAATCCTCTTGATACAAATATCGTAGGTTAATTAAACAATTTGAGTTACTGCCAAGGGTGGGTGTGATTTTGCATCTAGTTAATAGAAAAATTATTTGGCTTCTTTTAGGTCGCCTAACATTTTCTATTGTAATAAATCAATATCATTTTATTATAATAGTAATAACTGCTAATAAGCTATAATATAGTTACACTGCTACTGGACTGCTAAAATTTTAACAGAAACTTGTTTAACGCCATAGCTCACTGCAACCGCTAGAAAATAAATCATTGTTGAAGGTATTAAACACCTTGAACGTTTTAGTCACGTTATACTTTCAAACTCTTCAGGAAGTACTACTGTTTCATCGTAGCAATGAATATTGTTGAAAACATTAAAATTAGAGTGTCTTAGTTAAGGGTAGCCACAAAATCACTTTTTTTTTAATTTACTTACAATCTACATTGCTTGTTATATAGGTGATCATTTTATCCGAATTTATGATTGGAGGAAATTCTAATGGTAGCTGCTTTCTATTTGTAAAATTTCAGGATCATGATTCGCAAAGCGTGATCAATGTTTATTAGTAACATATTTAGCAACTAGCATTGCAAAAAGAACGCACAAAAGAAGAACGGGATTTGTTTACGCCACACATAACCATCACATAACATAAGAAGTGAGCTTATGTTCGTTTTAAACATACTGAACAGAAAAATATTGTTCCACAGGGGAAAGGGGATTACAGATCGTGATCACAAATCTTGTTGTAGTGGGGATGAATCACAGTTTCAAAATTTTAAGTAGAATATGATTCGTTCGAACAAAACCGGTTTTGTTCACTGATCAGTGTTAAATAGAAAGTACCTTGTATCTGATTAAAGGACGTTTTAATAAGTGTTCTGAGCTACAAACTGTGCGACGTAAAAATTTACCTCTTTACGCGCAAAATTTGAAGACTGTGTTTTATTTCTATATACATAATATATTCTATCGTGTGTTATACTAACCGAAACATGATTAACTCCCACGGGAATACTGCAGTTGTTGATTTTAATGAACATACATTGCCACATCATTTTGGAGATGAGGTTTTAGCTTTTTTATTCAACACTTCCAATATAGTTAATGTAGTGCTAAATATCTCTAGCATGGCATCGTTACTTTTGCAGTTGACACTCTATATCTCTTTATAGTTGGAGTATAGAAACCACGTACTTCTTTGAGTTTAGTTAACATTAGCAACTGGAATTTAATACTATTAATTTTAGTGATTGGCTGATTCCACTGAATTAACAGAGTAGTGTACTTGATATTTGATACAACTCTTGTCTTGCGACGTGCGATGGCTTAGCAATTACAATAGTTTTCCCACAAACTTGGCGATGGCCCGACTACATAGATACTGTTGTGCGCACAACCAACATAGAATTCTACATGCTTCAAATGGCCTTTTATAGCTGCCAAAAAGTTTTTTCGTGCAGCAAACCTTACAAATCCGATCTTCAGGTTTTTTCTTCTCGTCGCCCAACCTTCGCACCTACAGAGCGCTTGCTTTTTTTGCCGCCGTTTAGTTAAAGACGAGTTGTATTTGGGCATTTTCACGTGTCCCAACGAAATATAGAACCAAAATATTAGCACCGTTTCTTTAGAATACAAGTTTTCACTATTATTTGGACTATAAGAGCGCTGAGCAAAATAATCTAAAAATGCACTACATGTATACATACATGTCCGGTATCACAATATAAAATATGTACAGAAAAGTAGACTTACTATATAAGTTTTTCATAACACAATAAATAATACAAGTAACGAACACAGGAAACAAAATAGATTCACGTAACAGCAAATTGGTTACAAGAACTAATAGTGAAATAATCACATCGGTCACTATGAGTTGGACGAGTCTATGGAAGGGAGAGAAAACAAATACGCATATGTCGCAATTTACAATCAATTCCTTTATTCCTACTTGTACTGCTAAACATTTTCGACCTGAGGTAACGACCACACATATTGTGCTTTGGCATGCATTTTTAAGTGCTGTCGATCCCTTGTCGTTATTTATGAAATTTATGGGTACCACAATATGGTTTCTACTATAAAAAAATTCAAAATTATTTACAGTCAACAATGTACAAAGACAGATGATTACAAATAAGTACATCTTCGTCCTCCCGTTTTATACATCGTAATGTGTTTTCCACTCTCTGTACACATACTGGACGATGTAAGCACATTCAGTGCGTACTAACTCAGTGAGTAAGAAACGCTATAAAATTTCGGTTTTGAAATTTTGTCGGTTTACACGTATGCCGTGGTATTTGAAACCTTGTGCAGAAAAAGAAAGTACGATGACGAGCTTGGCCAATATATGTATATCAAACTTTGTCGAAAAAGACCTATTTTAATCCGTCCTCAAAAAAGCCCGTGAATTGCAACCTGCAATAAACTCTAAATTGCAAACAATTTTAATTGCCATTAATTTATAAAGCAATTAATTAAATTCCGTTTATAACGAAGAAATACTGCCTCTGTTTCTTTATTTCGACCACGTCCGTATCATTTTTCTATATTGTATGCTAAGAACAATAAATATTATTACATAATATAAATAATAAATCCATATTGCATTATCTTTTATTATAGCAATACAAAAAAAAGAAGTTTGTTTACGTATTATCGCATAGAACAGTTTGCCCTAATTAGTCTGGTGTAATGACTAATATATTTGAAATAGCTAAATGGCTACTTTCAAAGTGGCGAGCCACATTTAAAAACTATCTCCATTCATTATAAACACACATATATATATGCTGTTAAATATTTATTTAGTAACCAAAATTTTAAATTATTATATTGTAGTTATTACTACAGCATAATAGGATTGTCTTTTTAATAAATTTATGGTAATGCAAGTGAAATTAAACAAAAACTGTGTATATATGTACATACCTGCAATATTTCTATTGAGATATAAAAACAAAAAGTGTGGAATAGATGTTTTTTCGAATAAAAAAATCTTACGCGGCGAACGATTTGCCACTGTAAGTGCTACTCTTATCTTAGTGCAACGATCCTTGTGTATGTTTCGGGAAAACATATTGAAGTTGAATATTTCAGGTAGTCGATACATTTGCTATTTCAATCGTTCACTATCGCTTCCTTGTTTCTATATATAAGAAACAACGAGTATGCAACTTACAATTCACCCTGCTCGAAACCGTGCGAAAACTTACTAAATTAATAGAAAAATATTGTAGCGCCCCCTGGGCGCTCGTTCGACAAAGTTACGACGGAAATCGCACCCTTAAGGGGCTATTATCAGTTGTTGGTGGGAAATTTGAAATTGCGTTATTTTTACTTGCAATAATTTTTGTGAAGAATGATTATAAACAAGAAATTATTACTGGAATATTAACATTTAATTATAAATTGGTGGACGAATAGTAAGTGACAGAAATTACGTGTTTAATAAAAAAGATTTTTTTTTATTTTTTAAAGTAAAGTACTTCAAGAGTTATAAACTTATTCGTCCACTAAATATGAACGGGAATAAGCATGGTGTACATTATAAAAAGAAATATAATGCTAAATAAAAAAGAGTATTGCAAGAAACGTATTCGGTAGTAAAACAGATAACTGTAGACTTTCCAAAAGTTTGGCACCTTTCTAAAAGAGGGGCACATCATCGCCGCAATTACTGCTATCCGAATTTACTTTATATTCCTTTCTACGTGCTTATACCCCTTTCACGACATGTCTCTATGTCACAATCTTGCTATCTCATTTTGCATATTGCTGTCTTTCATCTCGCAGTATGATCGACAACTGGTACTATTAGCTCCCTCTATTATCCAATTTATTTGTAATGACAGCCGATGTTAGTATAGAATGTGCTCGCTAGGAGTGAAAATAGACCCTTAACGAGTATGTCAGCCGCTGAGAGGCCACAACACTCGGATCTGCTTTCATCCATCGTGAGATCTTGATATTGGCGTTTTGTCTGTTTATTTGTTATTATTGCTATGTATGTTTATATTATATTATTTGCTGTTATGACTTTTTTAGGTGTAGTTGACTAGAATATTTATTTGTACTATACATCTATAACTATATGTCTAATTATATGATGTTCTTTTGTATACATGATCTTTCTGTGTTTATTCATGAATTACCTATGTATTTTACAGCATGTGTATCTGAAATTGTATTCTTTTTTTGTCAATTGTCGCTATCCTTATGGATTTTTATGACAAATAAATAAACTTACTTACTTACTTACTTACTTACTTACCTCCCGTATCTATGTGAACACATAGGTCTAGTAGAGAATTTTAAGCGTAAAACACAAAACGTACTTTATAGATTGTACGGACACCTCATTATTTGCCATAATATTCTGTCTGACAGAGGCGTTCTTCGCTTCTTTAGCATAATCGAAAATCGATGACTTCGTAGTGACTAACGAAAACTATCCCATGAAAAGTTTAAAACCATTAGGAAAGATTTCTTCTTTAGCTCTGTCAGCAATGCAATGATCACTGCGCAATAGTATTGATCTACATATGTATGTACTTTGTAACATTTTTGTAAAATCAATCACGACTGTACGGTAATATTTTGCCTTAGTTATTTTTTCTTTTTGATCTCAACATATGTATAAATGAAAATAAGGCTTTTGATAGTGTTATACTTATATTAACTTATTATATTCAAATCTAGAAATTAGCCTAATGTGTTAACTATTTTTTCATTATTGTCCGTGTAATTAGTAATAATAATAATGAACATATTTATGATACTATAAGGAAATGCCTACATATGTACGAGTATATACATAAAATATATAGTGGCAACAAAGATAGATGATTATTCAACTGTCAGTGTTCGGATACTGCAAACCAGAGAGGGGTATTTCGATTTTTGTGCGATAAATCTTGATTAGGTGTATCATACTATGAATATTTTTCTGTCGTATAGTTTTGTGGGCTGAAAGAATAACTTTTACCTAGTATGTTATTACGCGAGACGTATTTTTATAGTAATTCTTATACTATATTTAATATAAACGTTTTCGGATTTTGCATTATTACGTGTCTAGAGGCTTTGGTCTAATGGTTTTGTAAGTAATTCAAAATTGCCTTCGAATTAATTGAGATAAGTTATTGGTATTGCGCCTGATTTATATATAAAAAATTAATTCTACACTAAGTAAATAACCCGGAGAAAAAGCGTAAACAGTTCCAACTACTAAATACTACTAACTATTATTCTCATTACCACAAGACTAGAATTGTGCCCTTTTTAATTATGGTTAGTATATCAATATATACAGACATATTATGTACTTGAGTGCACATGTTGGAATCATATAAATAATACTTGAGACATTTATTTTTTATGCAAATGATTATACTTATGTACTAATCGTACCTTTAATAATTAATTATACGTTCAATATTGACCTCTATTATTTGTTGTGATGATGTTTTACTATACATCTGTGTTGAGCACAAAAAATTTGAAAAAATTACAATAGCAACTATAACGTATATTAATTTCAGTCAATTATGGAACAATACCACAATACATGAAAAAATTCCACCATTTTGTTGTTTAAAATATTTTTTTTTACAAACAAAATGCCTTGCAACTAAGTATGGATGTATTTATGTTTAATGTAAAATATGTAATTAACTGTATTTGCAACAGCAGAAGTTATAAAAGTTTGATTCTGTTATTAAGTGAGCAACTGAATTAACCTTTTATAGCTTTCGACCGATATAGAAACAATTAATTGAGTATTTTCTGTTAAACATGAAAATAAATATAACGACAATATTTATTTCTAAGCAATATCTAAGTAATTTTTTTATGGATTATCACAGCAGAGTCTCTCTTCTGGGTTTATTGGTACAACGGCAAAACGCAGTTATCGTAGGCATGGCGTCGTATGACAGATATTGAGATTATGGGTAACCAGATATTAGTCGGTGATAGTGTGCCTCTGTTGTTGTAATGTTTCGAATAGTTCATTCAAATTAACTAAAGCAAAAAATCGCCGTTTAGGGTATCTCATAAGCTATAAGACGAATGACATAAAAAATGTGAATTTTGGAAACGATAAAAGTTTTTAATATATTGGAATTTTGTTTTTAGAATACATACACTGTGTAAAAGCCAAATGAGATAAATTCATTATTTCGGTTATTGCAAATATTTATAAAAAATCCCGAAACACGTAAAATTAAAATTATAAATTGACATTCTTTAACGTGAAACTACGATCCCTATCTTCAACCCCGTTCGAATGACAGGTACAACCCCCATTTTTTAATGGGAAGTATAGGCTTGTGATATATCGTTTGAAAGGTCTCTCTATTATCTATTCAAAAATGTTATCGTTTTTAAGTTTGTTGTACCAATTAAGATAGAATAAAATAATAAAGTATATATATAAATATATAGCGCATATACGCAAAAAATGAAATGTAATGCAAATTGTAAAAAGAAAACTATGAGTGTCAATGAAGATGTTCAAAATGTTCTGTTTAGAGTTTTACATTTTTCTTTACATTTTGCATTACATTTCATTTTTTGAGTATATTGTAGCGAACTTCGATAACAACATATGATTTTATTTTATTCTCTCATATCTCAATTGTTATAACAAACTTAAAAACGATAACATTTTTAAATAGAGAATAAAGAGACCTTTCAAACGATATATCACAAGCCTATACTTCCTATTTAAAAAATGGGGGTTGTACCTGTCATTCAAAGGGGGTTGAAGGTAGGGATCGTATTTTCACGTTAACGAATGTCAAGTTATAATTAAAATTTTACGTGTTTCGGGATTTTTTATAATATTCCATTTGGCTTTTACACACTGTATACAGTTGGGTTTTAAAAAGAATCCATGAAGTAGATAATGTACAGGAACTTTTATTATGGATGCCAGATCAAGTTCACGCTCACTTAAGCAACATTTATTAACATTTAAGAAGAAAACTTAATGAAATTTAATAAAGAAGATCACTATTAATTTGTTACTAAACCAGATTTATACATTTCAATCGTCTTCAACGATATACATATGTAAGTACATACCTCACAAGAAAACAGATTAAACAAATAGTACGACTCGGTACACTAGAGTGTAAATGTTTACATAGTTGTGTTTGTAATTCGTATTTTAACGATATTTAACGATATAATTTGCTCAACTGTGTAACGCAATTAGAACTTACAGCTAAAACACTTACTTACTTTGGGACACGTATCCAGTATTTCATAAAGCACCGGCTCATTGTCAACAAGTACTTCGTGTTTATAACGTGTTTCTGTAACAAACATAGAACATATAATTATAATAACAAGCTAAAGATGTATATGTTCAGATTTGTTAAAAAATTTATTTTGTGGTTTTTCAAATATATTTCTATATTATATAAGTAAAAAAATCCCTTCTTATCTAAAAATTAAACTGTTTTTTATATTATGCAATTATTTTATAGTTATATTGCTGTATACATTTCTGAACGCAGTATAATATCACGTATAGAACAAAAAGTAGTGTTTGATACTTTAACAAGGTATCTACTAGAACTTCCTGAAAACAATTTTACCAAAAGCAATTAAAAAAAAATAACTTGTACCAATACAGACGTGTCCAAATTTTGGTGGAGTTGCGGTATACTCCGGTAACCGTAACAGGTAGCTAGCGAATTTCATATTACTGTACTCATTGTGTGTATTATTTTGTGAAAAAATGTCGTATACAGTAATTTCATTTCTGTTTTTAAAAAAGTCTTCTTTTTAACTACCACTTATATCTCCTCTCAATGTATCAAAAAAGTAAAAGCTGTCTTATATACCGAGTTTTCAAAATATTTCACCGGCATAGAACTTACTTTCTACTATTATCTACTTTCTACTATTAACATTTTTTTGAGATATAAACTTCACTTCCATCTTTTCAAAAATACATATTACTCCATACAAATTTTCAATACTAAGCAAGAATATGCAAAACTATATGAAATTCTGCAGTAGGCCGTAATTCATACACATACGTATGCTCGGTAAGACTTAGTCTTCGAACGATTTTAGAAAGGTAATTCACTAAAATCGTTCGAAGACTAAGTCGTACCGAGTGTACCTACATATGTATAATCAACGATAACTACTATATTTCTATTGAAACCTAATTTTAATTAAACATCGTGCAGATTTTAATCTAATACTTTCATTAAAGTAAGAAAACAGAAAAACAAAACATACAAGCCTAATGCTTGATACGTATTTATAAATATTACTAAAAATGAATATTTTCATTGATGAAATATTAAACAGATCTGGTGACCTCGGAGACCATATTATAAATCCATAATAAGTTATTTAATTTTCGGGAAAGTTCGTATTTTTTAGTACTTCTTTGTACTTATCTGTTGTTAGACTACCTTCCTAAGTATGTAGGTGCATAGGTCTTCTGTGAAGATACCTAAACCGATGATATTGAAGGACCGATTATTATTAATAATATGTATATGAAAATATACCTGATTAAAATACAACTATAAATCTTCATGTAAATATTCATTACACTCTATACAGGGTGACTGCTAATGAAACGGTCATACTTTACAACGTGTTAGTAAAGATCATTTGCAATAGATGTAGCCCAATTTGTCTTATCCAAAAGTCACCCGTTTTCGAGATTTTTTTGTTTTTTTTGAAGTTTACTACTTACTCTCACTGAAACTTAGAATTTACGAAAATAACTTTTTCTCAATTTCTCAGTTTGTCTGGCTAGAGGACATCTCAACACACATTATTTATCGGTAACAATTACGTTAGATATTTGGAACAATTAAAACGTCCGCCTTTGATAAAACTGTAACACAATCGCTAAATAAATAGTCACCAAGGTAGCGCTTGCGTCCCAGCAACTATCAAACTATCGTAATCCTTAATAAATAATACATGAAATATTAAATAATAAAGATTATGATGTATTAGTAAAAGACTAGTTAGATCAATGATATCTTGGAAGCTGAATCGGTAGGATTAATTGACTAGCCGGCAAGATCGTCAAATATAACGCTATACTCGAATTGTTAGAGGGAAATGAAATTTTCATGAAACAATAGGCGCTCTGGTATAACAACCTACTTTTATCTGTATGGGTTACCAAAACTTTTAAACAACTAGATGACAGAATTAAAGTGTTTACGTTCATTTTTTTTTTTGGTCGTAGTTTGGGTATTGCTCTACATCCATTAATCCATATTAATCTCGAAAGGTCGTAAAGAACAGTAACTCTGCAATAATATTCATCCCTTAAGAGGGTCATCTACCTGCTGATTATTTTACAGCAGTCCCATATTTACATAATTCAATAAATCGTTTGCTTGATTTTATTTTAATATAATTTGAAAATTGGGGTTCATACACATATTTCGACAAATGATTTATATCTACATACACAATTTTGTCTATTAATATTTGATATTAACTTCACAATCCCTTTCCCCGTTTACCTTGATACGGGAATCGAGATTACCTCATTAATTTTTAGATTTAATTACTGAAATTTGCTATGAGCATTCAAAATACGTCTACACATGTATGTATCAAGCCCAATTTTTAAATACGTTTTAAATAACTTATGAAAACGTAATATTATGAAAAAGTTAACTGTGGCAACATCGCCAGCTGTCAAATGGCAGTCGGGCCTCTTAATAGCTGGAGGATGAACCGATAAGGTTACATCGCAAACGACTTCCATTATCAGGGCCAAAATAACTTTTAAATGAAGACTCGACTCGAATCAAAAGATTTCTGCCAAGAAATAAACCTTGACTTGTCATAGTATTTTCATAGGAAATACTGCTAAGTTATTCAAGATGTTTCGTTAATTAATATACTCTGTATAAATACAGGGTGATTGGTGAGAATGGCCTATTAAAAGTATTACACAAACGGAACGGAATTTTAAAACAAAATTTTGCAAGTGGATACGGTTAGTATCACGCGAAAATATTTTCACGTGACAGATCATAGTCCACCATATTCAACCGCAAAATTTTGCTTTAAAATTCCGTTTCACTTGTGTAATACTTTTAATAGGCCATTCTCTGTATATTCTTCTATATATAAAATAACATAATTTTCATAAAACTAGTGTTAGTTAGTGTATTCTTTTCATTGGGGAAGCCACCCTTAACGTCTCATGATCTTTAAAATATACATATTGAGTTAGTTATTTATCTGTATAATATATCATACTTTTATGTAGACAAAGCAATCGATCGGCAAATGTATGTATGTACGTGAATGTTGCATAATTGTAAAGAAAAAGCTCTACATGTTAATTAATTTACACTTCAGGTTGACATAGGTACTCTATCAACACTTTTTTAAGATAGCGCACTTCATTAACATTTTTTGCATATTTGTGACAAACTGTTATAGAAGTGTTGTAGAACTATCTCGTGCCAAAAATAGTCACCACATTAAGTAATAGTACTTCACTGCTCTAAAGTATTTGAAGGGTAAATATAATAAAGCAAACAAATAATACAAAGTTCATGACTTCGTACATAACAGCATTTTCTGCTTCTCATTCTAGAAAACAATTTGTGTTCTTGACGAAAATAACTCAATATTCCTGACTAACCAGGTAGGCATTCGATAAATCGGTATCAACTTTTTACTGCTCAATTATGTTTGAAAGTATAATAATCATAAGTATACATATGTAGTAGTGAAAATACAAAATAATTTAAGCCCACAAGCATCATTTAATAAAGAATAATAATATAAAAATTTGCGTATAATTTGACTCACTTACCTGATTGATGATCATATTCGCCTATATATCGCTTAGTGAGAAATCGTACAGACAGAGCTGAAAACAAAACAACAGTATATATTAATTAATGATATTTGTCAAATTTATTTGTATTATTTTTTACACGAGTTTTATTGTAGAGAATTGGGCATTTTATTTAAATTTCACAAAATATTCGTACTATTTAATAAATCAGTGGTTAAATACAAAGTCCCAGATATGTACCGGGTGGCCAAATAAGAATGACGCTCGGCTATATCTTAGGAACAGTTTATAGTATAGCTTCCGGAAAAAGATATCACTTACTAAACCAACAAATCAACGAGTATCGATATCCTCTTACCTATCCGAAGATATCTTGAGAAATGTGTAAATAGTAGAAATTTTTTTATACATTTTTATAAATTAGTCTGCTGACCCTGGAGGTCTGAATTTTGCAAATTTGGTCTTATTAGAAAGGATTTTGCTTAGCTTATTGTTAGTGATACAAACTGTTTAATATTATTGCTTTCGTTACCGCTAGAGAGCGTTAAGAAAAATTAAATAGATAAATTCTGTGATTTTTAAAACGACCAATGCATGAACTGTTATATTTATGCTCACACTATAAAATCATGAATGTTAATACTAGCAACAAATTCTAATAAACTCCCCTGCGTAGAATTAAAATAATGAGACAGTCGCGAATGCATCTTCGTAGTATTTGTTTATTTTTTTACATATTTACATACGTTTCAGTGTAAATATTTCTTTCGATACTTATATTCGTTTTATGAAGCAATTTTAACAATTTCGGCCATCGTAATAGCACATCGTCCCAGAATTTCAAAGATATAGGTCACAGTCTCGATTAGTAGGTACCTATGCCTAAAATTCTTTTTTATTTTGACATTAAACACTTGTGCAGGTTAATGTGTTTGCTCGTTTGAATGACAGCTGAAAGAAGACTTAAGTATGTTGTACATAAATTACTACATATTGGTCCGTAGGAGTTATTTTCAGCTATGCTACTGTGTATTCGCGTTGACTGAAAATTCCAAGTTGATATCTTCTGTAATACTATCAACGTACTATAAAAAACAGATGTATTGAATCGAAAAGCCATAAAATTTCCTCGGGACTAAATCAGGTAGCGAAATATAAACAGACAAACAATTTGATCAACTGTAAAGTGCCAGCGGCTGTATGCTGTAAAATATTTTAGACATGAGTATAAAGACATTAGGTAGTAATATCTTCCGCAATAGCATGCACTGTAAATACACCTACAAATAGCATTATCATGGTGTCCGCTGTAATATTTATCAATATATGTGTTAGTCGCCGTATACAAATAATTTGCGATATATAAAATACTACTCGATCCTAAATTATACTAATAGCTGGATATTTACTTCTTAGAAAGAGTTTCTAATGTAGTTACGGATTTGCTAATACAAATAATTGAATACTTTTATTTTACAATGATTGTATTATTATATTGTATACATATATATTCGTTTATCTGATCGATTTATAGATTAATAGGGTGATTACAAATGATTATAGATGTGGCTATAGAAAATGATGATCCTTTCGAAATATTAATGTCTTAACGCATTATCATCTTCAACATTTTCGTGAAATACTATGTTAAGTAGATTTTTTTAGTTAACCTTTATTGCTAATTGTTGGAAAATTAAAAAAATATTAAAACTTCCGCTTTTGATGAAACTGTAGACACAATCGCTAAATAAATAGTCACAAAGGTACGGCTGAGTCTACAGTTTCATCAAAAGCGGAAGTTTTAATTTTCCAAGTATTTAACGTAATTGTCACCGATAAATAATGTGTGTTGAGATGTCCTCTAGGCAGTCAAACTGAAAAACTGAGAAAAAGTTCTTTTCGTAAATTTTAAGTTTGAGTGAACGTAATTAGTGAACTTCGAAAAAAACAAAAAAAAAACTATGTCGAAAACTGGCGCCTTTTGGATAAAGGAAATTGGGCTGTATGTATTGCAAATGATCTTTACTGACACGCTGTAAAGTATGACGGTTTAATTACCAGTCACCCTGTATACTGATTTGCAGTCAATCTTTACCGTTTATTACTGTTCTAAGTTTAACTGCAACATTCAAAAAACAATAGATAGAAAATGACTTTTGGAATTATTAAGAGGGCCGACTACCGTTTGACAGTTGCCACAATTAATTTTTTTCAGAATATAATGTTTTTATAATTTATTTAAACCGTATTTTAAAATTGAGCTTTATACACACACGTGTAGACGTATTTTGCATGCTCATAGCAAATTTCAATAATTAAATCTAAAAATTAATTGAAGAATCTCTATTTCCCTATCCAGGTAAACGGGAATAGAGATTGTGAAGTTAATATCGAATATTAATGGATTAAATTGTATATAGTAATATAAAATATGTATATATAAAATAATATAAAATATTTGTAGAAATAGGTGCATGAAACCCAATTTTCAAATTATATTGAAATAAAATCAAGCAAACAATTTATAGAATTATGTAGATATGGCACCGCTGTAAAATTATCAGCTGGGAAACGACCCTCTTAAGTATTGCAAACTACTTCATCATGTATTTTGTTGTCGTAGATAAATAATCATTTTTCAGATAAAATTGTTTCTATTGTTTTTTCATAGTATTTTATTTGACGCTGTCCCTTTTCACGCACTATAGCGAATTACTTTATATGATATAATGATACTATATTCCTACGTATTGTATGTATATCAGGAAATATGGATTGACTTATTAAATAAAAATTAATTTAATTATTAATAATAATAATAAATTTTAAATATGTATACTAATTGTGCAAATGCAAGAGGGTTGTAAGTGATACGGTAAGACTTAAAAGTATATATATATGTTTAAATATATGTATGCAGATATAAACTGTAGCGTATTTTATACATAAATATGCAAAGCAGTATACCTGAGACATACAGTTTACCAAACAAATAGTAAATCAGAGATTAAATCGCTATCGGCACCCCGCAAAATAGGTGATTCAATTCTTATGTCTGCTATGGTACATGCTTATAATTATAAAGCTTTTAGTGACTATGAAGGTAATGATTCTGTTCAATTCATCACTACTACTCTGAAAATGATTTAAACAATACGAGATAACAGTTTACTACTCTTTTTACCGAATCTAGTATAGTTTGTCTGAAACAAGTTTTACTTTGCTGATTTGCTAGTTTTATGCAATAGTACTGTCAGTTGTTATTCATAAATTCATAGTTCTCTTTGATTATTTTATTTATTTGGTTAATTTTAACGAACTTTACTCAATAAGATATATTCGCTCTGATACATGTATTAAAGAAATGCAATCGAGATTGTATTTAGCTCGCTGTCTACATAGCGAGAAATGTTGAAAAGCTGTGGTTAGAAGAAACAAAAACTGTTACATACCTATAAGAAAAACAACTTCAGAAAAAGGAGAGGAAGTAATCCTGTAAATGTAGGTGATAATATTGAGGCTTATTAAAGTTTCTTAAATATGTTAGGATTGATAGCTCCAATGCTACTTAAGGTAACATAGTCCAGTATTACTAACTACTGCATGCGGCAGTATATCAATGCTATCCTCCAGCTGATTGAAGATGTAGAGATACGTAAAGAGGTCTTTACTAGAAAGAACACTACGAAGCGCATTTCGCGAAATTATTTCAGTTACCGCAAATAATCTTAAAAAAAACAGATGTTGTAGACATAAAAATGTTATTATTTTTGATAAACAGTTATTGAAGTTCGGGTATACAGGGTGATTCACGGAACTGGTTCGTTAGAACTTTTTGATGTTCTTGAAATTCAACATTTCTGAAAACTTGCAGTTATAACTGATATCGCAAATAATATATAATTATTTGCGCCATTGGCCCGATTTCCGGTTTACCGGAAGTTGACGTCAACTTTCTTAATTTAAATAGCATGGTATATTTTTTTTGTGCCGGGCAGACAATTCTGCATCAAAAGTTACTAAGACACCCTGTGTCAAAAATCAGCCGTTTTTGAGTTATTCAATTTTTTTACGCTCAATGTTAATTTCGTTAGTTTCGTCATTAGTTATCGGTTTCTGATAATTTTTATTAGTCGTCACCCTTTCCAAGCCAATAAAGTTTGATTCGAATTTTCTAAATTTTTTCTTTGTCATTGGAGGTAAATTTGGATATTTGTCACTAAATATTCGACATATGCTATCCACAATTCTGTTACGTTCTTCGTGTATGTAAAGTAAATCTGAGATATGAATATTTCCATGGTTATTTATTTCGTTTGTCATTCTGCTTGAAAGATGTAACCCTATGCGTGTATTTATAGTGTCAAACTAAGATAAACTAACAAATGTTTTGACATTCAAGTATTACTAAGATTTTAAAATACATTGAATGGAATATTTTCACTCTTCCATCAGAAAAGCACTTATAACTCGAATATCGTAAAAAATATAGGCTGGTATGTATGATAATAAAAGACACAGAATTATTAGGCGTATTCGAAACTGCAATAATATACAGGGTGTTCCATTTAAAAAAGTGACTTTCATCGACGTAAAGTTGGTTGAAATGAACATTAGTTTTGGACGACCCTGTATAAATTATGATAAATTTTAGGACGTAGGTGTGATGTATGATACTTCGGCTAATAACATGCCAAATATCAGGGCTTTAGCTACAATGGCTTCGGAAATACAGAATTTTGAACATAACATTGCAATTGGCCCTACATTAAAAAAAATTGAATATCTCAAAAACGGCCGATTTTTGACATAGAGTGTCTTAGTAACTTTTGATGCAGAATTGTCTGCCCGACACAAAAAGCACATAAAAAATATACCATGCTATTTAAATTAAGAATGTTGACGTCAAGCGGTACAATGGCGCAAATAATTTTGCTGATGAGTCCAGATGATATCAGTTATAACTACAAGTTTTCAGAAATGTTGAATTTCGAGAATATCAAAAAGTTCTAACGAACCAGTTCCGTGAATGACCCTGTATATTTAAAACAATAAGAAAACGATTTAAGTAGATTCGAAAGAAACTATTTAAATAAATATATAAAATAAAATAATTCGCCTCCAATTATATAATGAAAAATATTAAATTTCTTTCTGATGGAAGAAGCCGCACAACAAGTAAAATTCGTCAAATCAACAATTTTTCATTTCAGCTAGAAGCGATGGTTTATTTTTACTGTTACAACGAATATGGAGTTGAATTAATCGGTTAGATTATTAGATAACATTTTGCTTTTTGATTCAACTCATTTTACTACTAAGACAACCAAAATAAATCATTGTTCGTACATGAAATGAAATACAGTTCATCCAACCAATCTTTTGTATCAGTGCACTTCTAAAGTTCATTATAGCCGAGCGAGTCTAAGTATGCGCTCACTAAGTTCTCACAGTACCAAATATAGAATATGATTACGCACAGTTATTAGGAAGTTTCGTAAGCGTTGTCGTAAAGTTGGACACACTTCTGCTACACTTCGGTTTAAATTACGCTGCAACAACTCGATGGAATTTAAATCTGGGTTCAGCAAGGGCCAGTCTATTGCTTTCAAAATATTTTGTTGCTCTTAATTTGAACTTCCATCAGAGGTAATGTATATAATCAACAGTGTAGGTGCTTCGCGCTTTTATTGTTTTGATAAATTTGTTAATTCGTTTTTCAATGGGACCAGAAATCACTTTCTAAATATTTATTTGAACGTTGGTTTTAAAGTTAAGTTAAGAAATGGATGTCAAGCAAGCACTAGGCTGAAGGAACAGTGTTTATTTACATTTTTGGCTATAAGAATGGACTAGAAAGATATATGATTATAGTGTAGGTCATAAGAACTTATGTTGAATTCAAAATTAAGACCAACAAAAAGGTTAATCGCTTCTTTATTATTAGATCACACAACCTGAACATTATCTCAATTTTACGGCGTGGTGGCCATTTCCAATAAAATCTCACGAATATGGCTTAAGGAAGGATAGCGATATGTACTTAATCTGTATGTAGAGAAATAATGGAGTACGTGAGTGCTGCAGATACCTCGAACACGTACATACAAAATCAGTCAAAGTGAGGGCTATAACTGTAAAGACTACTTTAGCAACCCACAGATTTATTGGAACTACAATACTAATATCACAATCACAATGGGCGTTCTAGCTCACCTATTGAGACAGTCAAGTAAGTGCAGTATCCACTATTAATCTAATCTAATTTTAGCATACGAATATGTTATGTATAAAACAAGTAGAATTCTGATAATCCGCTCAACAAAAATACTGTTAAGATACAAATTTTCCAATTCGCCTATTTTGCGTCTAAATATTTTACGCAGATTGCCAGCGCTCCATAACTGTAGACCATAGTGTAGTTACTGCAAACTCTTGAGAAGCTCACCAAAACCAATCTATGTTGTCGAATATCTTCAGATGTGATCCACAGTTCTGAAGTTTGGAAAATTTAATGCAGTTTCGCTTTTTTATATTTACATAAATTCATGGAGGAAACCGAAGTATGCTGGGAATTTGTATTTGATAAAATAATTGTACCAAAAGTCAGTTACCAGCAGTTAACATAAAATTATGTCATAAACATAGTCATAGATAATGGGATTTTGAATTAAGTACTTAGTGTAGACCATGCACGAGTGGGAAAGATATACAAGTCACATCTGAGATTAGAGAATTGACATTAATCTCTGAAGTGTCATTCATAAACAATCAATTGACAAGTTCAAAATATCTTTGCAATTTATTAGTTATTTAATAATGGCATTTCTATTTAACGGACAACAGAAACAGTATATACTTAAAAGTTATTTTAGAAATGACAGTAAAACTACTAGTGAATAATTTGAGACGCTGCTGTACAATATGATCATTTTTACACATGTATTCGTCATTTTATGCAACTACTCAGGGAAATAGAAAGCGTGTATCGCAAAAAGGGTAGTGGTAGGCCAACTGCTAGAAACGAAGGAAATGTTTAAGCCATGAGACAGTTGGTAAAAAAACGTCCTCGACTTTCTGTGTGACATTTACATCAAGAGCTGGATCCTGCTTACGGGACTTGCAGATGTAACCTTAAGTATGATCTATACAGATTTATATCTTAACCGCTTGCAAGCGACCCATGAAATACTTCTTGTGAATAACAAAACAGGAATTTTATCAATAACTTATTGACCATTTTGTTGTTAATAATGGATGTATTGAAAACGTTCTCTTTACCGATGAATCGCGGTTTCATCTCCCTGGTTTTATAAATTCTCAGAACATGAGGATGTGAAGCGCAAATATTGCACACTCTGTACATATATTTTTTTGAAGGTATGTCATTTAAAAATACAAAATTTAAAAACTAGCCAAAATCTATTTATACCTATTAGAAATATTACACGCATAGCACACATACTACCAATGAAAACATTGTTTTTTTGAGAGAATTTTTTGGAGTCTTACTAAGTAAGACATATAGGTTAAATCGCTAAATCAATCTAAAACATAGTTGATGTAATTCATGACATAACTTGAAAATCAATTTTGTGGTTTAGTATATGTGTACATAAGTATGTAGGTATACCCAAACTTCCAACGAATTAGAAACATTCTATTGAAAAATAACCTTTATTATAAGTAAGATCCAAGTCTTGGCGTAAATGTCGCACAGAAACTCAAGAAAGTTCTTCTATCAATTGTCTTATCGTAAACATTTTCTTCGGTTTTAGCAATTGGTCTTCCACTGTTTGTTTTTACGATACACGCTTGAACTAAGTTTTCTTACATTTGTTATCATTAAGATAATTTATAAATTAATCCATAAGTTTCTTCATAATACACTACAACAATTAAACAAGATATAAAATAGCAAATGAACTGCTTGTATATGCGTCAATAATATGTAGGGTGCTTTATTTGTTTTTTATTATTGTTGTTTGTGGTGGATAATGCATCCGTAGCAACTTAGCCTACTGTTTAAACTTCCACTACAGCTTTTGTTGTGTAAACTGTGTATGTAAATGTGTTTCCGTGGCTAATTTAATTAATTCCTTTTCCCAAATATTGATACAACATGTTTAGTATCAATAGAAGGGCATTAGAGGAACTATGAAGAAATTTGAATTATTTTCATGTCTTACGAATGACTTGCACTTCGAGAAAAAAAAACGGATAATAATGTTTTCCCCATTTTTGTACAGATGTAAACTTTAATTTATTGCATATTAAACCACTCATTTCCTTTACTGCTGAATATTCGTTGTTTATTTATTAGTTTGTGGTAAAATAAAATACATTATCCATGCTATCCACCAAAACTTCTATGTTTGAAAAATTATAAACATGGTTAAAACTTTAGCATTGTTTTCAATATATTTAACGTTTAAAGAATATATAATATAAAACACAAGTGAAATTATATGTATGTACATACCACTTTTGCCGACGCTAGGTGCGCCAATCACAGCGATTTTTACTTCAGATAAAGATGATTTCTTCCTTCTAATGCCTTTACTGTTCATTTTTAAAGTATTACCAATATTGTTCGTAAAATGTACACCTTCTTTAAAATTGAATTAAATATTAAGTTCCAAAAACAAAAAGTGCATGAAATATGCGCGCGGTTTTTGAACGTAAATAGATACGTCGTTTTCTTTAAATAGATTTGTAACGTATAGAAAGCATTCGATTTACCACGAGGCAAAACACGTCTCTACTGAAACCCCTCGTTTGAAAAACTGACTAGTACAGTACACAGTTTTAATTATAGTATCAAGAGGATAACCTAAATACTATTCTTCTTTGTTTTGTAATTTTGTAACTTCCAAGTGTAAGCATATGTTTCCGATATATATTCAAATGTAGTAGTTCATTCACAAATCTACGACAACAGTTTAGACATCTTAAGATATATTACAGAAGTTGGCATATACTATTTTATAAATCTATTTTTTCATATAGATTCATACTTGCTTTTCTTTTTTTGTAACGTGACGAGTGAAAGCATACAATTTTTCTCATTAAATAACACATAAAGTTCTTTATTTATATGTAAACTACTGACAACCCTATTTTGAGTTTGTTTTGCTTATTGATAACCTCAATTTTTATTTGGTGATTGTAACATTTAAAGTTTCGACAGAAATCTCAATTGCTGAATTTATAACCTGAATAACAGTACTAAAATAGTAATGCTCTGTTGTTGTTTTCTTTAATGTTATTTACGTAAACAAATAAACTGACGGAAGTTCTGTATTTAAAATTTGGCAAAAGTCTGTCAAGCCGATACTTATTTCAGGTAAAAACGATGCCAAACTACAATATGGAAATAAAATTACATAGATTATACAAATATGTACGAATATTCCGCAAATTTATTGAACCTGCTCCATAGATACATAATAATAAATGACAAATAAATAGTAAATGACAAATAAATAAATACATAATAAATTACAAATGAATAAATACATACTAATAAATGCTAAATTAAACACAGAAGTACATAGTACTTGTTTGTGCATAAAGGCAACATAAAACTAGACAGTCTCTGATAAGTACCAGCATACACCATCCGGATCCTGAGATATGTTCTAAATCTGGTGAAAATCGAGCATTTAGCGTAATATACAATTCTAAAGAGGACATACAAAAACGACTAATCAAATTGTTCTATACTATAGTGGCTACAAAATTTGAAGATAACGCAAATCTTTTAAATATAGTATCAATATGCTAAAATAATTTCAGACCAAAGCGTGTTAACAAAAATTTAGTAACCAATTAACAAAATAAATAAAATAAAATTCTCTCACAAAAGATTTTTGTACATGTTTCGAATGATGAGTCATCCGCAGGAAAATCGTAAACAACAATTTGTAAAAAAGTAATAGAATAGATTAAAATAGAACATTTTTTCTAAGGTTTACGTTAAAGTGAAAAAATCGGAACTTTAACTTTAACTCGAGATAAAGGACACTTTTACTTTGACTTTTAAAGTGACATTATGAAACGCATTTTAAAAGTTAAAGGTTACTTTAAAATTAAAGTATCCATAATTTGATTATGAAACCGGCCGTTAGTGAGTGCTAGTTGCACTCCGGCTGTTACTGTATCAAGTACTAGATGCTGTATAGGCATTTCACCCAGCCCTAATTAAAGCTAAACAATTTTCAAACATATTTCAGTAGTACTAACAACAATCTAGAATACACCACCGAATTAAAAAGAAAACACACACTTTGTTAGATTACTCTACATAGAAGAACTCAAAAATTAACATATTTAAGAAATCCACTATTAGTAGCCATCGGTGTTTTATTTCCTTACTTTTCATACATGAAATCATATCTAATATCAATTTTATAACTTTTATTTTCAATTTAATGAACCTAAAGCTCCAAAATTGACATAAAATTCTCTCTCAAATAATGTGCGACAATCAATCCAAACAAAAACAAACTATAAAAAGTGGTGTTTGTGGTTTAAACGCTTGATACTCCAAATAATCTTAGGCAAGATGAAAAGGCCCAGTTATTGATAAAGTTCTTTATTGAAAATGTCGAATTTTCGTTCGTGAATGCGAACTTCCGAGATTCCAACTGTTCCGAACTGCCTAAGATTATTTGGAGTATCAAGCGTTAATACTATTTTAGTTACCAGTAGGTACTTCGTTACTGTCTTCCAATTGTAGTATAAAACATGATGATGACAACGCAATTTATATCTGAAGTAGACAGAAAACTTGGAACTCGATTAAAAGGAGATAAAAAGTATTACATACTGTATTCTTTCACTATCTATAGGCCATAAGAGCTAAAACAGAATTATAAAATTACTTAATCATTCGAGTAAATTCAATAAACACTAGACATATAAAATAGACAAATATAAAACGCACGTGCCGATTGCTTAATAAGCAAATAGAAACTACTATCATCCCTATTTTTAAACTTGTAGGCATCATACAATTTTAGCCACTCTGTATATATATTTAGATAGTACGATGCATACTCCTGCATATGTAAAAACTCCCGAACCTTCCGAAAAAACTGTTTACTGTCGTTTTCGTGTGTACACACTTTAAACGATTAACATTAATCTTGACATTAGAGTAGTACTGGCGTAGCTTTTCATTCTATGTACATATGTACATACGTAACAGTGATTTAGATATTAATACAAGCTCTCTTTAATTTATATTTCAATATATTCAAACTTTACGGATTATTCTTCACATTCGTATTGATTATTTTTGTTTATTGAGTATTTTTATCTGTTTAGTGTTTAATCATTTAAAATATTTAATTCGTGAAGTCTATACACTTTAGTTTCTTGCCAATATACATACATATGTATTGATAACAGCAGTGTACAACGTATGTGAGGTTTAAATTGAAATATGTTTCATTGTTTGGTTTTGTATATGTATTATTAAACCAAAGTCACGTAAGAATCTTTCACAATTTACAATATGTGTCCACAAAATGTATACCTCTGTATTCGTAATCACAGTAAATATTTGTTACAAGTACAGCAGGTTCAACAAACCGTTATTAAAAAGTATTGTGTATAAAAATTTAGTGAAGTGAGATAATGTATTCGGTATAGGTAATTAAACAATTAAATTGTAATAAAAGATTGAACAAGCATTAAAACTGCTTTAAGCATTTGTATTTCCCACTTCAAAACTACTGTGACTATCGTTGAAAGGGAAGTCTGAATTGTGAAAGTGTAATGGAAAAGTTTCTAGGATATTATAAATCCCAGGAATACGAAGAAGTAGTTCAAAATATGTTGCAAAAGCTGCGCAATTTAGATTACAAGATGGGCACTAAAATTCACTTTTTGAAATTTGTATTATTTACTGACTTAGTAGCAGAGAACCACTTTGTTTTCACCATTTTGAAACAGAGTTAAATTCTGCATCGAACTGTATTAACATTCCCTTTATCTATCCGTAATAATTTTCGAGTTATTAAAGTTTTTGATAGTTTGTAGAAAATTATAACATTTTCTTAATAGCAAGTCATGGAAATGACAACAAACGTTCTCGTTAGTAACTGTTACGACCTTTCAAGTCTGTGGAATTGGAAAACTAAAATTATTCGAGCATAAATATTTTAAGATATATATTTTAAGATGATCCGAATATTTTTGAGTATATACTCTTGATGCTAATAAACAATTATCTTCGCATTCTTTAATCACCAAGATTATAATAATCCTCTCTTGTTTGAGATAAGTTTTCATCTTATATACATAAAAATAATAAAAAAAAAGATGGATATTTCTCATATTATTCTACAGAAAAGTGATGGATATATTATATATGAAACTTTTTTCAAATTTTCAATTATTTCTGGCTTATGCTTAATGTGATGTCGCTAATTCTACAGCTACAGGTCAATGTAATAAATAGTTACTGGCTTTGTAAAAATAAAAGTAGATAGACAATAGTCAATTTGAACATAAGTCAATATTTGTAAAATTAATCTCTCATATATACTTAATACACGATGTTGGTTGATATATATATGAGTTTTCACAAATTACTGTCATTCTCACAAAGACAGCCTGATGAGATTTATAAAATCGAAACGCGTCGCTGTATGGTGATGAATGACAGTGATTATTAATTAAGTTTAATTATCATTTTCAGTACTAGCCGCATTACCAAGAATTTCTTTCCTTAATTTGATATATGTACGGCTAAGATGTAACATTCTTTGAACATAAAAATAATTAAACAACCTCGACTAACGATACTTGATTGTACATACAACTGAGAGGTAAGTAATGTTACGGAAAAATAATGTTATTTTCATGTCAAAGCTACCTTGTATCTTGATAAATAAATACGATAAAGGAATATAAAAAAATAAATATGAAACAACAAAGTTCAATGAGCCACTACTTTTGACAAATCGCATCCCTACAACATCTTTAAATGAGCCACTATGATACAGAGCATACCAGAGAGCCACTAACGTACTTATCTGTAGATTCAACAACTATATTATGCAAGGATTTTGTAACGGTTCAAATTGACATTTAAGAATGCGAAACTATATCTGTACTTGGAACGTAAAGTCTCACGGTGAGTCGCTACTAAATCTCTTCGTGATATGTCAATTTTCTGAAAAATAAACATAATACATTGCTGACTACTAAACTCTAAGTATGTTTCTACATAATTATTCTATAGTAACATTATTTATTAAAGTATACTTGACAACATTATTGAAACTATGAAATTAGTAGTACAGAGCAGAGTTTGCACACTTTGCCACGTGAAACACGTTTCTAAGTAATAGAATTGGAAAAATGTAAAAGAATAGTATTGTCATGGAATTTTTTCTATAAAATTTTATGTAAAAAAATTCTTACAAATTGTTTACTTAATATATTGCTCTGTTAAAGTTCGGCAAATGAAAAAAGTCGCACAAACAACGCACAATCTACCGTTTTTCACCTATAGAGCTTTAATAAAACATTGTAGAATTGTAGAATCTTTTTATAGAGCAAGAGAAAGTCCTTAAAAAACTACTAAAACTTTTAGTATTTGAATTTTCCAATTAAAAACATGTTTCCGTGACAAAGTCCGTCGGCTCTGTACCCAAGCATAACTGAAGATTTGTGTTTTTGTTTGTAAAAGTAGGTTTGGCTATGTTCATAATATCGTGGCAGTTTTAAATAGGTACACCTAGTGATGTTATTAGGAAAAACTTATAACCGCTATAAATAAACCAGGTAAACAAACAAACCTATCATTTACATCATATTAGTTTACTTCAGACCAACGAAACACAATCTGTCACATGCAACTGTCACTTTAGTCAGAAGAAATGACAGCATTACTAAATTCAAGTGTAATTATCAATAAATGAAGGAACCAGATGAACTGGTCGTCGCTCCTCCTACTGGTGATGAATCCTGCGTGTCTGGTTTAATTGGAAATGTGTTAAATTTAATAATATCCATATTAGTATGGCTGCAAAAAGTTGGGTGTAAGGGTGGTAGTCCAGGAGAATGCCCAGAGACTTGTGACCTTAATGTCGCCTTGCAACAGCTTACTGTATTTGCGAAGAATGCGGAAGATATAACGACAGCACCTTCCGAAAGCAAGCCTAAAAAATTTTGTTTAAAAAGGGATGATAGCAAAAAGAGTTTAAAGAAATCTAAATCGGGAGAAAACCAGTCCTCAGTGCTATACGCATTAGATCAAAAGGACAATGTGGAACCATCCCGTAGAAAATGTTGCAAAAAGGTTGTCGAACCGAAAGACAAGAGCGAAAATAAAGATAATGTTATTTTCGAAGTTGTAGCCGCTCAAATGGTAGAAGCAGAAACGCAAACAGATTCTCCGAATTTGGTAGACAATTTCACAGAACCCGATGCAATTCCCCAAGTAGAGAAAAATGTAGACACCGACGTAAACTGTGCTGAGACATCAACGCAGGTTTCTAAGCCGAACTTGAATGAAGAATTGTATAAATTAAAGGTTTCCACTGAAGACAAAGCTGTGCAAGTTGAAATTGTATCAGAGAAGGATACGAAAGATGCATTGTGCGAGTGTGAAATTTCTGGTTCGAACGTTCGGTTCACACAACAGGAACCTGCAAACAATAGTACGTTAAACATTATAACATTATTTGAGATATACAAATGATTAGTAATTGCTTGCAAAAATTAATTAATAGTAGTTAAGTAGTCTAATCGTAGAATTTCGGACAAATATTACACAAGAAATACGCAAATACTCCGCAGATGTTACAAGATTACCGACAGCAGCAAATTCTATGTACTACATTTGTTTTTTGTGTGGAGATAGATATGTTGCGATTGATTAAATTATTATTTAAATTTAGTTGCTAATGAGCTACTGATAAATATTGATTTTAATTGTCATACATATATCTACTTTATTTATACCTAAAATATTGCATAAATAAGTATATACATCTTGTATGTTGCACCAAACTGGTACACTAAATAGTCAAATAGATTCCCTATTTTACATACATATATAGTGCAAACCTTGTGATTTACAATACGTGGTTATGATTACTGCTCAATGTTTAATACTGAATCATTAAAAAAACTGTTTGTAAAAACTAATTTAACTGTAAAGGGTGTTAATTGCTTCTTAAACTGTATCACTTGTCCGACTATCTTTGCAACTCTTGCCATGTAAGTTTTGTGTGTGTGTAATTGTGTTCAATTTCCCTGTGACAGCATTATCTTGTCGTTAGTTAATATATTGCTTTTAATATGGGTATAAATAAAAAAGTTAATCATAACGACTAAAAAATAAACAAAAAAACGTATTAATACACAATTGAACAACTTAAACAGATTAAAAAAAATCAATTTCAAAAATGACCCTGAGAGAGAGAGAAAAAATATAGCAAAAGTCATATTATACTATTGAGCAGTAATCTGCTCTGATGCTTTCTTTAACTTCTTCACTCAGTATTCACGCCCTTGCATTCTACGCAGACGATTTGAACTTATTCTAATAAAAAAGAGATCCATGGTTTTAAGATCTTGTTATAGTTCAGAGTCTTCTCAGAAAGGGGTATCCAGTTCGGGACACCGCAAAGTAATAATTTGCAACGGTTCTACACATCTCTGTAACGAATAGTTGCGGATATAGATATAGCGGGTAGGTACAGTCGGTACGACTTAGTCTTATTAAAATCGTTCGAAGACTAAGTCGTACCGAGTGTACGTCAAAGATAAACGTCAATATGGATGTACACTCGACACGACTTGGTTTTCGAACGGTTTCATTAAGCTACAATGTGCTGTCTTTGTCAGTCCACCCCCTACCCATTTAACGTGACCGTTTCTTCGATAATCGTAATGTTACATTACGAAAAATACGCTATTAATCTTATCGAAGAAACGGTCACGTTAAATGTGAAGGGGAAGGGCTTACAAAGACAGCACACTGCCGCTTAATAAAACCGTTGGACGACTAAGTCGTGTCGAGTATACAAATAAACTATCTAGTAATGACATTCAAAAAGACAAAAACATACTTCAGAGAATCACGTCTGAATCGGTTTAGTTGTACAATGTGGACAGTTATAAATGCTCAATTTAATCCATTTCCATTTTGGTGTTTCGCGACAGTGCACACATGGCAGTGGAGATAATATATGCATTGCTAATTTCTTTATTATTGGAGCTATGAAATTGCAGCGATAGTATCGTGACTCCGTATTTCTTAACGAAGAATACTTTATTTATTTGGGAAACTTCGTTTGTTAAATGTCAAATGGTCTACTATCACTATCACTCTCTGTCTGGCCGGCCGCACTGCCGCTACCGTATGCGGAAACGGTACAGCCAGTGACGCCAGCTGTCCGCTGACCCCCACCCTTCCTCTTCCCTTTCCATTTCTGTTCCCAGGTACAGATCGGCAAGCGTTGCGGCGACTCCGGGAGTGTCTACGAACCGACTGGTCTTCTCATCCGGCTGGGGAGTAGGCTGATGTGAGCTTGCTCTGCCGACGAGTATCCGCGACGCATTGTGAGGAACCAGCCACTTCGGGCCCTGATCAGGTAGTGTATGGTGGATGCAAGATGTCGGAATCTGCATTGCCCCGGGCGAGTTCCAGTCCGTCCGTGTATTCCGGGATTGGTGAAGCGAAGGTCAGGCCTCAGGGAACTGGGGTAGGATCCGAGGATCCGAGGGTATACCCGCTCCTGATTTTTTCGGCCCGTCCCTCCATACACGAAGCGCTGGCGAACTACTCATCATGGCTACTTTATTAAACCAGAGAACACCGAAGAACAACGTCGAAGAGAGTCCCACCGGTGCATTCAGAACACCAACGGCGCAGCACGTTAGGTCGCCAGTTACCATAGATCTGACGACATTCAACATTGTGCAACCAGGAGACAACAGTGATGACACCGAACTGATTTCCGAATTTCGGCGCCGAGAAGAGGAGCAACTGCAGAAATGCATAGGTGTCATTAAGACGATGAAAACAGCGATTGGCAGGCAGAAGAACGTCTCCATGGATGTTAAGAACGGCTTAAAGGAGCTAGAAGTAGCAGTGGATATGATCTCCAACTGCAGGAACAGGTGGAAGAAAGTCGAACTACAAGCACGGCAGCGCGTGCAAGAGGCTCCAGCACTTATAACGGAGACACAAGCTACTTCTCCTACGGCCAACAGAATCGTAGAGAAGAAGAAAACGCATCCTTCCGAGAATGCATGGATGAAGGATCGCGCTGGCAGAAGAAAACAAGCCCAAGAAGAAAAGAAGGCGGCTGCAAAAGCTTCTGAAAGCAAACAGCAGCAGAAGACAGTTAGCGGTCAGAGCAAGGACGACGGTACCGGCAGAAAAAAGCAGAAGCAAATCAAACAGAAGAATCGAAACACGAAGCCTCGACTAGATGCGCTTCTTGTAAAACCCGCGCAAGGAAAGTCGTACGCCGAAGTACTGCGAGAACTACGCAGCAACGCAAAACCGGAAGAGACGGGTACCGAGATTAAAGCGGTCCGGAAAACACGTGCGGGAGATATGCTGCTGGAACTAGGACCCAGCACCAAGGATACTGCAGGTTTCAGCAGCGCGCTGAAGAAGATCCTGGGCGAGAAGGCTAACATCAGCACCTTAGAGCCCAAAGAGACGCTGGAATTTAGAGATCTAGACTGCTTAACGACAACGGAGGAAGTCTACGCAGCAGTCACAGCAAAGTTAGGAGTAAGTGACGCCGACGTGAAGATCAGCCTCACCAACACGAACAGCAGAGGGCTGAGAATGGCTATCGTCCAACTGAGTCAGCGTCAAGCCCTTAAGCTGCTGGAAGCACCGAGAATAAAGATCAGCTGGATAAACAGCAGAATAAGACGCAGGGTAGAAGTCGTCAGGTGCTTCCGCTGCTTCGGCTACGGACATCGACAGGCTACTTGTCCCGGACCAGACAGAAGAACTCAAGGCCTTTGTATCAACTGCGGAGAAAAAGGCCACCAACGGAAGGAATGCAGAAACAACGCAAAATGCTTCCTCTTCACGGGAGACACCGCGACACGCAGCCACGTCCCTGGTTCCGGCGCATGTCCCTCCTTCAGAAAGGCATTAGAGCAGGCAAAGAAGAGCCAATGACAAGAATCCTACAAGGCAACATGCACCGAAGCAGAACAGCAAACAACCTCCTCATCCAACTACAACTGGACACCGGAGTAGATCTGCTGCTTATCAGTGAGCAAAATCGGGATAAGGAATGCTCCGGGTGGTACAGGGACACACTCGGCACTGCAGCTATATGGATCCCGGACACGAACAGCGTCATCGTCGACAACCACGGAGCCCGAAACGGATACGTGTGGGTAAAGAGCGGCAGCATCACCTACGTGAGCTGCTACCTCACACCCAACGAGCCGATAGCGGACTTTCAGGGCAAGCTCGACAACCTGGAAGACGACCTTCGAGAAATGGCAGGGTCCATTATTCTAGGAGGAGACGTGAACGCCAAAGCCGTGGAATGGGGTATGGAATACACCGATTCACGAGGAAGACGTATACTGGACATGGCGGCCAGACTCGCACTCAGCGTGGTAAATGTCGGAGACACCACCACGTTCAGAAGACCAGGTTACGGAGAGACGATACCGGACATCACATTGGCCTCGGAGGACATTGTACGGGACATCGTGGACTGGCGAGTCATGGAGGACTACACCGGAAGTGACCACCAGTACATAAGCTACCACGTGACGAGGCAGCAGCCGATCAGGCGAAATCCTGCTCAGCCCGGTCTTCGATGGAACGTAGCGAAGCTGGATGAAGACGCCCTGGCTCATGCAATCGCTCGGGGAAAGGATGCCGTCATGGAATGTACCGGTTCGGCGGAGACAATTGCGGACGCGACCATGGCCCTCATACGTCGCGCCTGCGACGCCTCTATGACGCGGAGAAGGAAACACAATAGAAGATCTGCGTATTGGTGGAATGACGAGATTGCAACCCTCCGGAAACAATGCTTACAGCTGAGGCGGAGAATAACCAGAGTGAGACGACGAGATCCGAACGCGGCAGAACTAGAGTCCGAGGACTTTAGGAACGCCAAGAGAGATCTCAAGAACGCCATCTACAGGAGCAAGAAACGTAAGTGGGAGGAGCTGCGGCAGGACGTTGACAACGACCCATGGGGCCTTGGGTACAAGATCGTCATGCAGAAGCTTACGACGAAGACGGCGAATCCAGTCTTCGAACGAGATCGGATGCGGAACATCGTTGACACGTTGTTCCCTACCCGTCCGGAGAGAACTGCGGAAATGGAGGACGAGCGATTGAACGACATCCCGCTTTTTAGCGGAGATGAACTGTCAAGAGCGGCGAACTCCCTACAAAACCGGAAGGCACCTGGACCCGACGGAATTCCGACGGAAGCTCTCAAGATTGTGGCGCGCGTCTGCCCAGATCTGCTTCTGAACATGTACAACCGCTGTTTAACAGAAGGAGAGTTCTGCAAGAGATGGAAGGTACAGCGACTAGTGCTGATAAGCAAAGGCAAGGGCGATCCGACCACGGCATCGGCATACAGACCGCTATGTACGCTGGACACGGCTGGAAAGCTACTAGAAAGACTGCTCAAAACGCGACTGGAGAGCAGCATAGACGACGCGGGAGGCCTGTCCGAGAGACAGCATGGCTTCAGGAAGGGACACTCCACCGTCGGCGCCGTAGCGCAGGTAGTGGAAACCTTCGAAGCAGCTCAACGGGGAAATCATTACTCGAGACCCCTGGTGATGCTCGTCACATTGGACGTAAGAAACGCCTTCAACTCGGCGAGATGGGACGTCATGTTGGACGCCCTGCAGAACACGTTCAACACGCCATCCTATTTACTTAGGATGATACGCAGCTACCTTAGCGACAGGAAGCTGGTCTACGACACAGCAGGCGGGCCGTGCACAAAGAAGATAACAGCGGGAGCGGCGCAGGGTTCCATACTGGGCCCCGACTTATGGAATGTGTCCTACGACGGGATCCTCCGAATGGAGCTGCCGCAAGATGCGTATCTGATAGGATACGCAGATGACGTAGCGGCAGTCATCCTAGCGCGTGACGAGGCGGATGCCCAGAGAAGGCTCAACCAGGTAATGAGAAGAGTCACCACATGGATGGACGAACACGGCCTGACCCTGGCAACGGAGAAGACCGAGGTCGTTCTACTGACCAGGAGACGAATCCCTAGGGAGATCGAGATGACGGTGGATACGGAAGTCATAACCACTACAACTTCCGTGAAGTATCTCGGACTGCGGCTCGACAGCAAGATGACCTTCTGGCAACAGATTCAGTCATCGAGCGATAAGGCCGCTAAGGTAACGACGACGCTGAGCCGACTAATGGCCAACGTAGGAGGACCGACGGCGAGTAAACGCCGGCTGTTAATGACCGTCACCCATTCCATACTGTTGTATGGAAGCGAGATCTGGGCTGACACCTTACGGCAGGACAAGTACAGAAAGCGGATGGCTTCAGTACAGCGACGGGGAGCACTCAGGATCGCCAGCGCATACCGTACGGTTTCCGAACCGGCGGTGCTCGTGATCGCAGGAGTAACCCCGATAGACTTACCGGCTCAAGAAAAGAAGAGAGTCTACGAGACACGACGAGACGTCGGTGCACGACAAGCAAGAGCGGACGCTAAAGCGCTTACACGACAATGTTGGCAAGAGCGCTGGCAGAACGACACGAGAGGACGGTGGACGGCCAGACTCATCCGCAACCTAACGGAGTGGATAGACCGAGACCACGGCGAGGTAAATTACTACCTCACCCAGTTTTTTAGCGGACACGGGTATTTCAACGCATACCTGGCTCGAATGGGTATAGCAGAGAACGCGACATGCCAGTATCACGACTCTGCGGAAGATGATGCTCACCACACCTTCTTCGAATGCGAGAGGTGGAGTAACTACAGAGACGCTCTACAAGACGAAGTAGGACCTCTAACGCCGGATAACGTCGTGCAAACGATGCTGTCCGGACACGACCACTGGCAGAAGATCGCCACGTTCGTCGAGAAGGTGCTGAAAGAGAAGAAGAGAGAGACCCAAGCAATGGAGGCAGCCGACCGAGGCTAACTACGAGGTGCCATCCTGAAGTAATGCGACCAGCGGTTCCGGGATGGATTCTACACCTGACAAAGTGAGGTTTTTTAGTGGGTGCGAGCCCCACACATCGGGGACGGGTCTCGTCCCTGATGGTGCGTTAAGGCATTTTTCCTCACTCAAAACAAAAAAAAAAAAAAAATCACTATCACTATGTAATCAGTCCTGCTCTCATTCATTCAGTTTGTATAGGCCCTCCAGTAGAGCTCTATCCAAATCGTATATGCTGGAGGTAACATATGCTGTGCATAAGTTATCGCCCTAATAGAAAGGTTTTTCCAAGATAAATTGTTTTCCTCATACTATTCACAATAAGAAACATAGCTTATTTTATACTATGATTTGCAGATAATGGAGAGTATTTTTGAAAGGTTTAAATCATTTTTGTTGAAGAGTAGCTTTACCTCCCAACCGATCCCTAGAAGTGACATCTGATAGCAGGAGATTGTGACGTTGTGCTGGTTTTTTGCTAATGTCCTACCTTTTTAAGCAATTAAATTCAAAATCATCTCGTTATTATGCCTCCTAAAAGTCATAGGACAAATTAGTTCTTTAACAAATTTTACGTTCTTAAAAAATCAACTTTTGTGGTATTCTCTTTGATGCTCAATCTATTCAAACAATATAATTTTACAAATAAAGTATACATTCAATTGTAAAATATTTTTTAGAGATGAAGTATGCATAGATATACGCACTTTCTACGTCTATATTTATTTCGAAAGTAGAGAATGAATCTGTTATTGTTATACGTTTTCCTAATTCGATATGTTTACTTTTTGTTGTCAGCATACTCTACCATAACGTTTCTCCACGCGTATTCTAGAACTTGCTTATCTTGGCTAAAACCTAACTAGCCTAACTTGATTCAAACAATATTATTCCTGTATAATTATATTTTATCACACTTCGTAACTTATACTATTTTAAGACGTGTTCTTGAAATTTAGATAAATGCTCATTTAATATAGAAGTCTCTGTACGGTTGAGAAACTGTTATTGCATAATATTTTCTTATATTCTACACTTTACAACATATACTTCAATGAAAATTTACATATTTAGTGAACAATGAAATTATGTAGTGATATATAATTTATTGCCAAATATAATGTGAAATAACACACTAAGGAAATACAAAAAATTATTTCCTGTTTCAAATGTTCTGAACGAAGGTAATTTTATTTCCAAATTTGAATCAAATTAAGTATGTATGTAGGTATATCACGAATTCACATGTTAAACCATTAAACGCGATTATAACATATTTTCACGTGCAGTCGTTGACATGTTTATGAATTTACAGTTCTTACTAACAAAATTCTAATAAGCGCAAGATTGAACATTTCAAATTAATGCGCTCCTGCATCATTCAAACATTCGTCATTAGTTCTGTATTTACCACTAAAACCGTTTTATATCGCCGGATTTATTGGCCATTTTATTGGCATATTTTAAATTGTTTCGTGTATTGTACAACTTGGGCAATAAATATATTATTTAAACCTATGAAAAATTAGAATATGTTCTAATTTCTACAGCGATACATTTATCCTGTTGTTTAGTTTGCTGATTATTAACTATAGAGAAGATGTAAAGATGAGGTTATTAAAATAATTGTCGTCCATAAGTATGTATGTGTAAACTTGAATGAACAGAGTTAGACTAGAAGTAGCTTGATTCAATTATGTTTACCTACTCGCAACTAGATGAGGACAACTCAACATGAATTAACTATAAAAATATTCTGATTGCGCGGACCGGTTGTAATATTTATTGAGAGCGTAAAATACTATTTTTTTAAAAGGTATATTAAGATAGAGAACATACACTAACGAATTAAACTACTCTTTCAGCAAGCAAATAACAAAGATAAAATGTAAGGCAAGCGCACAATTAGTGAAAAAATATTGTTGCTTAATGTAGAACTATACTGTAGTAATAATTTCAAAAACTGCATACATTTCCTACTGTAAAATTATTATGCCAATAAATTGGTCAATAAATAGCGTTGTATTACAACGGCTTGAATATGCGTGCGATCATAAAAATGCTTCAGTTACTAACAATAGCAATAGTTTAATAACAATTCCTTTCTTGTATAAACCCTAACTGAGTAGACTGTAAGTGACATCTTTAGGTATAATTTAGAATCAGCTACAGCGAGCAATACAGGGTAGAATTACAGGTGGTTGCATTAGTACAGTTTCAATACATCGTTCTGTTAATCAATACGTAATCAACACAAACATCAAAATAAATTATTTTATTTAAATGGTCATTATATGATCTTTCTATATTTCCTGTAACTATAAATTATTTTAATTTGTTAAATGTTGTTGACGTTAAATATTCAATAACAATCTTAAAGATACATCATAACTATTTTTTTCACCAATGTGCCAATGTTTATTAATAGCTAGTACTATATAACTAACGAATTAGTTTTACCTACTATTAGTAAACTAAGAAAACATGGCAGTACCTATGCGTTTATCTAAGACGAGATAACTACAATTTAACTAAAATCAACTTTGCGTCAACACGTTCTTTTCCTGCTATATAGAGCTGTATAGGTTTTTTAGCTTCTGAATCTTCCGTGTTCCTATTTGTATTACAAAACCTAAGAGCAATAAGGATTTGTCTTAATTTCGATGTTTTCATAGTCGTTTAATTTAGTATTTTGCCAATATACTGGATTATTGCAATTTCTTCGATTTTTTTCCAATTTTCTAATTCGCATACAAAGTGTTTGGTATTATTAAAATTCATATAAGAAGGAGTACCTATGATAATCTATTAAAAATACTGCTTTTGCGACAAAACTATCAAACCGAACGTAGCGTTACAGCAACCAGAGAAACCATATCAACACAATTTTCGTATTTTGCAGCATTACTTGATCTACTAGGAATAATTCTAGCATAGCCGCAACTCTAGACTGAAAATTATAAATTCAAAGTTTGGAAGCAATGGAAACCAAATTCCATGAAATATATGTACATCTGAGTTTGTTCTTAAACATTCTGTAAAATCCAAACATGCAGGGTATTCAATTTAAAATATAGAACTTGATGGAATTTCTGGTAAAACAGGAAACGCTAGAAGGCCCCAACATAAGTTGAAAAGTTTCAAATGTAGACTAGAGACCATATCCCAAGCATTATTCAAATAATGTTAAAATAACAAATAAGTGCCAGCACCTCATGTCTAAAACACCCGGTATACGGTTGTGCAATTATTTATTATTATAATGAATTTCCAACAGAAGTACTGTCACTCTTATTTGTGCATAAATGTCATCTAGCCAACAGCTTTAGACTAATAATGCTTACCAAGTTGTATTAAACTAAATAATTTAAAAATATAATGTCACTTCGTTGTTAAACAGTTGAAAAATAGTGGTTACAATAAAAGAGCTTTTAATGTTTCGTCTAAGGCGCTAAATTCACAATTCAAAGAACATACTTGCCATGTGTATTTTGGTTTAAGCAAGGCACTGCTGCATCTGTGAGTGGAGCCTAACTATTTCGATCACTTAAATATATTCTGAGAAACTTCTGGTTTCAAAACAATAGCCATACTGATAGAAACGTATTCTTAGAATATGAAATTAAATATTCTTACAAAATCCATGCTTTGACCAAGAAAATATATTTAGATGAATATATTAATATTATTAATTTTCATGAATAAAGTACATAAGTGTTTACTTTGATTATGTTTACAAAAAATATAAAATGGTAGCTCTAATTTTGAGTAAATAATAGTTTTAGTAGTATTTAGATTTTTTTAGTGCAACAAAATAAATCCGAAAAAATATGTTGCTTGGGGGAAAATCGCGTTTGTGCTATATTTTTGATATTTCTTACCAAAAAATTGCAACTTCAAAATTATACGAGCGCTAACCGCTATATAGGTATTCGGACGGGCAAAGTTTTTGTGACAAATAATTTTTTATTATTTATGCACACATTTTCTTGTTACCTGACTTATTTTTTTTTATCAAGTGAATTAGTATGTGATTTGTACTATTGCTTTGATATGTTCGCAAATTTTAATATTTGCCGTACTGTAACTGTAACTGTTGTTTCATTGAGCATTAAATTTTCGAACGATGTAAGCGCTATATATTTAAAAATGTTTGTTGCTAAAAAAGTTAAATTGTTGTGATTTGCCATTTGGTAAAGTAATAATGGCACAGTGATTAACAACATCTTTAACAGTTTGCGAATTAATTATTAAACAGTTCAAAGTAAGCAAATTGATGTCTTAAATAGCGTCTGTTCTGGAAATATCAAAATCAATTGGTGGGAGCCTTATTAAGATACATAGGAAAAGTGGTAGTTTAAATATTCTGTTTGACTAAATCGTTTAAATGCATAAAGTTGATACAATATTGTGTTGTAAATTGAAAATATATTTCTTTTGGTGCAGCACTCCCACAACCTGCGGAACAAGAGTACGAGGATGAAGATGAAGAAGAAGAATACGATGATAATGAACCAGAATGGATTTGTCCAGACGAATGCATCCAATTTTTACAACATAGACAACCGCCTGCTTACCGTCAACCCATGCAGTATTGTCAAGGACAGGTAAATTACGTATGTTATACCATTATTTGATTAAATTAAGCGTAACTGGCCACAACAACTGGCCTAACTACACATATAGGTGTTTATTACAATTCTGTAAGTTATCATTTGAAGCAAAAAAAAACAAGCGAAAAAACTCAAACAGGAATAACAGCCACAACTGTTCAATAGAAACTGCACCAATTAAATTATAATTGACTTTTTGTTTTACCTTGCTCAGTTCATGTTGTATAATATTCGCTTGCCATATTAACTAACTAAGTATAAGTAACCACAATTTCAGAAAAATTGAAAACCATAATAGATGCGACAACAAACACTAAAACATATTGGCAGTTTTGCTTAAGCTGTGCCACAGAATAATTTTGAGAGAAGGTTAAATAATACTTTCCTTTTTGGGTACCCACCATATCGGTATTTTTCTTTTAACATTGGCTTTTCACCACTAGATGATACATCGTTATATTGAACTAATAATAAAATATATCTTGTACGATGTAATCTGCGTTGTTGTCCAATCAATAGTTGATGGACAAAATATAATCTACTCCAAAGGATTTGAATTAGTATTGTTTACCACGCAATCATATGAAACAATATTTCTTAACGCATTGGAATGCGATACTCTAATAAATAGGTGCAGAAAACTGCCTAATTATCGGTATGGAGTAAAACCCATCTTAAAAGAGATACATACGTACAGCGTGTCCACAAAGTATGGAATAAATTCATTTTTTGCGAAACAAACAATTTTAACGAAATTTGCCGAAACAGGTCGATTTTTGATTTTAGTTACATAACACACTTAACCCAAAATAAAACTTTCTACACTATGGTTCTAAATTATAAAACATAATAGTAATCAGAATTTTCCCTAAAAACTAACTACATAGCCTACAAAATCAGAAGAAAAATGCCACGTTGGTAATGTGGATGCTAGACCCTCTTTTAAACCAATCAAAATTCAGTGCAAAATGCGTAACAACAAATAACAAACTGGAAAATCAATATATGTATAACATAAAATAAAAGAAAACTAGTATAACAAAACAGTGTTATACTGTACAGATTTTAATTCAAAACATCTCGTGATAATTATTAAACCGTACAAAGTTACCAACAACGCCCATCACTCATACTGCAACATGCTAAACAAACTTTTGTACGTCAGTGTATAGTGAAATACATGAAAACTAGTGTATATACTCAAAGTTACCAAAGCAGTGAGACCAACTGCTTTAATTAATTTATTCCCCACTACAATTAATCTTGGAAGTTTTGATGCAACTTTATGGTTACAACAGGATGGTGCACCTCCGTATTATGTTGTAGATGCTTTGCTAGACGAAATTTTTCTAAACAGATAGATTGGTAGACGTGGAGACGTGAATTGCCACCGAGGTCGCCAGATCCGGTCATGTATCTGTTATCATTAGCTATCAATAAAATTGATGAATAAGATAAGTTGCTTACTTTTTTGCAATTGATAAGAAATAGTTGTTAGCACGTATCTTTCAAATTCTGTCCGCTGGACCCCAAATATCTATCTTTTTGGAATCAGCTTATTAATAATAATCTAAAAGTGTCACCAAATACAGGGTGTTGTATTTAAAAAATATACCGATGACGTCATCACATTAATGTGGATCACCTTGTACAATGAATTTTTGTTGTCGAATGTAGTACATTCAAATTAAAAATCGACGTGTTTCAGGTTTTTTTTAATGGCTTGTGCTTTAAGAAATATCGAATTTATTCCATACTTTACGAACACACTGTATATGTAATTATAATAACTAACGCTTCAGTTACATATTTCATCTATATCCATATTCCATTTTGTAGTACACACAAACGGCAATACTTGACTACTACTACAACTATACACTTGAATTTATATTATAGGAGTAATAAAAATGCTTATAAATACGCAGACATGGACATATAGTATAACCTCTGCAAGCACAATAAGAAATCGATTACAATTGCCTTATGTACTAATGGCGAACTAACTAATCATTCACAGCGATTCAACTCCAAATACTTTCGACTATACATCGTGATAATCGAAAATCCAAAGAGCCAAAAACATAACCGAACGATAACGATAGTGTATCTGATGTATAAATCAACGACTTTAATAAATGTTAAAAATTAGTCGAAAACCGGAAAAAATATTCTTGAATTGAATTCACTTTAATAACAATTTTTGTGTTTACTTGCTAGTTTCATATTTTTTTATTATACTTTATAGAAATTCTTGAGATTCTCGACTTCGTTGCAAAATTTTTTAAAATCCGTATTTTTGATAGTGTAGTGCAGGCAGATCTGGTATATATGCAGACTGTCTCTGATGCTATTTTCAGTATGCAAACCTCCTTTATTGTAGAAGATACATTCTGGGACAAGTCAGATAAATTAGTCTTCCACATTAGAAGACTTATCAGCCGCTTTTAAATTTATAAAATTCCACGTACTTCAGGGTAGTTGTAGCAAGAATAGTAAAAATGTATATTTCCCTTATCTAACCATAACTCAATTATTGTAAGTTATACGTCATTTTCTATTGTACTTAGTTTTAAGCTATTTTTTATACATCATTCTCCTCGTTTTGAATATCAGTCGGTCAATTTGATTTTCCCTATGGAACGCAAAAAGTGAATGTATTTGTCTCCTCTTTATAATATTTGTACCATATGTATATCTTGGTGTTCGAATGCGGAAGACTCACCTAATAGAGCCACACTATATTTCATACAATAAACGAGATATGTTTTATCTTAGTTTCAACAATAAAACGGTGTTAGGTACTTTTCAGTTGAATTTTCCAACGCGCCTTAAACGTACACATAAAAGACGTAGAAAATGGAAGAAGTAGAAAATTTAATTTGAAAAATTACTTCTAAATTTGGCACAACCTTTTTGGACAAAATAAAACGAAAGAAAATCTCATTATTCCCACGTTACATACACTACAGTAAGATACTTGATTTGATTATGATTTAATATATTAAGATAATGAAAGCCAAATTCTCGCTATTGTTGCTATTATCTTGCAAATTTTCGTTACTACTGCCACGTTTGTCAAGCTAATCATAATAAGAGCTACAGTTAGAAGTAATATCACTATTTAAGTTTGTGTGGTATATACCTATAAGTGATTTAAAATAGAAGAAATGTTTGTTTATATTCTATATACAGGGTGTAGATAAAGTCTGGAACAAAATTAATATTTCCGTTATCTTCGGCTTGATGGAAAAAACCCTGAAACAGGTCGATTTTGCTTTTATCCCGTGCACTTTATAACATCGTAAATTTGATTCTGTCGTCATCTGGTTGCGCGCGGGCGTGACGTCATCAGTTTTTTCAAATGGTAACCCGCCACATTTATTACCCTTTGTCGTTAGGTATTCCATTGTGCATGCAACGGTATAAAAAGTTTGGTACCTCACATAACCATTTTTGGGAGAAAAATGCTTTCGAATTTCAAAAAATTAAAATGTTATTTCTAATGAAAAACTAATCAAAAATTATTTTAAAAAATCAGATAAATTATAATCCGAGGTTTATCTTGGCTTGTTGTCAAATAAGACACCAAAAAAATGTCAACAGAAGTGTTCAAATTGTCCACTATTGGCCATTTGACACTGGCCGAGAAGGACGTACACGTTTTCTACGACACGTCATATTGACAGTTAATTACTTGGTGTTTAAACTTATCCATTCACAATACTTGCTGCATTGGTAGTGTTGAACGTGCATTGCGAAAATGGCGAATTTGAGCGAAAAACGGATTCAAATTCTCATTATTGTTGGTTGTGGTGATAAAATACGTAGCCATGAAGAAGTCTGTCAGTTTTTCAATGCAGAAAATCCAAACCGCGCACTGATTTCGCGGTCAACGATGAGAAAAATTGTCGCAAAATTTGCTGAAACTGGTAGTGTAAAAGACAGGGCTCGTCAAGGTCGACGAAAAATTGAGGAAGATAGAAGGCTCAATATTCTCTTGGAAGTTCAGGACAACCGCCACACTTCAACAAGGAACATTGCCAGGGATCATGCAGTCGATTTTACCACGGTAGCCAAATTGCTGAAGAAGGAAAACTTCATCCGTACAAAATCAATCGGGTTCAGGAACTGAATGAAGATGACTTCGACCGCCGACTCGAGTTCTATGAACAAATCATGCTACGATGCGATGAGAATCCCGGATTTGTCGACAATGTGGTTTTTAGTGACGAAGCAACTTTTACCTTGAATGGTGAAGTGAATCGCCACAATTGTAGGTACTGGTCGGGTGAAAATCCTCGATGGGTTCGAGAGGAGCACACCCAACACCGGCAAAAAGTTAATGTATGGACGGGAATAGTGGGAGATCGCATTGTGGGGCCTTTCTTTCTGGACAGAAATTTAAACGCTGAAACATACTTACATTTCCTAAGATTTGCGCTAGTGCCAACATTGGTAGAATTATTTCCGGATGAAAACACCCCCGACAAGCCTCACCCCAGAATCTGGTTTCAACAAGATGGAGCACCTCCACATTTTGGCTGGCATGTTCGGAGTTACCGCGACGAAATTTTCCCCAGGAGATGGATCGGAGAAAGGGGAACAATTGAATGGCCTGCCCGTTCGCCAGATCTCACACCACTTGATTTTTTTCTATGGGGTCATGTGAAATCAAAGGTGTACACCAATAAGCCAAATAAGTTGGATGATCTGAAACATCGTATCCGCGAGGAAATGCGAAATATTGGTGCAGAGACAATACGACATGTCGTAGAAAGCGTGTACGTCCGCCTCGGTCAGTGTAAAATGGCCAATGGTGGACAATTTGAACACTTCCGTTGACATTTTTTTGTGTCTTGTTTGACGACAATCCAAGACAAACCTCGGATTATAATTTATCTGATTTTTTAAAATAATTTTTGATTAGTTTTTCATTAGAAATAACATGTTAATTTTTTGAAATTGAAAGCATTTTTCTCCCAAAAATTGTTATGTAAGGTACCAAACTTTTTAACCGTTGCATGCACAATGGAATACCTAACGACAAGGGGTAATAAATGTGGCGGGTTACCATTTGTAAAAACTGATGATGTCACGCCCGCGCGCAACCAGATGACGACAGAATCAAATTTACGATGTTATAAAGTGCACGGGATAAAAACAAAATCGACCTGTTTCAGGGTATTTCCACCAAACCGAAGATAACAGAAATATTAATTTTGTTCCAGACTTTATCTACACCCTGTATATGTACATTATATCAACTAATTACGTGTTTTCAGTTAATATTGTAAATAAAACTAACAGTGGTGGCATGCGAAACCGTATTAGAAATACATATATTAGAACTAACCTATTCTACAGAATGTAGGCGCATACATATGTGGCATTTCAAATTTTGTAATGATAGTTATGAATTAGACAATATTGTTTTGGTATTTATTTATTGATATTTATTAAGTTAAAATATAACACAAATATCAACAGGACATAATTAAAATTGTAACGTATAAGAAATGTGATATAAAAGTAGGATATAAAATCATAACATTATAAATTCCACATTTTGGCCTTTTATTGGACACATTTCATTTAAACTACGAAAAAATCAGTTGCATAAGAACACTAGAAAATATAATTATCTGTTTTGATTAAAAAAATATCCGTTTCTTACTACGCTTAAAAATGCTTGCTTGCTCGATCACTCAGAAAATATTACAGGAGAAAATGTATAGAGAAAACACTTCCTTATGATATTACTACCATATTAAGTGGATGTTAGAATACGTAAGAGTGAATACTACGTATGTATGTACGACCGTTCAGTTATTTAATATTTCAATACGAATACATACAGTAAGAAATAAATAAGACTTCATTGATTTCATTATACTCGTATTATAGTGTAATAATAAATGTATGTGCCTGATGGAGTATACATTTTTTATAAAATGGAAAGGTTTATGTTTAACCTTTAAACAACTTAATGTTTAATTAATTTAACATTAACTCACAGTAGTTAAATTTAAACTACTCCTATTTGTTGAGTCTGATATTTTAAAATTCTATATGCCAAGCAGTTCAATTCCTTGTCACTAGATGGTATCCGCTGCTGCAATTTCGTGATTACCGTATCTAAATGAGAAGCTAAATATAAGTTTACATTAATTCAATTTGTCTTATGTTTTTGCTTGAAATAAAGTTCATTAAAGCTTCCTCTACATTACATTTAACTAATGCAATTTTTTAAATTGTCAAAAGCAGTTACCCAAATGGCGATATATTTGTATGGTACTTAATGCCATATATTTTTTCTTAATCGGTATTTTTGACGCAAATTTATTAAAATTTCAGCGTATTTTGTGAATTACAAAGACGATTATGACTTTTTACAATAACTGGAGTAGTAGATGAAACAGCTTTAAGAGCCGATATTCATTTAATTGACTGTAGTAGCTTGTGATTGCTATCATCGAAAGTTTAGATGTTTTGGTGTAAATATTACTTCAAAATGTATATACAGGGTGACACAGAAAAAACTACAATGCATAGCAACATGTGATCGAGGACCAAGAAATAACAAAAAAAGTTCCTATACACACATGTCCGACTGCTTGTTGTTTTCAAGTTACAAGCTGTTTTTCATGTTGTTCTTGTTTTTTACTTTTACCTAGGCAAAACTTTCTGCTATTAATTTTGTTTACCGATAAAGCAGGTTTCAGTCGTAATGGCATTTTGAATATTCACAATGTGCATTTTTGGAGCGATGAAAACCCTCAACAGAACGTAATACGGAATCACTAGCATGAGTTTTTCTTTAATATGTGGGCAGGTATAATCGACAATTATCTAATTGGTCCATTTCGAATGCCTAGACGATTGACGGGCGAACTTTTTTGGAAAATAAACTGAATACTTTATTAGATGTTCCATTGAATATTATAAGAAGAATGTACTACATGCATGACGGAGCGCCAGGTAATTATTCTAGGAGAATAAGGGAATTTCTGCAACGAAAAGTTGGAAATAGGTGGATTGGTCGTGGGGGACCTATACCATGGCCAGCTCGTAGTCCCGACCTTAATCTCCTCGATTTTTCATTTCGGGGATTTATGAAATGTGAAGTGTATTATATAGTGAAGATCAATTATGGAACAGAATTCCGAAGTCTGATGATAGATTTCGTAATAGTGCTAACATGTTTGAAAGATGCCGTCAGTCATTAACAGAAAGATTGGAAATGTGTATTCAGGAACAAGGTCACCGAATTGAACACCTTATGTAGAACTAATATGTATCGTACATTTTTTAATGTTGTTTTGTTTAATAAAAGCCTTTTAACTTCAACAGCTTCTAACTTGAAAACAAAAAGCAATCGGACATGTGTGTATAGCAACTATTTTTGTTATTTCTTGGTGCTCTATCACATGCTGCTATGCATTGCAGTTTTTTCTATGTCACCCTGTATAAAGAAAGCTGCGTCCTATTCCTCAATTTCTCGTGCTTAGACGGTAAAATATATCGCATTGAGATTTTACTAACACACACAGCGTGTCCGTTTAGCGCATCGACGCAAGCTAGCGCTTTTACGGGAGTTTTGATGGAAACAAAATAGTGAGTACTTCCTAACCAATAATAGACGTAAGTACAGCGTAAAGTTATTCTCAATTCTATAGTACGTTTGCTGGTAGCGCTCTATAATACAAATTCGTTATTGTAAATGAATCTAGATTACTCTCCTTTAGTATTCTTTATAACTTTAACTATAATTATTTTTTAGATGTAATACAATTTAATTTACACAAAGTGTATGCCTACTTTGTTATACAAAAAAGTCTTTTACTCACAAATAAATGTAAAACATTAAGCCTGATATATTTAAATGAGAGTTTTAACAATTATACATACATCAAGTAAGGAAAACTTTAAATATGTATTAATCAGAAAATATAAAATGTTCACATAAATTAAAACAGTTTTGAAATGATCGAACGCTTAACGTTTCGGTCAATACATAAAAGCTCTCTGTCATAATTGCGTTGTACCTTTTGACTTTTTTTTTAATGTGTGGTGGGTGCTTAGTTGCAGTGACTCCGTAAGCTGTATTACTTGTCTGGCTATCACCGCAACTCTTGCGGTGTAGTTTAGTGTGTGTAAGTTGTGTTTAAATGGCTTTGTGACAGCATCATATCGCCTTTTATGATGCCGCGCTGTTAATCACTTTGCTCCCAACAGCGAATGGCAAGTCAATCCGGGATTAAACTCTCTGAAAAAATGTCACCGTCCCTCCAGAGAATTGAACCCCGGCACCTATCGTCCTCTCAGAACAATAGTCAGCCGCCTAACCACTGCGGCCATCGACCCGTAACTCTTACTTGTTTTATTCTTGGCTTATACTTACAATTTAACATATTCCACTATGGAAGGCAAGTGAGATCCCTAATATACAACAGATTATTCAGTAATTCATCTCCTCTCCCCATTTGCAGGGATTGATTAATAACGACACAGTAGTATGAAACTTTGTATAGCACAATACGTTCATACTCGCTATTCGTTTCGTGAAAGAGCAAAAAATATCAGGAACCGAACAACTTCATCCACTTATTTGTATCGTACTACCGTATGCGTAAATTGAACGCTAGTTCCAATAGGCACACAATTGCTCATTACAGGAAGTATTTAGGGTTTAGTTTAAATTTTTCTTTAGGCTCGATAGTAACTGTAAAAATTATCTTTTGAATTTATAATAATTTAGTTTATTTCAATTATTCGAATTAATAAGTAATGCCAAAAGATTATTACACGTTTATATAAAAACGCTCAATTATAGTTTAATAATACAGTGCAATTTTGCATGGCTTTTAGAAGACCACGCATGCGTTTATCGGTCACGGCGACTTTTTCTATAATAATTAATCCAGATATCCGTAGAAGAATTACATTACATTCCGTTATAAAGAAACTATCAGTATGGAATACAAAAATTGTATTGATGCTTTTATATTTTACTCTAAATTTGAGTTTTAAATTTAAAGAACATATTTATATAATTTCAAACGTACTAACGGCGACTCAGTTGTGTTAACCTTGAAGCAAATAATTATATAATCTCTTTCGAAGACAATCTACATACAGAAATTGATAGTTCCTTTCAATTTATACCTACATAATTACTTGCGTGTATGTATGAATGTATCAAGCGATTATTATTTCAATTAATGTTCTGCTTATCAAGGTTATTAGTGTAAAAGGCGTGTAATATCTAATGAAGCCAAATTCTATTTTTTAATCATAGTAATTTGCTGTATAATATTTGAATATTATGTCATAATTCAAAAACAAAACAAGTGATTGCCAAACTTTTATGAAGTGCATACAGTGTATATGTATTATAATATGTGTTTTAAATTTTTTGTAATACGTTTGATTTATTATGTTACCGCATTTGTTTCTAAATTAATGTTGCAGCGCAGCTCAAGCAAAATTGTTTCAACTAAGAAAATAATTTGCCATCTGGCAGAAGGCTAAAATTTTAAAACAATGTTTAGAATAACTTAGAAGAACTTGGAGCTACTTTCAACATTTTAAATTTCAAAACAGGGAGGGCAAAATTTCGCTTATGTCAACAACAATCTAAAATTGAATTTGCAAACGGGAAACTATTTGCTCCTACGAACGGAACGAACGAAAATTTAGAACTGCTTGGAGGAAATTAAAAATACTTTTCAACACATTTCGGTGACGCAATAGATTACAGCTGTTTGTGCTCTGATAGTACAAAAAGTATACACTCTCTGTTTAATAAGCAAAAATGAATAATGTTATGTTTAACAAATTTTGAACATCTTTATCGGACGACTTGGAACACGTCTTGCTCGCAAATTTTTAGTAATTCTAACGCTCCAAAAGGCAGATGCTTTCTTGCAATTTGTGATGTTGTTCGGTGCAATTATATCATTGGATCGGAGGAAACAATTAGCATGTGAATTAGATCCAGATTAATTACCATTCTGTAAAAGTATATCTACAACGAAATATTATACAGTAATATAGTATTTATTGCTCACTTTTGAACTTCTTCTGATAGTTGAGCTATTAGCACTAGAAGACACTTTATTGCAAATGACACATGGCTTAACGTTTTACACACTAGATGATATACCTTGCCACCAATGTACAATTTGTCATACGATTGTGTTGTTCCTTTCCTGTTAGCATCAAATTTTTCAGGATCAACTGCATAGCCAGACGAAATACATACATATAAGATAATACCAAGTATTTTTAATAAATTTGTGTCCACACTCGTTATTTTCGACACTATACCTTTGCCTTTAATAACTCGATCGATTTTTACGCCAATTTCAAACTTTAGTTTGAGACTCCTTATCTCTCTTCAACCAAAGATGTTTGATTTGATATCAATCTTTTAATTGTTGCAGTGATTCGAGTATGTAAACGAAAGGTGTCAGCGGGCCTAGGCTTTTCGGTTATTTACTAAATATTTAGCAGATTTTTTTCAATAAAATCCTGTTTTGTTGACATTCTCCAAGCGCTTTTTAAAAATCATCTTTTCAATTGTTCCTTTCAAAATTCCTTCGTTTATGGATAATGTTTTTGCCTTGGATATTCAATTCACTTATGTTAGCACATTGAACTTTAGCTAATTTCATATTTATTCCAAATATCTAGTAGTACAAATAGTATCGCTTAGCTGATAGAATACACTGATTAGGCATCCTTCAAAACTCGTTAAGTTAGTAAGTTTTTAGCATTTCTGAAATAATCGGAAAAATAATAATAGAAAAGAATTGAATGTTGTCATATTTCGGCAATATTTTCCAATTTGTTGTTTTAATTCGACTTCTATATTTTATATGCTCAATAGAAAGGCCTTTTATTGCACTTTATGTTTTGTTCAGCATTCGCTATGCTTAAACCCAACAGTTTTGCAGATATGTAGGAATAATTCAAACGTTATCATTTAAGTCTGATACACGTCACATTACATACACTGTTGGGCTTATGCCCTAGCAAATGTTTAATGGAAAGTGATAAGCTAATAAACATGCCTATCTTTACCGTGCATATTTACCTAAATTAAGTCCTCTTTTTTTTTAAATTTGGGGCTTCATAAAAATAAAGTTTACGAGCAATCTGTTATAACAAGAGATGACACGATAAAGGAGTTATGCTTTTCAGATTATTATCTTAAAACAAATTAGGCAAACAAACAATCTCACAGCAGAGAGAGGAATAAAGTGTCTGCAAACAGAGGGCATCTTTGAACATGTCTTATAAGATTTTCGTTGTATTGTTCAAAATGTCAATAGCAAATAGGCCATTACAGGTCGACCAGAATGCCGTGGCAGTGATCCATTATTAATGTAAGAATATAACAAGCGTGAACCATTAGATCCACCTATTACATCAGCGCGCCAATCACAGCTGAGTGCTGCTTTTACTCAACTTATCTGATTTAAGCGAAACTGCCACGAGATTCTAGTCGACCTATACTTCTCTTATAGAGGCATTTGGATAAGTATCTGAATATCATAGAATGTTCATTTTAGTTTCCTAATTATTAGCCGACGGTTTTGCTTTTTTTGATGTAAACAAACCATACTGTTGTAAACTTTTCAATAAATTATTGGTTGTGTACTGTTTACTTTAATTGTAGTGGTAAAAAATATCGTTAGTGTCTGGATTATTATCTTTAGTTTGACAATACCCCAAAATAATTTATTTGCCACGATGCACTACCGCAAATATGCTGCAAACGCGTATTTGAATCAATAAGTTTAAAATTGTTTTTGATACCGTTACTATCAAATTTCGTAACCGAAATGACCTTATGTTGTAAACCATCCAGTGTAATGTAGCAAAACACTATATTGCGAAAATCCTTAAGACAAACTGAGTTTGATTATGAATCAAAATATATGGTATTCCAATTAATTTAAGAAAGTTGGTATCATTCTTCGGTGAACTGAAAGTGACTAAACATCCTAAACATTTTAGATGCAAATGCACTTATCACAGATTTTTGTATTTTAATATTTTATAATGTTCTACATCCAATAGACACGCATCAATAATTTTCCGATACATATTACGTTTGTCTCGCAGATTACCATATGAAAGGTTTGTCAAACATTTTGTAAATTCTTTCGGTCCGTCACCATATTTCCGGAAATTTTAGAATAAACTAATTGATCATAGTGAAACGAAATCGAGTTTCGCTGGCCTAAATATAGTTTTCTCAATTTATTCAAAGAAATACATGTCATCATTTTGTGTACTAATATACATACTATATTATGTACTTAACGTATTTGATCATCTTAATTTATAAAAATCTATCTACATATTCATAAATTCTGTTTAAAAAAGTTGAATTTGGTTTAGAGAATCGTTATTGAGTAGACATGGGTGAACTTTAGACAACTATATAACAAAATGTATTGAACTAATGCATTTCATATTTCATTATGATATTTAGCACTCTTCTTCTGCACTGTGTATGTAAAGCAAATATACTTTTTTCGGTTTTTAAACACAGAGGTTACAGAGAGTTTCAAATGTTGTGCAACTACACAATATCAGCTGTGCGTATGCAAAATTTCATTCGTCTCTTTTACTCCTACGTGACGTAATATCACTATAAAGTAAGATCGGTATCTGTCACTGTTTTCGTTAATTGCGAATAACTCAGAAAGAATGGTATTAGATATAGATGAAATATGTGTAAAATTTATCATAGAAGCTGAATTTGTAATTTATTTTATAGCATGCTATTTAAAAAAATCGAAGTTGATGCTCACTGCCGGTTAACCGGAAATGATATTTATTCAAAAATATTTTCGCGTGATACTTTATATTTAACTATATCCAACTGCAAAATTTTGTTTTAAAATTTCGGTCCGTTTGTGTAATACTTTTAATAGGCCATTCTTAGCAATCATCCTGTATTTATACAGAGTATATTAATTAACGAAACATCTTGAATAACTTAGCAGTATCTCCTATGAAAATACTATGACAAGTCAAGGTTTATTTCTTGGCAGAAGTAAGATCAGTATCTATAACTCTTTTTCTTTAATTACGAATAAGAAGGAATGGTATTTAGGTATAGCATATGATACATGAAAAATGTGTTTATCATAGAAGCTGACTTTGTAATTTATTTTATAGCATGCTATTTAAAAAATCGATGTTGTCCACTTCCGGTTAACGGGAAGTAACATTTATTCAAAAATATTTTCACGTGATAGCTCATATTCAAGCATATCCAACCGCAAAATTTTGTTTTAAAATTTCGTTCCACTTGTGTAATACTTTTAATATGCCATTCTTACCAATCATTCTGTATATAAAATAACATAATTTTCCCAAAACTAGTGTTAGTTAGTGTATTGTTTTTATTGGGGAAGCCATCCTTAACGGCTCATGATCTTTAAAATATACATATTGAATTAGTTATTTATCTGTATAATATACCATACTTTTATGTAGAATTTAATTTAATTGTAAAGAAAAAGCTCTACATGTTAATTCAATTACACTTCAGGTTGACATAAGCACTCTATAAACACTTCTTTAAGACAGCGCACTTCATTAAAATTTTTTGCATATTTGTGACAAACTGTTACGGAAGTGTCATAGTTATTATAACGTATTTGTTTTATGTTTAATGATAGAACGTCCAAGCCTTTGTCCTGGCAGAAGGTCAGCTGTACACGGCGTTTGGGTCTGCTGGAAGGACCACTTCATATCTAAACTCACACATTTTTAGGGCCTGCTGGAAGGACAAACTGTCCTGCCGGCAGACCCATTGAACGTTCTATCATTAACACAGAAGTGATGTCAATCGTATATAATTTTTGTATCGATATAATTTTAAAACTATTATATATTATTTGTTGCAAGTTAATATCATAACGCATTCAAAAGTTATTGAGTTTGGACCATTAAAAGATCATTTTGTTCCACTGTACTGCAACCGCTTTGTAGCGCGTCCTATATCCGATGAAATTATTATAATTACCCATTAAACAAATGCGAAAAATATACTTACATTCCCATTTATCGCTGCGTCCGCCAGGAGACTGTGTGTATTTAGTTTAATTATTTTGTAGATTTATCTAGCATCATTCTTAGCTTGTGAAATGTTACTTCTTTTAACCGTTTAGTATTGAAAAATAAAAAAGTACTTCTTTTCATTCATACTTCTTCAAATAAATCTTTTATTTATTGAGATGATACGTCTTAACATTTCCTGTTTGATTACATTTTCATGAATTAGAGCATATTGCAACTAAACTGGTATGTTTTTAAGTTTTTTGAGATATTTTTAAAGTTATACTGCTCAATTAATTTAGATACATGTTTCAGTAATTGGGAGGGTGCACATAACTTTCTGTTTTCTATATCCTGAAGCAAAATCTCTATAATGATTTAAATATATAAAATTGCACGATTTTTGTTATACATACAACTCTGGCATTCTAAATTAAATCCATTTGTAAAGAAACATACATATAAAGACACAATGGTCTTGATTACCACTTCCATCAATTTATAAAAAGGCCTTTATGTAAATAAAACCTCTTTTGTTAATGTGATGGATATATGATAAAACTAATTAGACTTGAAAATTGACTGCGGTTTGGAAAGATAGTCTATTGTGACTGACTACTAAAGCTACTAAAACTAGCATAAAATGACTCAGTAAAAAAATGGGAAAAACTACGTTACATTTTACAAAATTAAAACTTGGCTAGTGCATAAAGTTCCAAGCTTACTTTTTCCAGTATCAATTCAACACATTAGCAGCAATGTTTTCTTACATGACGAAATTACATTTTCTTGTAATTTTATTTTGTATTAACTATTGACTTTTACGTTATAGTAGTAGTAATAGGTTCAAATAAATAATAATTGTCATAGAAGCAAATATTTTATACTTTTTCTTAATCCTTAAAGTAAGGCTAAATAATATTTTTGTTGGCAGAAAACAGCGGTTGTTTTGCGGCTAGTTTAAGTCTTGTTGCGTTTAAAATATATAAAACATCTAGCTATGAAGTTTGTATATTAATTCAATTCAATTCAAGATCAGACAATTCCTAATATCTGTATAATATTAAAGTCTATCTATCATCTTTTTTTTTCAGGGTCAAATTCGCCAGGATATACCGCAATATTATCCAGGATATCAGGTACCACCTCCGATGTATAAACAGTACAATGCACGCTATGGTCCTAGAGATGCATATGTTTCCTCTAGGTACCCATATCAACCTCCACCACAACAATATTACCAGAAAGTTACTCGAACTGTTCATAGAGGTAGTCCTGTTCGAGCTGTTGATTATTCAACTCCGTCTCCACCACAAAGGCAAATGAGTCCCACGCAACGTCCATTAAATCAAGACGTTGCTGTTAAAGTTTCGTATTCTCAATTACCGGCAAATAATTCTCCTGGAGTATCACCAAAACCAACAGTCACTCCAATTGTTGGTCCAGTTTCAGCGCGTGTATCTAAAAATGAAAATTTGCCTCAACGTGAACAAGTAACCAGCCCTAAAGAATGTGTGCCGAGTTGTCCTGCTAATAAAAGTAATATTCGCAAATTGTCTGCAACAGTGGCTCCAGTGTCGGCACAGAAACCAGCGCCATATTCACCAACGCCCGAGAAAGATGAAGTTGCGAAAACTGGTTCTAAAAAATGTATCGCCAAGTGCGCTAAAAATCTGGCCAACCCGCAGAAACAGCAGCCTTCGGCAAAAGACAAATCTCGCCCCGTTGCTCTCATGCCCAAAGGAGCAATTCCAGTTGAACCCAGGGATGTGCTGCAAGTAGAAGAAGCTCCTAAACAACAGCAGATGGTACCAGATTCAGTAATGTCAGTTGAAACGAGTAAACGCAAAAATAATAAAAATATATAAGATTAAAACAAATTATTCGTTGCATTGCACACTGTATTTGAACATATATCTATAATACTTTATACACATTTAAAGTTTCTTAGTATCTAGGATAATATATGATCTCGTGCAAATGAATAGGCGATGGTGGATAAATAAACCGTGCACAATCATTTTAACATTCGCCTAGGTGTCTACTACACCTCTAGCACTGTATCGCAGATAAGGAAGGGTGCAATATATGCAAGTGAGATCACACAAACTACTTGATCACTTACCTAAATAATTATCTAAGGGCAACAATAATTAAAATAAAATATTATTCAACTATTATTAGATAACTAATGACGACTTTATACAATGATACTGATGAAAATACGATACACGTCTGAGAGATGACACCAGTCACTCAGTCGCTCCCTAGACGCTCCAACATAAATAGTTAAGTTATACATTTATACTACGGGTTTCTTCAATTTGTTGATAGCATTTGATAGATGAAGAATTTCTGTGTTGAGTTGGTGTACAAGGGATTCCAATTTATCGACGGAATCTAACATTTCTACGCGCCCTGTGTGCGGGTTAAATCTAACTTCGAATGGTCGAGACATAGTGGATACCCAACGTCTAAATTTATCTTTTGCATCTTCAAAACTTTCGGCGACAAAATAAACCGGCTGATATTCTTGATCTTGGTAAGGTTGTATGGCCGTGGAAGCTGGTTCGAACGGTCTGTGTTCTGGTTTGTCGCTTAATGCGTGCAGAAGTTCACCGTATGCGCTGAGAAGGCCGGCTCCGTAAGCTTTCACTACACCTTTTTCTTTGCAGAGACCGAACTCGACAGTGAACCAGTAGACCTGAAACACCCCAATAAACACATTTATTATAATCTAGATATATTAAGCGTATAGTTTAAAGAGTGACGCAACGTGACCATGTACGCAATTAAAATTACTTAACACCTTTCTTTCTATATCCAACTGTATATACCAGGTTTGGCCGTGACACCGTGATCGCTATTCACGTAGTTTCATGTAACAGTAGAATTTCTTAAAATAAAATACGTACCGTAGATAGTTTTTCAATTTCTTCATCGGATGCGCCCAAGGATGCGAGACCTATTTCCTGAGAGAATTGTGCGAAGCTGGGATCTGCTAGAAGCGGCATATGCCCCAACAGTTCATGGATACAATCTCTGTAAAATTGAAGACAATCCGATATAGTTAAAATCCTCTTAAATTCAATCTGTTACGGTAATCCGACGTTTAAGGTAGACGAATAGGATGGATATTCTCGAATACAATATTCAGTAAATTAAAATCATATCGTGAATATTGGGGGATAATTTCAACTATATTACATAGTAATTGCTCTCGCGGAGTTACTTAATGGGTTCTGTAATTGAATCAGTTTCCCGGTTCTTTGATCGTTAACTGCTGAAATTGCGTATAGTACAAAAGGTACTTACGGTTCTGGAGTGTGGAATGGAGAGTTCACGTGACGGACGTACTGCGTACTCTGGAAAATGCGGAAAGCGAGAGATGCCAGGAAATCGCGAGATGTTAAGAGTCCAGCCGCTGGGCGTAAAGTAAAACCTGTTTGACCTTTTAAAAAGTTATTCATTTCTTCTAATTGTGGTAGATGTTCCGGGACAAATATGCCTGCTTCTTCTAATTTTGCAAAAGCTCTATTGTATTCCGAACAAGCATGTTTCGGCATTAATTCTTTAACAGTTTTGAAAACTGCTTGCCATGTTTTGTTTTCGGTTTCAGTGTAATCAATGTAAGGAATTGGATCACCGCTATAAATAAAAAATATAAGCAATTAAATTTACGTTAAATAACATTCGTACAATCTATGAATTTATAAGTTGTTAAGAAGCATTGCAATGACCAATTGATAACGAAAGTTTAGGACCATATTTGAAAGCGAAATGAAGAAAATAATTACGTGCTATATTTAATCAAATATTGTACTGCTGAAGCATTTTTAGTTATTTTACACATTGTGCTTCTTAAAATGTCTGTTCATTTTGTTGTATAAATTATGAAACCATACTTAAAAAATATGTCACCATTAAGACTTAAATTGCATTTTTGATTCAGGTTAAAATAAACAGTAGCTTATTTTATCCGGTCAGAAGTTTCAAATAAATTTCAGGAATTGCTATCTAAATATATATCATATAATTTGTGATACTTACTATTTATAAGCAAAAGCAACCTCAGCAATATATTTACGACGAGCTCTGTATTCTTTATCAGCAAATCCAGGGTGATTCATATCTAAATCTGGTTCATATTTAGTCATAAGGTGATTACAGTTGTCCAATTCACTTGCATGACGAGGAAACCATGGTGTCTTCACAGACATGTTATCTTCACCAAGTAAAGAAACGGTTGCCAACGATGAGGTTTGTCGCATGGATTTGATGAGTTGGAGCAAATTAGAACGAGTCATCTCTACCTTAACAAGCACATCCAACTGACTGGAATCTGGTTTGCTTGGACGTGTTTCTAAATGACAAATAGATCCAGAATATTTTTCAATAGTCTTCAGTACGCGGGAAAGAGAACTCATTCCTTCGCGTAAACGTAAGACGAGAGCAGCTTTTTGCAAAGCTTTATCGTCATCCGGATTTTCAGATGCAGCATTCTGTAAGATAACCTCTTCTTCTGTAAGACCGGCATCTGTGTAAAAAGTAAGTTTTTAGATCCTGTATAGAAAAAAATTAGGAGTACATAAATTTTATTCTACAATAAAGAATTTCTATTTTACGATCTCTTCTTATATTTCTATAGAGTAAATGTAAATCGCGTTCTTTGTGATAAATGGAGAGTGAAAATTGACTTTTGACGGAATAAAAGCCGGATGGTCTTTATGTGGCTTTTGAGTGAATCGATTCTTGTCACTTTACTAACAGCGTTATTATCCCCATTCGAAAGTATTATATATTTCTTTCGTTGATGTCATAGTGGCGCTTAACAGTCTCCGTAATCAAGTCCGAACATAAATGTGAAAAGTTAAAATTGTTAAATTCTAATCATTACTTTAAAACATTCGAGCCGCTTAAAATATCTCAATTCATGACATTCAAATTTGTATTTTAAATTAAGTGTGTTTTATGATTTTTTTGAGCTGGTTATTAATTCTTTCTGTTAGTTGTTTGAACTTTTCGAACTCACATTTATGTTTAATAATAATTACTTAAAAAACAATACTAGATTGAATAGCAATTATTATAGTATTTGCATGCGACTATGAATGAGAAATATTGCAAAAATTGGACAATACATCAACTTTTACTACTTACTAGTACCATTACTTCCATTTACTTTAGCAGTAATTTTGTCGATAAGTTCTTTTAACTATTGATTGAAGTATGATTTATTTGGAATTTGATTGAAAGTATGTTAGAGTTAATCCTAAACTATTAGACATAGATTTTGATTATTATACAAAAATATGTCAATGATTTCATTAATTCCTCATAAACATTAATATAGGTATATCTGACATTTCTTGTGTATATTTAATTGACGATTTAAATAGATTACATCTAAGACACGCAACCTGCGATTCACGTCAAAACAGCAAACCATGCAGTGTACAAACTGGATGTAACATTTACATGCAAAAAATCCAAAGTTGACAATTTCATTTCGCTCATACAATCATAAAATATGAAACGCAATAAACAACTAAGTGAGACATTTCTACAGTTGCAACTCTATTATGTTTACATCTAAAGTTACTGAAGGATAAAAATTACCTAGGAATTTAGAATATGACTACTTTATTGAACCTTTGTGTATAATCGAATGAGAAAAAAGAGCAGGAATAGCTAATACACATAAAATAATCTAAAAATATAGATATTAGAGCCCGTGAACAACCTCATAATTTTCGATTTAGAACATGGAAGTCGTTTTTTAAATTGTCGATATAGCTCCAATAGTAGTTGTTTTTTCTATCTTTTTTAAATACATTACATTCTAAGTCAGTATTTATCGTGTCTCGATCTTTTCTTAATTCTAAAAGTTGTATACATAAGTAAAAGGACGTATTAGTTAGCTACGCTACGTTTTTTCACCGAATACACAGCAACAGGTATTTTTGTACGTATTTCCCAAGTTTCAGCACGGTTATGCTACTTCAAAAATTTAAAATACATGCAGTTTACCTTGAAAATGCAAAATGTATAGGTATATCAAGTATAATAACGTTTTGTTAATTTTTTTATTAAAAGTTGTGTATTGTAACAAAATAATTGGAGAATTTTGCATAGAAACTGCCAAAATTTTGCCAATATGTATATAAAAGCTAAATTATTATTGATTTGCTTGTTTGGATGCTAAGAATGAATAAGAAAATATATTCAAATTAGAACTAAAAAATATTATTGATTAATAGCAATGTAAAATATATATATTGCAAAATTTAGTGTCAACATAGAATTAAATATTTACTAACCTGCACCCTCTTCTGTCTGCTGCTGTTCAACTTTTTGCACTGGCACATCATCAATTTCTGGCTCGCAACTGGAGTCTATAAAGTAACACAGACATCGAGCGTACAACATGCAGGTAACAAAATCAAATCATGCAAGATCGCATAAGCGATGAGCGTATATACATCGAACTTACCATTGGCGCGAAGACGGGCCTCATCCAATACGCTCTGTTTGGTTTGCTTCACGACGAGGGTTTCGAATCGAGCGTCGTCAACCAGGGAACGACGTCTTGCCGGATACCCATTCTGGAACAACAAAAGAACACGCTCGATGAAAGATTCTTTGTCTTAAGCATAGCAACGCTTAGAAGTTGGAGACACCGGATTCAGGAAATTGGGATCGTAATCGAATCTTTTGAAGTTTCGAGATAATTGCGGAAATTGTCGCGGAAAAATAATATCACCGCATTCTCTACAGCTTCTAAATCGTAATCCACTCTATTAAGATTTTATTCGCGAAAAAGGGTGTATATATGGCACAATGAACTCCGGAATTTGCTTTTAGCAAGGTCATATTTACGTATGTATAGTCAGGCTACTTATCGAGCGACACGAAACACCTTCACCTCGCTCGCATAAATATATATATAAAAAAAACTTGCGAGTAAAAAAAAAACCAAACAAAAAAACTAACGGCAGTATAAATTAATATGTATATATGTACATACGTGCCACGACAAATCTAACAGTATTAAATACGTTTTCCATTAGGTGACCTACACACTTTCTCAACACAGTGTCCACGACAGATGTTGATTCGAATGATTTACCAAATTCTATATATGTAATACTTCCGTACACATAAGTGAAAGTATATAATGCGTAACTCTTTGTTTGCAATTATGAAATATTTTGGATAGATACTCTTGTACTAGTCTTACAATAATAATAAAAAAACATAAAACTTGCCGTGATGCAATTTATTTGATGCAAGTTCGACGGTACGTGGTGCTAAAGTAGCGTAAAGCAGTAGACCACGGCAGATAAACTAAATGATTCTTTGTTCTTCGTTGTTGTTTAATGCAAGCTCGCGAAGTTCTCACCGAAAGTATTGAAGGCAGATTTAGATATGTATATATCATCACGTATACATATTTTTGCAATTTTCGATATATACCTATACATACTTAATTTGATAAAATCTGAAACCGTGAAGGTTAACACGTTTTCTTACACAGTAGCCGAGATTTACTACACACATAGGTTACACAACCTTTTGCAACTGCAATAAAGCGATCGAGGACGATCATTTAAATACTGTAATTTGCGTAAACACATTCGAAATTACCTTTAACATACGCTAACAAGATTTAGATACTTCGACTAAATTACCATCACTTTAAGTTTGCTTTTAAGTATATACAATAGTTAAAATTTACTTATCTCATTGCAACAACTAATGTGCCAAAAAGTCATGTGGTAATATACTGAGTTTTGCTTTGGTGAAAATCTTTTCTCTTCAAGCAATCCCTAACGCATTGGGAAAGTGGTTTTGACATTTATTTCGTTTCTAATACTACAATTTACACCTTGAACAAGTTTATTTTTTATAATTTGGAATAATGAGGGGGAATGACCGGATCTCATAATAACTTACAACGTTTATCTATGGTATTCTATTAATATGTAATTATCGTACCCGTTACTGACGTGAACAGGCTTTTTGTTTACTCATTTTTTTTATCATTGTTTACAAATATGAAGAGGTAATTGTTTTAGTCATATTAATCTTAAAAACTATGATCGAAATATTTCAAAAAATATTTCAAAAGTATTTTAGGTTTATTCATCTATTTTTTGGAAATTAGTTTAATCGAAATACTGGTTTAGTAAACAAAGTAAATTACTCAAAACAATACGTGTTTCCTATGATTGAAAAAAATTTAGTAATAAATATAATTTTAAAGCGGTAGTAATTAATATTTTGGAACACTTTTAGAAATATACCATTTTAAATATAATTTTCCGGCGAACGCTTAAATTAAATTAAAGATCCAAAAATTATGAAGCGTACTGGGGTGTAATACTATATATTTTGTGAAACTGTTTCATTACTCCCTTACCTCAATACTATAAGATTTCTTGATGGCAAACATTTCGCGATTCTTTTGTGCTGCTGCGACTGCGGCCATTGCGACGTTGGATCTTGGAGAATTTAACGCGAGGTAAGAAGTTGGGTATGCAGCGGAAAATATTCAGCCTGAAACCACTGGGATCACTGCTGGACAGTTGCGTCTGTCTTGATACCGGATGAGTCGACCACGATCAAGTTCCTGGTAACCGTCTGTCGATAAGGTTAACTACACACGCAGACTGTCAACGTAAAGAAGCAAACCAATGAGTGTCGGGGTTCATGGGGTACCGGTTTATGTAGTTGAACCCCTTCTCCGTGAGGTCCCCACGCTGCGCCGGATCCCTTCATTGTTGCGACAACGGCGCGTCACGCCTGCGTCACCGTTGCCCACTAGATGCTGGAATCCCCAAGGCTCCGGAGGATACCCGCCCGGAGAATGTGTCATCGAATTCAATCATTTAACAAGCTCATTCCTAGAAGATACTTAACTACACTCAGAAACTAGACTACCGCTCAAGAGTTCCATACATGACTACATACATATGTGATAACGAGAAAAAGAAACAGCAATTATTTATCAGAAAACAAGATATCTTAAAATTAAAAGCACCGTCTCGGCTACCGGCAACCTTGACCAGTCTCAAACACTTATTTTAGGTTGATTTTTATTACATTAGTATTATTTACATAGTTACATATGTCTAAAATTCTTAAGGTCATTTCCTTTTCCATGTAAATACAAAATATCAAAAGTTGTATAAGTTTGTGTAAGAGGTAATTCCCAAAAACCTTTACGATTTAATTGCGATTACAAGTAGACGTATTTATTATTTGTTATAATAAATATTTTTAGTTTAATTCTACGAGTATGTAATCAACATGTGAATATTATACATACAAATAAACATTTTCAAGAAAGGAAGGTCAAAAGTTCACTTGATTAAAACAAACTGATCTATCGGACTACAATTCTAAAGTAGAACATGTGTATTCCGACGAATCCCAGCGAATATGTTACAATACACGGAAATTCTAAAATTTCTAGATTTATAGAAAAAGTGATAAACGATTAAGTGATAACAGTTTATATTTTACAAAATAAATGTTTGCAACTTTAGGTAATTTTCAAAACTCTTTAAATTCTTGTATGATTGACTATGCACAGAACGTAGTACTATTATACGTTAGCTGCGAAATGCAAATACAATTTTTTATAGAAGCTAATTACAAGCAGATAAATTTCGTTTTTAATTAGTTAATACATTCGTGATGGGACCTAAATTAATTATGGGACGTGGATATCATAAAATGCATGTACTAACTATCCGATAAGTGACCAATCTTTCTTTAAGGGTGGGTTTATCAATGTGAGGATAAAAGTATTAGTTAAGTAATTGACAGGTATTGCTAACTGGCAAATAAAATTTAGCAACTACAATGCTTTATCTTCCAGATAACTTCTATTTAACACTCAATAAACGTTCCACTGTAATTATCTTACGAATAAAATTTTATCTGCAAGTTAATTTATTTATCCTCACATTGATAAACCCGCCCTAAAAGATATAAATATTTGTTATGTTTTCCACCTTAATTGAATTTCATTTGCATCTTCAACAGAAAATTACACATACATACATTAACCATTCAGGTAGTGCAGCAGCGGAAAATATCTCATCCATGATTGCCTTAATTAAGATTGCTTAAGTGGCAAATTTATTTCATGCGTTTTATATCACCCGTTTAGCAAGAATGTCATTGCACATTGCTTCTTGTCTTTTCTTAATTTAGTGTAGGTGCATCGAAAAAAAAACGGAAATAATATATGTACATGTTTAGCTTAATGTTATAAGTATTATCGTAGTATAAAATTTTAGTAGGTATATTAGCAGCAGCATACGCAAAGATAGTGTTGAGAAACTAGAAAGAACTGATAAAAGGTAGTATATGGTTAGTAAATACCGTATTTATTTATGTACACCATTATATGTTGATTACTAGGAGTTTTATGTCCATTACCGCTTACAGCGAACTCGTTTCTTCTGTTACACTAATATTTGTTATTTTTCTAAACGAATCAACTAGCATCGCTAAAATTAAATTTAAAATCATTTTTCTTCAATTTAAAATATTTTGTACTTGGCATCATTACAGCAGTACTTTTATTTTTAATGTGTAATGTAACTACAGCAGATTCGTAAGTTATATTACTTGATACGACTACCGCTACTATGCTTGCCGTGTAATTAACACATTTGCAAATTGTTTTAGGGTTTTAAAACGTACTCATCGTAGCTATTGTAGTGCTACTAATTGTAAAAACGAATGGTAACGCAGAACGCCTAAAGGCGAATAAAATGAATTTGTTACCGGATGAATTCGAACCCTCTCATAATCATCATCAGTCGATGATCTTACCATTAGACCGCTGAGTGGATATGAGCTGCTATAATCAGAATTTAAATTATAATTTAATTCTATTGGTGTATAATAGGCAAGTAGGTAATATATTCTTTTAATTAGAATGATATATATCAAATCCATAATTATCCAGGGTTACTAGTAACTTGATACATTACATCTCAAAAATACTATAAACATCCGTTAGGAATGTAAAATTTCGATTATTTGAAAGTTTGTAAGAAAAATCAGGCAGAAAATACATTTTTAGAAAGAAAAATATTATTAACCTAACATGCATACAAATAATTTTAAAACTGTCTTTATTCCGGTAGCTATCTATTAAGGGGCCAAATGTTTAACGTACCTTTAATAGTTCTAATTAAAAATTGGTGCGAATGATGGTTCTACTATTTGACATAAATATCAAAGAATGTAGTAGTGCTTAATTTCCACTGTTCAAAATGGGAGCTTCTATTCCGTATATAAGCATAGCAGTATTTCGTATTTTAATTTTTGTTACCTTGATTGTCAGGATGTGCCGTTGTATTGAGAAGTTAGCTAGTTAAGTGGAGCAGTATTTAACTTCTCTTTCATATCATTCACACCTACAAACCTAGAGATGATAAATCTGGCACTCGCGCTGGCCAAAGTATCTTACCTGCCGTTGTAATCTAACCGCTAAGAAAATGTAGACTTAGTAACTATCGTCTGCCAATTATGTGGTGGGCAACAATCGGCATTGTGGGGAAATATCATTCGTTGTTTCATTGGGATTTAGATTCTGTAAACACTATCAGCGCATCTCTTAAAAAATTTCATAGATTTTTGCGTTTAAATGTTGACGAATGTATGGTCCTATCAAATAGCATCCAATGATTCCCATCCACACAATCTTAGAAAACTTTCTTTGCAAAATACTTTCATTTCAATCCAATAGTGTGAAAATTTGTTGTTCGTCCTCACAATCAAATTTGGACTAGTCCTTTCATAAAATTTTCACTAATGGATTTTCTTCATCTAAATGTAATACAAAGCGACAAAATTGTACTCTTCTATCATACTCATATTCATACCAATTTTGAACGGAGAAGTAGTGATCAGTGTGACATCCGACTCTGTGTACTGTCCACGTTTTTAATTGGAACACTCCAGTTAGACTTGCGACTTTTTTGGTTAAAGTCTCTACGTTGTTATCAAACTGTCTCAATATTTGTTTTTCGTCATCTGGTTAAAAAAAGACGGCATTCCCTCGTCTACCTGTACACCTGTACATTTAGGACAGGCTATGTCTAAACGTAAAAGCAAACATTCGAATTATAATATCCACAATCAGGTTAAACAATATTATACTATACCAATATATAAAATAATAAATAAACTAAATTATTTAACTTTTTAGCCTTAACATCTATACCATAAATTTGCGGAAATGACCGTCTATTTTTGCAAAGCATAAAGCGAAATGTTAGTACCTGTTTTTCAGCGAGTACCTTGCCATTATTCATTAAAATAAGTTTCAAGTTCAGGGTAATTTTTGACTTCTTTCGTAATGGCATGTAGAAACTTACCTATCTACATAGAATAAATGTATATGGTACTACAAACGATTTAAATGCTTGATGATGAGTTGCGACATCACTTTGGTGTAAAAGTGATCTAGATCTGAAGGAAAGCGATATTAGCATCCCAGCGTTTGATATTTCAACAAAACGTTTCGTCTATGTTTACAGAAATCTTAGAATGTTGAAACGCAAAGTACATTGTTCGCCTATAAAAAGTTCTGTCCTTATACAGGAAAGAATAAAGTTTCTTCTGCAGCACCAATATCGTACACTCTTAGTATCTTTTACAGAGATGTTCAGTAAATATTTTTCGATTTTGTTGATGGTTAATTATTTCATCCATTTAATTAGGGATGTATTCCGATTCGTTTTGTACATTATATAGCAATAAACAAATTTCTGATTACGTTGATATTTTACGTTAGCGAAATTATTACTAACGGTTATATTGGCTTGAATGTCAGTATTAAATCAATGAATTAAAACAATCAGTCAAGCAATCTTCTTTAATAGAATAATGTCTCCTTGAAACTTTACATGTATTTATAACAGACAAATTTCGACAGATTCACTTCCTTTTTAATGCTACAAAGTTAAAAATTCTACATGTTGAGCGGAAACAATGCAAGGAAGTAAAATTATTAAACGACTAAGAAAACATTATGATTAAAATAGAGTAAATATGATTAAAAATTGTAAATCGAACATTTTAAAATTAATTGATATGCAGAAACCACTTGATTAAGGGAAACTTTCTTTAATCATTAATCTTTTCGACATACCTAAATTGGTGATAATTGTGTGTACAAGTTATGTCGGTGTTCACATATAAAAGTCGTTCAATGCAAACTTGACCGTTCTAACGATAAATTACTGGAGGAATCGATCTCTATCCTAAGAGGAGATAATAACATCATTAAAACGATATTTAATAGATGACCAATGAGTAACTTCACAGTAGAGGAAACGGGTATGCAGGATTATAAAATTTGCTTGCTTATTTCCATTCATATTACATAATAATTGATATTACACTTGCTGTGAAACAGTCTATTAGTAAATCAATTTCAATTTTCCTACTGCAACTATGTAAGAAATATCGCAAGTTACAAAATCAACTATGAAATATACTATTCGCCTATACCTACCGAACCATGGGGAGCAGACCGTAATAGTCCAGATCAGTTAAAAATAACAATGCGGACACCTAAATTTTCAGGCAAATGAAACAGACACTTGGCAACCTCTATAGGCGCAATAGAAATCAATAGAGGAGCCGGAGAACCACTTTTTATAACAATCACTTCACAAGAGAAGTTGGTCTTCACAGCGGCTTTGCGTGGAAAAAAATACAGTTTGAAAGGTATAGGAGTTGCCAAGAAAAAAACTGGAAGTATGTTGTTAGGGATGACGATTTCAAGTTGGAAGTCTGATCAGAAACACATACATTTAGTAAGAAGAACAAATGCTGAAAAGATGTATGATGCGCAAAGAAAGCACTGGAAGAAACCTTTGTGTTTGTGCATAATAACGATCCTAAACAGACAGCATGATTGCGTAAAGATTATCTAAAACCTCACGCGAAGGAGAATGTTTAACAAAATCATGTCCGGACTTAAATCCCATCGAACTGCTGTAGGATGAGCTGAACAGACGAATACGAAAAGGACACTTGTGGGTGACTTCCCCAAGCTGAGTGGAACAATATTTCCTGTGATAGTCTAACTATACTAGTAGACTACATGCCATGAAACGTAATATTTGAATGAGGTTGTTTTGTTTTACTTTTTCCATTATTTCTTTCTCTAATTTCCTCTTTTTTTTACATTACTACCGTTTTTATTTACGTTTGCAATAATTCATAGTTATTTCAACTTCACTAATGTATGAGCGTATGCAGTCTATATAGTAATGAATTGAATATGCTACGAAGTATTTAGTTACATATCTAAATGGTCTGATCTTACATATGTACCTGACTTATTTACATAGGATTTGCGTTTTGTTTCAGTTCAATTCTATAACATTACTAGTTAGATGGTGATGAAATTTATCCTAAATAGCAAGCATTCTGCCAGATACATACAGATTTCCATTATTAATTTCCGTCAGTAGATTTTGTACAGTCAAAATAGTGTAAGATATTTAGAAAAGGAACATTTTCTGCCGCTGAGGAGGTCTTAATGTTCACTTAAATCCTAACTTGTAGTCGTAATCTTTTAGGGCTTATATTTAAATCCGAGCGAGATCTACCTACTACGAAAAATCCTGTTAGCTTTCCCAAAGCCGCTTTAGAACGATTTATGTATATTCACTAATTTTAATTAATTAGTATCAAGTAATCTAAAATGACTGCTTAAGTATTCTTCTATTATGTATATGTATGTATGTTCTATTTCTCTTTTAATTTTAAAAAGATGTCATGGATTAAGTAAATAATATGAGGTTCTTATCAATTCAGTAGTAAAATGAATTATATGATGGTTACAATGTGTATTTTCATAATGCCAGGATACTTCATGTCACATTTTACATCTATGATCTTTCTCAAATGTAGTTTAGGAACTTCGTACATTCATTGACTATGTAGCATGTTGATTGTAACGTATTTCATAAACTGTACGCTTCATCGTATTTACTAACAGTGAAGATATGTATGTGCATATGTTGTAATTGTTAAAATGTACGCTTCTTATAAAATAGTAGCTTCGACAAGTATCTCTCAATCAGAGAACATAGTTGATATCTTTTTTAAGAACTGTTAAAAACGCGCAACTTCGTTTATTGACAGTAATGTGTATACGAATGCTATACGAATCACACAAATCGAAAAAAAACAGGTATTATGACGTATACGGGTATCGCCGAAAATTATTCTGGGACGACAGGATTCGTTTGCCGAAAACAGGTTAGATTCTGTGTACGACTGCGTATGCCTGTAATGGAACTTGATAAAAAATCAGAGAATGTATTCGGTTGTAAATTTATGCGTCTGCGTGTAAAACGACGTGTTTATTAGTAGCTTCAAAATATAAATACAATAATAAAGGGAAAGCGTTTGTTATTTTTTTTTTGAGATATCCACAAAAACATTAAATTTATATATTTAGGGTGGGTTTATGAATGTGACGATAAATAGATTAACCTGTAAATAACATTTTATTCGTAAGATAATTACAATGAAACGTTTATTTAGTATTAAATAGAAGTTATCTGCAAGATACAGCATTGTAGTTGCTACATTTTATCTGCCAGTTATCTGTCAGTTACTTAACTAACACTTTTATCCTCACATTGATAAACCCTCCCTTAGTATGTAGATTTATGGAATATAATTTATGTATTCACGCAATATTTATTTATTTACCCATGATCCACAAACAGGAACAAGACCTGTATAGTAGATAATACTAACAACATTAATAAATCAATACCAATAGACCATATTTTTAAAGATCTGAAGATATGACCACTTTTTCCTATACCGATTCACGTCTCAGAAAAATTACTGAAATCGCTGGATCAAGACGTGCAAAGTGTGTGCTATTACCCAGCAATTCAGGATTATCTTCACTGAAATAAATTTCTATGGGTGGGAAGGGGCGGGCAGAGGGAGTTCTGAAGAAACCATTACATATACATGTAATACTGATTTCTGAGAAGTACCATTCGCTGCAGGAACTTGTCGCTACTACATATTTAACAAAATAGTAATGTTCGCGTTTGCACTAAAGTTAAGATACGCAGCAGTTTCAATGTTTCTATAATGTTCACTTTCTCCTTTTTCTCCACTTTGCTAATTTTAGGGCGGTGGATAGGTCTATATGCGCATTTTGCATTAAAAAACTTACATATTTATTAAGTTCTAATTACATCTCCGTAGCTAATAAAATTCAATTCGGCTGTAGTTTTGTAGCAAAATCCAACTAACATTATGTTTCCATAATTTAGTTGTTAACAAGCTGTGTGAAAGTCGTAGAATTTTGAAATCAAATACCTATGTCAAATATTGCTTTCTAGAGTTTTTTAATTTCCTTATTTTAAATTATTTTCATTACTATAATTTATATGCTTTTCATACACCATATTTTCTTACATTTGAGCAACGTTTCTATATAATTTAGTCAGAGGAGGAATTATTTAGGATATAAATTATCGTCGGAGAAAGCATAGTTGAAAAACAAAGTAACAAAGTATCTATTTGACGATAACGGAATACTAAATGGATACTTTATGGAAAAATGGATCTGTATCTACGGTCTCTGTGGTATGTAAACGCGCTTTAAAATATGACTTGCTTGAGCTATTGTATAATGATAAGAAAAGGAACGACAAAGAGAGAAATATAAATTAGATGCTACTTTATAAACTGTTGGGCTATTGAAAGTAATATTTGTAATAACAAAAATAGTAACATGTATCATAATTATCTCTGTTATGCATTTCTACATTTTTTGAATAGGAAGCAAATAACTTACTATATGAAGCAAAGACGTGACGATAAAAAAACTATTAATATAAAATAGTATTATTATTTTTATTGGGCGATAACTCATTAAATAAAAATTAGTTTCAAAATAAATTTTACGTAAATTCGATTTATTTTTATTGCTAATTTATAAGTATAGCATTACTAATTACTATAACTTTCAGTTCTAAACAGATAATTAAAAACAATATGCAATATATTCCTTAGTGGTTGGAATTTACAGTGTTTAAATTTACTTGTGGTTCCAAACCATTATGGTAATACAAAATTTACTAGCTTCAAAGAATCGATAAACCACAAGTAGATGTAAATTGTGTGTTTTATTAATTACGTAAAAAGTACCCATGAAACGATTATAGATGCCCACAAATACAAAAAAAAATCAATTATTACACTAATTAAAGCATTGCGTTTGTAATTTAGACGTTAAAATATCAAGTGTAATGACATTAGCATAGAATGCATTAACAATATAGTTATTTCCTAAAAGTATTATTTGGTAAAGCAACACATAACAAACGAATTTCATTGACTAACCAATAGATTATCCCAGGCTTCCTAGTACAACTGTAAGCATTATATGTAAATAATTTTAAACGTATTTTAAGTAATTGCCTGAACTATTCAAACAATAAATGTTAGTGTAGTTTTGAATTATCTGCGATTTACAAAAAAATAACAATAGATAAATTTAAATTAAAATATACAATAGCTCTTTGTTACTAAATTATATATAGATAAAAAATGACACGAATATCTAATTATGTGGAATAAACTAGCTTTGATTTATCGGGATCAATTATTAAGTTGCTGCAGCCTTTCGCAATTCGATGTATTCTAATAGTGATCTTTTCACCCAAACCCGTCTTTTGGCTTTGATTGGTAAATAAAATAAGTAACAATAACAATAATATTAATTCTTCTTTTTCTGGTGTAAGACATATTAAATATACATAATTTACATAACATGATATAAATTTACCGTTGTTCAAATTTAATAGAACTGATAATATTCGGCAATTGGATATGTAACGTGCGTAAGGAAACTAACGATATGCAGTCCGAGGACTGTGTGTAGTGCACTGGAATTCTGGATCTACAGTTCAAATCTAAAAATTAAGTAAAATAATTCAAGCATTTAAACACAATTTAAAAATAATACAATAGCTTCCTATGTATTTTCTGCATATCAGCTTTGATTCAATACTTGTACTGGAATATTAGTCAAAACAGCTAAAAGAAATTGTTTGAAATTCACTTGTTACTTGTGACGTAAATAAAGATGGCTTTTTCTTTACATAACCCCATTCAAGCTTTCTGTAATTGTAGTACTTTGCATTGTTGACATATCGTTGTAAACCATACACGACGGTAAATATTATTTTGGTGTTGTATTGTTTAACAAACACAGTTTCTTTAAATAATTTTCTTGAGCTATATTGTTTTTCATGTATACACCTCATCTTATTTGATTGATACTACCATGTCCTCCTTATTTTTATATAAAAATAGTTGCATAGATTGCATATATTTATAATTTTAATTGTTATGCATATTAGATACATACATACGTAGATACATTTTGAGTTGAAAACTGAAATACGATTTCGTATGTACCTTTTAACATAAAGCGATTGGTTAAGGTAACGCATTTTTATCCTATTTATCTGAAATAGAAATCTGATTTCTATAAAACCATCTGCAGCGTTTTAATATACACAAGAGCTAATTGCACTATTTACCTTTATTTCTTCATTACACGGTCTATTTGCGTCACTTCCTAGTGGTTTATTTGTTGTAATGAATGGAATTATATATTCTGCATGATTTAGGTACTGAATACAGTGTAACCGAAAAGAATAATATTAATTTATGGTTTTTATGTATAACATAATATTATATTATAATACTAAAAAAAACAGAAAAATATCAAAAATAAAGAACAGCAGTATACACACAATGTGCTTCCGTCACCCGTGGAATAATAATAATAATAACCCGTGGTTATCAAATTGTTTCAATTATTTTCACATATCTTTGTTAAATATCAAATTAAAATAATAGACGTTTAGTTTGTTTTACAAGCTCATAATAATACCTTCAATTTGCAATGAATATGGCTCCAAAGACAGAATTAACAAGAAAAATCCGAGGCATAGTTTTTCCTAATATGCGTTATTGTAGTAAATTATACCGGATATTCCACAAAAATGTCCAAACGCTATAAAACCTTTATTTGTTATCTGATTTTAATGATCTATACATCCAATTAAACGTTTCGAAAAGATTACATGTTGCAATTCAAAGTATCTTTTTATGATAAAGTCCTGTTCTTCGATAATAAAAAAATGAAACTCTTTATAAAACATTCGTTTGAAAGTGAACGAAGACGAAACTTCTAAAAAAAAAACGCTGAGCTGACTGTCGTCAACTATTTGACACTGACCAATATACCTACAAACATTTTATAGACCCTATTCCATTATAACAGTGTATTTTCTACTGAACATTTTTAGATCTATAAATCTGCTTAGGTATAATATTGCTTTTAAGCCCCAAAATGCAATTATTTGTCTGGCAACATACAGAAAACCACTGATCAAAAGAAAATCCGCATCTAAAATGCAGTTCCCAATATTGGATATGATGGTCGTGGCCTGAATATGTGACTGCTGAAAAATTATAAGTATATATCTGCTTGATTGAGACTGTCCATTAGAAAGATTCGGCCTCCTAGCGATAATAAATTTCTGCAAAGTTGTATATGTATATAGGGTAATTAATTGGATAAAAATATTTTCAAGATGATACCACATCCGCAAGTACCTACCGAAAACTGACATCAACTTTCTCATGTTAAATGGAACGATCTAGTTTTCTTTGCTTTTTCACATCTAATCATCATTTAAAGAGAATGTTACTCATATTCCTATACCTACGTGTAGTCGTTTTAGAGATTTTTCAACTTATTCGAAAACGTTTACATTTACATATGTCACGATGCTTAATGAATCATTGCCATTTTTTTTAAGTGAAAATTCTGAAACTGCGGTTATGGATACATGAAATCGTGTACAGATCTTAGAATACATGTATTGTATACGAGCTGTTCAAAATTTAATAATTGTCTTTTAGTACAACTTTAGATCATTAAACCTCTTTCTCAAATAGAATGACCTACTTATTTCCCAACCTTCTACAGTATAATTAAATTCCCAAACTATACCTGTGTTAATTTTCGAGTTATTACGGTTTTTGATTGAGTTTAGAGAAAATTACATTTCTTAATAGCAAGCTATAGAAATGGCAAGCAACGTTGTGATTAATAACTGTTACCATAATCTTTCAAGTAGAGTTTCCTTCTATTTATCGAAGTGGAAAATGAAAACTATTCAAACTATTAAAGAACTTGTCGTGTTAAATCCAGCACTTATAACTTTTTATGTATATTTTTATTTCGTTTCAAAAAATTCAATTCGATTTGTTTAAATTTATGTCTAGAGATTGCCACCAAATGAAGATATCTCTCATTGAACACACTTCTTGAAACAGTCTTGTTACATTCCCCATTAATATAAAAATAAACTTAACACATACATTGTATAAATGACTCTCATTTTCCATTTATATGGACATAACGAAAGCAGACTTGAAAGGTTATGGTGACAGTTACTAATAATGTTTGTTGTCATTTCCATGGCTTGCTATTAAGAAGTCTAAAATTATACTGAATGACAATTAAATTTTGAATAGCTTGCACCTAATAATGCATTAATTCTAAAAACTGTAACAGAAAAGTCATGACTTACTGCATTCATAACCTCAATTTCAGAATTTTTGCTTAAAAGAAAGCGACAGTTCATAATTTTAAGCATAATGACGTAAATTCAAAAACTTTCGAAAAGTCGAAACGACTACATTTGGGTACACAGAACATTAGTAACAGTTCTTCGGAAATGATGATTAGATGTGAAAAATACAAAGAAAACTATATCATTCCATTTCAACTAAGAAAATTGTCAATTTCCGGTACTACCGGAAGCGCCGCCCTATTAGAAATATTTTCTGTGAATAGATTTAATTACTCTATATGCATATGCAACTTTGCAGAAAATTATTATCACTAGGAGACTCAATCTTTCTAATGGCTGGTTTTATTTAATCTCCCTATACAGGCTAACAACTTGAACTACGAAAGCCTATTGATAGGAGAGAGTGGTGGGAGTTAAAATTAAATGTATCAATTTTACTATTGTCAACTTTTTATATGACAGGAATGTCAGTGGTTATGTCAAATACTCTACCGAACCATCAAACCATCCTAATGGAATACAAATTAATGAAAAAGTGCAAATTATAAAGTGGTTTTATAATTTGCCATAGTACTTGACATAACCACTGACATTCCTGTCATACAAACAGTTGACAATACTAAAATGGACACATTTAATTTTACCTCCCACTACCTTCTCCTATCAATAGGCTTTCGTAGTTCAAGTTGTTATCCTGTATATCTAGATATGTGTGGCGATAAAGCAAGTAAATATAGAAGTATGGAACAGTTTCAGTTAGGTTAAAAATGTGTTTCCAACATATCTATACAATGTGATAAATGGGATGGTTTATATTATTACGATTTACATTCTTGCTTCCGTACATTGCCTATTGATTTTGAAGGATTTTAACAGTATGTATATCTGTTCGATTCATCCTGTAAGTGATATGTACACGTGTAAGTATCACACAATATAATTTATTTTACATAAGAGATACGTGATGTAAACTATTTACATCACAACAAGGAACAAGTGTGAAACGTGGTTTTCTCCACATCCTATAGGACACTGCAGTATCAATTTGCTCTTGAAATAGTTAACGGTATTGATATGAGTTTAACGAATGAGTTTCTGGTATACGAGATTCAAGGTAACTACACAATAAAACATGTATGTACAATCTAGGTTTTGTACGACATATTTACATCAACAGCTTGGCTTCATCAACATATTCACTATATAACATGAAAGTGCATATAATATGCGCATATGTATAGACTGATCGGCTAGGTAATAGGTGTTCATTGAATTGTATAATGAATAGTTTAATTACCTAATACTTCAAAGATTGTCAATGAACGGAACTGGATACGAATTTTTGGTAAATGTACAGCAGTAAACTACAGGAAGTTGAGCTTCTTTAAAAATGCATATAACGCATGCTTATACAATTTGATAGGTTAATTTCAAAAAGGCTTCCTTCTATGAGAGTAACAGTAAAATCGACTGTAACATTGATCCCATTATATGAAATAAAATTTTATTTTGTACATATTGCGATGCACAACTGAACTTATAAAAGTTTAGATCTCTTCCTGTTTTATTCGAAAAGTGCAAGGTGTATCACCCAAAACATTTCTTTCATGTCAATTTCATATGTTTTTGTGTAGGTGCAACTACAGTGGTTTCTCTTGCTGTATAAGTTGTATATGTAAAGGTGTTTTCCGGGGTCTTGTTACGGTCTTACCTTACTATAAATAATATCGCGCTATTGATTATGTCCAAACAGCGTCCGGAGTACCGACTCAATGAGCCGTACCACAAACATCACCCCACGGGATTCGAAACCTGGAGCGTACGCAGTACCCTGCATATGACCAATCTATCTTACCTTTATGACCATCGAACGTCGTAATTATTGGTGTCATAAATATAATTTGTTGTAAATTCTTTACTTTAACATGACTGATCGATTAAATGAAGCAAAAGTAGTAAGATTGCGTAGCTGCTGTATTGTCAAAACTTCCATTATATTTGTTGCTGTGCAATTGGTATAATAAAAACAAACGACGTAAATAGGCTTTTTCGGTTGTGTTGCTTAGAAGGATATCCGGGTCTGCTTTTTCTTTGATCCCATTGGATATATTTTTTGTGATGGATACAGCTGCAGAAGCCATCTAAATTGGATGATTTGTAATCTTCTTTACTCTTATAGTGTAATGAAATGATAAATTGTTTAATTACCTTCTGTGAAATTCGAGCAAAAAAGTAACAACTTTGTTTGGAATTGTATAGATATAATAGCAAAGTATTTGTTAGAAAACCATATAAACAGTATTAAAGAAAGATAACAGAAACAATAATTCGTGTGCATAAATATGATATTTTTGTGCGTTCTTTCCCATTAATCCAATTTTTTCCCATCTTTGTCCTAGTCTAGGCTAAAGATGACTAAGGACTAAAGTGGACCAATTCGGAGCGAAAGCAGAGGCGTGAATACACTTTCCTGCTACTATTATACGTGCACACACGATGACGGTGGACAACATACTAAGTAATCGTATGGGGCACGCGGGAACCAATTCGTTAGTCACGCCTCTGCTTTCGATCCGAATTGGTCCACTCTACTAATGACAATATGAAAACGTTCTTATTATTTTTTATTATGTTTAAACTGCTACACATCTCCAGCAATTAAGCATATTACTATTATACAATTACATAAAGTAAATTACACAAGTTTGATTTATAAAGTAACAGCAACACAGCTGAAATAGTTTAAGATTAACTCAAAAATGGATAATTTGAAGCAATGGAAATCATTGACGATATAACGATACTGAAATCGCAGAGCAAATAGTTCCATATAGTCTGGCTAAGCTAGTGCCACATTAATATGTCGGATAATCTGTTACTGATAATATTAAATATCATTGGCATTGTTGAAAGAACCTCCGTCCTATCTGTACACAAAAATGTTCTTATATACAAACATATTTCGGTATAATATTCATATGGGAATATACCAAGTTAATTAATGTACATACGTAACAGTAGATTTAGTATTAATATTCGTCTTTGTGGTTTGTTAAAGCCATTACTGCAAAATACTTCACAGTCTCAGTGAACCTAAATTGTATGTAGGAAAGAATTTAGAAAAGAATAGATTTTCAGTAATACAAAAAATGCAGGATTATAATGTTGTTGTTTATCACAGTTTAGCAGTCAAGCGTTTATTACAAGAATGTGGTGTCTTATTAGAGAACAAAGTTTAAACGAAATACATTGCTTTTCTTTACAAAATCCTTTAACTTTAGAGCAATTTATTTATACTCTGTAAGTTGTTATTTGCTGTTTCAGATCAAATAGGTTTTAAAGATAAATTTTATTGCTTGATTTACGTACTGTAATAAATACAAATTTCTGGGATAAAGTATTCATATTTTTTGGCCAGCAAAGTGTAATAAAATGACGTCAGCGGACGGTCATCTACATAATGTCTCTGAACTGTCACACAATCATATCGACTTAATCGTTGTTTTTTAGTTAACATGACGTAAATGATAACGTCACTGTGTCATCTAGGTTCACTGGCCTACCACAACGCGATTCTTACTAATAAGTTACTCCTGAGTAGAGCAGTATGAACAGCAAGTTCCTGCGTCTATCGTATTATGATTAGACATGAAATGATAACTAGCTGTTGAAATAAATATTTAGTTATACGTATGACGAAATAGAAACAGAGAAACAGTATTAGATATAAGAAAATCTAGCTAACCCAGGAGACTTTTATATTATAATACATGTGATAATTTTGTAATATTCATATGCCCACGTATTTGCAGAGCAAGTTGTGTAGAAAAAGTTGTAACTGTTATTATTAGTACGTATAAAATTGAATTTTTCATTTTAAGAAGGAAACCATATTCAGCATTTTCATGGAAGAGTAATAATCTTATAAACTAACTAATTAAGCGTAACTGTCGCTACTAGGAGATTCACTGACATCGTGTAAATGAGGATTCAACTAGTTGACAATAACTAGTAGATCCCTTCAATACACAAAATTTGAACTCCTAATTAGGTAACTCTGAGTGGCATTGATGTTGATGATTACTTGAAGTTACTATGTTTTCCCTACATAAGATAATACGATAGCAACACATCATAATTGCAACAACTCCATTTTTGAAAGGATTACTACAATCCTCTGAAGTGGAAGTAATCCTCGACGATTCGCAGTCTCTTCTTCTATGTCGCTTCGTCCTGCTCACCTCCACGAGTCGATTGCCGCTAAGAATGTCCTTTTGGTGTTCGTTCAAACAATAGAAAATAATTTGCTTACCTTTGTCTTCTTAAAATCGTAGATATACCAATAGATTATAATACTTGCCGATATTCGCAAATAATTGATCTACCGCAATTGTTGGGTAGTTAATCAATTATGTAGATTACTATATTATAAAATAAGTAAATACTATGTTAAAATCAAGTAAATATTTAATTTGTTAATTGAAAACTTCATGTTCCTGGTCTGTTGAACATATTGTTTCTATTCAAAATTACCTTTCAAGATATTTGTCTTTTTCTTGGAAGTAATATCCTTTTCTTGATGTAAACATCTTTTCGTGGATTGCTTTAGTTTATAATTAAGTAAACTACATCAAAACAATTTTTTCTCTTGACTTCAACAACATTTCTGTGTATGTAATTCACATCAGTACAATAATATCTGTATTATATATGCAACAGATTCTATTAAGTTGGGGTTATTTTGTTAAGCGTATTTTTCCCAGTATATCAAAATCACTATATCGAACACGGAAACAATGGAACCCGGATTATACAGGGGTATATTCTGGTCTTCTTTTTTATCTTTAAAATTCGCAAATTACTTACTAGATGTGTTTACGTTTTGTAGTCAATACGTAACATGATGATATGTCGATACACTTAATCAGAGGCAGTTACATAGAAATAATAACGCTATATAGTGTAAATAAATCTAAATGTGTATTGAATGAATGTGCTACATTATGATAACGAGGTTTATGACAGTCCCTCAAATATTGTTGATGCGTTTAAAAATTTTTCAGTAGTGTATACGTTGATTCAATTGCTATCGATTGTAGTTATAAATGTAGCTACAGTAACGCGATTAACGTATCGAATGTAACGGAGGCGGAGGTTTTGATTGCATTAAAATTAAAGAATAAGATGACGTCTGGTCTTGATTTAAGACTTAGTTTGCTTGTCAAAGATTGCGGAACTATTTTTGCCTATCCATTGTCACTTCTTTTCAATTTATCATTGCGGACGGCCATCTTTCCTGAAATGTGGAAGGAAGCGAAGGTGTGCCCTGTTCTGAAATGCGTTGAGGCACCACAGATTGGTAATTATAAAAAGCTATATCAGTTTTCAATAATTTTGCTAAAGTATTTGAATCAGTGCTTTATAGTCGGATTTATTCTAATGTCAAAAACTACATTGCAATTGAGCAACATGGTTTTATGGAAGGTAGATCCACGCTCACTAATCTGTTATGCTTCACTCAACAATTATCAACGTGGCTTTTTCTTTACATAACCCCATTCAAGCTTTCTGTAATTGTAGTACTTTGCATTGTTGACATATCGCTGTAAACCATACACGATTGGTAAATATTTTGGTGTTGTATTGTTTAACAAACACAGTTTCTTTAAATAATTTTCTTGAGCTATATTGTTTTTCATGTATACACCTCATCTTATTTGATTGATACTACCATGTCCTCCTTATTTTTTATATAAAAATAGTTGCATAGATTGCATATATTTATAATTTTAATTGTTATGCATATTAGATACATACATACGTAGATACATTTGAGTTGAAAACTGAAATACGATTTCGTATGTACCTTTTAACGCAAAGCGATTGGTTAAGGTAACGCATTTTATCCTATTTATCTGAAGAAATCTGATTTCTATAAAAACCATCTGCAGCGTTTTAATATACACAAGAGCTAATTGCACTATTTACCTTTATTTCTTCATTACACGGTCTATTTGCGTCACTTCCTAGTGGTTTATTTGTTGTAATGAATGGAATTATATATTCTGCATGATTTAGGTACTGAATACAGTGTAACCGAAAAGAATAATATTAATTTATGGTTTTTATGTATAACATAATATTATATTATAATACTAAAAAAGAAACAGAAAAATATCAAAAATAAAGAACAGCAGTATACAATAATGTAAGCTTGTCACCCGTGGAATAATAATAATAATAACCCGTGGTTATCAAATTGTTTCAATTATTTTCACATATCTTTGTTAAATATCAAATTAAAATAATAGACGTTTAGTTTGTTTTACAAGCTCATAATAATACCTTCAATTTGCAATGAATATGGCTCCAAAGACAGAATTAACAAGAAAAATCCGAGGCATAGTTTTTCCCTAATATGCGTTATTGTAGTAAATTATACCGGATATTCCACAAAAATGTCCAAACGCTATAAAACCTTTATTTGTTATCTGATTTTAATGATCTATACATCCAATTAAACGTTTCGAAAAGATTACATGTTGCAATTCAAAGTATCTTTTTATGATAAAGTCCTGTTCTTCGATAATAAAAAAATGAAACTCTTTATAAAACATTCGTTTGAAAGTGAACGAAGACGAAACTTCTAAAAAAAAACGCTGAGCTGACTGTCGTCAACTATTTGACACTGACCAATATACCTACAAACATTTTATAGACCCTATTCCATTATAACAGTGTATTTTCTACTGAACATTTTTAGATCTATAAATCTGCTTAGGTATAATATTGCTTTTAAGCCCCAAAATGCAATTATTTGTCTGGCAACATACAGAAAACCACTGATCAAAAGAAAATCCGCATCTAAAATGCAGTTCCCAATATTGGATATGATGGTCGTGGCCTGAATATGTGACTGCTGAAAAATTATAAGTATATATCTGCTTGATTGAGACTGTCCATTAGAAAGATTCGGCCTCCTAGCGATAATAAATTTCTGCAAAGTTGTATATGTATATAGGGTAATTAATTGGATAAAAATATTTTCAAGATGATACCACATCCGCAAGTACCTACCGAAAACTGACATCAACTTTCTCATGTTAAATGGAACGATCTAGTTTTCTTTGCTTTTTCCACATCTAATCATCATTTAAAGAGAATGTTACTCATATTCCTATACCTACGTGTAGTCGTTTTAGAGATTTTTCAACTTATTCGAAAACGTTTACATTTACATATGTCACGATGCTTAATGAATCATTGCCATTTTTTAAGTGAAAATTCTGAAACTGCGGTTATGGATACATGAAATCGTGTACAGATCTTAGAATACATGTATTGTATACGAGCTGTTCAAAATTTAATAATTGTCTTTTAGTACAACTTTAGATCATTAAACCTCTCTTCTCAAATAGAATGACCTACTTATTTCCCAACCTTAATTTTCTAGTTATTACGGTTTTTGATTGAGTTTAGAGAAAATTACATTTTCTTAATAGCAAGCTATAGAAATGGCAAGCAACGTTGTGATTAATAACTGTTACCATAATCTTTCAAGTAGAGTTTCCTTCTATTTATCGAAGTGGAAAATGAAAACTATTCAAACTATTAAAGAACTTGTCGTGTTAAATCCAGCACTTATAACTTTTTATGTATATTTTTATTTCGTTTCAAAAAATTCAATTCGATTTGTTTAAATTTATGTCTAGAGATTGCCACCAAATGAAGATATCTCTCATTGAACACACTTCTTGAAACAGTCTTGTTACATTCCCCATTAATATAAAATAAACTTAACACATACATTGTATAAATGACTCTCATTTTCCATTTATATGGACATAACAAAAGCAGACTTGAAAGGTTATGGTGACAGTTACTAATAATGTTTGTTGTCATTTCCATGGCTTGCTATTAAGAAGTCTAAAATTATACTGAATGACAATTAAATTTTGAATAGCTTGCACCTAATTGCACCTAATATTAATTCTAAAAACTGTAACAGAAAAGTCATGACTTACTGCATTCATAACCTCAATTTCAGAATTTTTGCTTAAAGAAAGCGACAGTTCATAATTTTAAGCATAATGACGTAAATTCAAAAACTTTCGAAAAGTCGAAACGACTACATTTGGGTACACAGAACATTAGTAACAGTTCTTCGGAAATGATGATTAGATGTGAAAAATACAAAGAAAACTATATCATTCCATTTCAACTAAGAAAATTGTCAATTTCCGGTACTACCGAAGCGCCGCCCTATTAGAAATATTTTCTGTGAATAGATTTAATTACTCTATATGCATATGCAACTTTGCAGAAAATTATTATCACTAGGAGACTCAATCTTTCTAATGGCTGGTTTTATTTAATCTCCCTATACAGGCTAACAACTTGAACTACGAAAGCCTATTGATAGGAGAGAGTGGTGGGAGTTAAAATTAAATGTATCAATTTTACTATTGTCAACTTTTTATATGACAGGAATGTCAGTGGTTATGTCAAATACTCTACCGAACCATCAAACCATCCTAATGGAATACAAATTAATGAAAAAGTGCAAATTATAAAGTGGTTTTATAATTTGCCATAGTACTTGACATAACCACTGACATTCCTGTCATACAAACAGTTGACAATACTAAAATGGACACATTTAATTTTACCTCCCACTACCTTCTCCTATCAATAGGCTTTCGTAGTTCAAGTTGTTATCCTGTATATCTAGATATGTGTGGCGATAAAGCAAGTAAATATAGAAGTATGGAACAGTTTCAGTTAGGTTAAAAATGTGTTTCCAACATATCTATACAATGTGATAAATGGGATGGTTTATATTATTACGATTTACATTCTTGCTTCCGTACATTGCCTATTGATTTTGAAGGATTTTAACATATGTATATCTGTTCGATTCATCCTGTATTATGTACACGTGTAAGGATTTTAACAGTATGTATATCTGTTCGATTCATCCTGTAAGTGATATGTACACGTGTAAGTATCACACAATATAATTTATTTTACATAAGAGATACGTGATGTAAACTATTTACATCACAACAAGGAACAAGTGTGAAACGTGGTTTCTCCACATCCTATAGGACACTGCAGTATCAATTTGCTCTTGAAATAGTTAACGGTATTGATATGAGTTTAACGAATGAGTTTCTGGTATACGAGATTCAAGGTAACTACACAATAAAACATGTATGTACAATCTAGGTTTTGTGTACGACATATTTACATCAACAGCTTGGCTTCATCAACATATTCACTATATAACATGAAAGTGCATATAATATGCGCATATGTATAGACTGATCGGCTAGGTAATAGGTGTTCATTGAATTGTATAATGAATAGTTTAATTACCTAATACTTCAAAGATTGTCAATGAACGGAACTGGATACGAATTTTTGGTAAATGTACAGCAGTAAACTACAGGAAGTTGAGCTTCTTTAAAAAATGCATATAACGCATGCTTATACAATTTGATAGGTTAATTTCAAAAAGGCTTCCTTCTATGAGAGTAACAGTAAAATCGACTGTAACATTGATCCCATTATATGAAATAAAATTTTATTTTGTACATATTGCGATGCACAACTGAACTTATAAAAGTTTAGATCTCTTCCTGTTTTTATTCGAAAAGTGCAAGGTGTATCACCCAAAACATTTCTTTCATGTCAATTTCATATGTTTTTGTGTAGGTGCAACTACAGTGGTTTCCTCTTGCTGTATAAGTTGTATATGTAAAGGTGTTTTCGGGGTCTTGTTACGGTCTTACCTTACTATAAATAATATCGCGCTATTGATTATGTCCAAACAGCGTCGGAGTACCGACTCAATGAGCCGTACCACAAACATCACCCACGGGATTCGAAACCTGGAGCGTATGCAGTACCCTGCATATGACCAATCTATCTTACCTTTATGACCATCGAACGTCGTAATTATTGGTGTCATAAATATAATTTGTTGCAAATTCTTTACTTTAACATGACTGATCGATTAAATGAAGCAAAAGTAGTAAGATTGAGTAGCTGCTGTATTGTCAAAACTTCCATTATATTTGTTGCTGTGCAATTGGTATAATAAAAACAAACGACGTAAATAGGCTTTTTCGGTTGTGTTGCTTAGAAGGATATCCAGGTCTGCTTTTTCTTTGATCCCATTGGATATATTTTTTGTGATGGATACAGCTGCAGAAGCCATCTAAATTGGATGATTTGTAATCTTCTTTACTCTTATAGTGTAATGAAATGATAAATTGTTTAATTATCTTCTGTGAAATTCGAGCAAAAAAAGTAACAACTTTGTTTGGAATTGTATAGAATATAATAGCAAAAGTATTTGTTAGAAAACCATATAAACAGTATTAAAGAAAGATAACAGAAACAATAATTCGTGTGCATAAATATGATATTTTTGTGCGTTGTTTCCCATTAATCCAATTTTTTCCCATCTTTGTCCTAGTCTAGGCTAAAGATGACTAAGGACTACAGTGGACCAATTCGGAGCGAAAGCAGAGGCGTGAATACACTTTCCTGCTACTATTATACGTGCACACACGATGACGGTGGACAACATACTAAGTAATCGTATGGGGCACGCGGGAACCAATTCGTTAGTCACGCCTCTGCTTTCGATCCGAATTGGTCCACTCTACTAATAACAATATGAAAACGTTTTTATTATTTTTTTTATTATATTTAAACTGCTACACATCTCCAGCAATTAAGCATATTACTATTATACAATTACATAAAGTAAATTACACAAGTTTGATTTATAAAGTAACAGCAACACAGCTGAAATAGTTTAAGATTAACTCAAAAATGGATAATTTGAAGCAATGGAAATCATTGACGATATAACGATACTGAAATCGCAGAGCAAATAGTTCCATATAGTCTGGCTAAGCTAGTGCCACATTAATATGTCGGATAATCTGTTACTGGTAATATTAAATATCATTGGCATTGTTGAAAGAACCTCCGTCCTATCTGTACACAAAAATGTTCTTATATACAAACATATTTCGGTATAATATTCATATGGGAATATACCAAGCTAATTAATGTACATACGTAATAGTAGATTTAGTATTAATATTCGTCTTTGTGGTTTGTTAAAGCCATTACTGCAAAATACTTCACAGTCTCAGTGAACCTAAATTGTATGTAGGGAAGAGAATTTAGAAAAGAATAGATTTTCAGTAATACAAAAATGCAGGATTATAATGTTATTTGTTTATCACAGTTTAGCAGTCAAGCGTTTATTACAAGAATGTGGTGTCTTATTAGAGAACAAAGTTTAAACGAAATACATTGCTTTTCTTTACAAAATCCTTTAACTTTAGAGCAATTTATTTATACTCTGTAAGTTGTTATTTGCTGTTTCAGATCAAATAGGTTTTTAAAGATAAATTTTATTGCTTGATTTACGTACTGTAATAAATACAAATTTCTGGGATAAAGTATTCATATTTTTGGCCAGCAAAGTGTAATAAAATGACGTCAGCGGACGGTCATCTACATAATGTCTCTGAACTGTCACACAATCATATCGACTTAATCGTTGTTTTTTAGTTAACATGACGTAAATGATAACGTCACTGTGTCATCTAGGTTCACTGGCCTACCACAACGCGATTCTTACTAATAAGTTACTCCTGAGTAGAGCAGTATGAACAGCAAGTTCCTGCGTCTATCGTATTATGATTAGACATGAAATGATAACTAGCTGTTGAAATAAATATTTAGTTATACGTATGACGAAATAGAAACAGAGAAACAGTATTAGATATAAGAAAATCTAGCTAACCCAGGAGACTTTTATATTATAATACATGTGATAATTTTGTAATATTCATATGCCCACGTATTTGCAGAGCAAGTTGTGTAGAAAAAGTTGTAACTGTTATTATTAGTACGTATAAAATTGAATTTTTCATTTTAAGAAGGAAACCATATTCTTGCATTTTCATGGAAGAGTAATAATCTTATAAACTAACTAATTAAGCGTAACTGTCGCTACTAGGAGATTCACTGACATCGTGTAAATGAGGATTCAACTAGTTGACAATAACTAGTAGCTTAGATCCCTTCAATACACAAAATTTGAACTTAGTCCTAATTAGAGTAACTCTGAGTGGCATTGATGTTGATGATTACTTTTTGAAAGGATTACTTCCTCTGAAGTTATTTGTCTTTTTGTCTTGGAAGTAATATCCTTTTCTTGATGTAAACATTATAAAATAACTTCGTGGATTGCGTTGAAATGATTGTTTCTTTTTACGTATTTGTCTTTTTCTTGGAAGTAATATCCTTTTCTTGATGTAAACATCTTTTCGTGGATTGCTTTAGTTTATAATTAAGTAAACTACATCAAAACAATTTTTTCTCTTGACTTCAACAACATTTCTGTGTATGTAATTCACATCAGTACAATAATATCTGTATTATATATGCAACAGATTCTATTAAGTTGGGGTTATTTTGTTAAGCGTATTTTTCCCAGTATATCAAAATCACTATATCGAACACGGAAACAATGGAACCCGGATTATACAGGGGTATATTCTGGTCTTCTTTTTATCTTTAAAATTCGCAAATTACTTACTAGATGTGTTTACGTTTTGTAGTCAATACGTAACATGATGATATGTCGATACACTTAATCAGAGGCAGTTACATAGAAATAATAACGCTATATAGTGTAAATAAATCTAAATGTGTATTGAATGAATGTGCTACATTATGATAACGAGGTTTATGACAGTCCCTCAAATATTGTTGATGCGTTTAAAAATTTTTTCAGTAGTGTATACGTTGATTCAATTGCTATCGATTGTAGTTATAAATGTAGCTACAGTAACGCGATTAACGTATCGAATGTAACGGAGGCGGAGGTTTTGATTGCATTAAAAAAATTAAAGAATAAGATGACGTCTGGTCTTGATTTAAGACTTAGTTTGCTTGTCAAAGATTGCGGAACTATTTTTGCCTATCCATTGTCACTTCTTTTCAATTTATCATTGCGGACGGCCATCTTTCCTGAAATGTGGAAGGAAGCGAAGGTGTGCCCTGTTCTGAAATGCGTTGAGGCACCACAGATTGGTAATTATAAAGCTATATCAGTTTTCAATAATTTTGCTAAAGTATTTGAATCAGTGCTTTATAGTCGGATTTATTCTAATGTCAAAAACTACATTGCAATTGAGCAACATGGTTTTATGGAAGGTAGATCCACGCTCACTAATCTGTTATGCTTCACTCAGAGAACAGCTAGCATTGTTGATCGTGGAGGTCAAGTGGATGTTACCTAAAAAATTTTAACAAAAAACCTTGACTCGTATGGTTTTGGTGATGCTCTATAAATGTAATAAATGTATAAACTGAAATCTTATCTTGATCGTCGTGTTCGATATGTATCGTATAGTGGTTATCAGTCATGTCGATATGTTGCTTGCTCGGGCGTTTTACAGGGTACTAATTTAGGCCCCTACTATTTTTGTTGTTCATAAATAATGTTGTAGAGGTGAGCAACTGTGACAAAGACCTTTTCGCTGATGATCTAAAACTATCTGTCGCTATCAACTTTGTGGCTGACTATCATAAATTGCAGACTCGATTAGGTAATATTCAGATGAGGTGTCAAATAAACGCTTTGAATATTAATGTTTCCAAATGTGCAATTGTCACTTATACTAGAAAATTGGATCTCATTGTTTATAATTATACTTTACAAAAGCAAATCATTAAACGGCTCGATACTACCAAAGACCTTGGTGTACACACCAATATCGCGACACACGCCCTTAAAATAATGGATTTTATACAGCGCAAACAACACAAAATCATTTACTAAACTAAATGTGCTTAAATCACTTTACTTTTCATTTGTGCGTTCCAAACTAAAATATGCATCTTTGGTATGGTGTATGTACAGGCACTGGAGAGAGTCAAGCGCAAGTTTCTAAAATATCTATTTTTTAAATCTCATGGTACCTTTCCAACTAGAGGTTATGATCATCAACTGCTCTTGCAAACATTCGATTTAAAATCTTTAGGTACTAGAAGAATAATTGCTAGCTTCACACAATTACATAGTATATTACATAATAAAATTTATTGCCGAGCGCTACTGGAACAGATAAAATTTAGGGTTCCCTATATTCCAACCAAGCGAGATATGACCCTTCGATGCCCGACTTCCAGGACCAATGTGCTAACCAAGTCACTCTCTACATTATGTGTTATAACTTTAACTTGGACTCTCAGGACATTGACAACTGCTCTCGTATCAGGGGGAGCTTAGGTCTGTGCTTTTTGAGCATTTTGAGTGATTTCCTATTGATATTACTTTCTTTGCACTACATATAATTATTATTATGGTGGTGATATTTTTAGTATGGTGCTATTATTGTGATGGTACTTTGTCTGCACTACATGATTATTATTAGTTTATTTGCATTTATTGGTATATCCTGTAAATGGAATTTCTGTATTCTGTTGGATATTAAATGGATATTACATATATTATAGTATTATATTATGAAACCGTTGCGAGTGCATTTTGACTCCAGCAACAATTCACTTACATTTGGAACATTAGGACTTTTATAGTAGTTAATCCAAAATTACTGAAATTTAAAGGAGAGAACAATCACGTTGTCAAACTGAACGTAAACAAATCATGTAAAGGATTCAACAAAAATCTACATCGGACTGCATCTGTTGAGTTAACTATCGGACTGCATCTGTTGAGTTTAAACGAATTAATAAATGTCTATTACAAATTATTTAATTCAGGACTTCGATATTCTAATTTGAGTTCTCGTATTCAATTAATGGCACAATTTTGCTTACGAATTATTTAATTCAGTCATTCGATATTCTAATTTGAGGTCTCTTCGCCGTCGCATTTTATCTGAAATGGCACAATTTTGCTTTGTCAAAAGAAGGCATTAAGATTGGTTTCTCTGCCGTCGCATCAATTTATCTGAAATGCCTAAAACCAATTAGTAACTCGTAAAATTATATATTCAAAAACACTCGAAAACAGTTTTAATTGAATGGTGTCCTATTTTTTTTTGTGGTAAATACAAGTAACTCTCTGAGGGATGTTCGGGACCTTAAAGCATTTAAAATGGCATCAAAGCAGTATGTGCTTTACTTCTTAGTTTTTATAATTCTCTAGCTAAGTAATGTGTGCTTTTTTCACGAAAGACAATGATACTGCAGCATACCCACCCGGCGATATTTTTGAGGAGATACTTTGAGCTTTTTACCATATAAATAAGAAACATTTGTTATCTAAAACTTCCCAAATGAAATTATAATAATTGTAGCTGTCCTACATGTCAATATTAGTAAACTAAAAACAATAACTTTGAAGCTTGGAACGAATAAACCAAAAGGAATCAGGAGTTCTAAGAACAATTCTAATAAACGATAATGTTTATAATAAATAAATAAATAAATAAATAAATAAGGAAACATTTACATAATGATTAATTAACAAGAATGATTTAGCTTTGACGTTCTTTTGTTTACTATTTAAGTCACTATTTCGGCGTCTTATTTTAAATAAAATTAAATTATTAATTAAAATATTAGTATATCTTTATGTATGCAGTTTACACTGTTACACAGAATTCACAAGGACACTATGTACATTTCCAAACTGTGGAGATACGAATACATTTGGTATACAGTAATCAACATACGATTTGAGTCAGCTAGTTGCACATTTTACAGTGAGAACGTAGTAGCAGCGTCAAAATGCGGTTGCTACTAACGAAAGATCGGCAGTACTGATTAGTAGTTTGCAGTAAGTTAGTTCAAGAAAAGTAAGTTGTTGGGATGCATTTTCTAGATTTGTTCATCTGGCATATATAGAGTGATTGCTGAGTAATAGCGATAAAGGCATGCACAATCTCATCTGGAATGCTCATGTTGCAATAGCGTCGTGTACTTAGTTTTCTCGGCAACTAGCACAAGTATGGCTTGCGGGCAGGGAAGGAGTATTAGCTACGCGTACTCTAGAACAGCTTTTGATTAATTTTGGTTTACAAGACGACGTGCGATGCATTGTATTCCAATAACCCTACAACATCGTTGTATACGAACAAGTGGTGTTAATCTCGGCAACGGTGACGATTCGAATGAATGTATACCTTGTTTTCTGACGAACTACCATAGACATTGAACGCGAGGGACATGGGAATTGTTAAAATTTAATGAGACCCAGTTGATACATACATTCAACAACGCCGCTACCACCAGTAGTAGGATATAATGGTATGGAATACTATTGCATAAGGTAGACGTAAGTATGTACAATAATTTAGTGCGTTTAGAACAGATACTGATGGGTTACTGTTATACAGACGGAGTTCTGCATCCTGTCGTACACTCCTATATTCGACGGCGCGTGGATATTCTTTGCATGCACGACAATGCATCACGTCATGTGATTAGCGAAATGCGAGCTTTTTTAAAACAGCACTACATGCAGGTGCTACCTTGCCCAGCTATTCTACAATACTCTCTGCTTAATATAAGCTATCAGTATTAACTCCATACCAAATTTAATTGCGTTATTTTCATATGTTTGGGTTATACAGGTACAGGTATTACAAGTATAATATTTGTTAGTTAAAATCTTTAGGCAATATGCAACTTTTCAATATATTTGGTTGATATGATATTGTAAACGTATTATAGCGGACACTGTGCTTATTGCATAAATAAATTCACTATAAATTACTGTAAAGAAAGAAGTGATTAATTCAGTTGATTAAAATCTGATAATATAATTGTCTATAATATAATGACACCTCTATTTGATTTAACCTTTTATCTATATCAATATTTCAACTACGAGAAAGCTTTCTCTAGTAAAATTCATATACTTATACATATGTATACATATTTTGTGCTGTTACATAAATAAAGAATATAGATGCTTAAAAATATGTAGGTGAAGGTGAAGTCTTACAAGCTATATGGAACGAAAAATTAAGCTCCGTTCTCTTTTAAAATTTCAAAATATCGTTAATGACAATGAACTAAAACCGGAGAATTTTAAATAACAATAAAAATCATTATACCTTTACATATTCGTATGTGCCTTTAGAGCAAACTAGGTATCTTAAAGATGTGAAACTATTTTCATTTCTAATATAATTATCCGCTACAGTTGTTACACTTCGCTTTCATTATCTGTTCAAACTAATCCATCATTTCATAAATGTGGCGAATATTGATGAAGGCACTCACATGAATAATTTTGTAATAAAACCTTTATTACTTCAAGCAAAGATCCTTGAATTATACCATTTACCAATGTATTTCGCATTTATGGTAATATTTTGACGTCATACATTTAATAGTTGGTATATACGACAAAGAGATTTATTATATTTATTATAATTAATTTATCTATCTCAGTAACTACGCTAATAATTATGGTAAACATTGTTGTATGCATACATACAATAAAATATACAAATATTGCTTCCTAAATTCAAGTTTAGTTTTGATTAAATCACTTATAAAAAAACGTTGTTGAAATTACATATTTCCATGTTAGTTTGACGTAATGACAATTCTACTTTTGCCTGTTATCACCATATAATGAAATGAAACATATAATGTCACAACGCGTAAAATATGTTAATATTATACTAACAGAACTTCAATCTTGGACTCAATGCCACGGCTGAAACTACGTACAGAACAAAATATTCCAGTGAACGTATTTCATGACATAGAATTTATAATACGATGTCGTCTTGATGAAGCAATAGTTAACTAGTTAATAAATATTATTGACTAACTGAATAGAGCAACAAGAAGAAGCATTGTATGCAGCAAAATATAGCAGGAAAAATAACTGCACAAATGGAACCGTTTTGGAGAGTATGCTGCAAACCAGATACAAGACAGGAAAATGATTTTTATCAGACTTTGTAGACGAAAATGTGACTGGTACATACGTATATCCGAAAATAAATCGAAGAAAAAAATATAGGAGATCTATGCCGAAATCGTAACGAAATGTATAATTGGAGTCTTGTGATGCATAGACCTGATTCACATACATTATAGCAAAACGTGCGGTATCCGACAATACACTATGTTACGATTTATCATTGTATGTTGATTTTGAAGTTAGGTGAATCTTAGTTTCATGTGCTGATGCACTCATACTGCTTCCTTGCAGTGGTACATTACAGTTTGCGTACACTCCAAAAGAAACATACTGCACCAAGTATGCTTTTGCGTATGTAGCTTATGCTCCTCACATACATATACAGAGTTTCTCATGGTAGGAGTTCGTTAAAAAGTTTTGTGGTAAAAAAACTTTGGACCTCAGAGTCGCCATTAACTTCCTTGTTTTAAAGGTAACACCCGATATATTATCTCATTTTTAAATTCCCGAGAAAATTTCATGATGTGTATCATTTAGTTTATACCTATTTTCATATGTTTCTTAGATATCTTGATTACTTTGAAAATTTTGAAATATGTAGCCTTATTTTCAATACTAAGCCTTTTACTCATTTTCGACTGGTGGTAAGCACTACTGTGGTAAACGGAAGCACAGGAGTGGTACTTTTGAAATTCAGATCGACAACTGATTTATCGTTTACAGGGTGACCAATTACATCATTTTCAAAGATGAAAAAGTTCGGTTTTTCGGTTTGTTTTCGGCATCGATTTGCTATGCCTTTCCCTATATATATTTTAAACGGTTTTCTTGTTATTCCATATTTTCTATTTGCATGTGAGGTTCGACAGAAACCTGAACATCGTTTATTTTTTTGAAATAAAAAGAACATGATTAGAACGGTAGAAATTAACTTTAATTAGAACACTAAAATAAAGTAGAAACATAACATAAGAAATAAGATATCTAAGAAACAAATGAGAATAGGTATAGGGAAACTAAATGAAACACATCATGAAATTTCTTGGGGAATCAAAAAATGAGAAAATATATAGGCTCTTCCATTTAAAATAAGGATGTTAATCTGGATAATTCTGGTATTACCGGAAGTGATACGACCTTGAAAATATTCAAAAATGAAAGAGAATTCTAACTAACTTTGGAGTCCAAAAATTCAGAATTTTTTCTAACCACGAAAATTTCTAACAAACGCCTACCCTGAGAAATCTGTATATAAACGATGAATTGATTTGATGTTTAATCTGATAATATAAATTAATATCAGTTTCTTAATCTAGTTGACACTGAATAGCGACCATAAACGATGTTAATTTTGGGGCAAAAATAAAATATTAAAAGATATGTGCAACATACGTACAGTGACCGAGATAAGTCTTCGTACACCATCCTAAATCAGAAAGTATGAACATTGATATATTAACATCGCTTGAAAATTAAACGAAATTAATATACCTACATTGTACACTAAAATGTTGTAAAGTGTATGTTCCTGACAAATAGGAAATATCAGTAATTATTTTAACAATGAAACAATATTTGTAACAAAAATATATTTCTCTACCACTAACAAAAAATACATGGAAAAAGTCTTCGTACAACACGCATTTTAATTAACTTATAACACACACACAACAAATTATTATTGGGTGGGGTACCCTTTGGAATCTATAACGGCCTGTAATCTCCTAGGCATCGAATTTACTAGATTACTCGTAACAGACACATCAATTTTGGTCCATTCTGCAATTAAAATCCGTTTCAGTTCTTCTCGAGTGGTAATTTCAAATTTTTGGATACGACGATCCAGTTCATCCCAAATATGCTCTATTGAGTTAATGTCTTCCCTAACCAAATAGGAAGTGTGCTTGGGATCGCTATCTTGCTGGAAGTACTAGCGACTCTCTAGCCCTAAATTCTGAGCAGATACGGTCAAGTTTATTTTTAAAATATCTAAATAAACTTCCTTTGTCATTATATTTTCAATAATGTGTAAATTACCTACCCCACTAGCTGCCATGCACCCTCACACGCTTGCTCCGCCGTGCTTGACGGTCGGTCACAAATTTTGTGGTTTTAGAGCTTTCTCCATACCAACTTTCGAGCATCAGATCCCCAGACATTAAACTTACTTTCATCTTTCGGCTTTCGCCGCGCAGTACGAGCGTGGAATCCAGCACTTTTCATCTTCTGGCAAATACTTCTTGGTGTTATTTATCTTCCTGTTGCACGTTCTAATTCTGATACTACTTTGACAGCACTTGTAAATGGATCTCTGCTTATTTCTTTTACAATAAAACGTTCATCGCGCGGCGTTCAGAACGAGGTTTATTGTCTATAAGATTTTCGCTTGTAAACTTTTTTTATAATAGAATGTATTGTAAGTAGTATAACGTCTACCTACAGTTTTTTCAATTTCGCATAAAGATTTGCCATGTTTATGCAGTTTTAGTATAATACGTCTTTCTTCGAGCGTCGTTTCTCTTCTTTTACTATTCATCTTCGACTTCAGTTTTTTATTTATTTCAAATTCACTTTTTTCAAGTTGCACATACACACAATAACGTATTGATCTCAATTGATCAAATATATCCCTGTTATCACAATGATTTTACTATTGCGACTTCCCCGAGTTTCCTATGTACGAACACTTATTTCGCTCAGATACATATTTGGGATACGTTGAATTAAAACTGTTTAAATAAAATTTAGGTAGTTCCCCGGCAATATGCATTACGTAGAATTGAAATATAGCTAATTTCCTAATATTCCGTTACAAGAAAATATATTTTTAATAATTGTTTTCAGGCGTAATTTAAACAAAACTTAGTTTTTGGATTGTGTACGAAGACTTATTTCGGTCACTGTATGTATGTATATTAATTGAAAATATCTTACAGACTTTTTATCATATAACAAATTACACTACCGTAAAACGAGGTGACTTTGTGACAGATTTTACACTTTTAATAATTTTTTCAGTTCCAGTTTTATAGCTGGAAGGTCGAGTAAATAATATGAAGTAGCCACATCATGTAGCTACTAAATAATGACGATGTGAAACAAAGAACAAGTAGTAATTTAACCAGAATTTTGATGGATACTTGTCACACACTCACCCCATCGCTCGGAGTGACTTTGTGATAGCATTGGGCTTTCACTAGAACACAATGTCACCTTTCTGTGAGGAGATTTTGGAACATTATAACCACGTAAATGTATACCAGACTCCAAATTTTTCACAAAATCGCCTCCTAACTGAAAATAATAAAAATTATCGTTTTTCCACAATTTATTTGTAGAAAATGTAAGAAAACAACGTAAATTAAGTTTTAAATACAAAGTATTGCGATGTATTCAATACCAAAGCAAAATCCAAATTATGAAGCACATAGGACAGATCTTTATTACATCTTCCTTTTCTTGTGCTTCTCGGAGGGTTACTTTTTTTCTAATTTCATTTAAAGCTTTTTCTAATGATTCAGATGTGTAGTTTTTGTAGGGGCGACTCTCCGGCAGCCCCTTATACTAAAATATGCACTGAATAATTACATTAAAAAATCTCCCCCTATTAATACGAAAAGTGTCACAATCTCACCTCGATATTTGTTGACATTTCATTTCGTAGAGCATAAGTACTTTATTTTTAAGAAGAACAGAGAGGTGATGGCACTTACTGCTTCTTAATGGATCATACTATAGCACTAACATATGCACAAATTGATAAAACAAACGGTTCAAGTTACACAAGACAAAGTATTGCAACTTTTTGATAAAGTAAAAATTCTTTATCTACCTTCAAAAATATGTGTGTTGTAAAAAAACCTGCAGAACGACCGCGAAATATAATACGTGACACTGCTTCAACCGTTTACCGATGCGTGTGCGAGAGGTTGCTACAATAACATAAACAGAGATGTAAGAATGACTTTTTCAAAGGAGTGTGGTGCTGTCACAAAATCGCCTGGGTGTCACAAAGTCACCTCGTTTTACGGTAACTTTAAAAGGATAATTTAGGCTTCCATTTGTCATCCATTTGCCCTCAATAATAATAATATACAGAGCGCATAAATAGGCGTCAAATGGCACCAGTACTGCCATTTGACATAGCTTCTTCAATGCTATTTCTATACATATACTTATTTTGCCCATAAAATCTCTATATCCTTCTACAGATTGATTTCAGTTCTGTCTCTCACATTTCCTATCCGTAATGTTCTAAAGTCATTGATAAATACATACTTATATTTGGATATGCGTTTCATAGGATTTATGCGATGGGCTTGTCAGAAACTAATAAATATTTGTAAATGACAACCTACCTAGTCTTAATCTAGTGTCATTTAAGCACAGAATGGCAGACGTAGAAGCTAAGGACGGAGAGGGCTGGTTGTGCCATCTGAAATTATGCCAAAAGGCGGTTCCGGCTACACGAAGACGAAGATAGAGCTGTATTGGTCTAAACTGGTGCTCGCGATCGAGCCAAGCGTGCATCGACCATAAAGGTTTTCACCTCCCCAAAAAAAAAATCGAGTGTCATTTGGTTGGTAAGTGATTTATACATACGATACGTTGTGTCAGAGAATAAAAAAGTAATAAAACTGCCTGTTATGAGTAGGTAATCGAAAATTAATTTGTCTGAGATTGAGCGTATTGAATTATTTATTAATAATTGCTGGATTCGGTAATCGCAAGGAGACCCATTTTGAGGCTTGTCGTATGCTTAACGACAGACATACAAGCAGATATATAATACAATCTCGCGAAGGGAACAAAGAAGATAAACTTAAAAGTTTAAAAAATCATCTAAGTGTAGGCAGACCAAACACAGCAATAACTGATGAGATTTCTGATGAGTTTTACTGGACGTTCATCAAACACCACAACTCTCAATCGGGTAATTTTCATCAGATCATGATACCAATTAAAAAAAAATTAAAGCAGTCTAAGTATCAGCCCTATAGTCTACATTTAGTTCATGAACTATTAGAAGACAATTTTCATCATTATTTCGAAGGAAGCTACATTTTTGTCCAGTGCTTTTGTAGGCAGATATTGCTATAGGTACTGGTACACTGCTAATTCCCATATTATCTGGGAAACTAACACGCAATTTCTAGAAAAACTTAACGTTTGATGTGGAATATTGGCCGGAAAAGTAATTGGCTCGTTCTGTGTACATGGTACTGTGGTGATCCGTTTTCAAATGAAATGCATAATATCTCAATTTACTATATTGACATGAATAGTTAAAATTTTACAATAAAAAAATCTTAAAATTATCAGTTTCACCGATCTTCTAACTGCAGCTATATGAATCGCTCATTGTATGATAATATTAAGGTTTTTTGCTTCAAATCTTCGAGCGAGACGTTATATATTTGAATTCATTTTTCATATGTTGTAATTTTGCAATTTAGAAACAATTACAGGATACAAGTTCTTTCGATGTTTCTCTAGACTCTTTCAATTAAAAACTAAACTTGTTTACTTCGTTTCCTTGGTCACCTGTCAAATCTTCTTTAAAACTTTACATAGAGATAGAAAATAAAATTATAATCCTTGATGCCAGCTTACAAGGCATCCGAATTCAACTAGGGAAACGATTGGGAATAGCACTCAATCGTTTGCAGCGAAAAGACAAATTTGAAATATGAGATTTCTAAAGTTAATCTAAATGTTTTTATTCTAATTTCATTCCAAATAGCAATTTTAATACTAACAACAAAATAATAAGGAAGTTTTAAGATATCCAGATACGATGATACATCGCGAATTCTAAAAATCACATAAAATGCTATCAAAAACATGTGTAGCTGGATGATATATGTGAAGTCGCGTAGTAGTACATTCATGTCTGTGGGTTACTTGTAACTACTAAAAAATCAAATTCTGCAAAAATAATGAGGATTAAACCAAATCCAATAAATCCGCAAGCCCTGCACTCAGCTGAGCGGTATCTGGTATAGAGTAAGATGGTACTTTACCGCATTTCGATGTGCCTTCTTAAATCACAATTTTGCAAAACACTATATAGGACAGATTGGTCCAATTAAATGGCCCCGTAGATTTCCAGACATGACTCCTGTAGACTATTCCTTGTGAGGATATGTAAAAGATGTTATTTATCGTAATAATAATAATAATAATAATAATAATAATAGTATTTATTCAAAAAAACCATAGGGTATTGAACATGTCAAAAAAAAAAAAAATATATATATATTGGAAATACCTATTTAAATAAAATTGATCTCAAAGAATAACTTAATAGATATACATATGACCTACATTTACAAGTTACTAAAAGTTTTACACGAAAAATAATCTTGTATATTATAAAATGCGTTTGTGACCAAGTGTTCTCGAATTAATAACCTAAAAGTTCTTAATTGAGAGTCCTTATATTTAGTCGGTAAGTGATTATAGACTTTTAACATTTGAGTCACAACTCCTTTATATACCGATGTTGTCGCCGTTTGAGGAATTTTTAGAGCCGCACTTTTATTTCCCCGCGTATCATACTCATGATCCATCTCATACTGTCTGAACAGTTCATTGTAATTATTACGAACAAAGCACAAGCACTCAAAAATGTAAATACTCGGCACTGTAAGTAGTTTCTTTGTTTTAAAGATGTTTGCACACGATTCTCGTCGCTGCAGCTTAAATATTGAACGTATACAAGTTTTTTGCAGTTTAAAGATTCTGGGTGCATCCACAGAGTTTCCCCAAAACGAAATACCATATTTTATTCTCGAGTAGATGTATCCGTAGTATGCCGCCAGAGCAGTACTCTCATTCACCGAAGTAGATATGATACGAAGCGCATAAATAAAAGAGTGCAGATTTTTTGCAAGATAGTCAATATGTTCCTTCCAGTTGATACGGGAGTCCAGCACTACACCTAGAAACTTAACTTGTTCCGAGGAGGTTAATATTGTGTCGTTGTAGTTTATCTGGATATCTTCTTCTTTCCTTAGTGAAAATTTTACAATTTTTGTCTTCTCAACGTTTAGTTTTAAATTGTTAGAACGATACCATTCCTCCAGATGCAGAAGACTCACACTTATTTCCTGAATCATATGATTCGTATCTCTTGCGTGAATCACAATAGACGTATCATCCGCAAACATGCCTATTGTATGAGGCAGTACTTTTGGCAAGTCGTTAGTATATAATAGAAATAATATTGGTCCCAGAATTGATCCCTGGGGGACTCCTCTTTTTACAGGTGTCCAGTCTGATACGACTTCTGTACCGTAATCTGAGTCTAAAACTACTCTTTGTCTTCTATTACTGAGATAAGATTTCAATATATTGTGTATTGGACCTCTAAAACCCATAAGATAAAGTTTCTCTAATAATATTCCATGTTCCACGCTGTTGAAAGCATTCGACAAATCTAGGAAAACACTTGATACTTTGTCTTTATCGTTTATTGCCTCCAATATCTCTTTCAGCGTTAGGTACACTGATCGTGCTGTTGATCTGCCTCTGATATACGCATTTTGTGCATCAGATATTATATTGTATTTATTTATAAAATCCAACATTCTCTCCAGTATTACTTTCTCGAAGACCTTTGCAAGTACCGGTATTAATGCAATTGGGCGATAGTTTGCTATCTTCGACCTGTCACCTTTCTTATGTATTGGTACTACATTACATTGCTTAAGCTGTTCCGGAAAAACGGCCCTCTGAAAGCAGTTATTTATAATAGTAGACATCGGTCCACTTATTATATCTGCACAATATTTTAGAATCTTCGTAGGAATTTTGTCTGGTCCAACAGCAGATGTGGTTCTTAGATCGTTTATAGTACAATATACTTCCATTGGCGTTGTGTTACTCAAAAACAAGGAGTTATTATTCGATTCTATGAATTTCAGATTCGTCCTTGCTTGGTTTCCGTCATTGCTACACAAGTTTGCAAAAAACAAGTTTACATTGTTTAATGTTTCTTCATCTGTTTCATTATTGTTTATCTTGAGTTCCTTAAGTACAGTACTGCTTTTAGATTTACCTGTTACCTCATGTACAACAGACCACATTGCTTTAGCCTTATTTGAAGAATTTCCAATGTAACTAGAATAGTATTCACATTTCCTTTTCGAAATCATAGTTCTTAAGTGATTTTTGTAATATTGATACATGTTCTCCGTGATACGACCATTTATAACGCCGCTATACAGTTGTCGTTTTATTCTACATTTCATCTTTAAGTCATTGTTCATCCACGGTTTACGACTGTGAGACTCTGTACTCACGATCGTTTCAGGGCAGTATTCTAATATAGTCCTATGAACAATATATAGCAGTCTTTCCATCTGTAGCACAGGATCCGGATGATAATAGACTAAGCACATTAAATATAGAGCCCTGAAGAACACTTCTTGAAATTGGTAATTTCTCAGAGACCGCACTTTCAACCTTTAGAGATTGCAACCTATTAGACTGATAATTGCCAATCAAGCTCACTGCAGAATCATCCAGACCAATATCATGTAGAATCGTCAACAGAATTTTAGGACTTAAAGTGTCAAAAGCTTTATTATAAATGTAAAAGGATTAATAAAGTTAACTGGCTGTCATCTTCCGCCTTTATCACATTATCAACTAAGTCCAATAGAACGACAGTGCAACTGTAATTAAGTCTAAAACCAAATTGATGCTTAGGAAGTATATTAAATGCTTGTAAATGCACCTGCAATTGCTAGTCTAATATTTTCTCAAAAACTTTTGAGAGTAAAGACAATATACTAGCACGATGAAAGTCGTATTTTTTGAATTATAGATATTAAATTTCCTCACATATGTCCACAATTTTTTTGGAGAACCCACACGAGCCCTAACTCGAAATACGCTTTTTTCATGTCTAATAACAATAGCTGTAAAATTCCCCAATTGTTTATAGTAGTCCCAATCACTTGAAGAAGATGACCATTTAAACTGTGCAATTACCACATCACGTAGTTTTATAAGTTACCTAACGTTATCAGTAATCTAGGGATTTCTATACTTTCCAACTTTCTTTAAAATTTTAGGAGCGTGCACAATGACAATTAATAATAAACTTGCGTTAAGATACTGAACCTTTTCATTAATATCTCCCAAATCAAAAATGAAATGCCATGAATAATTTATGAGATCATTGAAGAAATCATCATTATGAAAATTTTTGAAATTTCTATGAATTATATAACGCGGTTTCTCACTAATTTTACTGAATTTTAAATTACAATAAATAGGGCAATGATTCGACATATAATGAACATTAACAATTCCGTGGTCGCCAACCATTTCCCTATTATTAGTTATAATACTAGCGCTAGTCTATCAAAGTACCTAACATTGTGTGATCCTTATAGGAGTGTCAATGACTTGTTTAAATAATCTATATTGAAGTGACCCAAACAAAAAATATTATCAGAGTGTAACTAGACTCGGACAAGCAGTCTTCAAATAAATTGTTAAAATTATTAAAATTTGAGTAATGAGATGTATATAATCCACTTAACAAAACTTTTCTGTGATTTATAACCATCCAAAGATACTCCATATCAGGCAACACCCCCTTAAAATAACATCATATTTCAAGTTGTTCGAAATATACATAGCAACACTCAGTGGTTGGCAGCATGTTCAAACAGACAATTATTAATATTCAAAAATCGTACATCATAATCGGATCTCAACCAAGTCTCAATTTAAAAAAAAGCTAAAAAGCTGTGTACAGTACGTCAGATGCGGCACTAACGAACAGATATTTAAATGACCCAGTTTCCTGGAGAAAGAGTTTTTCAAGTTATAGATATCTGAAAATAGGTATGTATGCACATATAACATTTTAATTGCAGAGATACAGCAAATATATTGGAGTTCCTAAGAAACAATTACCTAATTGTTAGTTAGAGGGCAAAAGTATGACATCAATCTTCTATATTATTTAAACCAAATGTTCAATATCTTTGGAAGTCAAGGCCAAACTAGTCAAATGACATTCATCGTATTACACATATCTATGCACCTGTTATAATTACTATTGAAGCAATTGTTTCTAGTATAACAGCTATATAATTACTGTATATAATATTCATTAAATTATACATACATTTGTATAATATAACATAAATTACGAGAAAAAAAATGTTGAATAGTGATTGTATCCGCATGTTGTACTCTTATATGTGTAGTTATAGATGACTAAAGACAATATATAGGATTGCTGTGATGTTATGCACTATTTGCTATAGCAGATTTGATTTTAATCTAATTTTGTATAAGTTCCAGCAAAGAAAGTTGATTTTAAATTACAAAATGACAATTCTTAACAAATCCATGGACTTATTTACATATTTTCGAACAAAAGTCTATAGGTTATATTGGTTGGCAGCATTAATTGGATCAGCAAGTGAAGCTAAAAAGGTATATATGCTAGTTGTACCGATTAAGATCAGCGCTTGTCGGATAATAGAAAAAAACAATAGTAAACTGAAAACAATTGAGATGAAGGTGTGAAAGAGCAACATTAAAACAAGAACCAACAACGGACAAACAGAAAGATAATTATGCTGGTACGGACACCTTATGAAAGGAAACAAAGTAGAGGGCAAGTAGCAGTAATATAGTGCTTCATAAGAACTTATTTTGTTAGAAACTAATGGATCGCGACACGTCCAGTGGTGACCATTTGTTTCTGAAGTTAAAGCATCACCTTGATTGACAGAGGTTCGATGGCAATAAGAACAGCAGCAGTTACCTTCTCAGACTGCTGATTTCCGTGCGGAAAGTATTTAAGAAATGAGTACGCAATTAATGTTGTGATATAAATACAAATTATGCAGAAAAATAATTTAAAATAAAATTTCTCAAAAAAATTGCATCAAAACGGTATTTAAACAATATACGTTGTATTTAAGGCAGTAGACTACCTGATAACTAAATTATATATATTATTAGAATCAGCTTCAATATTAGCTAATTCATAATTAAGAAAATAAAAATAATGGGAGCTTTAAAAATAAAACAACTTGGCTTTACATCTTTAAACGCACTACTTCCGCATTACCTTGTAGTTTCTTAATGAAATGTCCTATTTCTGTCGTGGAATTTCTCAAGGACAAAAAAATCGTTGCAAGTATTTATCTACTTTCTCAGATGACCTTCATATAAACATGTGATACAGATATCTCTAGAATTATTAAGACAAAAATAATAACGAAATATTGTAAGTACTATAAAAATATCCAAGATGCATCTGCAATGTTAACTAACGTAAATAGGTTAGTTTTAAGATGTCTTGTTTAACCCGGTAAATTGATATTCTACATCATTAGAACACTAGTTCTTGTTACAACTTTTGGATTACATATGGTTTCCTATACTAAATTTGTAAGATACGTCCTGTATAAAACATAATTATCATAGTATATTTTAATTATGATAATTTTGTAACTCACAGATATGAGACACATTCTATTTTAATACGCATTATTGTATAGGACGTGATATTTTATTAATATACCAAAATAAACTTGTTTTTTTTTCTTTTGTTTGAATTAAATAAAGCTTACTTAAGGCTATTTAGGTTTACTAGTATATAGATAGTGAACTTCTACGATACAATGTTATCATTAGATTCTATTTTCTTAGTTATATAGTTTTTCTAAACTCTAACAGTAATAAACAAACTAATTAAGATTCCGTCTACTAATAAGAATAGCCGTTACAGCTCTATTTACCTAAGTTTATATATTGTTAAACTCGTTACATATTGTTAATTCTAATGTCATGGTTTGTTTCGTAATGTTCTTGCACGAGTGCCAATCTCCTTGCGTCCTCTAAATGTAGGGTCTGACACAACCTTCAGCTTGCATAAATGTTTTTCTAGTGTTGTTTGTTATAACTCTAATTATCTTTTTAGACCTTTTCTAGCGAAAACCGTAGAAATCATCACAGAAATCATATGATATATATTTATATCGTCCATGTTTCGGCTTAGGGCGTGTATCTCATATTATCTACCTCTTGAAGTAACCTGCAAGTTGGTTTCTATTCTTAGTACTACTTTTCTTCAAGAGATGATCTCACAAATACTTATTCTTAATTGCTTCTTCTCATGCTCGTACAAGATCACTCCAAAGTAGTCTCGGTGTTTTTCTGTTTAGTGATTTTCTACCAGTAGTCGTACTAATTTTTGCTTTAACATTTTGCAAAGGCTATTTATGATACTGTAAAGAATATATTCAATGCATTTCTAGATAGCTTTTCGACTTTATGATCCTCGTCTAAACTCGAATGCCTAATGGGCCCAAATCATTTTCACAATATTTACTACTTGCAGAATAGACTGCGAAGACTGCTTCCATTTCAAGCGCTTGGAACGATGGTACAGTTGGCGTTTTTAATCAATAGCCAAGTTTTCACTTGCGTCATCTGTAACTGTGGAAAACGCACTGCTGATTAAGAGAAATACATTGGTTACCTAGATATTCCTGTAGAGCTTCTGCGGGCTTCTGGTAGCTTACTTGTGAGAGGTACACCTGTTCCATGTGATTATGGCCAAAACGCGTCTTTAATTATTTTACTTTAGTTCTTTTTAGTTTTGTTGTTTTGCTAAAGGTACACTTTGATGCACTCTCAAGACGTTGTCAAGTAGCGTCAAGAATAAAGTAATTGCTTTAGTGCAGCCCAGCCAATCCCCGTGGCAGCACCTTTAAATATTCCTCAAATGGTGTTTTGCCGTCGAATCTTGGTAACCCGCTTCGGCAATGAAACATCTTCCGCTTCCAACTACAACAAGCTACCAGTGTTTGTCAAGTTTGCTTGACCCATCTCTCTTCTAGTTCCTTCGAGCGTACTTCCATGCATCGAGAAGTTTCAATTAATTTTGTATTGTTATACTATATTATTCATCTGTTCTAGTCTGTATAGATACTGTTGCTACGTAGTTTATTACTTTGTTCAGTAAAGCCAATAAAAATACTACTAATTCTGAGCCAGTAAATTCTACAGAAATATAAGATTTTGTTGATTAGATAATTGTGCAATATAAATTAATCACAAAGTATGATAAATTATACTTTCATCATTAACCATCAAGGTTTCTAATAGAATGGAATATTTACATGTCGTATAATTTCTCGAAATTTGGATAGTATTCAGAATGTGATGTAGAAAACTCTACATTATTTACAGAAACAATTAATTATTTATCGAACAACCGCAAGTGAATTTCCATTGCATAACAGTAAATAGTAAATAACACGGTAGCTAATGTGACGAATGAACACGCGAGAAGTCCACAAAGTATCTTGGACGTTGTATACGTAAAATTATTTAGAACTGCAATAAAGGGATTTCCTGTTGCTTTGTTGCGGTCTTTTTATGATCATCTAATGAAACAAAGCCGATGATAAATCGCGCTGTCTTAGAATGCATGGATAGATGTTGAATGACACTTGTATACATTCCTCTGGTCCACAGTTTTGGAGCTGTAATAAAAATAAATAAACAAAAGGCAATCGACCACAATGAAATATCGCAAAAAGGTTTTACCGTGATTATATGGTAGCGAACTAAGGATTCAGGATAAAAAGTAAAAACAAACACATTCTTTATGGGTTTTCCCAGACCCAGGTCGTCAAACTAGACCAATCCTTTAAGTATTATACGGTTTACGCACTGCAGTGCAGGTGACTATCTTGTAACACAAACCTGACCTTGACTTTTTGCGGTATAATTTATCATAAAATTCATTAATGTATATTGTACACAGTATAATACTATAGTTTCCTGCTCGGATAAAATAAAAATTAAACTAAAGCTTCTAATGAAAAAATATTTAATACAAACAAATGTTTACGTAAAATATAAGGTGTAGAAACGGTGTCCTTTATAAATATGACTCATAAAACACGAAAGTAATCACAAAAATGTTTAAATCTGTGACGTTGACGTGTTTAAATAAATACTCTAGTCGAATTCCACATTTTTTCTTAATGTTTACCAAGAATTTTCATTTTAATTAACTAATGAAGAAGAAGTAATATTTTAAATAAAAGATTAATATAAATATATATCAACTTGATCGTCACTAGATTTTTAAAAAACATAAACAAATTTAACAATCGCCGTCTGACGTATTCTTGATACGATAATCAAATCGAATCTCACAAATTTAGCAGATTCAATTCATACAGTTTAGCTAATCCAAACTCCAATTAAATATTTTTACCTTACATATTTTCTTGGATGTAATTATCGTATGCTATTGTTCAGGGGTAAACGTAGGTACTTACTATCTTTATTATTTCATTTCATCTTTTTTTTTAGTTAAATTGAATTATAAATTTTACACGCGAAACTTATCTATTGACAGGCGACGCTGTTCACTGTAATGGTCATTTCACTCGTATATTTTAATTTCTTTACAACCAGAAAATTTCCGAACAAATTTTACAGTGGTGAACTAATTGCAACCAACAGTTGTAGACAATAATAATTCTAGTAATTTAGAACAATGTACTCACATATACTATATTTTAACAGCACCACAGAACTATACGACTCATTTTAAAAACAGAATGTTGGCATTGACATCTTATATTTGTAACATTCTCCTACATACACTAAAAACATTTTAGTATTAGAAATTTCAATTAAAGTTGCGAAAAAAAATGTACATGAGAGTCAAACAGATTTAAGGACATCAATAATTTGAACAGAATATTTACGTCACTTGGAAATCCCAATGCATTATATTTCTTCTTCACCATCAACATGTATGTACAATAAATAAACTTTCAAATGACACTGGAATTTAACGCCACCAATACAAAATGTATCTGTATTTTCATCATCTTATCCGCTATATTTAATGCAATTTTTTGTCACGAAAGTACGATTTGGAGGTTTTCATTATATAAGACATAAAAGATGATTGCGTTTAGAATAAATTGTCATTGGTTGTTGAGAGCTGCTATCGTTATATAGGAAGTACAAGTTAATTCGGCATTGTGATTTAAACATATACTAATTACAGGATAAATTATATCCATTTTCACAAAATGAATAATGTGTTCAGTATTATCCCCATATTTTATCTATTTTCATGTATTACCCTCTAAATTGCACATTAGCTTACAAGCTTACTTACTAAGATTGTGGCAACATTTATTATTTTAGTAAAAACCGGAAATGTTCATGTGGGTATCTCCTGAACGTCCATCCGAATTTTCGATTATATGAAATTGGTGTTCCGATGTATTTACACAATCCCAGCGGATGCCATACTACCGATAATTCCGCTTAGTTAGTGTTAACATTTATAAATGTATCACTAGTTACATCACTATTGCGTACTACTGTTTTTCAATCAAAATGGGAAATTTTTAACGTAGACACCAAAGTATGTATGGCTTAAATGTCGCAAATTAGGGATTCGATGGTTCGCAATATAATGTGGGCATATAAATATTGTAAAACTATTGCAAAATTGTCATACATTGCGAAAGAAACTTTAAACTTGTTGTTTAAAATAACCATCATATTATACATAATTTTCCGCTTGGAAATGCAAGTGTAGCCGATGATCTACCACAAACTTACAGGAAAACCGTCTTTGTTATCAACAATAAACATCATTGAGCCATTAAAGATTAAAGATCGTGATATGAAGCGACGGTAGAGGGTCAGAGAAGGTAATAGGTTAGTGCCTGCAAACAAAATTATGGAACTACGTAGTCGCTGTTCGCCTAAACACAAGGGCCGGTCTTTCCACCTCCTTGTAAAGTAGCCCATAAACTTATCTGCCTTGTAAGTCGAAAATCCGTCTACATTATAACTGTGATTATTACCTAAAATTCTACCGAGGAAACTTTAAAACATCGCACTAATAAGTAAAATATTTCTATTAATGCATGGAGTTGATGTTGCATCTAAAATTATATATTTTTATAAATCATGCTGTTCAACCTCTTCAACAATTGCTGTTAACCGTGCGATATTTTGCAACAGCAAACATTTATATTGCTATAGCAGATTTTGGAGACTTGCACAAATCTCCATTATCTCCCTCTAACATATGCATGCTTTACATACACCCTTTCTTACTATATCAGTATGGCCAACACACGATTCGTTGCTTAAAGTTCTCTTTTCTTATAGGCAAGTTAAATCATATTTGAAAGACGCGTTTTCTTAACTGCCAGGTAAGTCTGTCTATTAAATTAATCTACACATTAGTTAAAAAGAACTTTAAAATGAAATGGAAAGACCGGCCCTAAGATCCTTGTGATGACATCCATACCATGCTCTCTCTCATGACATACAAATTATTTTCGATTATCTTAATGAAACCTTTGTGGGGAAATGAATTGGAAACATAAGATGGACTGCAAGAAATCTTTATTTAAAGTCATTAAGTTTATTTTTTTGGGAATATTAGACGAGTCCCAGCATAACTTAAATTATATGTAGGCGTTACAAGCCGTTCAAAATTCAAACACAAGAATTCAATTATGTTTTGAATAAATTAGGAAACTTAATGTAATTATTTTCTCATATTTTTTTAAACCTTCCTTTTTTACCGTATGTATGTATGTAAGTACATTAGATAGTTAAAATTAGGAGAGAATAGGTTAAATAAGGAAGCAAAGAAAATACGCATTTCTGGTACATTTTGCTCAAGAAAGTATCTTAACAAAGTGTCACTAATTTTTTTAAATTTTCAAACCTCTGTAAGATATAAGTGAATATTAAAAATACGATTTTTTTTATTTTTTAAATATAATTAAGTAGACCCTAAATCTATTCAAATTCTCCATAATACCCCTGCAATTTGAAACAACCCGTAAATTGATCTATGTATCTTATTCATTTTTCATGCATCTTCTGATGTAGGATTCCAGTATGCTATCGCGTTGTTCTCAGAATTTTGGTCTCAGAAAACTTTGCAATCAGGCAAATTGTAGTACTTAAGTAAGACTGCTTTGTGCATGGCACTCAAAACTATCCCGTTTTCCTTAATCTGAATAAAATGACTAACATATCTTGGATAGTACCCACAATTTTTGACAAAAATTAATAAATAAAATATAAATTAATTTCTTGCGCTGCATCTTGCCCGATAAAACTTCATTATCTAAAACATTTTCTAAGATACAGTAGTTTTGTATTGAAAACAAACTTTGTAATTGCAAATGAATCGAAAATAAAGTGTCCCTAAACCGTTTTTTAAACGACTCCTTCAAACCAAGATGAACTTTTCAAATCTCGCGACTATATGATAAGTCCTTTGAGCTGTAGCGCGATCGTGAGTTAGTTAAGACTGCATTTTATATGTATAGCATTTGGTAATAAAGGTCAATATGTTAATGAAGATGCTATGTTTTTAGAGTTCATACATAAGATTCAATAGCAAAATTAAGGTTAGAAGTTGTTTAAACTACTCATCAACTAATGTTATTTACTTCATACTCAAGTATTTACACAACAAAATTGCAATAAATTCGTTACATATGTTGTATATATACATACATATTATACGTATATGCGTATTTTACTTTCTTTCATAATGATTTTTAAAATCTGTGTTCCTATGTAGGCTAATACCCAAGCAGTAACTCACTTAATTGCGTCATGTTTAGCAGAAAATGCAAAGTATTAGATATTGACGTAAATGAAGAAATGAGAACGTTATGTAGGTTTCTCAGTTCCAATTGAAAGAGTTATTTAATACGTTACGATACTGACAAATGGTTATATTTGGTCCTGATATCTTTAGTGTAGGTACAGTAATAACGTAGAAAAGACAAATTATTATGTTGAAATAGATTTAGATGATGCAGTAACAAAAAAAAACCTGTTTGTTAGATCAGTCAACTAGAAACCTTGTCGGGTAGAGAAGCAATTTACTGTTATGGTAGTGATCAATTGTAAATATGTAGTTCTTCCCCGGCATTAGCTATATCTAACATATTTCTAATGAATGCCTGTATTTACTCTAACCACACGTATATATTTTTAGGAATACAAAAATAAAATTCTTCTAAAATATATAATTTACCTCTAAAAAGAAATGATTAATTATATTTCGTTTCAACTATAAGCAAGAAATTTTATGATCTATATTTACATATATTAGGTATATTTTTTCAGCAAAGTCTAATTGTCGTCTACATTATATCAACATTACATACATATGAATATACACGCGATATTAAATTTATTAATTCATATAGAGTATTATTTTTATTCGATCTCTTCGGAAGATAATATTTATTTTTTATTTACCAGGTAATTGTCTCAAAAATATGCTCTCTTGATATTTTTATATTACAGTAATCTGTCTTGCTGTCGTATATATGCACTGATAAATATTGAATAGACTATGCATACTTTGCCAATAAGGTAACGGTACGTAGATTGGCTAGTATACATAACAGTACCTACTTACCATAATCGAATTAGTTACTCTATGTTAGAGTCAAGTTTTTTTATATATGCCGCTTTGAAAATTGGATTAATTGAAAATTTATTCTATTCATAAGTGTACAGTCGAAAATTTTTTCCAAGCATTACTGAGGCTATAGGCTATATATTCCGAACAGCAAAAATCTACTGTAGAAGCGGTGCAAACGATAATGGAAACTGCAAATGAATTTAAAACTGGATGGTGTGTCCTCACTACTATAGACATAAGGAGCGCCTTTAACCTAGCTAAACACAATTTAATAGTGGAAAAGCTACAAGAGAGAAACATCTCAGACTATCTCATCAACTTTATAACAAATCGGTAGAAGGGTAATGCTAGATAGTAAAGAAACGCTAGAGACGAACATGCGAGTCCCGGAGGTTTCCGTACTTGGTCCGATATTATGGAACTTCTATACGACGACGTGCTCTTTTCAGAGCTTAACAGATATGCAGTCACCAATGCGTATGTCCATGATTTAGCTCTGGTTGTACACAACCACCTGCCTTGCACAAATTAGCGAATAGCCAGAAAACATATCCTACTAGCAATTTTATATTTTATAATAGTTGCGAAAGTGTTTTTGACACAAAAATTATAAAACAACGTTAGTCTCGGGAACATTTTTAATGCGTTTATATGACAGTTATAAATGTAAAATTGGCACCATTTTATAAAATACTTTACTATCCCTTAATATTTTGTAAACCCTTTCGCAAACATTACAAAATAATTTTATAAACATTTTGGGGCACCTTACAAAAATGTAACAGCAGCATTACAAAACAGTTTTATAAAAGCTCTTGCACTATAAAACATACTTGACCAATAACCGTTATAAAGCAAAAATTCAGTATGAAATCACAACAAGTATTTTAAATGTATTCTAAAAGCTGCAAGAAGCAATTTTGTATTAGACGCAGGGCAAGTATAATAAATATAACGAGCTGTTTAGAAGGAAGCATATGAAGCCATTTTCGTAATCTTACTTCTATCTTGTAGACTTTATGAATTATTTTAGAGACATTGTCTGTGATACTGAAATCAAAACTTTATTGCAACGAAAATTTTATCGTGAAATATATAGCATATATCTAATAAATTTTAAGCGCGCCCCGAATTTATTCATGTTTTAAGGAAAACTTTTAAATCTTACAAATCTAACCCGACAGGGCCGCACTGCTTTTAAATTTGTTTTTTTTTTTTTGGAATATGAAGTGCGGTGCAAAGATATAAAGAGCCAAAAAGAACGTCTTCATTAAAAGTATATAATTTAACTTTTCCATACAACTAACTATTATGTGTATTTATAGATATAGTACTTTAACAGTTAGTGAAATGTAGTTTTACTTGCTTACTTAAATATACCTACCTACCTAAAAGCATACCTTATCTTAACATCACTTGTCGCGACAACGAATTTGGTTGCCAAAAAATAAGAAAAATACAAAAATCATGTCTAGTTCTTGTCCAAAAATCGATTAAATTATTAAAAAAGTGTAGAGGTATAAAAATAGGTAGGTATTGAGTTTGTTCCAGCCCTCAGTTCTAAGGAGTTCTGGAATTGAAACGCAGGAGCAATTAAATTATCTACCAAACAAAATACTGCTCTAAAATTATTTTTTTAAATCAAACAAGAAAAACTAATTCGAAATTGAACAAGATACCGACCTGCTCATATCTGTAACATGAGTGCCAGGCGGCGGCCATGTCGCAATTTTGTGGAAACATTTGATTGTCATTGATAGAATCGAGAGTATATATAGCTAAGTAGCAGCATTAATGCTAATTGATAACCTTTTGGCGACTCTTATAAAATAAATTACTTACTCGTGTCATATTTTACCTTTTTTATGATAAATCTGTTCTTATTTAGTGGTAAATTTGACTGTAATCTCGGAAATACCGGCAATAATTTCTGCACATTCTGCTGCACATAACACACAAATATTCTGCTAAATTTGAAGGCTTTCCCTTTCCACAGTATATACCTATTATCATGGGTCTCACTTCAGGCAGTTCATAAATATTAAAGAGTATGGACCAAAATTCACTTTTACTACTTTTATATATGATCAAACCGTCCATATTAACATTCAAAGAAATAGTTTTAGGCAAAAAATGCATTGGAGTTAAAACTTGTCGTAAACAAAATTCAAAGCCATGATGCCAGTAATCACCATAATCTCCAACTTTAACCATGACAATCTTTTGGTATGTTTTCAAAAGTGTTCGAGGATCTTGTGGAAGCATATTAGGAAATCTAGTATTTATATTTTGGAATAGTACCTTTATAGTGCTAACTGGGGGATATTAAAAGAAACTGACCATTTTCTAATGTTTTTCCTAAACTCTGTGTTTTTGTGAACATTTACCACAAAATTATCTTCGTCATTGGACTTTAGTTCTAACAGCCAATTGTTTCTTACTTCATCGTCAGTTATTTCGCCATCATTTAACTGGTCCACCGGCACTGTTACAATAATGAATTTTCATCACAAACCAGTCTTTGTTTTTCGGTTTCTAATATACTACTGTTATTTGTATTGGCAAAAGTACTTCCATAGAAATTTTGATTTGAAGCGCTATTGATAGAGTTAGTGGATTCAAATGTTCTATTCACTTGTACCGTTTTATCATTATCCACACCACTGACCCTATATTAGACATTATGATTAGAATGATATATGTGAATATAGAAATACTCTGTTTGCTAACCTCTAAAATAAACTCCAATTGGATCATTCCAAATATGCTTTATTATGTAGTTAGCAACAGCAATGTATATTTTACGCCAACAAATTTATTTTATAAGAAGTTTGTTATTGTTTTCATATTGTAGTATGTAGAAACATCGTACCTACTATAGAACAGTTTCAACGTGATCACTAAAAACATCAATTTAGTTTTAAAAACGATATTGTTTCGAAAGACACTTCCATAAAACTATTTTCTTAAAGCTGCAGAAAGTGATTATATAATAATTTTAAAATATGTTTATAATGGAATTAAAAATATCACCGAAAGTACTAAAAAGCCACTATAAAACAATTTAATTTTATAGATTGGTGTGTTTTATAAGTTGTTCATAGAAATGTTTCTACAATAATTTTGAGATTGTTTTATAACATATTTTATAACTCTATTATATAAACGTTTTGATGATAAATTTATAAAACACTTTAGCTACCTACAACAGACTATTGTTCATTGCAAGTCTAATATAATCAATTAGCATTTTGGAAGTAATAATAAAATACTAATAAAACAAAACAGTTGTAGAACCATCAAATTATAAAACAACTTTGCTAGTTGGGATAAGATGACTCTTGTACCTAAAAAAACAGAGGCGGTGATAATAAAAGGGAGACGCAGGACGCACGTTACTTTTCATCTCAGGTGTTTAGTTGAAAGTTTTGGGTGTTTAGTGGGTTGAAGTGTTTAGTGTTCTACATTGTGCATAGATGACAACGGTTTCGAAATCTATTAGATGTTGACATATACCTTCTCATATCGGCAATTTTTTATCATTAGATTCTAAATTCAATGTCACGCCACGTAATACTAATTTAAATATCAATACCTACATTAATTGCGCAAGTTGAAAACACAATTTGAAATATCCAATGATTCACATTCAAAACACGAAAGTATTACTTGACGATATTGATGCTTACATATCACTGGCAAAAGGTTCTACGACGAAAGCCCAAAATACTTATAATCAGTGAATTTAGAAACCAAAAATGTCAAAGAAATATCAAGTAAAACAGCAAAGAAATAAACAAAACAGTTTCGTAAAAATTATATTGCCTGTCTAAAATCATACCCGAACCAGCCAGCAAATAAGTGACTGCAGAGTGGGTAAACATTCGTGTTTATTAGCTCTGCAGTTTAATGATTCCAATCGTATTATTTATTATGATACATTATGTACAAACATTTTAGGATAATAACTTAATTGTAAAAATAGTTCAGTACCCAAATGCTACATAAAAATAACTAGAAAAAAACATTAAATTTAAAACAGACACAAAACAATTAAGCGCAATCTATTTTAATTTATTACGTGAGACATGGTTATATTCAGTTTTAATTAATAAATAAAATTATTACTTGACTCTTTCTGTGTTATGAGTAATTCAATGTAAAAATTTGTTACAGTAGATACAATGTGAGTCATTTTCTATTAAATAAACATGCAAGCCGAAATTTAGTACTTTAAAAACATATTAAACAGATTTGAATGTCACTTGCATTTTGACACTCTAACAGAATGATTGCATTTACTTGGGGATTGAAATAAAATTATGTAAACACGTAATTTTTACAAAAATTTATATAATTCAAAAAGAACCAGCTTTAGAAGCAAGGTTTATTATACAAAGTAGTCTTCGAATTTTTTCGGCATTACAACTCAATAAAAAGAAGATAATTCTATTAGGAATAAGGAAGTTAGTGCATATTGTGACCGAATCTCGTCCTAACATAAACGATATGTATATATTTATATACATTTACTATAAATAATGGCAATCCAAAAAATCATCAGGTGAAATTATGAAAGAAAATAGAATATTTCACGAGAGTGCTCATCAAACAACGTTTTAAGAGAAAAAAATTTCAAGTGCGTCAGCAGATTGAAAACAACTTTACTTACTATTTGGCCGTCAAAATTATTCAACAAAACGAACTTTTTTATTGGTAATTATTATTATATTTCATGACTTACTGAATTAAAATAAAAGTGCATATGATGATTTAATTAATTAATACTAAGTACGTATTACACAATTTTACGTGTATAAATCAATGACATGTAAAGGTATTCGTTTATATATAACATTGAAGTTTTACCTGTTATACCATACGCAAAATATCTATTTTTATTTGTTTATTTATATTTTTTGAATAAATTATAAAACAGCAAACTACGATAACAAAAATATTACATCCGCACTGAATTAATTACAATCTTTCTCGTTAAAGACGTAAACACATTTTTGCCTTGGATATATGGTTTTACGAGTATGAATTGTGTCCTGTCTTTATTAAAAATCACTGCCTAAACGTAGCAAATACTTTAAAACCTCATTAAATATGGACTACGTGACAATTGAGTGAATTGAGACATAATATTATGGATTATTGCAATGCCTACTAGACTTCTATTTACCTAATTTTCTTTGTGCATAAAATATATTAAAAATATAACATGTGCAAAAGTCTAATAACAAATTGTGAGTGATTAAAAGTAAATGAAACTATGAATAAATCTAACATAATTACAAATACTATTTTCCTGTTAAATATGTCTTCCATTGCGAATCTAGGAAGCTAATATTGCTATTTAATTGTACTTCAATTAGCATATCCTTGAAGCTACTCACAATCCATTGCTTTTAAATAAAAGCACATAATATATTCAAATAAACGAACGAATACATTTACATCGACTATGAAGCTGTATTTTATTATTTAATAAATCAGTATAATATAACGAAACGTCAAGTACGATCTAATATCCTCCATTAACCATAATGCTGACATAATACAAGGTTGCGATTATAATAAGTTTAGGTGGATTTAGATAAATATTGAGAAGTAAATAACGTACTTATTATTAGTCTTATTGACCGCACATACATATATGCATATCCTAAATACTTCGTTATTGGAAATGTACATTAGAAAAGTTACCAAAATCTTAATAATTACGCAACGTATCATTTTATTAGTTATTTTAACGGAAGTATCACGTGAAACAGATACCTACATATTTAATAAATTTCTAATACATATACCTGGCATTCTATTTATGCTCGTATGTTTGCATTTTCCCATTTTTCTAGTGCTAGCAAATGGCTTACAAAATAAAATTTGACTTTATTACTATTCGTGCTTGGTAAATTTAAAAAACTTTAGCGAATACATAAGTAATACAAGCTAGGCATGTTCATACATTAAACCAGTACGCACAAATCAAGCCACGTCTATAATCAAGCGTAAGATTGAGAAGCACTAGATCAATATAAATAGTCAAAAATGGTTTAAGAAACGTTTAATAAATTAGTTTTACTGAGAAAACTGCTTTTCCAATGTAAGAGTTCATCCAAAGCAGGCTTGGGTACCGACCGCAGAATAACTTGGTGTGAAGGCTAAATACTAAATTCCAGTGCACTACGCAAAAAAGAAAGCATACCAGAATGGCACCCATAGGGCACCTGATGGAAAAAATTTTGCACACTGGTAGAACAATACTGATTCACAATAAATGTAACCAATTTCGCAACAAGCACATTGGCCAAAACATGCAAAAATATAAAGATTCAGTGCCTACTACAACCAGAAAACTCGCCGTTTACAACCAACTTAAAATAGATTTTAAGTGTATTTAACTGCCTAATGGATACCTACTCAAATATCTCAAAGGAATAGAGATAAATGGTTAGTTTTCCAAAAACTAATTCTGCTACAGGACGAAAACGTCCACGGTGTGCGCCATTGAAAGAGCTAAAAATATGGTTCCAAATTGTGAAGAGAGATGCGCAAAACTTGTTCAACTCCGTTGATTGAAATGTACTTAATGAGAAACCGAGTGCATGGGCATAGCCGGGAACTTAGTAGATGCAGTGAGTGACACAGTTTCAAGTACAAAAGAGGGTGCGAATTAGAAATCAAGCAATAGTGCCGCAGGATTTCCTGCTGGGTACCATACTCTGATCCCATACTATTCGGACGGTTTCTAAATCAAAATGCTCACAGGTTCCGCCTCGGTAGTGTATTCAGATGAGCTACTAATCATTACAGTAACCAAGGAAAGTGAACTTGATGACTAATAAAAATAAGTTCTTAAAGATTTAGGCTCTTTAATAACTTGTTTTCATTTATTATTGATCGCGCAGTTACCGATTTTTCTGATGAACGGCTACGCTACCTACTACTACGTCATCGCTACATCGAACGCTTCCAAGAATTTATATGTAGCGGTCGCCATTTTTTGAGCGCAATTTTCTTACACTAATAATATAATACACTTCAACAAGAGCACAAAAGGCAGAAAGAAGTTAGAAAACAACTATTCGACAATACGGATACAACTGGTACTAATGTACTGTCATCGGGAGCGGTTTTGATATAGCGTTCATCAGAATACGATTACGTCAGGAGCTGTTGTAGATGTAGCGGAGCGGTAACTATTACAGAGCGGCTCAGTCTGATGAACGCGACCATTGACTATTAATTCGCCAACAAAATGTCAGACAATGTGACATTCGACATAGAAAATGCATACAATTGCTAGACCAAAAAAGTTGAACTACTTTTGATCTAACCAGCGCCTGTATTTTTGAGATAATGTTAAACCCGTAACAAAGAATGCAGAAGATACTAACTGAAGCAACACAGCTTGGGAACTGCTGCAGCTGTATCTACCACAGAAAAAATATGAGGAACAGGAGAGGTACAGTTATGTTATAGATGCCATTTCCGGAGTTGCTTGCTAAGGTCACTTTAGGTAGGTTATTAGGAGATCCAACAACCAAATAGGTACGGTTGCAAAAAGAAAATACTAAAATTGAACAGTCTTGTTCACTATGTGAAGCCCTAAGTAGAGGAACCTACCTACTTATAGTAAAATCTAATCGGCACACATTTAAATTGAACCTAAGAAAGAAAAATAACTCCAGAATACAAAAGACCACATATCGGATTTTCTCTGCAATATTGAGTTTATACACCTGTACTGGTGAAAACGAGCTTTAGTTTTTCACGAATTGAAATTTTAGTAAAACAGAAAAACATTTTTGCTAGAGTTTTATTTATTATATTTAATAATTTTGTATCACTAATACATCACCCATTTTGCTATCACTAAATTTAGAATTTGCTATATATTTCAAAAAATTCCTGATATTAACATCTCTAACATTCAAACGTTAATAATCCATTCCTTAATTACAGGAGGCATCGGCTGGCCATGAGTTATTATTACGCATGCGGCTGTAGACCGACTTAAGATGTTACCTTTCCGCATTTGCCGTGGAATTTGGAAAACTACAGAAAATTAAACTCAGGAAGGAAGCACCGGGGGACGAGTTGGCTAATGTAAGTAATAAAGTGGTTAGAATATCTGTGAGGACAAATCAGTCAGTTTACTATTTTTTTGCAGAACGTTTTAAACAAGTACATTGAAAGACTTGAAAAGATTCTAGTAACTGCGCAATATAAAAGAATCAAATTCAAGGCTGCTATTTCAATTAATGGTTGGAACTGTGCTAATCCCCTTGCACCAAGTCATACTCAGATACAAGAATGTCTTGTTTTTTTATTGATTGTCTGCGGGAACTACCTTAAGATAAGCACCCAAATTTTATAAAACATTTTACTTATCGCCCAGGCAGGATTTTATAAGCCTTTGCAAAGTTTTATTAAAACATTCTACGAATATGTAGACGTATTCTGGTATTTACTAGAAGCAGATGTCGTAAAAGAAAAAGAATAGTAGTGAGTGACGAGTTGCCAATCTATTCAGTAAGTAAACCGCAAAATACATTTCGGATTAATGTTAAGCGATTCGACTCTTTTTTCAGATCGTTCGTATCAATATCAAGGACTGATTCGTACTATCAATTCATACTGTACTATCCGTACATATGATACGGTATTCGTATTTCTTACATTACGTTTTATTCAATACAAGAATCGATTCTCTATTTTCTATTATAATTTTTGATCATATAATATTTTTAATTTTTGTTGTAAATTTGTAATGATTTACAATAGTTCGGTAAATAAATATAGTTACCATCACACAAATAAGAATACAGCGCAGTATACAATACACTAGTATGGCGCATGCTTTATATATGTACACATATACATATATCTACACCCAAAGAAAAATATCATTCCTCAAAATAAATTCTATTGGTATCAAAGAAAGATTCATTTAAAATAGGTGTTTTTTACAGGTGTTAATGGCTTCTACCAAACAGCAACAATGCAACAAGTATGTATGTACCTTCACTGCCTTGCGATATTATTCAGCATATGTCTCCTTCTCCTTAATTCGGTAATCGGCAGGTGGTTAATATACCTGTTTATCATCATCGAAAAACATTTAGCATCTAATAACGTTATTCATATTGAAATTTTAATATGGTTGTCGAAAAAGTAAAACTGTTTTTCTGAAAAAAAGTTTATTGGACCTGAAACGATTTATTTGTATATAAAAAACATGTTTAATTTAAAGAAATATTTTGCAATTTCCAAAAATTCGTGATGGTCGTAACGTAAATTACATCTTATGAAGAATATCTGATATTTTAAACGAAAAATTATAATAAAGTTTGATTATACCCCAATACATTTGTAATGAAATCGGTTTCTTCAAATGAAACAAATAGTTAAACAAACAATTCGTTTAGACGTAAGAAACTGACTTTATAAGTATAATTCAATTTTAAAAAGTAGTCTGCCTTCTTTATTCATAAAACATAACACTCAAGTATATGAAAGGTGATATTATAAATAAATTCCTCACTTGATTTACGATATCTAATCTGTACTAGTATATATCTATCGATCGTATATCGTATAAATGGTATAAAATTGGTGTAAATCTTAAACTTGACAGTAATTCCTTATAGTACAACTCTTACGAAAGATCCGTATTTTCTATACGATTCATATAAATTCTATCCATTACTATTATACGGACGCATTGAAGTCCCGAATGTATCTAATTCATCTACTAGGACACCAGCTGTGTTTGCAGGGAGTCAATTGTTTTAAACCATTTCAAATTATCTGTTTTACGATGGAAAGTGAATTATTAATAATTAATTACTGCTATTTCCAAGAAATTCCAAAACTTGAGAAATATTGTGCATCGATATTGTCATGATATCCTAAGACTCCTTAAGAATACTTTCATCAGTGCACAATTAAAAAACCTATCTGAATAAATTATCATCTTATAAATTTACTATCATTGTCGCTGTCTAAATTGTATGCATGGATTCATATTTCTTTTTAGTTAAATAGGTAGCCTTATGTAGCTTTCTGAATCGTTTTGAGATGATCATGTTTAACGCATGTTTACCGATAATATTATAGTGACTGTTCTATTGATACCCAAGAGGTTCCTACCTATCAATAGCAATACCATGCTTACTGGATGGTTTGTAATAAAGGTTTCCCTTCTAGGTATGTATATAGAAAATTTAACGAATAAATAGTGTCAAATTGTAATACAACTTCACTAAAGGAATTACCAAAATAAAAAAGAATATTGCAAAAACCTATAATTGTTTCCTCTTATTCTAAAACTAACTCAATTTTTTTATATAATGACTATGTTTTAAAAAATCAACGAGAAGGAATAGATAGGTACCATAGATAGGTTCGCCAACTAGAATCAACTTCTACAGGTTCCGTAGCTCCATTCAAATAGAACCTTTAATCCTACAAAGCGCAGGTGTTTTAGTGGTGAAAATTTTTCTACCTAACGTAGTTCTAGCTGTAACCTTGTATCGTCCTGTCACAGTTGTTTTTTTTTTCATTTAAGTTTGTACTTTCTCTTAGTAATTTGTTCACACTATATATGAATAACCAGCTCTAAAGCCGCATTGAATCTATTCTATCCTATTTTGATAAATTCAGAAAAGCCAAAGCTCTGTCAAGTATCTTTGAAGATGGACATCAAGCACATGAGTCTAAGTTACCTAAATTTGCATGGTTTATTATTATGTATATATGTAATGGTACAACAATAATCTGCTTGCAATATTCACGAAAAACATTTTCTTTGATTATTTGCGTTAAATAATTGGCGAACACATATCAAATCGATATTGACGATATTCTTCCTAACTAAAAGTGCTAGATATAGAAGAAAAATTTAAACTTGTGAAGCATCAAAAAGAGTAGGGTAGTAAGGGAAAATAGAAATCAATCTGCCGCATATGTACATATGTTACAAAAGTTGTATTAGTAAAATTTGAGCCCAAGCCATTTACAAAATGATTATTCAATTAATTAGTATCTTTTCAGGAATCTATCATGTAATATTGTGGCTTGTTGGTTATTATGATTAACCCTTTCCAAGTGACTTAAATGTTTTCATATATTTTTTAATTAACCTGGCAGTATTTGTTTTCGGATTAGACGGTTACGGGCACTAATATGATTTTTTTGGATCTACAGCTTGATTAAATTTAGACTTAGCTTTTTCTCAAGGAAGACAAACATTTTAAATTGTTTGTTATTCATGTCACGTGAGCTTATGCGAATATTCGAGTTAGATGTGAGCACATTTATATAATAAAATTAGAACTCTATTATTTAGGAACCGAAATATTGTATTCATGCATTCGAAATTAATTTTGAAATTAAATATGCTTTTTTATAGAATTTCGTCAATACTTAAAATTGTATGTTTTTCAAAATTTAGAATTTTGAATGTTTCAGTTAATGTTGTATTCTTTGTGAGTCTCATAGCTTGCCTGATTAGTTGTTTAAAAGCACTGAATTCTGAAAAAAATAAATACTAGGTTTATGAATCATCAATGCTTGACATAGGCAGCCCACAATAATTTGCTATACTATTTTCTTTTTAATTGCATCTATGCTCCGAAATATTAAAAATTTATATAAATGGTAAAAAAGCAATATTCTAGTAATACCACAACAAACTATTTTGCATGTAACATTGCCGAATTTCTTTCATATTTCATGGAATGTTAATAGCATCTGTTTGCCTCTTCTAAGAAGATTACTTCGATTATGTCAGATAACATAATTTTATTGTCGTTTTAAAATAATTATTACGATAATGATCATACCATCGTATTACGGTACTAACAATTACCGCATATTATTGACTATTTCAGCACAGACATAAAAACTATCCTCGCAATTACTTTGCTAAAGCTTTGTTACGATAACTTAAAAAGCCAAGTACTGTCTTGAAAGTAATTTATTGCTTTTTATACAAATCATGCGAAATTGCTGACACTTAATTAAATTAAAGATATGCCTACTACACTATAAATAAATTTAAAAAAAATTCTCACGTCAAATGTCCTTTAGGTATATGAATAATTAATGCATTCTTGATATCGGTTTATTTTACAAGGTGATTATAAAAAAAATACTTATAATGCATCAGATAGATTGCTATATCTTGAAAAGTACTACTATATATTCATAGATAAGTTAACGTGTATATTGTTCTTCTCGCTATGAGTAAATCTTCTCAATACATGATTCTTGAACGGCAGTTAAATGTATTTTTTTATGTTTTATATTTTTGTAATGTATTCGAATACGTTTATTAACCTTACTTTCATTTAATTTATTTCTTTCGTTTAGCACCGTACAAGTAGTCTTATATATCCTTTGTAATGCTGTAGATTAAATGTAAATGATGCGGTTCATCTTGAATGAATTATAGAAATGGTTAATATAAAGGCAAACCGCACGAATCATTTATTTTTATATACATATATACACATTTTTATATATATGGTTGTCTCACCCAACGAGAAACACTAAAATAGTACTTTAGGTAACAATCATAGCTAACAATAGTTTAGCTCACGCTCTCTCTCTCTCTTTTTCTCTCTACGATCTTTAGTCTCTTTTTAGGGTTGGGAGTGAACTTGTGAATCCTTTAGTCCTTCAATGTGCAAGATCATGCCCCGCTGCGGATAAGTATGGGGTTTGCCATCACGTGAATTTAGAGTTTGTAATTATGATGAATCGACTTTATTTAGTCAGAGAATACCAATAAATAAAACACAAAAACAAACCAAAACTCGCATGAAATAAAATAGTTGTCCAATGCTAATCATTATCCGTTACAGAAGCAGATTTCTTAGGTCTAGGTTATGGTGCTCTAGAGCGTTCTACCTGAAAGAGGGGTCTATCAAAGAGAAGGTAATCAGAGTGTTGTTAGATCTTGACAATCTTTGTAGAGTTTTTTTGTGACAGTCTTATCGCGTGTTGAAGGAAAGGTAGAACCGGAAAAACCTGATGTAACTGCATATTCCTCACATACCATGGAGAGTTGGTAATGTATCTTATTCTGGAGGACAGTAAACTTGTGTGGAACTTGGCATAGCTCGACCATAGCAAAGAACTATAAGTTAATACTAGTCGCAGAAACATTGTATACATAGTTTTATTTTTAAGTTCAGGCGACTTGTCTCACACAGACTTTGAGATAGTTTATACAAAGATACTTTACCTGCATATAATTTGTAGATATTATGTTTGGATATACTAATAATTCAGTTATGTTACAAAATTAATTGTCTACATAATCAAGAAAGAGGCGAACATTGCAGAAAAATGTCCCTGGTCATTGGGTACTTTAAATTACAATCAGTTATTCTGTTTACTTCATGGAAAACGAGGCAAATTAAAACTATTTACTGGTCATTTATCTTGAGTTGTGTAATTTACATACTTTAAATGAAAACATCTCTAAAACTTCTATCTTATCCCTAAATTCAACTGTTTACAATTTTCTTTAATATTTTGCTATTGCACCCTCTTAAAGAAAAATTAATATTAACTTCTGCAAAACCAAGTAAAGGATTATAGGAGCTGTCATAATTTTCGACAAAATTTATGCACTCCACTGTGTGCAGAAATTACACGGGAATGTTTGATCAATAGACAAAATTTATTTAAATCATTGGGCAACAGAAAATTTACATTTTGTTTAGGCCGTACATAAGAGACGTACACTCGGTTGATTTAGAATCGACTCAAACTGCCATAAAACCCGTTAAAAGTATGCTTTATTGCGGCCCCCGAATGCAAAGCAGTAATAGTATGGTCAACTGTATGTAAATTACTACGTATATAAATTACTATCTATGTATATACAATATATTTTTCTATTAAATTCAGTTTCATATGCAAGGGATCATTTATAAATTCCAAACCAATAATTTCTTAATGCGAGCTCAGTTAAATCGCTATCGCATACAATTTCACTATAATTCTAAGTATTTATGTAATTAAGAAATTACCTAAGTAAGAATATGTCTGACGGCAAGATATAAAAGTCTACTACATATTAGAGTGGATCGAACAACGCGTTTTTTTCTGCAATACAATTCTAATAACGCGGAAATTCAAAATTTGAAATCGCGCAGAAGGCCTAAAGTTACCAAAAAAGTCAAAATACCGGTAAATTTCCAAAAAAAATGCAAAAATTACAAAAAATACATTTTTTGTTGTGATAGTGAAAAAAGTGTTTTTAAGAGTGTCCTTAACGCATACAAAAAATAATTAGACCCATACTTGTTTTACTGAATTCGCGCAAAAGGTCTAAAGTTGCGGGTTATATCGCAGAAAAACGAGATTTCATGATTTTCGACGATTTTTAAACATGTGCCAAAACCCATAAAAGTTTTATTTTTAATTTGTAATAGTGTAAAAACCATTCAAAATAGTTTTCCCAATCCAGAAAAATACTTTCAGACCTGTTATTCCTTAACTGTATTCGTGCAAAAGGTCTAAATTATAGTATAAGTTAAGTTATAATCCCGTAAAAACGCCGTTTTCCATATCTGATGAGTGTTTATTTATCACATTAGGTTTGTAATAAGACTCTAACAAGTGATTTCCACATCCATCCTACGCAACCAACCAACCAGAGTGAATTTTAATTACAATATTTACAGTAACTATTTACTTTGTCCAATGCATATGTTCGTTGTAGGCAAAAGATTATTTACATAGAAGCCCCTTTGAGTTCTGACTTTTAATTAAATGTGGGCATCAGTTGACTTGATTTTAAAGTAGCTCTAATCTAACCATCTCGATTTTCATGCCCGCACACTTTTTCTGCTGCTTCTGTAACCAGTTTTACATACCTCTCAACTGACTGGGTGTGGCATGGGAATTTGAGGTAGTTAAACGCTGATAGCGCTTTGTCTTTCAACAAAGAAGCAATGTGTTCAGTTGACATCTTGGACAGTAGTGGCGGCGGTGTCAACTTGCAGATTGACCAATCAATTACTTCGGTATAGTCGTTTGCACTAAAATTTATTGAAGGTATTTTGAAGTCTCTTACGTAGCCTTCAGCCGATGGCTCATTTCTGGATTTAAGGATCCTCCTGTAGCCAAGTTCTCTAATGTGTGGTCTCTCATCCATTATCATAGCCAACATAATATTTTCAGAGCGGCAACCCTGCTCGCAAGTTTAGGTCTTTTGCGCGAATTCAGTAAAACAAGAATGGATCTTACTTTTTGTATATATGCGTTAAGGACACTCTTAAAAACACTTTTTTCACTAATACAACAAAAAATGTATTTTTTTATAATTTTTGCATTTTTTTTAATTTACAGGGATTTTGACTATTTTTTTGGTAACTTTAGGCCTCCTGCCCGATTTCAAATTTTGAAAAAAAATTTTTTTAAATGTTTTTTTTATTTATAATGACGCCTATGCGCAGTTTTCCGTGCTATTAGAATTGTATTGCAGAAAAAAACGCGTTTTTCGATTCACCCTATTACACATACTTTAGAGAATAAATGTTCGCATGATAGTGCAGAAAATGTCCTTCAGAACCAAGCAATAATTCAAAAGTTTTTTCTGTGTATTAATTTGTTTTCAGTTTGACTGCCTTTTCGTTTACCTTCTCTATTATTTGAAATAAATTATTATTTGTTTACTGTGTGTTTTGTTATAAATTCTCGAATAAAATCAGTGTTTTTAACGAAACAAACTTAAGATGAACATAGATTCCTGTCTATCTGCTTCGATAAATAATTTTTCTTATGGTTCTATAAAATTGATTTGTATTATTATTTTATTTGCGTTTATATGTCATTAATGGTAATGGGTGTTGGCAAACGCTATACTACGTAATAACGCAGGTATTAAAAGTATCTGAAAAAGAATATATTTCTGCAGCGATCTTCCCATTCATTTCACATTACGTAGCTATTTTACCTGCTCCTAAGCAAATTGCTTTATTACTACAAACATCCAGTTAAATGTTGAAAGTTTCTGTGTGCGACGTTACGTCTACGTCGCTTGCCGGGTGAGTCGATTTTAAATCAACCGAGTGTACATGTGGTGCTAGTGTTTTCCCAATACTGAAAAACAGATAATTACGTTGTAAATTATATGATGAAGACTTGACAAGCGGGTACTTATTAGAAATGTTAAAAGATGGAAAAGCATCTAACAATAACAGCTTTAAATATATTCCATATTTTTCAACAAAATGCAAAATCAATGTAGAACTTTCTAACTGTTGTTGCAATTACAACAATGACATCTATGATGCTATACATTTACACCAATAACTAATCATGGGCTATACTTACCACATCCAATACAGGAGATATTTCAAACTTTATCGGGTATGCGTTCTGTCGAAGAATAACAACCTTGAATTGCAAAATTAGTATGCAGTCGTATCGTATATTAATACGTCAGGATCGATGAGCTCAGTTAACCGTCCAATGGTAAATAAAATGCGTAATTTTTTTTTATAATTTAAATTCAAAATTGCAAAATTGCATGCGTAAGCCACAAGTATGTGTAGGTAATTTGCCAAGTTTATCAATAGTGCTTTTCGAATCTTTACTAATGGTATAGAGAATTATACTTATTAGAAATGTTAAAAGATGGAAAAGCATCTAACAATAACAGCTTTAAATATATTCCATATTTTTCAACAAAATGCAAAATCAATGTAGAACTTTCTAACTGTTGTTGCAATTACAACAATGACATCTATGATGCTATACATTTACACCAATAACTAATCATGGGCTATACTTACCACATCCAATACAGGAGATATTTCAAACTTTATCGGGTATGCGTTCTGTCGAAGAATAACAACCTTGAATTGCAAAATTAGTATGCAGTCGTATCGTATATTAATACGTCAGGATCGATGAGCTCAGTTAACCGTCCAATGGTAAATAAAATGCGTAATTTTTTTTTATAATTTAAATTCAAAATTGCAAAATTGCATGCGTAAGCCACAAGTATGTGTAGGTAATTTGCCAAGTTTATCAATAGTGCTTTTCGAATCTTTACTAATGGTATAGAGAATTATATTTTGTATTTTTAAAAACATTATGGTATAACATTTATCAATAATTTTGCGGTATTTTTAAGGTATTATAAAGTATTTTATAGATGAATCGAAAATAAAAGATGATTAAAAAATATTTTATATAAAAAATTGTCAATCTAAAAAAATCACTTTCTAAATATGTAATTCTTGATTTTAATTAAGGAATACAAATCAAAAACAGAAAATGAAATAGAATTATATCGATTGTGATATGTACACTTTACTTAACTCAAGGTTATATAGATTTATAATGATAAATTAGCTAAGAAATTAGTTTCATGTCGAATATAATATATACTTCTTAGCAATTATATAGAGATAACAAGATCATTTGCTCAACTACAAGTATTCAATTAGATATTCAGAATGAAATTCCCCTGAGATGTTAGTTAATAGAATTACCTTTTTATAGTGAAGTAATTACATAAACATCTTGCAACTAATACAAAAAACAGGACAAAATACAGAGAATTACTAATACACATAAACAACATCGCGTTTTTGTTATCAAAATTTCGACTAAACATAACAACGTCATAGCAGCGGTGTAAATATATAAACATCTAAACGTCGATTAATACAGATTATATGTGAGGCATGGATTTTCCATCATTAAGTTTAAGTTATATAATTACAATTCTATAAATGTACACTATCACTTAAATGCTTCCAGCTACAGAAACTAAAGTGGCATGGTGATTCCCGGTATCTTATTTTTCTTATTAGACAAAACCTGCATGTATACTGACTTATGTAGATGATGCATATAATCCACGTAAAACCCATTTGGAACATTTTGTAACGGTTGTAGTATAAATATGTGACAAGATAGTATACCCACATCTGTAATTAATCGTGATATACCACCAAAAACGTAACTGTTAGTTATCTGCTAATATCTCAATCTTCATTAGGATAATATAAATCTTGTTTAAAGTAAATGTGAAACTTACTATCGAAATTGAATGTAATAATCAAGAAATGTATTATTTTAACTAACAATTAGTTTATAAATTAGAAACAAAACTGTTAACTGTTTATTAATATTGTCTAGTTATTGATTACTGCGATTATATATCATACTAACCGCAGGGCTTGTGACAATACAGTGCTCTCTGAGATTTCTTTGTAGAAAATTTCAAGCGCAGTATCAGCGGTTGCACCAAAACACACTATTATACAATAAGACCTTTCAAGAGCATTTTACGTTTGCTTTTTCATAATTCTACATTAATTCAAAAACTAGAAGCTAAGATATGTACTTAACCTTTACAATATAATACAAAAAGTGATCAGCACATTTATTATTATTCCACTGTATTAAATATAAACGATACAATACACATTAAAAGTTATTTCATTTTAGCTTCAATTTCAAAAATACTGTATGTCTTTATATAACATACCTTTCTGGTTTATGTTAAATCACAAAAATTACTAGGTGTCACTTTTAACATTTATGCTAGGATTGTACCAACATGTTCCGATATATTCACCGTATTCTATAAATTAAGTTCACTATAATTTTTTAGAATTTCGACCGTGCCTTTCGATGTGTTAAGGAATTATGCTTAAGCAAACATAATACTATAATTGTTCCACTACTGGTGTTTGTTCTCTTGCAAGAAATTGCTTTGGATTTTCCATCGTTGATATCACTTTTTGATAACCTACTATAAGTAACTATCGTGTGTGCTGCACCCTAATCGAATGTGAACAATTAAATGCTTTGAAAATGAAATCTTTCAAAACACAAATACTAGAAAATATTAGAAGCAGGTTATAACTAAACAAGGATAGATACACACATAAAAATTTCTGGGATAAATTCTTATCCTTTCAGTTGGTGTTAAAATATAGATAGGTAATTAGCCGAAAAAGAGATAGTTCTAATCAAATTGAATGTATTTGTTTTCTTTTCCCGATTAAATTACATCTAAAATCCGGAGTTAAAAAGCAAGTGATAGAATTGTTGTCTAATAAAGACAAGTTAAACACCGACTTAACACCATAAAGACAACAGGTTATCCATCACTTCATAATTCATAGATCAGGAGATAGAATACATCCTAATGCAAAACATTTTATCTGTTTTGAAGAAATTCAACACCGAAGTTAATCCGAAAAAATGAAAATGTCATCGTAAACGAGTTAGATTTGATTAGATTGCACTTGCTTAATTCCCGCATAAGCATTTTGTTAGAAAAAGGATAGCCTTCCTGTTCTAACACGAATAACGACTATTCTGTGTACTTTGGTTAACGAAAATGGATGCTGCATTTTATTTACGCATCAAATATAGGAATCATAAGAAGTGGGTAAAAATAAATAGTGACTTACTGACAAAAGAGGTCATAGATGATAAAAGTAAGTAACTAGTATAATTATTATAGGTAAACCAGACACTTTCCTATCACAGGCTGTAGCTGGATAACATCTGTAATAAATACAGATCAATATTTTTTACCAACATATATTCCTCTCTTTTTAGGATATTCTGCAATTGTGACGGTTTTTATAGATAGCGGTATAGTACCTCGCAGCAGCAGGGTGTCGGGGACCTCGGTGAAAAGTCCAAATGCATTCCTGAACTGCGATTCCCAAAAGCTAATTTGGAACACCTGATTTCGGATATCACAGTGCGGTTGCACCGACCTAGCCTCTGGTAGGTGGTACTGATGTCAGTAGGACGGCACGAAGAACGAACTCTAACTCTTCTCGGGGTAACAGTTACCACCTCAGAAGTAAAGAATTTATTCTTTTTGAGATAAAACTAACACTTCTAGGAATAACTGTAACTCTTTTCGGAGTAACAGGAACTACCTCAGAATTGAAGCATATCTCCTTTTCGAGATAATACTAACTCTTTTAAAGATAACTCTAACTCTTTTCGGGATAACAGTTACTATATCAAGGTTAAGTATTTTGAATGATGAAACTTACACTTTATAAAATACAAAGCAACTACCGCAGGGACAATGTTGTTATCACTTCTGAATATATCACTAGCACTTTTTATTCTAACTCCATTAATTTTAACACCAGAAGCGGATGGACGCGAGAGAACACCAAAAAAGTTTTGAAAAATGTTAGAGAATTTTGACTTCAATTTCAACTTTTGATGTCAATGAAAACGTTACGTTAATTTATTTTATTAAAGCATGCAGGGGGTATATCTTGCTGCTTCTGTTATTTTTAGTTCTCATTAATAATGTACCACAGTATGTAACCAGTCACACTATTCTTTGCGGTCATGATGCTAATGTTATTGTGACGGGTTCTGTATGGGAGGACCTGCTTCGAAATTACCATATTGCCTTATTGAAATTAGATGAATGATCCTATAGTGATGAATTGATCATCAATCATGAGAAAACTAAATTATTAATTTTCGAAGAAAGAGATAGAGTAAAATTAGCAATACAAAATACAGAACCGACTTGATTCTTTTATGGTCTAGAAACTATATATCTCCACTTGGAATTCTTCGCTCTGTGCACAAATTTTGCTAGTTCATATACTTTTTAACTTTGTCTGTAATTAATTATTAGAGTTTTATGTAACAACTTTAATGGTTTCGGGGGCTTTGACACAATTCAAGTTCTGTTAACATTAATGCACCACTGGGATTATATGGCGAACATCATATCGAAGGCACGTACTACAATTACAAGGGAAAGTGAGTAAAATGAGGGAAAGTCTCTTTTATTCGACTAAACAACAATGGTTACATGCCAGTGGACGATATATAGTGACTTCCAGGATATAAGTATAACGAAAAAAAATAAATAATTAGATTCAAATATAAATTAAAATGTGCGCGGAAGACACCTTTAACCATCTAAGAACTTACAAGCATCATTCCATAAAACTGTGCAAACGGCAGCTATTTTAGTTCCGGAAAAACTGTTATCCAATTATTTCGAGTGTTATCGGATTTGCAACCAGCCAGCTACGCGTACGTATGATAACAACCTTCAATTAGTTGATTTATTAATTGATTAATATAAAAGAAAGTGTGTCGGCCCTGAGACAGAGGCAAATATTTCACACAAATCTTTGAAAGTTATGTCATGAAGTAATTAGCAGATACATGAGTTTGATATAACACTACAGCAAAACTTTGTTACGAAAAACAATAAATTGGCTACTCACTATAATAGCTTCGCAAGATACATTCAGCATCAATGTATACCATGTACTACATATACTATAAGTGCAAGTTAAATTTGTTAATATTATTTTATACAAATGATATTTGCGCAGCATTTCTGCTCAATGTGTTTACATCATATATTAAATGACAGCTGAGATTAGGTCTGGCTTATGTCTGTATTCCATACCACCAACCTGTTGAAAGGAATATAACCGTGTTGAAATGAATCATTTTTCGACATGTAAAACTGTGCTTTAATGGTGTCTTTACCAACACAAAATTAACGTGCACTTGTTCGATGTTTTGACATTTCATAACATATGCTACCTATCTACAGTAGGATATATTGTGATACTTACACATTTTTAACGATACAAAAAATAAATTATAAAAACCGAGTGCTTTTATTTTGAAGAGGTGTTTATTGTTCAATTTCAATTTACTGCTATATTGGTTTGCTATATGTTTCCAGCAATTTATGACTTTTATTAGAAAGTTTTCAATTTATTAAACATTGTACTAATTAAACTAATAAAACAATTACACAGTATTGATGTACCACAATTTTGAATCTAGCTAACACTTGTGACACCTTCGAAATATGCATAGCTGTGTGCAATGTTTGAAGACTGAACTCTCATGTAATTGATAAACTCTAAAACGATATGATTTCTATGTTACCATTTTATTAGCATCAATCTGTAGTAAAGGAAATGCAGTTATGTTTTACATTAATTCTTTATTTATGGATTGATTTAAAAAACCATCTACTGCAATATCCTTTGAACGGATTTTATTTTAGAAATCATTGAGTACTAAGACCCTCTAAAATAAATTGGACGATGGAATGGCTATTATGAACGTGAATACAAATAGTAAACATGAAGAAAGTAGAGAAAAGTTTTTTGCCGTTTGAAAATTATTGGTTTTAGATTGGAATAAGTATTAGTTAATGTAGTGTCAAAATTACTGTATTACGTCAAGTTATATGGAAGAACATATTTTTATATGAATATCACCTAATAAAGTATTATTATTAAGTAATAGTAGTGAAACATTAACTTCATTGCTCTTTAAAATAACAGGATAATAAATAACATAAGCACCACCTATATGCTCGCTACTCGTATGCGTTATTCTATAAATATATAAACTTTTAACAAATATTCAGATAGTATACAATACAAAAGAATCAAAAATATCAGTGCATATACAGAGATATTATGCAAATGCTTAACAAAATCATGAATACACTTTTATTTATTATGTAGTCGAAAACCCTGAAAACCTGTAGCTAAAGAAAGAATGCGAAATATCTTGTAAAGACGAAGCAAAGTATTATTTAACATGTTGATTCGTTTCGAAATATCTGTATATTATATTGCATTTAGAGTATGAAAATTATATCCCTGTTTTTGAAGCGTTAGTCTACCCTAATAAATATAAGAGTTACCGGATTCGAGGCGAGAAATGAAAATGTATTCATGGAATAATAGTTTATTTCCACCAATTCCTGGGATACATACCTAAATGTCTTCTTTTCAATGTTGCATTTATGTTTTTTATAATGCTTACACATTTCTGGTAACGTGAGTATCGTAGTTGTAGTATGATGAAAATAAGATTTCATTAGATAAATACATAAATAGGAATTGCGACTAAATGCTTTGAAATAGTATGACGAGCCCGACGAGCAGTACACAAAAAGACTTAAAAATAGAAATTACGTAATAATTAGCTCTTTCTTATACCTTTCACACCTATCACATAACGACTGTTACAAGTGGGCTAGGATAATGGTCGTATACCTGATACCTACCGACAATGGAGAATCTCTTGGGCAAAGTAGACAGGACATCATCCCCGCACTAAAGGAATCATAATATTTTATAAAATTATCAACGTTTCTTATTGCATTCGTACAGAAAAATTGCGAAATAATATAGAAAAGGCTTCAATTTTGGATCGGAAAACGGGAATAAATATATTAACTTAATCTCATTATTATAAACGCGAAAGGAATGTTTATTTGGTACTGGACTTTCCAGAAGTTTATTTGATAATAATGTAATGCTTCCGGTAAATATTTTTTTATCAATGAGTATATGTAGGTATGTATGTACTTGCAGCATGCAACACTCTTCGAGATGAGTAAATGGCATTTTCAAAGCAATAACTTACAATAATGAGTGGGTAATAAAAAAAAATTATTTGAGAACTATAAGGAAAACCCGTATCTGATTATTTATTCCATAATATTGTCATGCTTTTTATTTGCCTATTTTTAGGTTTACAGTTGTAAAGTAATAATAACCTATTGTTCAACTTTCTTTCAGAGTATTGAAAATATACAGGCTGTCCTATTTAAAAAAGTTGTTTGTGTGAATATCTCGAAAACAGAATATTCAATCATTTTGCTGGGATAATAACTACCCTTTTAAAAATTTCAAATGGAAAGGGGTAGCGTGTGATACCGCGTTTAAAGGGGTTTTCAATTCTCTATTCTGCAATATTGGACTTTTTGATAATCAAGAAAAAAACAATTTTATTGGATACAAACGAATAGGCATAGAGTCAAATATCTGTCACGATTGATTAGTCTATTAGTTATGTTTATGTAAAAAAGTAAATTAAGATCTTTTTGTGACATTTAAGAAGTATTTAAAATTTGTTTTAGTTTACTACACATCGTTAATATTATTTATTGTTTAATCGTTTAAGTATTTAGAAATGGCTAAACGTTAATTTACATTTTTTAATGGGCCTTTCCGAAAGCCAAAGAATTGAGATATTAATATTAATTGGAGTGGATGATAAAACACGAACGCATGCTAAGGTATGTAGAATATTTAATGAGAAGTATCCTGAGTGTCACATTTTGCAGTGTACGGTGAGTAGAGTAGAACAAAAATTTCGTCAATTTAGAACTGTCAAAGATCTTCCCAAACCTGGGAGACCAAAACTGAATGACGAAAATAAATTAGATGTACACTGGAACCTCGCTTATCTCCGCGTTCACTTATATTTACCCTCATTCATATCCGCACTATAGCGCTCATTTATATCCGCTCGGCATCCACCACTCCACAAATGGTACAGAGCCCAGTTTGAGCATATGATTTAAACTATTTTTTATTATTGTAAATAATATTAGATACTTCAAACTTTATTTCCTTCTGTGGCACCATTAATTGTATAAAACAAACAATTGAAAATTGATTCTTGTCATTATCAAGGTCCAAAAATCAAAAAGTCGATTTTTGCTGAATAGATAATTGAAAACCCCTTTAAACGCGGTATCACACGCTACCTCTTTTCATTTGAAATTTTTAAAGGGGTAGTTATTACCCCTAGGAGGTTGAAGGGGCAGGCGAATAGTTTTATTCAAAAAGTGTAGTTTTATATATAAAAAGTGACCTGTTTCAGGATTTTTCTTTTGTATTCATAATTACGTAGAATATGAATTTATCCGTTACTTTAGGACCTCACCATCTTCTATTATATATTGCAATTTCGTTTTGCAAATATAATGTGCTAGAGAACAATTCTTAATATATGTATACATTGAGTAACCAATATTTTTTATTGCATTCACTATAGACGCTTTTATTGGTGCCTACTTTGCCTATAATCTTAACGCGGATCTGTTTCATTGGTGCTCGCTTCGTGTGTGAGACTAAGGGTCATATAGTATATTACGGAGGGCCTCGACGAATTGGTTGAACTTTCGAACCGGAACAATGTCTGCTTAACTTAAATACCGGGCCATCAAGGGATCGATGACAAAGCAAGGGCTAACGAGCTCGGAAAGAGAGGGTCAGAGATGGAAATATACGGCCCAGAATCTTTCTACGGAGTTACCAGGCAAACGGCCCGGGGATACATAGGCGACTGGATCCGTGCGAAACAGCAAGAATACTGAAGTACTATACCCGGTATAATACCTGTAAAAACCTTTATAGGGACACCATGCAGCAAGATTGCTAGAGAACTATTACAACTTAGTAGGAAACAGCTCTCTATTGTTACGGGCCTAATGAACGGACATTCTGCGGTGAAAGACAACCTACACAAAATCGGAGTATTTGACGGGGACACAAAATGTAGACTTTGTGGGATAGAACCGGAGACAGCCGATCATATACTACGCGACTGCGAGGCACTAAGTCGCAGAAGGCAAAAGCTATTTGGGCGAACGAAAGGAGACATACCTTCCCCACTCGGTTAGGGACTTGTACAGATTAGTCGAGCGGACTGCCATGTTAGAGTGGGTGACTTGAATATACAGATGTGGCACAATAAGCCTAAAGACTGCGGTGCCTTACCGGTGACCATAGGTCGGATGGATCTGGCACAGGAGAAAAAACCTACATCAAACACGGATGTATTCTATCAAAAAATTATAAAAGGTTAAATATTACATTACATATTTAATGACTCAAAAAAAGTTGCAAAAGCAAAGTACTTACGTCTGCAGTATATTAGCTGTGAGATTTATGCGTAGTAGATCAATAACATGCTACTTCGTATAGTACAGTCTCCAATGCGTTTGCCATAATACCAACAATAGCAATCGTCGCAAATTATTCGTATTTCAAAGTATTAAAAATTTTAAACTTTAAAAATTTGAACTATTTTACCAACACGTGTTCTGTATACTGATCTTCATAACTTTTTGTGATGAGTACAACTAGTGAGGCTTTGTTCCTTGTATTGCTTATGACTGCCGCTATGATATTCTCTTTCATATTTTTGTTACCGTACTGCCTCGCCATAAAAAATGTATAAAACAACTAACTTTCTATTATAATGAATATAATAGACAAATATGTAATCTTAGAAAAAAATTAATAAATGATTAAATTTAACTACAAGACAATTGCACGTCATTAAGCAATTCTTAAAATAATTTTTATGTATAGAATATATTTACTACAGGAAATAATTAGTTAATGAGGTATCGCACCTGTACAATAATCTTAGTATTTTTCCAATCCAAATAGTAACTGTTTTCTAATTAGTGGTTGATAATATGAAAATGAGAAGAATAAAATCATTACAATGAATAGCATTCAAAGACGCAGAGCGGATATGGTTCAGTGAAGCGAAGCCAAGAACATTGTAAGACGCAAAAGCAGGACTAAAAAAAATTAGGAATTTTTCCGAAGAAGCTGCGAATATGATCAACAAAGAGTCAATAGCAAACATTAGTAGATTACGATAACTCAAAAAGTAATTCTGTAAGTCACTTATACCAAATTGTCAAACCGACTCAATCTGTATTACACTCTGATCTACCTTATTTCTGCATCATTTCGAGCTTAATTTTGTGCTTATTTATGTATATAAAGATATGTAAAAACATTAAGAAAAGCAAGTTGTAGTAATGTTTTTTTTTTATAATAAACCAATTTTACTATGAGTAGAACTTAATAATGTCACTCGTAGTAATTTACTAACATGCTTTGGCGGTTTTTATAGTTTTCTAAATGCATTAAACAATATCGATAGCTTGAACGAAAATGGTTTTATTTGATATTATAATTTTGCTTCTAGCCTAAGAATAATACCTCTGCTTTACTTAAAAAAAGAGAAATATAAAACAAATTTAAGTATCTTCGCCATATTCGAAAAACAATCAAATATTTCTTGCATCTTTGAAGCAGACAGCTGTCACAACGCTGAGGGTGGTAGAAATCTGTATATTTAAACCTGAAGAAGCTACAGTGTAGCGAAACAGCTGTCGTTATTATCAAATTCAGTGTAAATCTGAAACATTTGTTTGTTTTATTTCACATTGAAAATGGATTTACATCAAGTAAAGACCGACTCAATCCAACAAATATGTAATTAGTATCAATAGTAAATAAAATCTGACAAATCAATTACAAAAAAAAACTAAAACTATCACGTGTTGCACGTAATTGAATTAAATAAATTTTCATTTTAAAAGTTCAAAAATATTATTGCTCAAATATTTCACCTTCTCGTAGTTTTCTATAATTCGACCATGAAACTATCTATCTACTTTATTGCAATAATTATTTTTCTTCCAAAATGTCTGGTGTACGTAAGCAAGCTAGTAATTAATAGTCATTAGATTGTCTGCATAATAAATATATGTAGTTGTATGTGTCTTCAATCAATTATTTCTCTGAAATAACCAATAAACATATTTTTAATGCTAATAACGTGAAATAAAATGGACAATAAAACTCAGATATTTTTTCAACATAAATATAGCAAAACATCTTCGCAGTATAATTAATCGGTATTTTTTGAGACATTTTAATTTACGTATGTAAAAAAGTTATTTGCATGTAATGGTGCGCACAAAAGTAAAGTAACTGAATCTTGTGGTGAGTACACACATAGAAGTACTTTCTTGATTCAAGTAAGTGTTTCTTCAGTCAAGTAAACGGCACGGCACGTTCGTATATACGCAAGAAAATATTTACTTCAATGAAAAATCACAAATTCTTGGAAAGTTAAGTAAACACATTCTTAGCCCAAGTAAATATACATTTAGCGCAAATACCACTGTTTAGAACAATCTAGAACACGCAAATGTCTGGTTATATGCGTATGCGGTATAAGCACTTATAGTATTTAAGAAAATTTATTACTTGATTTTAGAAAATATTTACTTGATTATAATGCAATTTCAAGATTATCTTTCACTGCCGACAAATCAATATAAATATTTCTATTTAATATATTTTCTACTATTAAATAAATACTTACTTCCATGCAGTTAATATGTTCAAGAAAATGTACATACATTCTTGAATCAAGTAAACACTTCTATGTTGTACAGCTGCGGCGGCTTCCTAAGATGTAGTGTTTGTCAAGTGTAGTACTGCAGCCCTGGCTGTATAAATTTTGTATGTAAATTGTGTTTTAATGCCTTTGTTACAATGTCGCTGAAAATCATGTTGTGCTGTTAATTATGTTCCAACAGTGAACGGTAACTCAATCGGTGTACCGCTCTATCGAGGCTTTGCTAGAAGCTTTACCGACAAGATGAAGCTGTAGCTTTAGTGATACTGTTGCCATATTATTAAATCGTATAATAAACTAGGTCGAATTACGATTTTCAAGGTATTAATCGCGTACTTGTAATATGCATATACAGGGTGGGGCACATAAAGTGTTACAGAGCAATAGCACTCAAACTATTAATCATATCGAAAAATGTTTCAGACGAAAGTTTCAGTGTTCGGGAAGGCGGTCATACTGGGCCACCCAGTTTTTTGACCGGCGTAGGCGTAGAAGCTACGTCAATGTCAACTCCAATTTTTTAAATGGAACTATGTATTTTCTTTTCAATAACATTATTACAGATTTTAAGACGAATTCAGTGACCTACAACACAAGGTCATTCTAGTCACGCAAAGTATGAAAATAGTCGAAAAATCGAAAAATATCGGAATAATCAGCATCAAAGGATCCACGAACTTAGGTTTGGGTTTACCTACAGAAGATGCTCGAAGTGACCACCCTCCGCTTGTAAGCAGTGGTTAATTCTCCGGGGAAACGATCGTCTAACGTTAGCCAATATTTGTGGTGTAATTTCGGTACATGCTCGGCGTGTTCTTTCTCTCGTGTCGTCAGGCGTAGTAAGTGCTTCCGCCATTACGTGTCCTTTGACAAAGCCCCAGAAAAAGTAATCCATTAGTGTTAGATTTGGCGAACGAGATGGCCAAGCAACAGTAGCGCCTCATCTTATCAATTTTTCACCAAAAATCTCATTCATCACTTGTCTTGCACATAGAGCATAATGGGATGGTGCACCGTCGTGTTGCATCCACATGTTTCTGCGAACTAGCAAGGGCACGTCAGTAATTCGGACAGTACGTTTTGCAGAAAGTTTGCGTAAACTTGCCCACATAAGTGACCTTCGAAAAAATGTGGACCAATGACATGATACCGAATGCCGGCCCAACAATTAACGGACCACGGATGTTGATATCATACAGTTCTCGTCCATCGAGGATTTGCATTTGCCCAGTAATGCATGTTATGTCTATTCACATTTCCCGTATTTGTGAAGTTAGCTTCGTCAGAAAAAAGCACATGACTCAAAAATGAAACATCCGTGTGCATTTCTCGGCGAATCCAATTACAGAAATTGACGCGATTTTGGAAATCATTGCCGTACAAATCCTGATGCAGTGACATATAATACGGATGTAATTTGTGTTGACGTAATATTCTTAATACAGATCGCCGACTAATTCCACTCTATCTTTCCATTTGCCTGGTGCCCGCATGGGGATTTTGTGCAGTAAAAGCTAAGATAGCAGCCACATTTTCATCAACAATCAGTCGACGTTTGGCTCGTGTTTGTTTCATTGTACCGAAGCGACAGTAACGGTCAACAGTAAGCTAATCGCTTAAATGCCATGTGCGATTTTTGTTGTCTGTCCGGATAATGAGCCGCGCACAACTGCTCCAGCACCATTAACATATCAAAATATTCTTGATGATCATTCATTTTGGCGATCCCATGTACTCACAAAGGGAAGGTAATGCGTGACTAACTGACAGCCGTGTGCGTTGTTAGTTGATACTGATAATTCCGATATTTTTCGATTTTTCGACTATTTTCATACTTTGCATGACTAGAATGACCTGTGTTGTAGGTCGCTGAATTCGTCTTAAAATCAATAATAATGTTATTGAAACGAAAATACATGGTTCCATTTAAAAAATTGGAGTTGACATTGACATAGCTTCTACGCCTACACCAATAAAAAAAAAAACTGAGTGGCCCTGTATGACTGCCTTCCCGAACACTGAAACTTTTGTCTGAAACCTTTTTCGATAGGATTAATCGTTTGAGTGCTATTGCTCTGTAACACTTTATGTGCCTCACCTTGTATACATTCTATCAAGAAAGTACCGGGAATTGGGAAATAAAATACAAACTTTGTATTATTCATTCAAATTTATTGTATCGCCTTCAAAATAGGTCCTTTCCGAAATAATACACTTACGCCAACGCTTATCCCAACGCATATCCATCAAAACATTTTTAAACGCAGTTTTTGGGATCGACTTCAGTACTCGCCGCGAATTCTCTTTTATGTCATCTATCGACTAAAAAACAGTGTCTCGAAGTAGTACCTAATTTGAGTTTTGGAACAAGAAAAAGTCGGCCGGAGCCATATTAGGAGAATATGGTGGCTGTTCGACAAGATTTGTTAAATTTTTAGCCAAAAATTCGTTTACAATGAAAGCCTTGTGAGATAGTGCGTTATCGTGGTGCAAAATCCATGAGTTTTATTTCCACAAATGAGATTCTTTATTTGCTGCCTCACCTTCTGGCAAAAATTCCGCGGTAATCGAAAAAAGTGTCAACATCACCTTCATTTTGGATCAACTTTGGCGTGCTTTTTTCTCATTCTGACATGTCTTCAGGGGCCTTTTCGCGATTGAGATTTTGCACAAAATTCAGGTCTGTCGGTACTAATCGAGCGGTAAAACGTTTCATGCCTAAACAATGGTTTAAACTGGTACGGATTGATTTGTGTCACCATTTCCTTTACTTTAGCAATGTTCAGTTGAAGACATTGATGGCCGACCAGAGCGAGACAAATCTTCCACCACATATCGACCACTTTTAAATGCATTGTACCACTCATACGCACGTTTTTTTGATAAAGTCGAATCACCGCAATCCTTATGTAACATTTTCATCGCTTCAGTATACGAAATTTTATTCACAAGACAAAAGGTAAGACAGATTCTTTAGTCGATATTTTTATCCATTGTAAAAATCATACAATACACTTGAGATGAACTGACAAATAAAAAAAACACTGTAAACAAACACAACAACAAATCACTTGTCATTAGGTGATGCTCAAACTCAACTTTGAAGACTCAAATAAGTCTAAAACAGTGTCATACTCATAGCTGTTCAAGTTTTAAAAGTTTTATACATAATATATACATATGTCCATATATGTCCATAAATAATACAAGAAACTAAAAGATAAATAAGAATAAAATTGAAACAATAACATAAACATATTTCCTTAATATACATATTTATAAATTTCTTATACAAAAATAATCATAGTTTTAATGGAATTGAATGCATACAAACAATATATGAAAATATTTACGAGATTCTTAGAAAATTATACTAATGACTAATACTTAACTAATTTAATGTTATCTATGTATGTATATATTCTAGCACTTTTTTTCGAATTTCTTGCAACAATATTGCTACCCCAATGTATAATTTCAGTATAATTTAAATTTTGAGCTAGATTTACTATAATGACGACGTGAGCTAGTTTCCTACTTGGCAGCGTAATTAAACTCTTTAGTAATATTTTTGATAGACAATGTTTGAAATTAACCATACGTACACATCCGATTAAATTTTTATAAATAACAATTACTAAAGGACCCGTGTTTTATGAATATGTATTAAGTACAAGATTATAGACATCCTGCAGATTTACATGTATTAGGAGCGGAATACTATACAAAACATTATTTTCTATATGTATCCGCATACTTCAGTAACTTCTGATAAGTGAAAATAAATTGGAACTACGTACTATCGTTTTACCTTGGCCAATAAACTTCATGATTCGGTTTAACACAAAGAATTGCGAAACATATTTAGTCTTACATCTAAGCACTTATATTAAATCATAAATCAGCTGTAGGTGGTATAACAGCAATAAGATGTATATTACTCGCATATTTCAAACGGCAACGTGTAACTGAATGTCGGAGTATTTTCTTATTATACGAAAATATGCGGTATCAGAAATTAGAATTATTTTATATCAGTTATATTAAATATATATAGAAGGTGATAAGAATAGATACTTCACTGTCATTTTAGTCACATGCGAGACCTATATCTACAGTGAGCAAGTACGCCAGCATCATAGTGTTTGGAAAACGTGCTAGATTACTGTTTAGAGAAACAAATCAAGATCCTAATTGGCTGTGATACCAATAGCCACTATACTGCTTTTAAAAAGTATATATAACTATATTGTACTTAATAAGGACACATTGATATTTTGATATTTTAATATACGGTGCAGTTCTAAACTTTCCTCCTCCCCCGCTAACTTATGATCGGTTTAGCAGAAAGGTTACAGTTTTGGGTCATTTATACGAAATATTATATACTACATTCCTGAAATAAAATTTCTATTTAGTTTAAAAAATTGGCGTTAGGGGGAAGAGAAGGAGGATATAGGATCAACATTTTAAATGGAATAGGGGTTCGAGTGACGCCTTATTTTAAAAGGCTCACTGAGTATGGTATCAGGCTAAAATTTCGTAAAAATATATCCACTCATATCAACATAGTAATAGAACAAAATTTCATTTCATTATACATTTTGTCTATTCAACATAAATTTAAAAGTCTTAGGTAGCTATGAATTATAAAACGGATGTCTTTTATTAAATTTATACTACCTTATGTATGTTATAAAATAGAACATGACATAACTGCCATAATCAGCAATAGTAAATGTAAATTTTCTTTGTTACTTTGAATGACGTTCCATTAGTTTTAGGTTTAGCGTCCATGGCTGCCTCGGACGTAATAATTCTTTGAATTCATGTTTGACACTTGCATTATTAGGGTATGTTTTTGCTGTCACTTTAAGCGATAAGTTTATGAAATCGAAATTAATTTTCTTCGAGAGTTACGTTTAAAAGTAGGATATGGTTGCAGAAATATTGACGCTGAAATCTATAAAAAAGTGCCGGACGAAACGCTAAATACCATGTTATGTAGCTCCCTGTCGTCAATCTTTGAAACTGAATAGAAGTATTAATGACCCAAAACTAGAACTCTCTAGTAAACCGATCATAAGTTACCGGTTGGGAGGAAGGAGAGGATACTTAAACTCATTATTCGTCATTAAACCCAACCGCCACTTTATAACCTGAAGCTACAATTTGGGAATTTCGATTTTTTCTACGTAGTATCCAAATAACTCTGTTTGTTGATCATTTATATAAAGTGTTAATTCAATTACTATCTCAACATAAAACGCTTCATATATTGAGCGTTCTCTGTATAACCCTAAATAAAGTGAATAAGAAAACGAATGAAAAAATAAGTAAAATCTTATAATAGAAAATAATTTGTTTTAGATATGGAACCCTTATGCTACATTGGGTTTAATGGTTTAAATATCGAATATCAAGCTGTTATTATCAAAATTCAAGTTTCTTTCTTCTAAATACTTTGTGAAAAATATTACAGCATCAGTACTTAAACTAATATTATAGGGAGTGAATAATATAAGAGTACATAATGCTATGTAATGCCTTGAGTGTAATTGGGTGCAAATCCATTAACGTGTTAGAATTTTTCTTCTGATCTACAAATATACGCGCACTCTACTTTGATGTCACTTAAATTCCGTTCTCCTACAACTGAACTTTAATTTAAATCATTTTTTATCTTAAGAATTCGTTTACATATTTCTGAACTGCAGCTATTGAATATGGCAGAATATAACATAAACTAAAAATAATACACGAAAGCAGTTTTAGTGCAAATTGGAGTTACGCCAACTCAATCATCATTTTTTTAATTACTTGTACTGCAATAAGAGTTATACGGGTATACATATATATAACATTCTTGAAGTGAATTATATAGAAAAACAAAAATAATTAGACCAATGAAATCTGCTTTTCAATGTTATTGCTTCTAATAAAGTCATGTATTATTAAAACTATATTTTATTTATACCATTATTGTTTCTCAAGGTGACTTTAACCTTATTATAATAGCAATAATCTTAATTACTATATTAGTTGCACGATATCGTTATATTTAATATTTACATCAAACATTGAACATGTTCAAGGTTAAATTAATTAGAATTAGTCCATCCAGTATAAAAGCTGGTAAGGTGGAGTAATGTTTTTATTAACATTAATAAGTATTTAGTATCTTCGTTACAAATCAAATAGGAAACATATGATAATACTGGTGTATTTAGCTTTTCTAGTTGCAGCAAATTGCAAATCGTTAAAACTCGTTATTCTATCTCCAAATTAAAAGACAATAATTGGAAATACTTCCTTCGAATAAGGAAACTTTAGGAAATATTTAAGGCCATACATTATTGTGTTATATAATGAAAACAAAGTGTCATGGAATATAAACCAATATTTGTACAGATTGCCACAATTTGTTTTCAATCTTCTTCGGCAGCTATAGAAAAAAAGGATATTATTCCACAGATATGTATATTACATAAGTTTAGTCTAGGTACTCTTCTTGAGTGTAATACACAACTTTTTTTTGAACTTTCAAACTGATTATAAAAAACGGAAGGCATGTCGCCAAATTACGCTGCCGCTCTTGTAGGCTGTACTCCATTTGAATATTTTTCGTTTTTTCTGGACAAAAATTTGATTCAGATGATGGTGGACCAAACAAACCTTTATGCTTCTCAAGTTATTTGTTCTGCAGATAATAGACCAGCGTCATCAAGATTGCATCAGTGGGTTCCTACTTCATGTAAAGAAGTGTTAAATTTTTGGGTTTAATAGGATATATGGGACTAGTCACAATACCGACTATTCGGCACTACTCGAGTAGAAAATTGCTCTTTCAATCTCAATATGCACCGAACGTAATGTGTAGGAACCGCTTTGAACTTTTGTTACTACTCTGACATTTCAGCGATAATAACAGTTATAAGCCTGGAGATGGTGTCTATAAAATACACTCTCTGATTGGTAGACTAATACAGAAGTTTCAACAAATTTTTACTCCTGGAAGCACTTTTTGCATCGACGAGTCTTTAATCCCTTTTATAGGGCATTTATCTTCCACTTATGTCGCATAAATTTGGCGTTAAAATCTTCAAATTATGCAGTGTTAAAGGATACACATGGAATTTAAAAATCTACTGTGGTAAGTAGAGAGACGTCGGTGTAAGCGTGACAAGTGGAAATGTTATGACTTTGTCTGAAAAATTGTTAGACTGTGGTAGAACAGTCATTACTGACAATTACTATACGAGTTTAGATTTGGCCAAAAAGTTGTTAGACCGCAAAACACACCTTTTGGCGACACTCCGAATGAATAGGAAAGAAAATCCAAAAGAATGTTAACACAAAAAAGTTGAAAAGGAGGAGGTAGTTCGTAAAGAAAATTCTAGGGTCATCGCCATTATATGTAAAGTGGAAAGACAACCGCGAGGTTCTCCTTTTGTCTACAAAGCACGTAGATTCCACGACTCAAATACAAACTAGAAATGAAACTAAATACAAACCTATTGCTATACTAGATTACAATAAGGGGAAAACTTTGATTGACCTCTCAGATCAGATGGCCAGCTATAACTCAGCTTTACGTAAATTCATTAAATGGTACAGAAAAATAGTGATAGAACTTCTTTTCGATACAAGCATGGTTACTGCACACTATCTTTATATAAAGCTAAATGGGTCCACTATCTCTATTACAGATTTCAGAGAACAGGTGTAGAGTCAAACCACAGAATAACCAGAAGGGACACGACCCGATCATGGAATTTATGCGCATGACCGTAAATCGCCATGTTGAAAACTCACAATGTTTATGTTTACGTATCGTGTGTTTACTAAGGCTACAGTTATTTTTAATTTATTCTAAATTTCTATAAAATCTTATCGCCGGTGGTGTAGTGTTCGCTCCTGCAAAAACAATACGACATTAACAGAGGGATATAGCTTCTTCCTGTAACCCTAAAAATGATAAACTGTAAGTGTTTTGTTACGTTGGACAACTATTTCAATTTTTGGTCTTTTGCAGTGCTTTGGAATGGCTAAAAGTATGTAAGCGTGAAGATTTGTTAGAAAGAGGTATTAATTGGAGAGCTATATAATACCTATGTATGTGGAAAACATTTTGAAGATAGAATGTTTTTAAATTTCACGTAAAATCGTTTGAAACCGCATGCCAACATTATTTATTTGTGATCCAGTGAAACCATTAACAGCTATAAAATTAGGTGTGAATTATAAATAATAACTTTTGACCAATTTATGCTTAATGTTACTGAGCGATGAAAGTATACCAATTTATTGTAAAATATTACAGTCGATGCATCACCGACAAAGTGTATTGTAGAGAAGGATGAGACTGTACATATTAGAGCACTTATAATGTTTTCAGATTGTTGTAATAAATATGTTACGTAAATAGCCTTTGTTTTATTATAAAGAACTAAGAATCCTCAAGTGTGCATTATAAGTTCAAGTAGTTTTCATCTATCCGTTCTTACAAGTTACGACAGTTATAATATCCACGTACATATGTAAATACATATGAATTTACTAATTCATATTCCTTTTTCTTTCGCTTATTCTTAATTTGAAATACAAAGCAGTTAAATGCAATGCGTTGGACATTGGACGTTAAAAAACTAAAAATTGTTTCGTATATTTGCCTATAAAAAAAAATTTATACACCATTTTTATGGTAACTGTCAACTGTCAAAACATAAACATTGTGAGTTTACAATATGGCGGATTCGAATACAATGAATTCAAGGTCCTCAAACGCTATTCGGCACTACTCGAGTAGAAAATTGCTCTTTCAATCTCAATATGCACCGAACGTAATGTGTAGGAACCGCTTTGAACTTTTGTTACTACTCTGACATTTCAGCGATAATAACAGTTATAAGCCTGGAGATGGTGTCTATAAAATACACTCTCTGATTGGTAGACTAATACAGAAGTTTCAACAAATTTTTACTCCTGGAAGCACTTTTTGCATCGACGAGTCTTTAATCCCTTTTATAGGGCATTTATCTTCCACTTATGTCGCATAAATTTGGCGTTAAAATCTTCAAATTATGCAGTGTTAAAGGATACACATGGAATTTAAAAATCTACTGTGGTAAGTAGAGAGACGTCGGTGTAAGCGTGACAAGTGGAAATGTTATGACTTTGTCTGAAAAATTGTTAGACTGTGGTAGAACAGTCATTACTGACAATTACTATACGAGTTTAGATTTGGCCAAAAAGTTGTTAGACCGCAAAACACACCTTTTGGCGACACTCCGAATGAATAGGAAAGAAAATCCAAAAGAATGTTAACACAAAAAAGTTGAAAAGGAGGAGGTAGTTCGTAAAGAAAATTCTAGGGTCATCGCCATTATATGTAAAGTGGAAAGACAACCGCGAGGTTCTCCTTTTGTCTACAAAGCACGTAGATTCCACGACTCAAATACAAACTAGAAATGAAACTAAATACAAACCTATTGCTATACTAGATTACAATAAGGGGAAAACTTTGATTGACCTCTCAGATCAGATGGCCAGCTATAACTCAGCTTTACGTAAATTCATTAAATGGTACAGAAAAATAGTGATAGAACTTCTTTTCGATACAAGCATGGTTACTGCACACTATCTTTATATAAAGCTAAATGGGTCCACTATCTCTATTACAGATTTCAGAGAACAGGTGTAGAGTCAAACCACAGAATAACCAGAAGGGACACGACCCGATCATGGAATTTATGCGCATGACCGTAAATCGCCATGTTGAAAACTCACAATGTTTATGTTTACGTATCGTGTGTTTACTAAGGCTACAGTTATTTTTAATTTATTCTAAATTTCTATAAAATCTTATCGCCGGTGGTGTAGTGTTCGCTCCTGCAAAAACAATACGACATTAACAGAGGGATATAGCTTCTTCCTGTAACCCTAAAAATGATAAACTGTAAGTGTTTTGTTACGTTGGACAACTATTTCAATTTTTGGTCTTTTGCAGTGCTTTGGAATGGCTAAAAGTATGTAAGCGTGAAGATTTGTTAGAAAGAGGTATTAATTGGAGAGCTATATAATACCTATGTATGTGGAAAACATTTTGAAGATAGAATGTTTTTAAATTTCACGTAAAATCGTTTGAAACCGCATGCCAACATTATTTATTTGTGATCCAGTGAAACCATTAACAGCTATAAAATTAGGTGTGAATTATAAATAATAACTTTTGACCAATTTATGCTTAATGTTACTGAGCGATGAAAGTATACCAATTTATTGTAAAATATTACAGTCGATGCATCACCGACAAAGTGTATTGTAGAGAAGGATGAGACTGTACATATTAGAGCACTTATAATGTTTTCAGATTGTTGTAATAAATATGTTACGTAAATAGCCTTTGTTTTATTATAAAGAACTAAGAATCCTCAAGTGTGCATTATAAGTTCAAGTAGTTTTCATCTATCCGTTCTTACAAGTTACGACAGTTATAATATCCACGTACATATGTAAATACATATGAATTTACTAATTCATATTCCTTTTTCTTTCGCTTATTCTTAATTTGAAATACAAAGCAGTTAAATGCAATGCGTTGGACATTGGACGTTAAAAAAACTAAAAATTGTTTCGTATATTTGCCTATAAAAAAAATTTATACACCATTTTTATGGTAACTGTCAACTGTCAAAACATAAACATTGTGAGTTTACAATATGGCGGATTCGAATACAATGAATTCAAGGTCCTCAAACGACGCACCCTCGATAACAATAGAAAAATCAGCTGTTGTCCTTTCTGGTTATTCTGTGGTCAAACACAGTTACGCGGAGCAAAAAAAGAAAGAGTGAACATTCTTTAGAAAGAAAGGAGGGACGTGCACACAAATTACAGAAATATTGTAAAGGTTGTTGTAGAAAGAAGAGAGAATGTCGAATTTCTAAGAATAGTGTTAATAAAGTTACCACTTACTGTAAGGATTGTAGCGACCAACCCCATTAGTGCTTAGACTGTTTGAATGCAGATCATAAATAATTGTGTAACTTCAGATTAAATAGAATAGTGCAGTTTTTTATTTTGATTCCTTGTGTTTATTTCTTTCTTAGATTAAAGTTTATGTTTAATATGATGCTTTAAAATATTAAATATTTACTAAAACTACTACGTCTACAACACTCTCCATAAACAAAAATTCTTTTAGTATATATAAATGAAAAACTTAGTGCCAGAGTATTACTGCAGGACCAGACAATCCCGCTCATGCAGTAAAATGCGTTAAACGAGCGGTTCAATGACCTAGAAGCACAAAATATTTACTAGAGTAAAGCAGTCCTTAGAGACCCCCATGGTCCTCTTGTGAAGTTACATGGCGGTCTCTCGATGTTTTTCTCTAGGTTCCTTTTGTAAACTATATGATGTTGAACTTGATCCTGCTTATTCATACCATACACCATTTGTAAAATTATAACGTCTCAATGTAATACTTTTCTGACAGATCCTTATTAGCTCACTTATCGTTTCTTACTCTTCTTTTGTAATACATACTATTTTTAATCATCTTCTTAGTTATAGTACCTACAGCGGGCACCAGTGACCTTTTTTCTATTGTAACCTTTTATTACATGTTTTGCGTTTTCTTCTTGTAAATTATTATATACAACTAATACTATTTGCTTAGCTTGAACTACAAAATGATTTTTTATAGCGCCGCTATTTATATTGCAGGTTACGGAGTCACAATTGTTACTATTTGCGTTCGAAAGTATACGTTTTTTTCTAAAAAATTTTATGCTGCCTTATCTTTACCATAATCTATATTTTGCTAATAAATAAAATTTCTATTGCTGTATTATTTAAATATCTATCTAGGAAATATTATGATATAATCCGATTTCAATTATACGATGTTATATTATTTTTAATTTAATTTTAATTCCAGAAGTAATATAAATAAGTAAAGTTCGTCTACCTAGATATAATTTCTTTAATACCACTCTGACTATTGGGGTAATGAACTACTAACTTCTCTCGAATTAGGTTTCAGTGCATTAAACCCTCACTGTAGGGAGTACTACAGAAAAAGTATATACCTGCTATTGACTCATATTAAAATAAATTGAAACGGTCTATACATTTGCATATTATTTTCGAAATCAAATAACAATAAATCAATAATAAGTGACAACATAGATTTCTAAACTTCAAGTAAGTGGTTTTTGATTAATAATCAATTTTATTTTGTAATTCCAACTGAAAATAATAGACTATACTAAATTTAGACATTTACCAAAATAAACAACCAACTTTTATAAGGAATTTAGATAAAAAGTTCGAAAAGAAAATCAGTGCGAATATAATAAATAACTATTCAGAGATAATATTTCAAAACTATTGCATGTGATGGAGATAGATATAATGCCGATGAACACACTAAAGTTGTTAAAATAATTTAAATATATCCATAACAACAACAAAATATATTGCAGTGGTGCTAAGCACCAATTTTTATTGAACATCAGAACAAATTTTTACCCGCACCACCATTTTTCTTTGTGGTGACATCTGCATTTACATCAAGCCCAATTTCGAAAAGAAAAATATACAACTTAACAATATACCTTGTATTGACCAAGAATTTAAATAATGTTCTTAGGTTAGGATTGATAATTATAAATATATATTTGTGTCTACCGCGCACCGTTAGGAAATGTCATTAAGTTTCAAAATGTTTTATTACATCTGCTGGAAGTATTATCAAGTAAAAGTGATTTGTTGATGGTGTGCGGAGACGTCTGCGACTGGCAACTTGAATGTATTTTCCTACAACCGTTGTAATAGATTAATTTTTGAGACAATATAAGAAACCCAAAAACTACCCAGCCTTGTATTGATAATGTATTTTGTAGTTTCTCGAATAGCATTGCTGGATGTACAGTTGAGGATAGCTTGATCTTGCATATCAATTAGTAAAATTCAACATTGTATGCAGTCACCAAGCAGTAGTCCAGGAGCGTCGCGATGTCAGTGAGGCAAACATAAATAAATTCTTGACGTTATTAGAGGGGACATCATGGGGAGAAACTCTCGGTTGTGACTGTATTCATACACAGCACATACTCCCTTAGCTATTGATGTAGTCGATAATGAATTGTCTTCTTTTGTTATGTTGATAAATGCTTGTCGTTTACTGATTGTAACTTCATATTAATAAATAAACTCATGCCTTAGATCGTAGATCTGAGTCTTAAGTCCCTTGCAGGCCAGTATTATATTGCTCTAGTTTTGATGGCTAAATACAAATTTCAAAGAAAGCCGTTTTGCACTGACGATAATAAATATGTATACGAATTAAGATATGAGCAGTGTGTTAAACAGCGAACTGAAGCAATCCTCAGAAAATAAGCGTCGAGATTTAAACCTAGTATGCTCAGACTAAAAGCCAAGTATACTAAGCACATCGGCACTAACTTGACCTTTTTGTTTAGATGGAGTTATGTATATTTAGTGCGGCACACTTTGTAACGCTGGTCATCAATTCCCAAGTCCTTTTTATACTTGCCACGTCGATATTAATTAATTAATTAAATAAGTTTTCTAAAGAAAAATTATGCCGCCTTTAACGTGAATGCACTACATTATTTTTGCGACCAAACTACTGGTATAAATTAAACCACGATAAACTACAAATTATGTAAAAACTTAACAACGGAGTCCTATATATATGTACATACAACTATTATATAACTGTCTTAATTATAATAATTTTTCCTCTTCCATACACGAAATGTAAAATAAGTTTTTGTTTGCTTGTTGAGACAAACACATAAATGATTTGCCGAATAAAATTGTGAATGTTAATAAAATTAGCTGTTAGAATATCATTAGTTGGACTTCTGTGAAGTAGTAATTATTTAATTGTAAATAATGCAACAAATGATTTCAGTTGAACACTATTTTTTGCTATAATTAAGCGAATGCAAACAACATCTAGTCAAAAGCGTAATTAAGACTTACTATAAGATAATATTCAATTGCGCATCTAGACGATTCACTACAAATACACAAACTTAATGTACCATTACGTATTTTAAGTTAGACACAAGTAGGTATATTTATTTTCTTGTGGTTATTTGCGACATATCCAGAAAAAAAAACTAAACATAAGAATATTCCAACTTGTAATTTACTTTAGGTACCATTTATTACACAATTTCCTAAGTTCAGTAACAGCGTGTTAAGTATTCTCATTTCAATTATGTACTCTAGAATTTCAACTGACGTAATAATATATTAATTTAACTAATTATTAATTGCACACCATGGGTAAACCATTTTATAAAATTAATAGCAAGACGATATCTATAAATGAAAATTTATTTGTTCGGTCATGCTTATAACAACAATCACGAAAACGATTAAGCAATATAAAAAGTGTATGATTAATTTTTATTAGGATAATCGAAATATTAAAACATCCTTTTGAAACAAAGATTATTGAAGAGTTAATTACTCTTTGCAATTAATTGAAATTAACTTCCTTCCTTCAATGGAAATGCATATAAATCTATCACAAAACTTCTACATAGATATAAATATGTTGCTGATTTAATTATTTGCAAATTTATAGGTACTTAGCTTGTACGTATGAATACCATACGTAATTCGCGTAATTTTAAATTGATGTCAGTTAGGTAACATACAAACAATAAAAGAAACAACAATTACTTACGGTTATGAATGTCCTCGAATTAAATTAAATAGGGTAGCTGGAAGAGTAACCGTTTTAATTGTTTGAATACTAGAAGCCTATTTATAGTAACTGCACAAAGCAGCGGCAGTAAATATCGTTACATAAACGTAAAACAAATGTTACGTTTACATGTAAATAAATATCTATAGTTTAAGAAGTTCATTCAATTTATTTCTTCTCTTGGCGCCACGCCGGTAGGAAAGTGCACTTGCATCCATTGTGAATCCTAGGACTAACAAGTGAAAATACGTTGTTTTAGCAAACTATAACTTTAATTGGCAATATTTGTCGGAATCAATTGTTTACATTCTTATGAAGTAAACTGTAACAAATTTACGGAAAAAATCAGTATAGTAGAAATAGTAAATATAGTTACAACAATAAATATTGTATTTGTTACAAAATTATTGTATTCTTAACAATTTATTTCGCTGAAAATGCAATATATCTTGTAGCAAACGAAATACTTCTTGTTGTAACTACATCTACAAGACTGATTGTTCCTGTAACAAAAACACCATATTGTAGTTACTTCATCCTAGTTTCAATTTGCATATTTTAAACCGTGTTATTACTTTTGAAATAAAACAAAAACATTGTTAGAACCGATTGCATATAAACTCTCGAAATTTAGAATGGTTATATAAAGCTTATAAGATCTAACCTTTGTCTTGAAATTAGCACCTTGACTTTATGCTAACTCTTTGAATCCTTCTACAATTTTAGTGAAAGATTGTGAAAAAATTTAAATACTATTCTACTTCCCTTCTGAGTATTTGGTTTCGCAAAACAAGGGAATATGTATAATTTTGCTTCAGCGTAAGGTGTTTCTCTAAAACATGTTTTGATTATTGTTCCAGTACTATTCCTTATTTCGTATAAAGCTTGTCAGAGTTTAGTAAGAAAGGAAAACAAGGTATGGAATAGCCAACTCAAAGCTGAGATTTCAATGTATTCGAAACTGTCTGCGATTTTCTGAATCAAAGAAAGCTTAATGGTCTTTGTAATTTGTCTATATAAAATGTGTTACGAATGAGCAATGCGGAGCTGCTCTTAAGAAATAAAAGCAGTTATGAAAAATTGTTGCGTTTATTAAAATATTAGATGTCGTCGTTTTTTGACATTAAAATTATAGTCATATTATATATGAATATTAATCAAGTGTTAACTGTAGCTGATATAATAATTTTTTGTGTATGGTGTTGCTTTATTCTGCACAACACTCTATGTGTAAACTTGCCATCAAGGCAGCATATAAATAAATGCTGCTTAAAAGTGTCGACGAACTTTAAATTCACTCATAAAATACGTTAGTATGAAATAAAATTTCCAACAAAAAAGTAGAACAGTAAAACTTTAGACGCCATTATAAAATGATCTGTAATATATGTAACTGGTTTCTCAAGAATTCAGTTCGGGGCAGTCAAATACTTACTTCATATCTGTTTCATTGTTTGTAAGCTACAAAAAATAAGAATATAGAAGAAGAATAAACTATAAAGGATAAACATAGGCAGATAAATAATATTAAAAATATTTCTGTGGTATTAAAATTTGTTCTTTAATTGGGATAAAATTCAAAGCTAACATACCTATATTTAAGAACAACATATTTTTCTCAGTTCTACACCCAAGAATTGTTTACTGATATACACGACGTTTCACTGTTTGGTAGCAAGAACTTCAAGACACAACTAAAGGAAACCCTCCATGTACACGGTTGTGAAATTTTAAAAATATTTGTTCCTGCATTTTTCAAAAATTAACGTTTTTGAAATTGCCAAACTTAGCTATATTTGGCATAATGGTAATATTTGCATAATCAAATATAGAATGAAAATAAACGCGTCGGCACAAATGTGTTTAATAACAAACTCAACAGAAGCGAAAACTAAACTATTTCAGAACAAATTTTATAAATATGAAACGATTTAAATCTGGAGAATGAATGAAGCTGTTAATTTGATGTGTTCTGTCACTCATCTCACTGCTATACGTCAATTCTAAATTAATTTCTAGCAATTGAAACAGTTACCAAATGCTAAAGACTAATGTTTAAACACAAATAGGATATATACTTAACTGGCTTTCCACTTGGTGAAATGTTAGTTTCAAGCATTGTAATTGGCAAACACTCTACGAACTACATACTAAACAGTTTAAAGTGTTATATACATACACTACCTCACCATGCCGTTAGATTATCATTTAATTGCAATCATTTAAGTACTGGAAATCCCAGAAATACAATTTCATCGTAGTAAAATGGCACTACCTACACATGTCTTACCGTCAAGTACCAATAGAATACTAAATTTCACAGTAGATAATACAAACTAATACGACTCTGAATACAAATTGAGTTCAACAAACTTTTTCGCAAAAGATTTTTTATTCCAAATTTTACTAATAAATTATTATAAACGAAATACTAATAACATGCATGTGTATACATATACACACATATGTAGATGGACGATTGGGAAAAACCCAAAGAGAGGCTGGACAATTTATAGTAATTACAACGATAACATGCATTTTTATTTGCTGCCTCATCAGTCTTCAATTCTTCCTTGTTACTCATTTAAGAAAGCATAAATATCAAGGAGTTCGCATAATTACATTTAACTGCATATCAAAGAAAATTTGCCATACAAACTTCGGAAATTTTATAGTATGTAATTACAGTTAATAGCGTAGGTATTTAGCCCGAACTAATAAAACCGTAAAGCGAATGTATACATACTAAATTGGTGTACACAAATTTGAATTAAATTACGATGAAATGGAAAAGAATCAATAATAAGATAAAACTAGTATCATGTTAGGAAATCTAACACTTAACTCTTCAACTCAGTTTAGTTTTTGGTGTTTACACCAAAGCTGTCATTATCAAGACCACAATAAAGATGAGTTTTATTATCGCCTTGATAATGACAGCTATGCTGTCGAAACGCGTCGGTATTCAGTTAAGAGTCTTTGATGTTTAGTGGATTGAAGTGTTTAGTGTTCTATTTCTGCACCAAGAGATCCAGTGAAGAACTTCATGTCAATATCAAAAAACGCAAAATAGAGTCGCTAGATTCCCTAGCGACTGTCCGCTCCAGGAGGCTCCATTTTGAGGTTAAATATTTTACTGGTAGTGTACTACAAAGATGATGCATATTGCAATAAACATATATGCTTGATACAGCCAAAATTATATACAAAAAGTGGGTTATCGTAAAACCGAAATCATTTGTTCTTGCTTATCTTACAGTTTGTTACGGTAAGTAAGTAGATAAACCTATTTACATACAACAGAAATAAAGTATTTCACTCCAAAACGGAGGCTAGTACGGACACCAGAAATGTCCGTATTTTTACATGTAATATACAACGAATCTTATTGCATTATAGACGTAGGTATCCACTCATGCTCACACTACTTTTCTTCTTAGATTAGTGTCCTATTTATATTCATAGTAAAATATATCCTCGATATATTATCACTGGTTCTTTATTATTTGGCCTAAATTGTTGACCTTCGAATCGAATTGTTATTTCTTCGAAGATTTTTGTTACCTTCCTTAGAACTTCAGTTGCATCTGAATGCTAATATATGACTTGGTCTTCAAATAATAAATCATTATTTTAAACTTACTTTAAACTGTCTAATAAATCAGCCACTGATTGGAAGATTATTAATCAAGCAACGTCCTCAGTTAATGGCATCGACATCTTGGGTGAGTTTGATAACTCTATTGCTGCCAAAAGTAGTTATCAATATGTTCAATCAATTCCATAAATATTAATCGTAATTATGCATTGCTTTATTTATCTCGATAAGTGTTAGTGAAATAAAAATGCACTGATAAGTAAAAATTGAATTCAACTTGTAGTTATGCTATCTTTGTGAAATTTTTATATTTGAATTGGCCAATAGTAAATCATAGTAAGCATTTAATCAGGTATTTTTAGAGAAATTTTATCTGTACGTCTTTTATATAGCATCGTAGTAGATGTATACAGCAGCCATGCAACTAGCAATTACCACAAACCAAAAATATGTTATTGGCGTAATTACTATTTTTATCGAACAGACGTGCATTCCAAATAATTAATAATTCACATGTTGGTGTTCTCTCTTTTAAATTTGCTTTGATTTTCCTCAGCAAAACCTATCAATCGCACGGTGAAGTGTTTATAGATTTTACTACGCTTTTAAAAATACGTTTAGGACCCATATTGTTGCAAGATCTGTAGTGTGTTAATACAACGTGAAAATGCAAGAATTTTGTGTAAGAGTCTTGGTGCTGTAGAAAAGAACAAACTGACCTGATAACCCGAAGACCAGAATACGGCGTAAAAAGTTACCACCGAAAGAGACGACAGGTTTTTGGTGTCCGCTAATTTGTAAAATATAACAGCTTTTGCGGCTTTATAGATAAAAATATGCATTTTCACACAAAATAGTGCCTTAATCGCTAAGGAATTCATTACCGAAGTTATAGAAAATCATATTATCTCATAGTAGTATGCTCATCTCATACAGCCAGAGTTATCGTAGAATATCTGGATGAAGTGGGAATCATGTGGTTCTATTGCCTACCTCTCACTCCGGATATGGATTCCATCGAACGAGTGTTGAATTATTTGGAACGCTATGCTGGAAGGAATACACCAACTCCAAGAACTGAAGTAGTTACTATTGCAACAATGGGATGATATCTACCAGAATTGAATCCTTGACTTAATTCAAGGTAAGCTTTTCTGACTTCAAGTAATCATTCATACAAAATGAGGGAATATATGTTATCAGCGATTATATATTCAGATTTTAGTCCTATATATTTGTGCTAATAATAAACTGGGAAGTAAAAGGACCAAATTTACATTTAAAATGAAATTAAATTTGTTCCTCTAAAATAAATCATAAAATCAAAAAGTATTTTTCGCGATTTATCATTGAATTTTTAATTTCACCTACAAAGTATAGAACAATGGCAAATGTAAGCTTACATTCCAAAAAGAGATCACAATCACAAGTCCATCCCGATTTTTATGTCGCCGGTGTATACATTGTATAGGTATATAAAATAGTGGCAAAGAATTCAGAGGTACTGATGATGTCCTTACTTTCGTTTCTATTACATAATTGACCCATTGTATAAAAGAAAAATATTTCGTTATATAATGGTATGTTTCCTAATAACTTGCAAATAACGAAAATAATTCCATACCCTAAAATATAGAAAATAATGCTTTAACAAACTATTGTCCAATATCATTACTTACGGCTTTTAGCAAAATCATTGAGACAATCTAAACTATTAGATTATATGCTTCCTGAAGAGCATTATGTCAAACGCTGACAGCATCTGCAAAAAAAAACATATTTGAATGAAATACTTCACTAGAATACATAAAATTCGTCTAGAAAAATTTCGTATTACTAGGTAATTCTAAACAATCGGCAAGTAAAAGTATCATTAAACAATAAATTACATTTTCTAACCAACTCGTTAATAATAAACAAAGTATTATTAGTTATTAGAAAAACACTGCACGTGCTGAAGTTTTTCCTAAAAATATGATGTTTAAATATTAACACATTCTCGGTACTCATCAGGAGATAAATTATCCTAAATTTATGTTTTTGTAGATGCATGTAGATCTGTTTCTAACTATGTACTAGATGAGCCACTTCGATGTGATGATAATTGGGAATCAGCAGGAGGTTAATTTACAATCATTTCAAACATTTCGGGTTCGGTCTAGGAAATCTAGAATAATAACTACTACAGTAATTAATACATTTCTTATAACTATATTTCTTAAACATAAAAAGATAATTTTATATTTAATATGTTCTATTGAAACTATTGCGTGATTAACAAACACTAGGAATATCTTTTTTTTTAATGTGTAAAGCGAACAATTATGAAGATTCTAGCGAAACACATTTCCAAGACATTATGATTTTTCCTTAATCTCTACTTTACTTTAATGTTATTTTGTAGATATTGATACTTTTTTGTAAAGCATATACATTTTACATATCATACTGCATTTCCTCTTATGCATATTCTTATGCTACTATTTAAATAAGTTTTTGCTTGAAATAAATATTTTTAAGTGCGCTTGTACTTCGTTCTCTTTACTTAAGAATTTTATGATTTCCCACTACCTTCTTACATATTATCGTGGATTATAATTAAATCGGAGTCGGTAATATAGCTTGAAACAGACTATATATGGTATATGTAGCTACCGTTAACACAATTTACACATCATCAATCAAATTACTAGTCCTTTATTGTTATTTCAACTGTCAAGCGCCCCAAGCTATTTGTTATTTTCTGCCACAATGAATCTCAGAATATAAAAATATTATGTAGCTAGGGGTGAAGCATGAATGCTATTAGATCTGGAAAGAGGAAGCAATGTAGCAACGAAATGAAAATCTAGGAATGTGAAAATTAAGGGAAGAAAGAAGAGATGGACTATCGATTACTACATGGACCAACTTCCATATAAATCGAACTTCTTGACATTCACGACGAAGTCATAGGGATGCTATACCATGTCTATTAAGTAGTAAGTAAGTATGTTGAGAAAAACTCAACGCAGAGTCAAAAAGAACACCGAGATCATTGAACATGTCGACCTTCTTCAATGGATTACCGTTTATATTATAGACAGAAGTAGTGGGATTACGCTTACAAGTATAGGAAACAAAGCAGCATGTACTGATATTCTGTCTCAATCTGTAGTTCGTACACCAGCCAGTGATGGATTAGATATTGTTTTGAAAATTTAGAACATCATTCCAGCTTGTAATAGATCTATATACTTTGAGATCGTGTGCGTATGAAGGAACAGGACAGAATAAATCTTTTCTAAGAGCTTGAGCCCTGTGAAACACCTGAAGAAGGAAAGAAGCTAAAAGATTTATAGCCATTATAATGGACGTAATTCCATCTATTAGCTAAATAAGAGTCAATTAATTGTAAGAAGGAAAAGCTTAAACCAAAGTTAGAAAGTTTATGAAGCAGAATTGCATAATCCATAGTATCAAAAGCACTACTGAAGTCAGTATACACAACATCGGTTAGCTCTAGAAGTCTTCCATCACAATTTGTTATAGAATTAAACTGCTTCAACTCCAGTGAGTTAGACAAACAGCAGAGAGTAGTACATTTAGGACAATTCATTGAAATATTGTTGAAATAAGGCAGATTAAAGTAATCGAGAATGATAATGCGTTTATCTAAAACACTACACATACTTCAAGACACTCACATAGCAACTCAAAATCATGTGCCCAAATACTTTTGTGTGTACAACACCACTATGTAGAAACAAATTGCACCAAGAATACATTTACAGGCAACAATGTCGACAATGGCGACAGTCGAAGTAATAGTCGTGGTATCAAGAATATTATAGGTGTAATTAATTAAGTGAGACAAAGCAAAAAAAAAAACCACCAGATCGATTAACTAAATCAATACGCCTGTCACACCGAACTACGGCATATGAATAAGGTAATAATTCAGAACTAAATTGTAACTGACTCGTGAAGATGCACATGCACTAGTAAAATACGAATGCGTTTTAGTTCAGAGATCTCTAGTATTCTGCAACTGTTGGAATTCTCTAGTTTGAGTCGAAATAATGGATGGTATACCTCTATTATACTTTAGATTAGATTCACCATTACTTAGACGAACAACCAAATCAGGCCTAGCATTCTTACGTATTTCCATTTGCATGGATGTACGGTCACGAAAGATTAGACAATTTAGATATTGACTTCAATTTAGAAATGTTGCATAGAACAGTAAGTATGAACATTAGCTTCAGATGAGAAGCAAACATTAATAGGGAGTATACGATTAGCGTTTGTGGGGTCAAATTTGCCTAGTCGGGAAAGTTTTAGATTAGCATCAGAAACCTGGACAGTCGAATACATGTCGTCGACTAAACCCATATCTAGTCCAACTGTTCGTTATTGGTAGCACAATTAGTTTCAGTGCATTCAAATATAATGATGTTTGCCTGTCTCGACCGGCTATTTTCTGGATAATCCTTTCAGAATTCAAAGAGACGATGAGTTAGACGGGGAAGAATACGTTAACGATTGTTTCAGCGTTTTTATATCTTCCTGTAGTGAGAACATTGCAAATTTTAGACTGATAATGTCATTACCTATGGGAATAACATTTTTGCAAGTGCGGGAAGAGCTGGTATTTAAATTGCTCTTCAGAAAGCGCTTTAGAAGGCGAGATTTTAATGCAGTCAATTCTATAGGGTTTATTGCAAACATAGCAATCAATTAGTTTATGCGGCTCATCCGCCATACCGCAATACGTACTCAACATCACGAATGCAAAAAAATATATATTTAATTAGGAAAGGACTGAGGATACACAATTACGCTATTCAATTAACACTGTTCTGTTGTATACCAACGCTATACCAAATTACATTTTGGATCAATTTTGGATTAGTACAGCACGTGATAATACTTATTGCATTGTTTTGAAAAAACTGATGTATAAAGCGGTATAATATAATCCATTTATCCTACTTAAGAAATGTGATAACTACAAATGCAGAAATGAGAATCTCCATAATATCGATATATGTTTACATATAATTTGAAATCCATTTATTTATCGCTACTATTATCTATCGGCAGCTCAAAATATAGCAAATAAGATCAAAGATATAACTAATGTCTAGCGGACTTGAAAGTTTGAAAACCCCTTACACAATTACGCTCGATACGATATTGCTAAATTACTAATTGTATCTAGCCATACTATATGTGTATATGTATGTTCGGATAGAAATTAACCAGCCATACATATCTTGGCTTAAATAGAAAAAACAGAGAATCATTTATAACATTCTTATTACATTTAACGTTTATGAATCATAAGCGATTGTACTATTACTTTTCCCAATGTCATATACATACATACATACATATATGCACTTTGCTATCAAATTTTAGAGTTAGTTTCAGTCATTTTAATACTTTGTATTTTTGAAACTTCAACTGTTCCACATAAATTTCTATCAAGAATTTATTACGATCCGACGACAAACCATTTAAGAATACAATTACTTATATAGATACAATAGGTACTCGTTACCTTGATTCTGATCTAGTTAAATCAATTTGTATGTCTTATGTTATTGTGTTTGAGGACATGTTAATAGGTCAATAAAATGTCTAAATACTTGTTTTCTAGGCCAGTATTACTTAATCAACAATGTTTGTAATCATAAGTACAAATGTATTTTTCTTCATATTATATTGATCTTATATCCTGCTATCCTCTAAACGAAATTAATGTTGAACCCTTTAATTATAGTTAAAATAAAAACTCACAAAAACTCCTACTGTTTTGTGCTTCTAGGCCAAGATCATATTAAGTTAAACTTACCAATATAACAAATATAATGATACTAGTGATCCAATCATTCTGATGAAAAATAACCTATTACTCATTACTGAAACTGAATAAGAAGATTATAAATTTTGATATTTTGATTTGCACGACGAAAATGCAGCCTACGTAATCTTTCTTTTTCCCTTGTTCAATAAAACGAATAAAACTCTCCAGTATTCAACCTAAAGTTACATTAACGAGTTTCTTCTTTTTAACAGTTTCGGAATATTTATGTCTATTATACACTCACCGAAATTCTAGTTCCATCTGATTTTGTAGTTTCCCTATAAACATTTAGCAACGGTATGAGTTGGAAATTATCTAGAATTACAAGTTCAGAAAATAAAACGATCTCATCAACAATTTTATAAAGTCAGGCACAAAGCCCTCTTAAGAGGAGTAATCAAAAACCAACTCGGAGGCAGTGCCCGTTGATATTTCGGTTAGTCTCTTCTGACAATGTAACCGCGCAACAAATAAAATGTAATTTAAATTTAGCAGTAACTAACAGAGGTGTACAACAAATTTTATACAGCAGTAAACGTTTTCGGTGGCTAAAAAGGCTTCAGAAATCACTATTGGCCGCATAAGAAGTATACCTTAAATAATTTATTGCTGTTGTTATCAAAGCACACAAGGTTTGGTTTAACGAAATATCAACGTTTACGTTCCAATGATATCTTTATAAGTAATAAATGAATGTACAAGTGAAATGTCTAAATCTTATTTTCTTTTATGTTCTAACTGAAAAAACAATTACGCAATGGTCCTAATTCGTTTGCGCGGTACAGTAAATATCAATACTACAGTTCAGACAAAATAAAAAAAGCTCCACTTTAAGATAAGAGCTGTTATAGATGCTACAACATCGATCGCCGCAACTGTCAATCACTCGTGACCTCACTCGTTCTACTATTTGTCGGGCCTCACGATAACTTACTCTTTAAATGTTTGTTTATTAAAATAAACAGAATTTAAAGTACTTTGCCTGTTAATTTGATTGGTGACTAAACTAGAGGTGCTAAAACAAATTGCCGTATAACTAAATTAATGGTTAAGAAAATTATGTAGCAACATCACAATATGCTAATTAAGTAACAACGTTGGTGATTTACTTTCTTATCAAACCAAGACAGCTTTCGCATAAAACAATGTCCACTATTCTAAATTGTTGTGATAAGTAGTTAATTCTTAAAATTTAAACAAAAATTGTAGTAATTATGCATCAATAGGATTCAACTACATTATTTCCTTTTTTTGGTTTATTTTTGCTTATGTTAGAAAAATGCCTTCTATTTTTAGTATTTTTGGTACGAGATCCGCAGAATAAGGCAGATACAGAAGCAATAGAGTAAGCATTACCTTCTCAATTGATGAAACTGCGCGTGCAGTGTTTAAGCCATTTTTCGGATCGACTTTTGGTCTCAAAATAAGGAATCCACGTTTCCTTAGTTGTTATTATCCGTTGCCAAAATTCATCATCGTAACGGACTAATAGCGCTTCAAGTTGACGACGAATATCAGACCTATAGAGCTTCTCTTCTGGTTCCAACAGCCTTGGAACCCAGCGGGCTGAAGCCTTAGTTACGCCGAAACAATCAAGGTCTCATGAACGTCCTGTACCTATTCCTAAGCGCATACTTATTTTTTAGACTAAGAAAGAATTACTTATCACAAGAATCTCCTTAGATTTAGAGTAACGAACGTTGTTCTCTGTAAAAGGTGTTTTGTGTTTTTATGAGAAAATGAAATATTGTACTAAATTGTTATTTCTTAAGTATTAAGAAACAAATTCAGTACTGAAGCAAATTACAATTACAAGTAAAGTTTCATTTTTTAACGCCAAAGAAATATCTTGAACGATATAAGGAATTGCATATTTTGTCAAAAGAGATAAAAGATGTATGCAAGGGCACTATAGAATTCGAACATATAAGAAAAATAAAAAACCAAATAGAAAACACATGATTTCAAATTGAATAACCTTTTACATCAAGATAAAGATATTCAAATACTTCAACAATGTTCCTAGTCTATTTTAAAAATTATGCAGTATATTTAAGGTATTTTCCTCTTCTGTCATATAACAGACCATATAATTAACATCATCGATGCTAATCATGTGATGCGATGAAGATCTGATGAAATGAGTCATATAACATTAAACTGTCTATTTAGAAGTCCATTACTAAAAATCTATTAATCGGTTACTATAAAAAAATTACCACAAATATACGAGGCAACTTTTGTACCTCTTATTTTTAGCATAATTTTAACCTACAGGTGAGTTTTATTCTTTAAAATAATGTTGACTATTACGTCAATTTGTTCAATTTTACCCGCTTTTTTGCAATTTTTACCGCTCTTTTGCAATATTAAACCTGTTTTATTAAAATCTATTAAGAGTTTTGTGCCGAAATCGGTTTTAATAATGGATTTTAAAATAGGTTTCTTTTTCAGTTTACTTATCGCTATTTATTTTTTGTATGCAGTATTATAATACCTACTACGAGTATTGTTAATCAATAGTAGGTAGTGCTGCAGAAATCGTCAAATATTAGAAATCCATTAACTATTTAACTTGAAGCAGTTGCTTTGAAATCGATGAATTAATTTTGAGCCAAAAGCGGCCTTAGAAGCCGATTTTTTAACCAAATTTTCTGGTTTGGCAGAAAACAATATCTTCTGTATTTTCCTGACGCTGCCTGTAATCTTGTTGCCTTACATCAAATGAATAGAAGAAATACGATTAACTCTAATAAAATCAATATTTACGAAACTTAACTAAAACAACTAACATTTTTAGAAGTTAATTTTAATGCTACTTTGTGTAAATCTACATAAACATACAGCACGGAAAAGCCCTAATACAGCGTCTTCCAAATTAAAAGTACAGAAGAAGAACGAGACGACTCCTCTCTCCTTTCTAAAAATTTTTTGTAAATAATTATTCTTTAAAGAAACTAAATCTGAACATTGTGTAGTATAGAGTACTTACTTTTAGAATCAATTCTATTTGACTATTCCGTTACTGTTGCAACGATGACACACTGCAATAACATCGAAAATTTGCATTCTAAGAATAAGGTTTGTATAGTTGTGAACCATAGAAAGAAAGATTTATTATTCTATTATTATTCTATCTATTATTTTTCTATTACCATCGGAGATCAAAAAATTGTCAAGGAAAGTAATAATTACTAAGTATATGGCTTGTATAAAAAATAATAATGTACTCATATTGTTAACACATTATACAGGGTCTTACAAAAAACTAGAGCAATAAAAAGTATATTTATTCATATCTCAGATGTGTACTGAGAAACTTCAACTAAGTGATAGTTTGATTAACGCATAAATAGTGCCTAGATAAAAATAAAATAAATAAAACTCTTAACAAATCCCAACCCGTATCAAATAAAAAAGAATACTTCGTAAAGGGAGCATTAAAATCACACTTTAATACGATGCAAACAAGTCATAGTTATCAACTTACTAACGATAAATTGTGTCAAGTCAATAGCCGTTTTCCAAAAAAAAAGAGTCGAAGGGTACCACACCCTTCTTTGAATTATTTTGCTAGAAATTACGCAGAAAGTGTTCTTAAGCAAGAGTAAAATCTGCACCAAATTTTAAAAAGATATCTCAAAAGACACTGGAGATATTAATAAATAGGTATACTGTTTAAAAAATGAACTTTGGCACCTTGTTTTATTGAAACCGAAACATTCAAGTAGAAAGTGATTTAAGGAAAGTCCCATTATTTGTTTTGCCCAAAGAATATAATGATTAATGTATTGACCTCCTGCTTTGTAACATCTTGTGTAAACTTTACGAACCCAGAATATAATAAATGATGACTGTCCAAACTTTAATTTTTCAAATAGAAATTATTATAGTAATAGAACATTAACAATTACACGTGTAAGTTTACCAATGTTGTAAGGTTATTCTATATTTACCAATAATTGCTACCTAGTAAGAAGCCAATTTTATGGCATTATCTAAATAAAAACGCAGTAATTTTGGTTTTACAACTAACCATAGATATACGTATTAAGAAAACGTTGCAGAGTATTACGCCGCAACAACAAATTAGTCTAATGAAAATGGTTCTTTTATGAAATCTTTTAACTCATTTAGCATAAAAAGAAAATAAAAATACAGAAAATTATAAGCTTTGAAAACATTTTGCAATATTTGCAATTTGCGGTAATAAAACTTAAAATAATATTGTAGTTATTCTCCTTCATTGGTTTGTACGACGGATTTAGTTTTCTGTGTATGTATTTACATATATACATACATACATATGTATGCCTGTGCATGTATTCTACACGTATTTTATGTGCCTATACATATCTATGTGTATACAACTTATTAATTATAATACGCTTACTTATGCAACTGCCAAAGTTATCGTGTTTCTTATTTCTTATGAGAATATAATTGTGAATAATAACTAATAAGTACACATAATGCTATGCAGATGAACAAGCACACACACTAATTGAATCATCAATGATTTCATATGTTATAGTAAACATTAATGCTAAATCTTGCACATACTATCGATGTTTATTTTTGGTATTACATTCCTTGACCTTGTTTTAAGTTTGTTACACTCTACACCAATAAAAATATCAACCTTGACAGTATCTTTTAGATAATTCTTTGCATTTTGAATTTGTTTTTGATATCTCATTAACATTTTGATTAAACTTTAAAATTTGTTTTTATGGACATATCTGACACCTACACTATATTATTGCTTCAGACACAAAAAATATAACAGTTTTAACGAGAGCTACATGTTTTCAGTTTTATATATGTGGATTCGTGTACATTTACTGCGAATATATAATTACCTTCATTAGACTAAACACAACCGATAATTGAAATTAATAATTATACGTACTTACTTTTGTTTGAAACCAAAATTAAAAACTAAACTATGGGGCTTTCCACGCTTACCTTTGTACAATTCACTGTATATGCAACACATGTGTATTGCTAGTTTAAACTCGCTAAATTTCGGTAGTGGAAATAATTTAATTCGATTTGAAGTAATTCTATTTTTCTCTGTAATCGTCTCTAAGAAGGTACTAACAACTTGTAACTTGTAAGTTAAAAAATTTGAGAATTGTTTTGAAGTACAAAAATGCTAAGTTGGCGTGTAATATATTGATTTATGGCACCACCTCGCTGTAAGTGCCGTAGCTCTATTAATTACATTCCAATAGTAAACGGTAATTCAAGAAGTGGTTCGGAACGTCATATAAATTTATGTTTGATTTAACGAGCATATTTATAAGTTCTGTTGTGCTACTTAGTCAGGAACCATCACCACACTTTTAAAATATAATTCTATTCCGAAATCGGAAAACGTTGCAAAGGAATGTATCATGTACGCAAGAATAAATTACACGAAAACTTAAATCTGAATTAGCAAGCATAAAATTGAGATTATATATGGACGAGACAGTAATTTGAATAATGGAAATACATTCTGTTGATCACGTAAGAGTACGCACATTTGACTCTTTTAAATCGCTATCATTTTCTTCTTAGCTAGTACCAGAATAACCGACGCGTATGTGTGCAGCGTGGAATTAGCCAATATATACCACCTCAAAAATTAGTTTGTTTTTATTCGATGAGCTAGATTCCTGAAAGTGAGTAACGCCAAGGAAATTTGCAGCATAAGATTGTGTATAACTTAAAATGTATATATTTTATTTGTATGTATTCAATTACTATTGAAGAGGAGTCATAACTGTAGAAGCATCTTCTGAGTAACTAACAGCAACTAATTGCTGCGTTGATATTGCTCGAGATTATTTTGGAAGCAATTCTAAATTACTATAGAAACTGGCTCTTAGAAGTACTCTCAGCTTGTGGACGCTTGAGTATATAAGGAAATGAGAGAGCAGTTGGACTTACAAAAGCGTTGAATACACCTCCGGAACCGGTTTATCTTTATACAAGAACTTTCCTAATAAGAGATAAAGACAATGTGAAGGCATTGCGTTTAGAATAAGACCACGGGAAAAGAGATCTTCAAACCTTTGCTAGGGGTATCATCCAGCAGTAGTACAAGTAGTACAGCACTCAACAAGGTAAGAATTGGTTCTAATTTTATGTGCTGTGGTTGTCAGTAGAAGCACTTCTTCATATGGTATGTGATTCTAAAACATTTAACTAGAATAGACATTCTTCGTCGAGACAGTGTTGCTGGGTAAAAGGACTATACATAAAAAGTACAGTGATTCTTGCGTGATTTGTAATATCAGCAATTTAACAAGTTCTTGGTGTAATCAAATTATTTACTTTTAAACACATCACAGGATACACATCTTGATGCTTCGTTTGCCCACTGTCAAATCAAACAGTGGGTAACATAATTTATGAAAATATATGCCCACATTTTAGAATATTTTACGTGTCCATTCAATACTATATTTCTCTAAAATTGTATATAAATGCATTCAGCCTTTTACCTAAAGCAACTTCAACGACTTGTTGACACAGTGGTAAGAGTGCCTGTTGAGCATGAGTGGCACGGCTATAATTGTGGAGTTAGAATCGTTTCACAAACAACCTTGACATCGTTCTTGGGTGATAGATACTCCGCTCGAGCTACATTTCGCTATTGGGATACAAGTAACAGCTTTATACTGCTCTGCACTGCTATTGTAATGCTGTCAAAAACCCTTCGTACATTTTTCACACACAAAATTACACTGCAATTGCTGTAGCGGCAGTTCTCACAAGCAATACAGATTAGGAAGCTATTACAAGTGCTTTTCACGCAATTTGAAAATAATTAGCTCGGTGATACCAAATTCCAAGCAGCACGTAAAAAGTGGCAAAGTTTTATATGTTAAACATGCACTGCAGTCATGTGCGCGACATTTTTCTTAATGGATGATAAGATACTTTTATATCCTTAAAAATATAAAAGAAAGATTATATAGTGATAATTATTATATACATATGTATATATACATACTTTCTTATTTTTACTTATACTTTCTTATTTTAAAACTTTTTATCAGAATTAAAAAAAAGAGAATGTAATTGTCATGTGATTCTAAACGCATTAACTATTGACAAATATAGTATAGAAGACCTAACATTTTATAGAAATATAGGAACAGTTCATACATATAAAAAATAAATAAAAAATGACTCACCGTAAATAATACTATCAATTTCACTTTTCGACTACATTGGAATATATTTCTATTGGCTTAAAATAGTAGTATCCTGCTCAACTGGAGTGTAATATATAAATGCTATGCAGTTAATTTAACATAGCGATTGCATTTTGCAATTCTTTTCTGTTAATATTGTTATCCATTTCATTGGTTTTACGTAATTTCAACAGACAAAAATGAATTTCATTGCAACACTATCGTTAACTAGTAATAATTTCCATTGGCCAAATTTTCAAATTTCTTTATCGAATATTGCAAATGCTCTGAGTTGTCCGAAACTTCGTATATAAAAATCAACCTCTCGTAAAAGAGAATTACGAAATACGGTATTGCCGCGCACGTTTTAATTAACCTTACAGTTTAATAAATTGATAGTCTGACATTATTTCAACAACTTTTTTTATTATATTTAAACGCAGTTTTCAAAAATGCGCACACTTTTTCACATTGACCTAGATAAAACAGTTATATTCGCAAGTTTGAAATCAACGCTAGACGACCGGATTTTAACGAATTTATGTATTAATCCTTGCTACACATTTGAGACGCAATACGCCGTTTTAAACAAATCATATCATAATTGAAATAAATAAATATACCCGTTAAACGTTAATAATTATGTTTCTTAGAAAATCTATGTAAAATTGAATATTTCAATATTTGTAAATTTTCGATAATATTACATTAATCTTACATTTTATAAATAATATTAATATTCAATTCCATTAAATTAATTATTTGTCCGGATTTGAAAGGAGACAATGATCTCAAATGCTATTATAGAAAGAAATTTGACACCTAATTTGACCTAACAATCGGATCTTAACAGAGAAATAAATATGTAGAAAAACTTGTAAAAAATTTCATTTACAAAAAATTTGTTCAAAACCGCCCAATTTTGACAATATTCTGGCACGTACTTCACGAAAAGTTGAATTATAACTTACCGATCAACGCTAAATGTGTCTTCGTTTACACGGAGCATTATTTGAACATCTATTGTAGTAATACTTAGCAATTTTGGATTCATTTGTCTCTGTTTCTTTCTTTTTTTATCTTTTTTCTCTCTTTCATAATTTTACATTTTACTATTGAATTACGTTTCTTTTTTTATAATTCTTGGTTTTTTGATTCTACTGCTTATTATATAGCTAACTGATACAAGTAGTGACTGTGTAGTTAATTTTATAGTATACATATTTTGTTCATTTTGCTTCTTGACTGATTAGATTAGATTAGATTCTTGACTGATACACCGGTTTATTTATTTTTATACATACACTATTATCGCTTTGATTTTTTATATTTTGTTCACTCCTGTAATTCACATTTTTCTTTTTCGTTTTTTGTGTTTGTAATAATTTCAATGTGTATTATTGTAATCGCTGTAGTGGTTCACTCATGATATACGAAGCAATTAACTTGTAGCTATGTTTACAGATGCTGTGCTTGCTCATTTAAATGTTCGTTTGCTCACCGCGAATTTTGCAGAGGTGAAACAACTGTTGCTGGATAACTGCTACGCCGTTTTGGCTGTTACAGAGACTTGGCTCACCGATGACCAAGACATAGACTCCAACATCGTGTATATACCAGGGTATTCCTTTATTAGAAATGATAGAGTAACTCGTGGTGGAGGTACAGGTATATATATCTCTAATTCTCTTAAGTATGCGCATTTACAGTATGATTCATCTCTTGTTGAGCAAACCTGGGTTAAAATAAATTTTTCTGGTAAGCGATATGCGGTGGGCTCTATATATCGCAGCCCTGCTTCCAACATTAATCAATTTATTAGCAATTTGGAGGAAACCATTCCCCAATTAATTCTGGTGTGTGATGAGATTGTTTTCTTGGGTGACCTTAATATAGATTTTCTCAAACCTAATGACCTTAATACCGTCAAATTTAATTCGCTTATCAGTTCACTTGGTCTTACACGACTTGTAACAGGACCAACCCGGATTACTGATCATTCATCTACCCTTATCGATGTAATTATAACTACTGAGCAATCGGAAGCAGTCATCTGTGACGCTATTGATGCTGGTGGGAGATTTGATCACTAATGGTTTACTACAAGCTACCATTTACTACAGCTAAGCGTTATCCGTTTTTTGTGGTGCACCGTGACTTTAGCGCATTTAATTACGACAGTTTTCTGAATGATCTTCACGCCATTCCTTGGCATGATATTATATATATGAATGATATTAATGTTAAAATTAATTTTTTAAATACTAGTCTGCTGCACTTGTTTGATAGTCACCTGCCAGAAAAAAAATATCAAAGTCACTCGTCCGAGAGCTCCTTGGATAACCGAAACTATTAAAAGTATGATTCAGTTGCGAAACGCAGCCCTAAAAAGATTTCATTAGGAATTATGTAACCTCGGCAATAAAGAGGGAAAAAACAGCTTATGTGAACTTTCAATTTCGTAGTAACAACATCAGGGAGTTGTGGAGGTCACTCAGAAACTTATCAGTTATTAGCAACAGACGTGGTAATGACATCCCTGAGCACCTGTCAAAACCCAATGAAGTAAATGAATACTTTATTAATAACATACCAAACACTTCTCCTGATCGTGATCTTTTAAGGTTTTATGCAAATTCTCGGCATAGAAACGTTTCAGAGGAACCAGAACCCACATGTGGGAACTCCTATGGCAGCATCAAAGCCTTTGTCAGATCTGAACTCGCTGCTAGGCATTGCTCCCACTGGAATGCCCTTGCCGGCATGAGACACTGTAAAACTCTCGGGATTCGCCCGTATGAGAAAAAACTGCGCAAGGCAGTCTCTATGAGCAGGGTCAGGCTGAGGTTACATACAGGAATCTTAACCGGTCACTGCGCACTGAACAAACACCTGCATCGCATAGGCATAGTAAACTCTCCCCTGTGTAGAAACTGTGGGAATGCAGAGGAAACTCCAATCCACCTTCTTGCCCACTGCTCGAAAGTGGACAGGGAGAGGCGGAGTTATTTCGGGGTCGGACGTCTGGACGATCCCGAACTAAGAAAACTAACTCTCGACCAAGTTGCGGACGTCTTTGTCCGAGTGCAACCTGGCTAAGAGGAGTAAAATAGCACGGGGGTACAATAGGCCTCCCCTATGGCCGAGTTTGCCTTTACGGTTTTTCCGCCCGTGCAGTCCAAAAAAAAAAAAACTTCTGCCTCTTGGAGGGCGTTTTTCCAGAGAGTTGGAAGGAGGCTCTGGTTGTTCACATTCCTAAGGTCAGTAATCCTAAAGAACTGAAAGATCTTAGACCAATCAGCGTTTTACCTGTTCTATCTAAAATTCTAGAAAAAGCTGCTGAAAAACAAATGCGACTATTTTTAAATTGCAATAATTTGATGCCGGATAGGCAGTCTGGCTTTCGTCCTGGCTACGGATGTGTCTCAACATTGTTAGATGTTAGTGACGATATACTGAAAGCAGCTGATGGTTGTCTCATGAGAATTCTGATTTTAGTAGATTATACTAAAGCATTTGTATTGGATTTGGAGATACGGCAGTATCTTTTTTTGAAAGCTACTTTGCTAACCGAAGTCAAATGGTTAAAATAAATAACAGTTTCTCGGTCAAATTAAATGTTGAAGTGGGCATAGCGCAAGGAAGCATATGCGGACCACTGCTTTTCATTCTCTGCACCTCCATTTTGCCCAAATATATAATGCATTGCAAAAGTCATTTTTATGCCGACGATAGCCAACTCTATTATTCCTTCCATCCTTCCGAGATTGCTACTGCCTTTTCGTTAATCAATGAAGATCTTGCGGCTTTGGCTTCTAAGGAACATTGTTTGGTATTGAACCCGACTAAATCAGTTGCGTTACTTGGTAATAGTAAAAAAATTGAAGCCGAGCTTGGCGCTCACCAACATTAGGGGCGAAGCTTGCAGTCTCGGTTTGGTATTTAATAGCGACATGCGCTTCACCGCTCACATTCATAATAAGATTATAGGAGGTATTTCGGAGAAGTTACTCTTATAATATAGCTTCGTTTTGGAATTCTCTTCCGGTTGACATCCGTGACATTGGTCTTACTGTTTCTCAATTTAAATCGAAGTTGAGGCTTCGGCTTATGAGTGAGCAAGCGGCGATGTATACTTAGTTCAATTTTTTTTTTTCTGTTTTGCTGTTGTTTTTTTTTTTTCTTTAACTCTGGATAGTATAGTGTTCTATTAACGTTTTCTAGTTTGTACCTTACTTCCAATAAAAAGCGATTTCTATAGATTATACAGCTTATATCAGTTCTTTGTAATTATTTAATTCTTGTATAGCAATTTTGTGGCAATTTGATTCTTTTTTTGTACTTATGCTGTATCTTTACTTACGAGCTTTCACTACTGGTTTACAGATTTACGCTCGGAATATTCTTTGTAAGCATTTCTTTGGTATAGTTCGGATGGAAGAACAGAGGTCGTTGAATCTCTGAATCCGCACTATTTGTAGTATTTACTGTGCTTCTGTTATTTTTGTCGAATATATTTATGTATTATTATTATTACTACAATAAAAACGTTATATTATTATTATATTATTATTATTATTATTATTGCAATATTTTAATACCGAGTGTGCCACTTAAAGAAACATAAGCTTAGTTCGTCACCGACCGCTTCGATCATCCTGTATAAACAAAATATTTTTAAAATGTAGACCATGTAGCCCTCAAACAAATTCCAAAATGTTTTTCCGAAATTCCTCATCGATTAATTATAACAGTCCATCCCATATTGTTTACACCGCCCTGTACACGGAAAACCCGAGATGTTTGTAGTAACCAAATGTATTTTGTTGGCATATAATTTGTTAAGGATACTATACGCATTGCTACTTTAACTGAATACTAAATCAAAATTTGTTATTAACAAGCAAATTATTTTGTTAAAGGATTTACGTGACGCAACAAAATAATTCGGTAAAATCCTTTCTTAACGTAATGGTAAACAAATAAAACAATGGTTTCAACAAAATCTATTTGTTGCTTTTAACCAAGTGGAACTAAATTTGTGAATATTTTCTTATTTCAAAGAAATATTTACTTAAAACACTTAAATATAGACAACAAAATTATTTTCTACCAACAACTATATATTTGTTTGCCCATATTCAACCATAAAATTTGGTGAATGAAGTAAAATTTGTTTGGGTCAAATAATCCAGTCTTTCCGTGTATACGCTGTGAGGTTTATCAACGCTTTTCATAGAATGATGTAGTCTGAAACCGTACTGTTTATTAGTTATGTTACGTTTAGATAAAAATGAGACAAGTTGGTTGTATGCCCCACATTCAAGAACCTTAGAAAATGTATTTGATGATTGTATCGGTGTTAATTTATTATGTCAGACTCACTATCTCTCTTGTGAATGGACACAAACATGACTGCTTTTCATGATGTTGGAAATTTGCTTTCGCTAAATGACATATTGATTATATAGGTGATTCATTATCAACAATTAAACAATATAACTGCTGATTCCACCGTCATCTTATGACCTCTCATTGGCTATTGTGATAATTATAGCAGTGGTATCTTCAGTATAGGACTAAAAACGAAAAATTGCAAGGTGTGGGACCAACAATAATAAGAAGTAAGGTGGGGACACCAGATTAGTCGACAACCATTCCCTTCTCAACCAACGAAACATAGTCACGATAAATTCTCTGGATATTTCCTTGGCATTCGTAATTAAAGCATTGTTTTTGACAAGATTAGTTGACGGTTTACATCCCAACTTTAACTTATTGTTTACTATTCTCCACAATGTTTTTGTTTTGAGCTTATTGTGTCGCTTTCTAATTTTCGAAATAGAATTTGTTTAATAAGGTATGTTCGCAGAGTAAACTAAATTAATCAGAAATTGTACGATGCACGCGTAATAAGATGTAAGTGTTCACAGTAAAGAAATACGACATTTGATGAGTTCGAAATTAGCAGGTTGTTGTTCGCAGAGTGTCGAAATCGTAGCTGGAAATTGTATTTGGACAGTCGAAAGAGTCGGTAGAAATATCGCCAATTTAGAATTAGCGTCTGCGCACAGAAAAGTTTAGGCCTACCTGTAATACTTCTCTGCATGGCTCCGGTTTTAAAACGAAACGGCGAAACAAAATAGGAAAAAATAAAAAATAAATAATACAAATAATATAGAAGTGAAGTATGCTGCTATAAATATAAGTGAAGTGTGCTATTACAAATATAAGTGAAATATGCTACAAGTACGGGAAACCCGTTCGCACAACAAAAATACGTATTAGTTGACAATTTCGATTTTCTGGCAGCTCATGCGCATTCGACAAATTCCAATTAAACTGAAATCTCAAGAAATTCACTCTGCGAACATACCTATAATATCCCGTAACTCGATAGAGCGAGTAGAATATCATTAGTAACCGAGTCATAGTTTAAACCGAGCTCATGAAATAATCAGCAACACAATTCACGGTGCAATTTGCAATGCACATGCAATTTATAAAATCCTCTACAATGATTGCGACTACATTTTATGTAGGTTAAACAAAACATTACCTTCAATATAGAATAAATCAACAAAAAACTAAATCTATAAATATCCAAATTCTAAAGTTAGAATTAAAACGTAAGTCCAGAAGTATTTTCGAAGTGATGTTTATAAAAAAAGAACCGAAGCTCAATTAATAATAGAAGCATATGTATCCACCCTCGAATCATGCATAATATAACTTAGAGAGTCTTTCGCGCTACCTGTTTGTTTATAATTTTACTGTAAAAATAACTATAGACCACTGATATATGTATAAATTACATATGCACGCCTTTTCAGTTACCAATTTGATATATATTTCATACTCAAAAGGGAATGTAACGCGCTAAAATCTCATTGTTATTTAAAATGGTGACAAAGCAAAATAACCGCATAACTTCATACCCATAAAATTTCAACTATTTTTTTTAGATTTTTAAGGTAAGATTTATTTTCTTAAGTCCAATATTGTATTTATGTCATATTAACTGAAATGTACTCCTGAAGAAGGGAGAATAATACAAGTATATTTTCGAAAACTCAAGAAATGTAAATAATAATAATAGTGTCTTTATTGTACTGTTCAGATATTACATATGTATAAAAACATATAATTTTGACTGCTTTTACTGAACCCTGTGAAGGAATAACAGAAAGAAGCAAAAAAAAAAAACAAAGTGTTACCAGTGATGCATACACATTCTGTATGTGTGTTACTTTACGAAAAGTGTATGTAAAAATCCACATAAAAACAAATTTTGGTTGTGATAGAATGTTAAAATTCGCAATTCTCTTCTATTTTTCATGTTGAACCAGTTCACTTCTATCAATTTATGCGTTACATGCTGATACTTTCCGATACTGTATATGAACCTCAAACAAGCATTTTGCACTTTTTGAATGTGATTATCTGTGATTACATCAAAACAAGCATAATATATTTCTGAACAGTATGTGAAGTTCGATAGTACATTCGTTTCACAAAGCGTTCTTTTTACGGTTTTGTTTAGTACTGATCGGAAGGGATACATTTTCCTTATATGAATTTTTAACGTAGCCAGAGATTTGATCGCGAAAACGAAAAGTATAATCGCTTTTTAAACCCCACATTTTAGCACTTCATTTAACATGTTGACGGAACCCTTATTACCAAAGACCAAAACTTGAGACTTGGAAGGATTAATTTTTAGTGAAAATAAGTACAATGTGGAATAAATGTTAAATAGATCCTCGTTTATTTTTCTATTGGCCTCTACACAATCAGATACTCTAAATGAGTAGTAATAGTCGTCTTCGTAATGTGTTTGCATGTACTGAAGACACTTGAGGAGCGGAGATGTGTATAATTAAAATGAAAGACGACTCAATATTGACCCCTGTGGCACACCTTCTGACAAATCCAAAGGGCGGGAAGTTATGTTATTATACTTCATACACTGTAACCTATATGTTAAAAAGCTTTGAATTAAGTGAAGGAAGTCGTGATCAAATCGTTTGTCGCTTAATACAGCCAGATCTTCATGATTCAGCATGTCAAATGCCTTGGAAGAGTCAAGGAATATAAGAACAGCCGTAAATCCTCGATCTAAAGCCCCTACTATGTCAGTTACACAAAGTAATGCCGTGGTACAACTATGACCCGCCCGAAATCCAGACTGGACATCTGACAGTAGATTGTTGCGTAGTGCATAGTTTTCTCCTAAAGAGAATGAAAATAAATGTTGAGTATTGGCTATTGTGTTTAGTGAGTTACAAACGGTAATGGATAATGAAGGAACACTATTAACGAAATACCGATTTATTTCATGTGGATCAGAAAACCTGTCGTATAATTGATTCTTTTCTTAGATATAAGAATATAGAGATTAAAAAGATAAAGATTAAAAACGGGTCGATGGCCGCAGTGGTTAGGCGGCTGACTATCGTTGTGAGAGGACGATAGGTGCCGGGGTTCAATTCTCTGGACGGACGGTGACATTTTTTCAGAGAGTTTAATCCCGGATCGACTTGCCATTCGCTGCTGGGAGCAAAGTGATTAACAGCGCAGCATCATAAAAGGCGAGATGATGCTGTCACAAAGCCATTTGAACACAACTTACACACACCAAACTACAGCGCAAGAGTTGCAGTGATAGCCAGACAAGTAAAACACCTTACGGAGTCACTGCAACTAAGCACCCACCACACATTAAAAAAATAATAATAATAGCAAAAATCTACTGAAACTAAGAGCAATTGTTACTTATTTATTCATAAAGTATTCCAGCGAAGTAGCTATGTTTATTTTAGTAAAACGTCAACACTTTTCAAAACAAAGGAATTTTGTCAGACATACAACTAACTAGTAAAATAACAATTGCAAGATTAATAAATATAGTCCAGCAGAATGACTGAATTTTAGTACCGCAAAATTTAGTTTACCTTAGAATCCGTGCATAATAGTCCAAATTTAACTGAAACTATCAAGCTATTATAAGTTTTATAACCCTCCGCTAATGCAAAAAGCGCCGATAATAAACATAGAATAGCACACGAAGTAAATTGGTTGCATATAAATAACATCAGCAACTAGATTCTTTCCAATAAAGTTTAAGATTGCCCGGTCGACGGCGACTGGCAGGCGATTCTCGCCATATTCGACAAGGGTAACATTTTTTGGAATTTTTTGCAAGATGTTTAGCGACTACCGGTTGCCGAACCTTAAATTTATATACATAGTCATCGTTTCTTTCCTCCCATGTTTGTACAACAAATTTATTTCAACAAGCAAATTTCGTTGATTTTCTAAATTAATGTAAGATAAATGCACACGAAAAAATAAGGATACTCAAGTTTAGTGTCTTAGTTTTGCAAAATTTAAACATTAACGAATCGAGTATTATTATTCAATTATAACATAATCTAAACATATGTACATATTATACAAACTTTATAACGGAGATACATCAAAATAACAAACGCACTGACTGTACCCTTTTACATTGCCAAATAACAGCGTGATATAAATTTAATAAGACTTGCATATGCTATCTAAAGTAGATAGAAATCAATCACCAAGGTCATATAAATCGCCTAAATTACGCAATTCCAACTAGCACGCTAATATATAAGTACATACTTTATATCGCTCCCGGAATCAAAGCTGGGTCAATTATACGTGTCATGAACATAGCCGGAACAATGAACAAACCCTAACTCTCGATCAAGCCGCATTCGACTATAAACATAAAATAATCGAATCCAATTAAAACCAGATACGACGATTTAATTTGTTATTTTACTCATCATGTTGAATACTGCTTTGACAAATGTTATTGCACGTTAATTTTAACGGAAAATTTGTAGCAATTTGTTACAGTAGCGATAGATTTAAATGAAAATAAAATTAAATGCTTATTCCGTGACTCGATCTTATACAATCGTGATTATAATAATTATTATTAGAAATTACATTCGCTTGCTCCTTGAGATTTTGTAATGGGTAATTACTTGTCATTTTTTAGAACTAACAAAAACTATTTAGAATTGTCAAGGTTAGTTATGTGCAAAAAATAAGAATAATTAAAGAGTGCAATATTTGTTATATAACAAATAATTGAGGCAACGAGTCAATGAACTATAGTATATGTTTACTTATGTTAGTAATTGTACAACAAATCCAGGACAGGACAACATACTAATCTAGCTACCTACTAATATTTGTGAATAAGTAGATTACTACATAAAAAAACTAGGAAATGAATTGTAGATTTAGATTGTCACGAAACAACGAAGTATATGCTGACCTAATTTTAAATAATGTATTTTTAGTCTAAATCTTCCCAAAATATGTAATAAGTTGTTATAGGTGCTAAAATTATAAATATTGACCGGTTCTCTTCTTAAACTAAAAGTAATAGAAGTTATCAGTATTATAAGTGCTTTGTTTTACTTTGATAGAACAATATAAAATATCTAAAACTCTTATTTAACTAAATTCCATACATATGTGTACAAAATTAAATATCAAATTATCTGTGCAGATCTGCCAGATACAAACTAATTACCTATTTACAAAATGTTAGTTTGTTGAATTTTGTGAAATGGCAGGCTGGCAGATTATGTTTCGTTTTGTGAGAAATAACTAATATTTTTAATACAAAATTAAAAATTTAATGGTAGCTCAATATGTTTGTAATAAAATGGGCTTCTTTCCACAATTGAAATGCGTATAAAAGTATTAGCAGCTTGGAAATTTAGGCTCTAAAGCTAACGTAGTACGTTAACAATAGTGTCCCGATAATTTAGAACACCCAGCCTGATCCAATCGTGGTCATTTTCCGAAGCCATGCTGTTTGTTGTACAAACCCTTAGTTAATATGTACTGTTTTCCAGACAGGACTGTAGCAGTCTCTCTAGTAGCTTATCGGCGATATTCAACATGCTCCATATATGTATGTTGAAACTGTGGTTGGATTCCTCTTGGTTTCGTTGATTAGCACTAGTTACTGACCTTTCCAATCTCTTATAACAACTTGAATCAACCAGACAGCGTTCATATAAGTTCCGGAATAGCTTCAAACAAACTTCCTTCGGGACCTCCTCCGAGCATCCATCTGGTCCAAACGCCTCTCTGATTTATAAGGAGTTCGTTGCTCTTGACAACTCATCTTTCCTAAACAGTGGACTATTTTTTAGTAGCTTCCATATTTGTAGCTCATATTCGTAACGATGTTTCGCATGTGAGCTCAATCGAAGATTGTGCTTGCTGCCTTGTTGGAAGATTACGCTTGAGGATTCCCGGGGTTACTATTCGCACCCTGCCTTAGTGCATTCCGTTTATGCTTAAGATCTTTGCTACCTATTCTAATTCGCTGGTTCCTCAACGCACTGTAACTTATGCACTAGTGGGCACGTCCGTTGTAATCCTGCATGACTCTCCAGTCTGTGACGTCCCACATGTGGCAATGTGATTTCAGGTATTATCGGATGACGTTGTTTTTTGAATGTGCCCTTATCACCGACGTCCAACTTCTTGGACTCTAGATCTTGTTTGGCATACAATAAAAAGTTCTACCATTTATGTCGTCCGGGTTGTTAAGTTTATTCTGAAAATTTGCTGTCAATTGCTGCGAGTTTGCTGATCTCCGGAATTCATAAAGCTTCAGCCCGCAACATGTCCCTGTACCATCTCGCCCCATTCTTACCCCGGTACTTTTCGCTGATTAGCTGCAAATTGGCCCAGGTGTTTACTGCAGCTATAGGCGGATATATGACTCTACAGCTTTGATTAAATGAAGCTCTCTCGCTCTCTCTCTCTTTAAAGGGTACATGTCTTTCATTTATGTATTCATTCTTATACTGTGAATACTTAAAGTCGGTAAAAAATATTCGACAAGAAAACTAATTATAGCTTAATGATTACAACTTAATAATATTACTTATCTAACGCGAATGTACATATGTTCTACTTAAACATGAAATATTAAAATATCATATATTGTAGGTAGTATAGTATATGCACGACTTAGATGTAGCTTTCTCACTATCATTTTATTTTACTTTTTTTCTCACTATCGTTTTAAATAGGAATTTTATTTTGAATCTTGTTAAAATTAACTTTATTTGTTTCTCAACCTAAATATGTATTTTTATGTTATGAAAACATTATAAAGTTATATATTAATAGACGATTTAGTGATGCCTATATACACAAATTATAAGAGTATAAAACACTTACAATTTACGTTATGCATTAAAATTTCAGCACACCGATCATTAATCAGCACTCACCGTCACGTTCGTAAAACGTAAAATGCGTTCAGTGGAAAGTACTGAGAGCGTTGAGTTCCGTACCCCATTAAGGCTAACCATTCATCATAAGCTTTGCGACTTTTATCCCTGCTATAGCTTCATAAAAATATATTTTATTAGAGTGGTCGGAGATCAACTCAAGCTCCAAGATCTACACACAGTTCAGCTTTCTATTTTTATATCAACCGGATAAAGTGTTGTTTACTTGCTATACAAGACAGACAGAAGGCATCAACTTACAAATATATGATACCTTAATTCTTTATTTTTTTTTATACATTTTTCAGATTATATTTATAAGATGTAAATATCCTTTCCAATTAGTAAAATTTCTTTTACCATGACATTTTTCTAAAATGTAGAGCAATAAAGTGATATTTAATAAATCTAAACGATAAGAAGATCCTATATTTATTGTTCAAATTAATATCAATATTACTGCAGTTCACAGTATTAGAACTTCATCATATAAATATATATGTATATACATACATATATGTATGAATTATGCTGTTTTGCGTGTATGTTGATGCTTTGAGATTTTCCATCTACATACATATGTATGTGACTTCTTTCGTCGACTTCAATCACGGTCCACTCAACTTTCGTTTTTATTGCAACACGTGCGAAATTTACATTTATCTTCACATATTCATATTAGTGCTGGGCTTCTTATTTGAATTATTCGATTAATCGAATACGCATCTATTCAAATATCGAATAAAACTGTACCGAATTATTCGAATAATCAAATAATCAATTATATATTTGAATAATCAAATAATCAATTATTCGAATAATCAAATATCTGATTAATCAAACATTCAAATAATAGATTGGTCAACTAATAAAATATTTGAATTTACACTAATCATATATATACATATTTGAATATTTAACTGTACATATATGCAATCTTTATAGTAATGGTGAGTTTTAATAAGAAACTGTCCTTGGAACTGTTTCTTGGAAGTCAAATTGCGAAGTGCGATTCTTTTCAGACATAATCAGTTATATTAAAAAATATTTCAACTTCATCTCATTTCAAATTCACCCAAGTATAAACAAGTCAGCCTCTGTAATTATAATCAATTTCTTAAACAGCCGACTATTTGAATTGAATTTAAAATTTTCATTGTATTGTATATGAATGAATAATTGAAATGTGAATGTTGGATTGAATTGAATGTGAAAGAATAAAATTGAATTGAATACGAATAATCGATCGAATTGAATTCAATAGGAATGAATAATTTGAATTGAATACGAATAATCGATCGAATTGAATTGAATATGAATAATCGAGTACATTGTATTGAATAGGAATAAATAATTTGAATTAAATACTAATAATCGATCGAATTGAATTGAATATGAATAATCGATTAAATTTAATTGAATATGAATATTCGACTAATTCGAATAGAAGACGAAATGATTATTCGAATACAAAAATCGTCAAAATGCCTACCACTAATTCATATTATGTTTTATCAATGTTATTCCCCTAATATATTTCTTTCTTTACAAGTTGTGTACAAGTGTTACAAACGCGTAATATGCGTTAATTACTGCTTCAGTATTTACAGATCTAGATAATTTGTTAATATTACTTTGTTAAATTAAAATAACGAATCAGTTATATTTTAGTATTGCCACTCAAAAACATTACAAGTTAATTTGATGATTGATGATGAAGACGATCTACGTATTGAACTAATTTTTTTGAGTTTCTATTGACCTGTATCGTTAAGTTGTATAGTTATTTAAAAATAAGTAGTAAATAGTAACAAGAGAAAAAATAATTGTTCTATATTGATAATAGAAATTATATCCTAGCAACCTTTGTAATTAGCGTTTGCGTTGATGTGCATATGCTTCCAAGCCGATGCCTATGCTTAAACACGTAATCACAGAAGGATGTTAAAACTCAACTTCAAAACCAAATTAAAAATATCCGTTTTTTTTTCTGCAGTTTACAGCTCATATAGGAAAAACTGTCTAGAATCAAGGCTATTTTACGTACATATTCCTTGTGATTTAGTCATGCTCGAAAGAATAATGAGGTATTAAGAATAATTCCTTTGTTAACTTCTATCTTCGTAATTTAATATAAATAACGGAACATTTATATAAAACAACGCAATACATGCAGATTACATCGATAATGTTATGTATGTAGATAAACTATCACTTTTTATTTATATTATACATGCAATTATTAGAAATACATGCGAATAATTGTATATTTAATTAACTACAATAAGATTTTGTAATTAAGTTTATCTTAGAGTGGATAACAAGTCAGTAAAAGGAAACAATTGTATTGTATAATATTTTACAAAGGTTCATTTTTAATAAACTCTAAAAGGACTTCAGGTAAATATTAAAAATAAGTATAACCCGTAAGTATAGCCTAGTAGCCCAGTAAAATAGTAGAATAGAAAAGTAAATCTACATGTTAACCACACTACAAGGTTAATGCACGATATGGTCAAAACTGAGTGTGCAAAAAGCTGCATGCTGAAGAAAGGCTATAATTACTTGCAACAAGAATCATACTACAAACTGCCATAAATATTTTACATGTTCGGTACAGAAATAAAGATGTGTAGATTAGACTGGTTAATGTGTCTTACTTTTTTCTACAAAATCCTAACTACTGCACAGATACATACAATTATGATAGGTTAAACACCCTGATTCCTATGTATACGTGTCATCCTTTTATTTCGGGGGAATGGTTATTTAAGTAGCATACGTCGATTTGTTTATTTATACAGCTAATTTACTGCTGTAGTGTGATATTTTAGAAAAATCTTTTTCTATCATCAAATTATTTATTATTAGTGTGGCTCTAAATTTTTTTGTTATTATTACATCTTTTCTCAAAAAAATTCGAATAATATCAGTAAATCATATAAAAGAATCCGTCTTAAAATGAGGCCCAACAAATATCATCGTAATCAACATCCTACGATGTTCCAAACAGTTTTTTTTCAGTGGGAAATAATAATTTGCTCTCCATAAAATAAGAAAATCTTACTACGAATTTAGATTTTTTCAAGTCAAAGATAATTAGTATTATCTTAAAGTTGCCCAGTTGAATAGTGCTTTGCATGCGTTCTTTCTTTCTGTCTAATTAATGTGTAATTTAAAGATCACACTTTGATTATAATTGTAATTTGCTTCATTACTGAACTTGTTTCTGAATATGTAAAAAATAATAATTTTATAGAATCTTGGATTTTCTTCTAAAAACTTTTAAGACAATGTTCACTCTAAATCGAAAGAATTGTTGTAGCATGTACTTCTTTCTGATAATTGAAAAAATCATTATGATTTTACATCAAAAAGACTTTCTTATTTCCTTTGGTTATTTTACATATATTCATAAAAATGACTCCTAGTTTTAACGTAAAACAGCCTATCTACCCAGCAGAAGGAGCAAAATTTATTCCATTTCTTATATATAAAAATACTTAACTAAAAGAAAGGCGGCACAAAGCTACCTATTTTTAATGCAAAACCACACCAACATTCTTTTAACTACTTTCAAACCTCAGCGCCTCCGAGGTATTGGCATTATCCCTTTCTCTACTACGATTACAATGCAGTATATACATACATACACAAATACATATACAAATATATATTTTATTTTTAGGAAACAGAATAAGTAACTCCAAAATATGCTTCCATAACATTTATCACTACAATATGTGGATAAAAACAAAAGCAGTATTAATATGTTATTACATATTAGCAATTAGACATATGCTAAGTTAGAGTATTAACTATTAACTACTAACTTTTACTTCCTGCAGCATGTTACAGTTTATACATATTTAACACCGACTTCTTAAATTGAATAAAACTTAGGTCAATCTCATAGCATTCAGTATTGTAAAGAAGAGTGGCTCTATATAAAGGAGAATTCAGACTAATGTTAGTGTTTTGGTGATAGTAGTAAACCGTATCAGGACATCTGGAGTGTAATCTGGGAATATTGAATCTGACTTTCTCAAACTTGAAAAATTAAACTAATAAAAAAAAAAAATTTATCATAAACTAATAATAAAATTTGAAATAATGCAACAAGTACATTCATTCCGTTGCGATACTATTAAGCATGCATCTCCTCCTCCTATTATTTCAGTCCTCGGTACCATTTTCAAGAAATATCTGACGGTCCCAAAGTAAATTACGTCTTGTGAGAAATAAGTGATGTTTTTAATAATAAATTATATGAAAGTACGATTGTACCTTAATGCGGTTGTATTTAAATTGGCTTCTCTAGATAAAAGAAATTAACTTAGAAAAATAATTGATTTAGTAGTAAGAAACTGATTTTCAAAGTATAGTAATAATCTACTATCTCAGAAAGCAATGTACGTTCTTTATTCACAAGGAATAACACTCCGATAAACGAAAAGTGTCATCAGAAAGAAATTGTCCTCTCAGTGTGTTCTTGAAAATTATTGATGGCAATGCTATGAAGTGTGCCTTCATCAAATATTTCGAGAAATTAAAGGAAAGTATTATTGACCATTAAAAAGCGGCGTCAATTATAAGTAACAGCATAGGTGACTGAAGTATGAATGAAAGTATGCAAATTTTGAAGATTTTATTGATAGAAGCTCGTCTAGTCAAACGTACGTCCGCCATTAATGCTTGAGCTTTATTTATTTTTTTTTAATGTGTGGTGGGTACTTAGTTGCAGTGACTCCGTAAGCTGTATTACTTGTCTGGCTATCACTGCAACTCTTGCGCTGTAGTTTTGGTGTGTGTTCAAATGGCTTTGTGACAGCATCATATCGCCTTTTATGATGCCGCGCTGTTAATCACTTTGCTCCCAACAGCGAATGGCAAGTCGATCCGGGATTAAACTCTCTGAAAAAATGTCACCGTCCCTCCAGAGAATTGAACCCCGGCACCTATCGTTCTCTCACAACGATAGTCAGCCGCCTAAGCACTGCGGCCATCGACCCGTTAAATTAATTAAACTACGCAAACAGCAATAATTGAAACAGGATATAAAATGTGGTAAACCAATATTCAACATAATCCCATTGTATACATATGTTTTGTTAGTGTTTGTGATACCAACATCGTTCAAGTATCGCATAAAGAAGTATATACATAATTATTTGCCTAAACTGATCTTAAATACAAACGATAAAGAATTTTTTATCAAATATTATTTCAACTCAACCCAACGTGCAGTAACTTTAAGTCTAGAATAGATTCTCAATTTATTAAGTTGCAGGCGAGGATGGCTTGATTCGACTTTTTGTCATTTTTTTATCCATCCCATTTGTTAAATATCACTTACGTAGGTGCCTACATTGATGACATAATTAAAGAATTTCTAGCGTTTGCTACTTTTGTCAAATCAAAAAGGGAAACTATTAAACCTTCTAGCTCAGACCACCAGATAATAATATGCTCAGCTGTTCCATCCAGTTTTTTAACTACAAGCACCTTTTTACCTCGGAATCGATACCTAAGTATCCATATGATAGCCAGGAATCGATACGAATAGGAAAATACTAGTATACCTATACCGAGGTACTGATACTATGCTATCTATACTATGGTATCGTAAAAGATCTTGAAGCACTTGCATATACAAAACATCACCTTTTCCGCTCTCCCATTTTAAAGATCGTGTATCGTTGCATTTTTGAGAAAAAATTGAAAGCCATATATAAGTAAGTTTCTATTTTAGCCCATAAAGTGTAATTAAATAGCAATGGGACATATCAATATAAAATATATGCTATTAGAAGCATTGTAACATTGTTTATAACCTAAGAAAATTAGCATATAGTTCTATTAAATAATACGATTAAATTAAAGTAATTGTCTAAAAATGTGATTTTTTTGAACATATTTCAACATTATCAACTCTTGCTATATGCTTGTTGACAATTTTCCATGTTGTCTTAGTTCTAGCACTCATTTGTATTGAATTGTATTATGTATAACTCTATTGTAGTAGAATTGTTTTGTCAAATTTTTGTAAACGTTTTTGTGGTATATGTGTAACTAGTATATTCAGTAATTGAGATCTCCATTTGGCAGCCGGACTTCAAATTCTTTCTCGACGCAGATAGTATGGATATTGATAAAGTTAATGTTTAAGTCCAAATTCAGCCATCACGAGAAAGTGATTGCTACTAATTTATAACCTCCTACACTACACTTACACCAAGTTTCGGCTTGCAAGCAATTTTTGAAAAATGTGTCTAGAAAATCTCTAAATTGTTAATTGCTGTTGATGCTTTAGATATTCAATAATAGCGGTAATTCGGATTTTCTTTTTTGCAACTCTTGCTTATTTATCTTTCTAGCTTGCCCCTCCACAGACGGAATTTATTGGTCTTTGAATGTCTACAAAAGTTCTACAATAAACTTATTCTTCTTAAAAAATTTTGCAGCGTTCTAGTTTTTTTTTTAATTGAATTTTAATATTTTGTTGGCGCATAAAAAAGGCAAAATAACCCAATATTGCAAATTTGATATCGCCAAATCGCAAAATCATTGTTATATCGAAATTTACGTCAAAAAATCGATACCTGTAAATCATACGTAGGTATTGATACCAAAATATCGGCACTAAGGCTTCCGTTGAAGGTATTGATTCAAGTTATCGGTTCCGAAGTGTCGACATCTGTCGTCCAGTACTCGGAATCGATACCGTGCACGGCACCGATACATCGAGTAGTATTGATTTCTCTATTACTGATGAATAACGGGATACATCCTACCATGTTAGCAGATTATTATGCACTTAACATTCGATTGTCACAAAATGGTGTACTACAAAATGTAGATTTCAGTACCTTTCACTTTACTCAACAGATATCGCGCCACTTTAGTAATAAATAAAGTCCCTTGATTTACATAGTACCGCAATATACAACCATTTTGCGTCCAGAAACACGTGGTAAATTTAAAGTTTTCGGTTTTATTTCTACAGACTCTTCATTGTAGAAGATTAAAACACGGCATTTTCACTGTAAAGACGTTTTTATTGTTGTATCGTAAAAACTGGAGGTAGAGTGAAACAATTGATTATGTGATCTATGCTGTAGGGTTATATTATCTTATGCAGGTAATGTATCGTTACCAATGACCTTTATTAGTGACACTACATGGATATTACTATCTATAACCGCCATTTTGGCCCCAAAATGTACTTCTTCCTCTAACAAAGGTCCTTTACCTATTGCGGTACTTTGTAAACCCAGGGACTTTGGAAATAAATATAACCCTACCCTACAATTACAAAATTGGATAATATTACAAGGAAATGAGCCAACAATTTTGATGCGTGTACTAGATGAGATATATTCAAAAGCATTCCATTATTAATTAACCTGATAATGTACACATTGGACACCTCAAATCGTCAGAATAGTCAAAGCTTCATTCATAAAACTGTCTAGAACGGTATTTATCTGCATTAATAGTACTTCACCTATCTAAAAAAAACAACAACCAACAACAAATATTGAGGTAAACTAACAATAATGTTTAATTACATCAAACAATTATTTTCAAGAGATAATCCGTTTTGTAAGACCCTTTTAATCGATAGTAATTATAGCAATAATTGTCATCATTACTTATATCAGTACAAATACTACCAACACAAGCCATTAATATACCTACATATTACGATCAACAATGAAAGTAAGAATTTAACAATTATCCGTGCATAATAGTAAATACTGAAGGTCAATTTCGTTACTTCCGATACAGTTAACCCGCAAGGTCAGTTTAAAAAGTATAGCTAGATGTATTATAATGCAAAAGAAACTAAACTTAAAACAAATACAATATGTAAATGCCGATTTCTAACATCCACGGTTAATCAGAAAAATACGCACGCTTACAATTAAAATAAATAAATTTTCAATGCTCAGGTATACTTTCAAATCGAGTATATCCGCTGCTTTTTATTTCTACCTCTTATTAGCGTGAACTAAATACACAAATTGATTATGCAGTATCAATAATAAATGATTAAAGAATGCACGAGTAATATAAAAGAACCATAATTACAGATCTATTTATTGGTAGATTACTCCATTAATTAAAATTTTGTTTAATTGAAATGTTTTCTCTTCTATACGTCAGTGTACAAAAGTGAATTATTAACCTTTTTATAAAATATAAAAAATATATTGTTAGTACGTACTATAATACATGTGATACTTTTGAGGTACAATTGCCCAATAACCTATAATTACGATGTTCAAGTCGCAGGTGATAACACATACTACCTCAACACTGAGCAGTTTACTAGTTCACTAAATGGTAAGTCAGCGAACAGTTTCTTATTCCATTCGTCTATCGAAATAGCAGAACACTTCCTTCTTCTCTTAGTTTTCTGTGTTGGAACATTTGTAACTGTTGAAATTCTCGAGTGTTTTAACTTTTAATGATTTATTGTTAAAAACATTTGCAGTGCTTTTATCGTTTGTATTCATTCTGTTGTCTTTTTATCTGCTTGCAGAAAAAGAACTGTATGCGCAACGGAACCTCGTTTTGAAACTATTGCCATTTAGTAGCTGGATCAGAATACAGTGAATATTAGCAATTTTGGAAATATAAATGCGGAAGATAGGGCTCGCATTGATCCTCTTATTCAAAATTCGGATTACAAAGACAATGTTAGCAACAGATCATTGTATGTTTCAATCCAAAGCCAACAAGAAAAGGAAAAATATTTTGCCAATTGGACGCCTGGAAAAAATTTGTAATAGCCCAACTCATTGTGAAAATAATTCTCAAGTATTGAAAAAGACGAAATGGATGCATTTTTTGATGTTGTTCATTTGGCAGAAAACATGCTCTCTATTGAAATTACCGCCGTCGAAACCATTCGAAAAAACAAAAGCAACTAAGCATTTCCGTTTAAGAATTTTTAAACAATATGCAATTAATTAGCTTTATTAGTTAGCAGTATTGTTGTTAAGCAGTTTACATAACCCTAGTAAAATAAATAGCACCCAGTAGAAAAACGAAACAGAAATTATTGGTTTTTAGTAGAGATGGACAGAATCGAACACTTTTAATAATCGAATACTTTCGAATCGGGAACTTTTAAGAATACCAATGGCAAATGGTTCTACATTGTTCTCGAGAACTTTAGTAAGATGGGAGTATTTGAATGCAAAACGGCAAAGTTCTCGATTCCGCACCGTCCTCAAGACCAGTTGAGAACTTATGAAAGTATTCACATCGCATATTGTCGGATGTCTGTTCTCGGTTCTCGTATTCATATGCACCGATTTTTGAATTCAAAACAAAGAATACCTATGAATCTTTGATTTTGTATGTTGATTTTCGGTTCTTGAGATTCAACAGGTGTATTAATATAAATTTGTATTATCACATTATCACGACTACAAACACTATTGGAATTTAGACGTCGCAAATTTCAAAATTTACTGAAATTTGTTGTACCTATACATGTACAACTTGAAGTGTTAATCAGAATATAATAACAGAAAAGATCATTTTTTTAATATTTATTACTAGAAATAAAAAAAGTCATGCAAAAAATAAACAAGTTACGATATAATACGCTGTTAAAACATCTCTAAAATAAAATAAAGAACAACACTACAAGTAACTACTTAGAAAAATTATTTCGTCTAGATGTTTCGGTGATAAACGGTTGTGGGGCATATTCGTCAACTGTTCAGTTTTTGAAAAGACTCTTTTCGAGGGCACCGATGTTGCAGGAGCTGACAGATATTTTGATTGAAGTTGGTATAATTGGGGAAATGTTGTGCGGTGCAATTTCCAAAAATCTAGTGGATTTTCTTCGGGTGAGATTTGGGATTTCCAAGTAACGCTGTAAATCTATCGTACTGTGTACCGATGTAGTTTTCTATAAGTGTGTTATTTTGGCATCAAAATGAGGCCATATCGAATATCTTACAGAAGCGTCTGGAATCGTTGGAGTTTCTGCTAAGTTTTCAACGTCTTGATTATCACGCATTATCTCAGGAATTTCTTCCGTGATCCACCTCTGAGCGTCCTTTTCCTGAACACTGAATGGCAATGTGTTTAGGCGTGGATCTAAATATGTTACTTTTGCTGCTAATATATTTGTTTCAAATGAGCCTAATCGACGATTCACCAGATTTAATAGATGTTTTTTCAGTAATTGACTAGGTTCTGACTCTGCAGTTTCCAATTCCATTTTATGGATCATTGATTGTTGATAAGTGTAATTATCAGTGAAAGTGTGGGGTACTTAATACCTGATAATCCTACAGTCACTATTTCTGCGACTTTTAAAATCGGAATGCACTCTAATATTATCTTCCACTGGGATGCATCTAAATTTGCAGGTAAATTCGTTAACGTGACTGATAATGAATCTTTCAGTTCTCACAAACGTTCCATCATAAGAAGAGTAGAATTCTACCTGGTCGGTACGCCGAGTAAAATCCCATCCTTACTAATGTAGAAATATAATCTTGACTGACATATGAATAAGTGTGTAATTATTGGGAAGCAGTCGTGGTTAGGCATTATTAATTTTACTCCATTTATAGTCTGTCCAAGCTTTCAAAATTTATTTTTATTTTTTTGCAAAGGATTCTACAATGTTTATATTAGTTTTAATAATTATGTTTGTAAATCTTAATTTTTTTTAGTACTTACATCTACACAAGAGCTACAATTAAACATACATCGCTAAATGCAAGGACGACACCGTAACATATATTTAATACATATAATGCCCATATACAATTTACAGCAGAAAAAGAAAGTAACAGATCGGTACCATTCTTAAATACCAGATTAATAAGAACAAGCAATCAAAAAATCATACTAGATTGGTATCAGAGAGAAACCAGTTCAGGTAGGTACATTCATTATAAATCCGAACATACTATGAAAACAAAAATCAACGTTATTCTTGGCTTGAAAAATAGAATTAAAAAAAATTTGCACCATTCACTACTTAGGGATAATTTGATCAAATTATAGATATTCTTATAAAGAACAGCTACCCTGAGAAATTGGTAAACAATACTGTATAATGACAACTCTACTAATAAAACTACATAATTTAAGAGAGAGGAATATAAGGTTTGATATGGTTATTTTAGAAAATAAAGAGGATATAGATATTTCTATGATTGTTCACTTTATAAGATAAAAAATTTGTCGGGTCGATGTAGATAAATTCTGAGCGACACTTGCTAATCTGTTTATTTCTCTATCTTCATCCATCCCTTTTTTGATTTTGGTTTAACGAACGAACCATAATCTGCTAAATTATCCCGTAATCTCTTAAAAGTACATAGGTAGCGGTGGCTGACGTCGATCAAAATCATTTTCAAAATAACATTCAACCATATCACGCTTTTCTACGCTTCCATAGCCAATGCAAACTTATGATTAACGGCCGTTTGCACCGCTTATAGTTAAGTTACAATTAAATTAACTAATAGTTAATTGTCAATGTTTAATAATTAACTTGACTTAAAAGTAAAAATTAACAGCTTCCACTTCTGTCACTCAACGTGAAAGCAATGTTAGTATATTTATCTCGACTGCTCCAACAAACACTATTGTAACTCAGATTTTTCGTTAGTTTTATTTGGCGTAAAATTATCTAAAACTTTTGTCTGAACACTTTTCTCTAAAATTACTATTAACGATACTAAGCATGTTTAAAGAAAATCGTAAAATTTAGTTTTCTTTGAACATCTCATAAGCCATGAAAGTTATCGGAGAAACAAAACCAGTTTTAAATCAAACGTATGAAACTGCGCATCTTTCCCCATTTAAGCGTATTTCTATCTCCAGTAGTTTCTGAGATCCCAATGCTAAACATTCAAAAAAACTCACCCTGATAGATCACTTCCCTATATGGAAGGATTAACGCATAAGGTGATAGGGATTTTTAAACAGTTAAACATTAAAATAGCTGTAAAATATAATAACAATTTATCGACATTATTTACACCACTGAAAGATAAGATCAAACCCATGCAATGGGCTAGGGTTGTTTATAACATACCATGCAGCGAGTGTCCGTTGCAACACGTAGGACAAACAGGAAGGAACCTGTATGGCAGAATTACGTCACACAAAAGTGACATATAACACGGGAAGAGTAGTTGTGCGGTGGTTGGCCATGTGCAGGAGACTAATCATGCTATGAATTTTGATGCCGTCACTGTGCTGGATCAGGATTCCAATACATACAAAAGAACGTTCCTGGAAATGTGCGATATAAACGCAGGAAACAATCTTATGAATAAAAAACGGATAGACAAAACTTAAACACAATCTATAGTTATCTGTTAAAAATAGGTAAATAACGATTCATACGATTTCATACAATAAGATACCAATTTAAAGTGTTGTAAAACGGATAGAAAAATAGGTTCGTATTTTGAATAGCATCACTGTACAAACACAAAGCAGGAAACTTAGCAAAAAAGTGTGCGTTAATAAAATTTACCTTCGAATATATGCTATTCCTTATAACTTACAGCATTAGGAAGTATGTATCGCACACTGTCACACGAGTTACCATATCACCTAACAATTGGTTAGAAAGAATGTTTTCTTTAAAGGGCAACAAAAATTGCATAGTTCAAATGAAAAATTTTCAGGTGAGATTAGGTTACTAATAATAAGCACACATGAAATTGGTGTAATTAAATATTTGTTTTACGCTTTTCAAACTATTGATATACGTAGAAAATACAGCGTATTTTTCAAAATTATTCGTTATAAATTGAAGTAATAACGTTGACACTTCTGTCAGATTCCTATGATGACAACTGTGTCGCTTGTTGTTTTCATAGATAACGCAATTTAACAAAAAGTTGTGATGTCTGCCCGTAATCGAAATCAGCTTAATTTTCCAAAATTTGACAAAATTTCCATATCATGCGATACATGATTGTATTCAGAAAAAAAATCTCCTTTTAAAACAGCCATAGAAATTGTACGGTTCCAATTTAAAATTTTGAGGTTAGGTGAGATTACTAAAAATTTCCGCAGAAGAAATTTGTTTTATAAAGCGTCAACAAAAATATTTAGATTACAAATTGAATTGCTTCAAACCGCATCTTAATATCTCAAGTAACAAAAAGTAACGGCAAATAAAAGAAATTAGGAGATTTCAGATTTCCTTCAATATTAAACAAATAAAGCACGACACATAAAATTTGAAAATAGATTCTTAGTAAGCTTTTGAATCTACACCTTTTTGCTAATTTAACTGTCTCTCTATATCTTCAAATAAAAAAGTTACCCATGTTGTCCCTACGAAATCCAGGCGCCCTGTACTTATATATTGCTGCAAAAAATAAAGATCATGACAGCAAAAGAAGCAGAATGCGTTTGCTTCTAAAACAACTGCCAAAAGAATTGATTTTACTATACATGAAAGGAAGATCGAAAAATTCAAAATTGTATAAACATATATTGAATGACATTTCGAAATTTCTAATAATTACACAAGTAAATAAACCTCTTATGAAAAAAATCTGCGACAAAAAAGATTGCTACTTGTATTCAATAAAAAAAAGAAGAAGAGGAAATATGAATATATGAATGTAAAAATTACACATTTGCACGTGTTAGAGAGTGTTAAATCATCATGGATACATCATGTATACAGCGTTAGTAAGAAGTCCCGGAACGGTCGAATAACTTTATTATTTGAAAATTATGATTTCTGAAATTTGGTATGGGGGTATAGTTAATATAAATTCATTTTATGCAATACAGTTACGTCCAGCTTTTTTTTTTTAAACGGAACGCCCAGATTTTTTTAACACTTTTGAATGCAAAATAAAAAACTACGTTAAGGAAATATTAAGATGTTTATTTTTATTCACAAGAAAACAGTTAAAAAATTAAAAAAGTGTCCTAATACAGAAAAATCAAGATACCTGTCTATTCAGGTTGCGATTACAATAATTGTTGAAAATGCTCTCCATTTACAATTTGACAAAAATGTAAACGGCCAGTAAAATTTCTTATTGAATTTTGTATTTGTTCTGGAGTGATGCGATTGGCTTCTTGAACTATTCTCTCTTCCAATTGTTCAAGATTATGGGGACGATTTTTGTACACTTGACATTTCAAGTGACCCCAAAAGGAAAAATCTAACGGCGAGAGATCTGGCGAACGTGCTGGCCATTCGATTGCTCCTCTACGTCCGATCCAACGTTCCGGAAAAATTTCATTCAAATAATCGCGGACATTATGGGCAAAATGGGGGGGAGCTCCATCTTGTTGAAACCAAAAATGTGCATTAGGGTGATCACCTATGTTTGCATTTGGAAAAAGGGCCGCAAATGCTGGAACAACCTCATTTCGCAATAAATTTAAGTAGACCTTACCAGTTAAATTTCCTCTTATAAAAAATGGTCCCATGATGTTGTTTCCAACAACACCAGCCCAGACATTCACCTTTTGAGGACGCTGTGTATGGACTTCTTCAATCCAATGCGGATTTTCAATTGATCAGTAGCGACAATGATGTCTGTTCACAGTGCCGTTGAGACAAAACGTTGCCTCATCTAAAAAAATGATGTGATCTAAAACATTAGGCTGCTGCTCGATCAATTCCGTCATTGTTTCGCAAAAATGTAGTCTACGATCTGGATCATCTTCAGCTAACTCATGGACGGGATACATTTTATAGGCTTTCATTCTTGCTGATTTAAGAATCTTATGAGCAGATTTTTGAGAGATCTCATGAATTTGACTTACTTCTGTTGTGGACACGTGATGATTTTCTTTCACTGTAAATAACACATTCAAACTAGTTTCTTCATCTGTTGCTGTTAATGGACGTGCCCTTCTAGGTAAATCCTTCACCTGACGAAAGACTTCAAACTTTTGAATTGTTCGGCATACCGTACTTTTACTAATGTGACGATCCGGATAAACAGTATTAAACAAAATACGAACCTCTTCAAAAGAACGTTGACGATCACCGTACCCACGCATCATTAATATCTCAATTCGTTCTGATTCAGTAAGTTTTAATGCCATTTTCAAATGTGTCAATGTCTAAAATAAGTAAATTTATAGCGATGCAAAAGTTAAAACGCTTTTAAAATTGTCAAATGTAACGGCAAAAAGAATGCAAACACTAAACAACAACTTTTTTCAAAGGTACCTTGTTTTTCTGTATTAGGACACTTTTTAAATTTTTTAACTGTTTTCTTGTGAATAAAAATAAACATCTTAATACTTCCTGAACGTAGTTTTTTATTTTGCATTCAAAAGTGTTAAAAAAATCTGGGCGTTCCGTTTAAAAAAAAAGAGTTGGACGTATTGCCGATTAAACCGGAAGTGAAAAAAATATAAACTGTATTGCATAAAATGCATTTATATTAACTATAGCCCCATACCAAATTTCAGAAATCATAATTTTCAAATAACAAAGTTTTTCGACCGTTCCGGGACTTTTTACTAACGCTGTATAAGAGTCATGCATCCCAAGAGGAATAGTGCAAGGAAACAGAGTAAGAGGGATTATTATATTAATGAATCTCTTATATTAAATTCATTAAATGCACAGTTTTCATTGAATGAGTTGTATATCTATCTGGTGCGTATTCGTAAACTGTTATTACTGGATTTTAGATTTATCTTTTTATTTCTCAGTTTGTTAAACCCATTTCCAAACCTCGAAAAACGGTGTAGGCTACTTAGTTTCCACAGATGCACGTGCTGAGAATACTGTATCCCATAACCAATCTTATGAGGCTGCATATTCACTACTATTTTGAGACATTTATTGACAAAAATTTTACTATTGGTAAGTAGAATTAACTTGCGGCATTGTTCAATCTTCACTTTTTACTTCTGTTAATAACGTTAGGTAAATATCGAGTTTTCACTTTTCCGTATGCATGGACATAGGTATTAATAGAAATGTTACTAGCAATAAATACCCCCGAATTTTTGTAATTTTTCTCTGTTTCGTTGTTCTCATATCTAACATTCATTCATTGTCGTCTATAATTATTGTATTACGATCGGTATTTTACTCTGCTTTAGTGATATCTGTAGTATGATCAGTTTCTTTTTTTCAATTCAATATACCAATCAATGATTAAATTAAATTACAAATTTTACAGTGTACAGCACTTTTTCAAATTTCACAATTTATAACAATTTACAATAAATTTCAAATTTAAATCTAATGATCTCTCTCAGTTAGTTCAAGGTATTTGATTTGACTAAATATTTGATTTTTTTAGAACATAATCGTATAAAATCGCAATCTGAAACAAATTTATAGGTCATTTCATAACCAGCGTTGAATTTCTAATTGCTAATTTTGTTTGTTCGGATATAACCCGAATTTCTGCTAATGTATCGAGAAGCAATGGCATTTGGCTGAACTTTGTTAATACCCTTATGAATGTATGATGCAGTATTTAAGATACACAAATTATATACGGTCGGGATACCAAGTTCTAGATATGAGTCTCTACAAATTTATGTGCATACATCACAAGTTTTTAATAACGTGAATTGCTTTTTTAAATAAATCTTCCAATTTTTATTTGTACCCCAGAACATTAGTCCACATACTAAATTTGAATGAAAATTGGCGTTCTTATATAGATAAATATATCATTCTTAGGATGGATTTATCAATGTGAGGATAAATAAATTAACTTGCAGATAAAATATTATACGTAAGATAATTACAATAAAACGTTTATTGAGTGTTAAATAGAAGTTGTCTGCAAGATAAAGCATTGTAGTTGCCAAATTTTATCTGCCCGTTAGTAATATCTGTCAGTTACTTAACTAACACTTTTATCCTCACATTGATAAACCCAGCCTTAATATAACTATATCGCACGTCTTTTTAGTTTTCTTCACTAGTGCTTTATTTAGGTTAGAAAGATCTATATCGATATTTAAATCTCTTTTTATTTAAAAATTAATACGTTTTATTATTTATTTCCAAGTTTGTTTTTTTCACTGTTTAGAACCAATTTAGTTAGAGACAACCAATTACTCAGTTATAGTAATGCAATCCTAAGGAACACACGCGATTTGTGCTCAATACTAATTAGAGCCTTAGTATCCTACTTTATCTGTACCCAACAATTTCAAATTTCTTAATAACAGAACCTGCGTGGTACCAAAAATTGTATATTTAAGTTATAATGGTAATGTAGATGTTTATAATTCTTTGTCTTTTTTTTTTCAAAGGAACCTCCACATACTCCACCTTCCCCAGGACCCTCCACGACAGGAAAAGCCTACCGCCAAGTGCCCCGAGTCCCGCACGCGTGAGGTCCGCGACCCCGGCTCCACAAGCAAATGTGGTGCCGGCGCCTCGACTGCCGCCACATCCTTTATTATTATCTTTTCTCTTCATTATTACCCTACAGACCATTCATGGTATCAATTATAATATACGTTACATAACATCTACCTAATATGCTACCTTAACTAATACACCTTTCCCACCATAGATATTTCATACTGTGTACTATCGCTAAGCAGGAAACTGCTTTTCAGCGATTATCCTTTAGTCTACTCATTCATTGTTTTCTTCTTTCTTCTTTGTGTTTTACTTTGTTAGTCCCAATGATCGCTCCTGTAGCCATGATCTCAGTTTTATTTTAAATGTTGATACTCTTTCTGTTTTTCTTATATAGTCTGGTATTCCATTCCATATATGAGGTATTAATACCTCTTTCGTTCGCGCTCCATATTTGTTTAAAGTTCTCTCCTGTTTCAGCTATTTCCCTGTGTTCATTCTTGTCTCGTACGCATGTTCTACTTTTGCAAAACCTCCTATCACCGATTTATACTGTACTGCCATCCTGTATAGAAACAGCTCGTCCACCCGTAGGATATTATTTTCTCTTGTATCTATCTGCTGCATTGTCTCTGTCCAAGTTTTTCACAATTGAGTTTTGTGTGTGCTGTATGCGATCAATGAGGTATTTGGATGCGCTTCCCCACACTGTAATGCCGTAATTCAGCAGCGATTCCACCAAGGAGTGGTAAATCAATTTCATTGTATTTGATGGCACGTATTGCTTCAGGTAGTAGAATTGGCAGGCAAAAAGTCGAGGTGCATTCACATCTAGGGAGTTCTCCCTGATGTAGACATTCTGCGGTATGGTAAAGTATATTTTTCTTACTGACTCCTTTGAGATAAGGTGATGTAATTCGCATTAGTTTTGTTTTTTCTTTGTTTATGACTAGCTTTTTGTCGTGCACCCATTTCTGGAAAGTGTAAAACTCATTTTGAAGGTTTTCCAACGTCTTGTTTTCGTCTGTGTGTGTCGAAAAAATTACAGTGTCGTCTGCATACAGAAGGTACTTGCAAGTTGTAAAACATCGCCCGACATCGTTCACGTACAATAAATACAGTAGTGGGTCTAATATACTACCCTGCGGTACTCCTTTTTTAATTTTTATCATATTACCTCCTAACTCAACGTTGATTTTTACTGAGAATTCCCTTTCCTGAAGGTAGTTTTCTATCCATTTTAGCATATTTCCTCTAATGCCATACCTGTGCAATTGATTCAAGGTCAAAAGCCTTGGAGAAGTAGCGTTGTGCCCTTTCCCTCCTGATACCCATATTGGTGTTTGTCTATTATTTTGTGTTTATCAAGGAAGTTTCGCATTACATTGGCCACATGTCTTTCCATGATTTTTCCCAAGACTGGGAGCAGCGATATTGGCCTATAATTTTCACATCTTCACAACTTCCTCCCTTATGTATCGGTCTCACTACTGCCATCTTCAATGGGTTTGGTACAGTTTCTTGCTCTATTGAAGTATTTATTGTTTTTTAGATGTCTATTAACTCATCTATCCATATAATTTGGTTGAAAATGCATTTTTATATTAGCGTTATTTGCATTTTTTTTCGCGTCCATAAAAATACATCTAAATAGTATATCTACCTAAAATTTATTTAACCACTTGATGTTATTGCACTATTCGGCAGCCTTTACTGCGGTTCATATCGTGGTACATTTATAGAGTTTATAAAAATGGAAGTAAAGAAGGTGTTAGGTCAAAACGGAGCAAAGTTGCTTCTTGTCGATAACTACATTTGCACGTAATGCACGGGAAATAAAAAGGAGTAGTGAGATATCTCGAAGATGGACGTTTATCTTTTCTATTTGCCAAGGATATACGCATAAGGTTGGTGCTAGACTTTATGAGACTTATATTTCAACATTTCATCGAAGTTGTCTACTTTGAAATCTCCCACTTCATGCAGTCTTGGTGGAGGAAGGACGTAAGAGTATCTAAAGAATATAAGGATGCCGAATCAACTGTTGGTAAATCAATTCCTCATATTTTTGGATTAATTTTATTAACCCCGGAAGAAATTAGTGACTCCCTAATCGTTGGTCTTCAATCCAACTAGTCGAATGATACTAGTTATTGAATTTATGTAAGTACTACGCATGAGCAACATTTCTTCCTCACATGTGGATTGAAACTTCAGCTTGCTTGTGGAGACCAACTACTTATTGTGTATCTTTTCATGATACCTGGAAAATAAAGAACAGTAAAGAAAAAGAAAAGAACAATGTGTAAAGTGTGGAATTGCAGGCAAAACTTTATCCCAAGCAAAATTAATGCTTATTAATGTGTTTCACATATATGTGCTGCAAAAGTCACAGTAAATATTGACAGGTACCTATCGATACTTTGTATTGAAGTTTTTGTTATCGATACCGTAGTAGTGATTCTTTTGTATGGATAGCCTAGTATTGGTTTCTTTGTATCTATAGCCAAATATTGGAAAGTTAGTATCTGTCTTGTTTTTTATTATTATTATACATTGTATTATACATTCTACACCAATACATGACACGTCCTTTTCTAAAAAGAAAACAATTATAAATCTAATCTACACGGACGTTTAACAATGCGACTACTTCTTGTTGTTAACGGTAAGTCATTAGTAGATGCATTTGGTTCCATTGAGAATTTGGTATAGCACAAGAGGATGATAACTCATCATTCTGTGCCGTACGATAAGGAAGGTCATCGTGGTATTCGTTTGATTGACGGTATCCATTAGTAACATTTTCTTCTTTATAATCGGAACGGCTTTGTCGTAAAGGTTTTAGAAATCTTCGATTTCTTCTGTAGACTGCATCGTCAAAATTAACAAAATAATCATTCGGCTCAGATTTTTTAACAATAATACCGGGTTCCCAAGATCTGGTTCCTTGTTGCATGAATACGGGTTGTTTAGGTTGCAACTGGGATAACCTTTTCAAGCCTCGATCAAAGTACGACTTCTGTTTATCCTGTTGACATATCAATTGTTCTATACCTCTCTTTGATGAGTATTTTGGATTTAGTAAGCTATTAGTGACAGGTAATGTTGTTCTCAGTCTTCACCTCATTAATAAATCGCTGGGAGAAGGCATATCTTGTTTTGGCGCAATATTATAATTTAATACGCCTAAGAAGGGGTCGAAGCCTTCCTTAATTGATTTAAGAAGTATATCTATCTGTATGGCCCTTTCTACCATACCATTGGAAGCTGCATATTTTGGACTTGACGTCGTTCGTTTAATATCGTATTGCGCAGCAAAATTTAAAAATTCTCTGGAGCTAAATGGTGAACCATTATCTGATACTATTTCTTGAGGTAAGCCATTAATTGCAAAAATATTCTTTAGAGAAGAAATGACAGTTTGTGCTGTTTTGTTTTGGATTCAGCGTATTCTTGACATATTAGACAAGACAAAATAGTTTCTTCAATGTGTGCAATAAGACCAGGTCAATACACTGAATCTTGCGCTAAGAGTTTTGTAGAAACAATGCTTTGGTGCGACTTGGTGCAATATATTTAAAAATTCCTTTTGAAGACTCTTTGGCACTATAATTCTCTTTTTGTAAAATAATATATTCTTATGTAGAATAATCATCTTTTATAGACCAACATGGTTTAAGAGTTGGTGGTAAATTTGATTTGTGTGAAGGCCAACCATTTTTTACATAATATTTTACTTTATGAAGTTCGGTACCCTGGTTAATTTGATTCTGAAGTTTTCTCTCATTTTCAGCGGAGGTTGTTATTATCGAATATACCCTCAAATTACTGTCCAAATAAGAGGTATCAATTTCATCGCTGATAGGTTCTCTGCTCAAAGTATTAGGAAATCTAGAAAAAATCAACAGGTAGATTTTTTCCAGGCACATATTTCAAATCGAATGAATACCTTAATAGCCTGTGTGATAATCGTTGTATCCTTAGCGATATTTCGTCAAGTAGTTTTCTTAATAGGCCAATCAATGGACGATGATCAGTTTGGATTTGAATTTTACGGCCAAAAAGATAATAGTGAAAATGTGAGCAACACAACAGCAAGAAGTTCCTTCTCAATGTGACTGTAGCGTTGCTGTGTTGGGGTCAGTGAAACAGAACCATATTCTATGGGATAATCCACAGAAAGCAAAACATGAAACATTGTGAGGATCAAAATACCTCAAAATAGGAGGTGGAGTCACTAATTGCTTACGTCGTTTGAAGACCCTTTCTTCATTAGCGGACCAATGCCATTCAACTGTGTTTGACATCAGATTTCTAAAGACAGCCGTCTCATTCGATAAGTTTGGTATAAATTTTAATAAGTAAATCCTTTTTAGTTTTTGAAGCCCTCATATTCGAAATTGCTTGAATTCTCTTTCTGTCGACTTCAACTCCTCGATTACTTATTACATGACCCAAAAATTTTACAGCAGTTACACCAAATTTGGACTTACTTATTAGATTTAAAGTCAACACTGATTTTGCAATTTTCTCTAAGGCTTTTTCCAGATTCTCGCTGTGTTCACTTAGAGTTCTACCAAATATCAATATATCGTCAAAATAGACAATAACACCAGGGATACCATTTAGTGTGTTTCTGAAGAAGAGCACAATCCATATGGTAAGCGTGAATAACGATACCGACCAAAAGGCGTCGCTATTGTACACAACAAAGAGCTTTCATAGTCCAATGGAAGTTGCAAGAATGCAGAGGACGCATCCAGCAATGTAAAGTATTGAGCACCCGCTAGTTCAGAAAATAATGTATATTGGGTAGGTATTGGGAAAAATTCCCACTTTACATAAAAGTTCAATGAACGTCTCCATTGGCGTTACGAGCAATGACAATTGGGTGAACCCAATCCGTTGGTTCAGTTACTGGAGTGATAATGTTTTCCGAGACCATTTCATCAAGTTTTGCTTTAACTTTACCTTTCAAAGCTGCAGGTATTTTCCGGGAAGCAGAAACACGCGAACTTGCATCCTGTTTCAGTGTAATACTATAGGTTCTTGAGACTCTATCAATACCCGAAAACACTTGATTATATTTTGAGATAATATGCTTAGCAAAATCATTTTGTACTGAACAAATATTAGTTTTTGGAGGAACACTTAAAATTCCTAATTCCCTGCCACATTTAATCCTAACACCGACAAATTTTTACTACATGGTAATACATAAAATAACAGGTTTTTTTACGTTATTATATTCGCAATTGAGATTTACTTGGCCGATAATGTCACCTGAGTAGTAATGTGACCCGAGTAGGACGATAATTTAGTCGAGGTTTTACTTAATTTCGAATTACAAACACTTAGTGTTTGAAAGTCTGTCTTATTCAAAATATTTACTGCACTGCCCGTGTTAATCTTAGAGTTTACGTAACAGTTTTGTGCATAAATACTTTCGAACCATTCTAGTCCATCTACAGTTTTAGTTGCAGATAAAATTGTCCACACAACATGTTTATCGTCCGAATTTACGAAATTACAATCACACTCGCGGTTAAAGTGACTATTACCACACTCTACCGGTCTCTGACTCACTTATTTCACGAACTGTTTCACTTTTACAGCATTTTCGGTAATGTCCTTTTTTGTTACATTTATTACAATATTTATTAAATGCTGGGCACTTACCTGGGTAATGCATTAACCCACACACGTTCCCGCATTTACCTCCTTTGTGCCCTGTGTTTTGAGTACGTGAGTTGTCCGCATTATTCAGAGTTGTACAGTTTTGCCTAGAATTGACACGATTTTTTATTTCACTCACATCAGATTGTTTAAAATGTAATTGTTTTTGTCTGACTGTATATCGAATATTATGTAGTAGTAATATTATGTAGTAGTAATATATTATGTAGTAGTAATATGAATATTAGAATCGATACTCTTCATTATTATAAGATGTAGGAGAATCGAGACCAGTTATGATTTCGAGTACTAGATAATGTATCACTACTTCTACCAGCCCTACTGAACAACATTACTCGAACAAATAGATATCGTTGCGCAGGTGTGTATTTTTTGACGATTTCAATAGACTTTTTTTATATACAACTATGTCTATGGTATTAACTAATTAGAACGTGATGTAAAACCATTCAAACCAGCACATGCAGCTCTCTTCTGGTTCGACACGAGATTTTTAAACGTCAAGTTATACAAAATCTTCTATTATTCGTCTCATAAAATAAAAAAAAGTTTACGCTCAGGATGTGTTTCTCGTATTATTCTTTGCCAGTCAACGCTACTCATTTAAAATATTCCTTAGTATAAGTTTGTTTAAGTTAATTATAATAGTAAAATAATTGACTTTTGGTAAGTCTAATGATGAACTGACGAATCGATGCTTTTATTTTCCGTCTTATAAGCGTAGTCAGTCCTAATAAGAATATTGTCTATACATGTATTGAATGAACTGATTACTTTTGTTGGTGTGACAAGAGTGGTGTTGATTACATAAAATTACTTGTATGCAATCTTACACGAGCTACTAGGGTAATGTATTTTTATATCTATTAGTCAGTCCATGAAAGAAATATGTAAATACATTTTATTTACTCGTATTTTGCATAAAATATGTAAAAGTTCCAATATTTTTATTGAGGAAAACGTCGTGGATGGACTATTCATTACAGATTAATTTGACAATATTTCAGTACATATACGTTCAAGTACATAAGAAATATTTCAGCTGAATGTTTATGTGCAATAAACTATGCATTTTCTGCTATAACTCTAACATTGTAAGCTTATCTCGTAGACATCTTTCTAATATGCCAGGAAATAATCTAATGTAAGTGACTTTATACAAAAAAGGTTTTATGAACGTATTTGTAGACATAAATGTCGAGTACATTAATATATCCATTAAGATAGTAATTATATATATAATAATGATTCTTAGCGTTCAAGATTCTTCCGGGTGTTACTTAAATTTAATATTTCACAAATATATGTCTTTTCCATTATTTTAGTTCCGCAGTTCTCCAGTGCATTATACAATACATAACATTTCAAAACTATTTATACACAAACTTAGTACATCTGCATATTTGCTCTCTTAGTTCTTATTTTCCCCAGTTGGAATATTTGCCCACAGGAAATCAACATTTCTTTAAGTCTCTGTTTTGTGACAATTTTCTCAATACTTCCTAATTTATTTAATAGTATGTCAATTATTATCTCAAGATTAATTATGAAATATCCTGAAAATAGAATTGAGTTTTTTTTTTTAATTGAAACCGACTAATAAGCGCGATAAGAAGCGCTAACAAACTTTCGATTTACGTATTTAAAATCTTCCTCGAAAAGTGAACAACAGAATTACAACAGCAATTTAAAACATGCTGAAATAGACCTATGCACGTTAAGTAGGATTAACAACTTGAAATAATACACCAAAATACAAAAATTTTGCAATAATTCTTCTGTCACCTTGTTGATCCAGTGTTTTAAAAAAGTTTTTCATAAGTTCTAATAGTACGTGCAGGAATAGTATTGTAATCTTTCATTTTTTGTGATAGATCCAAATCCCGCACTAAACCATTTAGTTTATACAAAGTTAAATATGATTTGCTCTGTGTAGATTTACTGAAAAATTGTTAAAATAGTATCTAGTACTTGGTCTCCTCGTTTCCTTTATCCATTACAAGTTGTGGAAATGACAGATGTCATGTAATTCGGGTATTTGATCAGACACTCTCTCTAGATAAGTATGTTTACTTCTTACACGGCTGTTGAGTCCTGCTCCTTCAACATGGTCTTTTTGTTCTTCCCAGCAGAAGGAATTGCGGCAAGGCAAGATGTTAAAACAAAAAGCAGTAACAATTTTTACATACGAAATATTAAAAAGTATTTCATTCTAAAACCAAGGAAAATTGCGTCTCTCCATTTTTGGTGTGGTTTACGTTTTATTCTATAGAAAGGTTAAAAATCATTTCAACGTAAAAAGTATCGAGGGAGCGTTTTTATATTCGCGGAATGAGCGGGTTGTAGGGGGGTGATTAGGCGCATTGGTGGCGTGGCCTGTGCAGCGACTCATAATTACTATAAATACGAAGTTTCATTGTTATTAGACAGTTAGTCTTTGACCTATCGTCAACCGGCGCAAGATGGGTGCCGAGAATGCTCACGCCGCCGCAAAAACAACAGCGCGTAGAATGTTCGCGTGCATTTTTGGACCTCAGTAATGAAGACAAGGATGGTGTATTGAGTCGAATTGTTACTGGAGACGAAACTTGGCTTCGTCATTATGAACCTGAGTCCAAACAAGACTCCATGCAGTGGCATAAAAAGGGCACAGCACCTCCCAAGAAATTTAAAGTGTCACAATCAGCTGGGAAACTCATGGCAACGGTATTTTGGGAAGGAATATTGTTGATTGATTATAAAGATAAAGGTGTTTCTATAACCGGAGAATATTACGCTTCAATATTAGAGCGACTAAAAGAAGCCATTAAAGAGAAAAGACGGGAAAAATTGACGAAAGGTGTGCTGCTTTTGCACGACAACGCGCCCGTCCACAAGAGCCGCGTTGCGTTAGCTGCCCTGCATAAGGTGGGCTTCTAAATTGTGAATCACCCACCCTACAGCCCAGACCTGGCCCCGAGTGATTATTGCCTGTTTCCGAAAATGAAAAAAGAGCTGCGGGGTAAAAAATTTACTGCCGATGATGAAGTCAAGGATTTTGCAGATAAAGAGAAATCATTTTTTTATGAGGGTATAAATAAATTAATTGAAAGATGTGAAAAATGTATCCGTCTTGCAGGTGAATATATTGAAAAACAAAAATAATTTGGTTTTTTTATTTCCACCCCTTATCCCCCATTCCGCGAATATAAAAACGCTTCCTCGTATGTTAACATTAAATAAGTGCATGGTATGGTATTCACTGGCATCTTGTAACCGCGGACGGACGAATCCAGGAAACTAACTAATATAAAGTAGTTTATGTGATTTTTTATTTTCGTCAACAGAAACAATTTCTTACTGAGTTTTAATACTTAACAAGTATTACTAATTGAAAGTTTACAACATAATCTTTAACATTCATTAGATTTTATTTTAATTAATAAAATATTGGCAGATTAGGTTGCCCTGGTTAAAAATAGCAATAGTAAGCCTAATATAAAAAAATAACAAAATATGCTTGCGTGCCGCGGTGATGATCATCTGCAAGCCCAGAAAGTATTCTATTCTTCCGAAGAGTTACCGCCCTAGTCCAAAGTAGCAGAATTAGTAATACTCGGGAGACTTCGGTTGGAGTTAACCACTCTTGACGTTCTGCCCGACGTTCTTGACATACAAAGATACTGTTTGGCATCAGAGCTTCTTGTATAAGACGATGGTCGCGGGGATCAACCCCTCCATTACATTCAGCAATATATTTTTAAATACCTACTTATTGAGCATTATGTTTCTATATAATTTCCTTTTTTATTGCCTGCATATCGCCGATGCCTCTTATCGTATCAAAAAGGAAAAAACTAACTGTGATACAATTTTTTCAACTGATTTTATTGATATACTGTTTTAATTCTTACAAAGGATATTTGCTAATCGAACATTTTCATTAAAATATTCGATTTCTAATAGTTGAAAACACATATTTGGTTTACAGCCCAGAAAGTATCTATTGTAAGAATTAAAGTACTATATTCATAAAAGTTCAAGAATTTCTATCAATGGCAGTTTTTACTTTTTTGATACGTAGAGGTATCGAAGATAAGAGGTGGTTGGAAAATAATAGTTTTCTAAATACCCTGTGTCTAATTAAACTAGATTAACTAGAAAATTCTCTTTTCACCAGTGTTTGTTTCACAGAAAAGCATTTATGGCTACGGAAATAGCCTGTAAACACATTAAATAACTAGTACATCAATTATTTGTATTGTAATAGGTAAATATTTATTTAATTTATTTACGGTAGTTTATGAATTTGTAATAGAGATTCGAAAATAAAACTAATCAAGCACGAAGCATGGCTAGGTTAGTATTGACTAATGAAACATCGTTGCTATAACGTTGTATGATTTTACCACAAATTATATGATTATTATTAATAATTTTTGAATGCAAATTTATTCAAAAATTCAAACTGAAAATTCACCGTACCAGATTGGTAATTCAAAGCTTACAATTACAAGATAATTGGTTATCACTAAAGTAGGGAAACAAACTAGAGAATCATAATATCTATATTTATTGCATATCCTAAATAACATGTGTAATATATCGACGTATATTATAACACATTTGTAATTCTAGTAATCTTTATTTATTAATTGTTACACACAACATTACTGACCCCACTGGCCGCCATGTTGCACCCTCCTTGTACAGTCGTCTACATGCACATCTATGACATCTCCCTCTTTTAATCTATATTTTTAATGTTTAACAAAATCCTTAAATCTACTAGGTTCTTTGATACATCTTTTAGGTCTATTATTTACAGGATTATTTTCTATATTATTTTCTTCCGGCTGATGCACTGTCTTATTATTATCAAGTAAATCTAAAGTTTGGGTAGGTGTTTTAAGAGGTGATTGGATTTCTAAGTCAGGATTAAAGGTGGGAGGTGTTCGTGTGGATTCTTTTATGTCTATTCTATTTCTTCTATACTCACTATCACTCGTTCTTACAATATAGGATCTTGGCGTAGCGTACTTACTCATTACCTGAGCAGGTTCCCACTGGTTGTTATTGGTGTTCCTTATTGTTACACTCTGACCTTCCTGTAGTGGTTTCATATCCTTCGCATTTCTGTTATAGTAATAAGCAACTTTATCTTTCGCCTCTTCTTTCTTTTTTTTTCGATGTTGCATTCTTTAATTGGACTGAGCAGTTTAGACATTGTAGGCAACGTGGTTCGTAGCCGTCTATTTATCATTATCTGCGCTGGAGATACATTTAAGGTTTTCAAGGGGGTATTTCTATTCTCTACTAGGTAGATATATATATCGCTTCTTTCATCATAAGCTTTCTTTAGGATATTCTTCGCTATCTGTACTCCACGTTCTGCTAATCCGTTGGACCTAGGATAGTGTGGGCTTGAAGTATTGATCGAGAAATCCCATTCCTTAGCAAAATTTCGGAATAAGACGCTACTGAAGGGCATATTGTCCGCAATCAACTTTTCGGGTATACCAGTTCTAGAAAAAATTTCTTTGAACTTCATTATTAAAGCTTCCGATGTTTTACTCTGCAAACGGATAAGTTCTATCCAATTGGAATAATAATCTATAACCAGTAAATAATCGATTCTTTGAAACGTCAAAATATCTGCTGCAATAGTTTCCCATGCTCGATTCGGAACTGGATGAGCAATTAAAGTTTCTTTCTGATTATTATGCTTAAATTTCTCACAAATTCTGCAGTTGTTTACAATTTCTTCTATTTGTCTTGTAATTCCTGGCCAATATACTACGGCTCGTGCTGTCATTTTACACTTCTCTATGCCAAAATGTCCTTTATGAATTTGATCCAATATATCTTTCCGTAAATTAAATGGCACCCATACTTTGTCTTCTAAAAATACTAGACCATCCGATACATCGACAGAATTTCTATGTTTCCAAAAATCTCGAGCTGTTAATGGTAAATCACACTTCTTATTTGGCCAGCCTTCCATATGGTACTTTATGATGGTTTGCAGATCTACGTCTTCTTCTGTAGCTTTTTGAAACTCTTTCCTTTTTGCAGGTGTAACTGATAGATGTTTTGATACAGAATGTACTACATTTTCCAATTCTGGATCATCCGTAATTTTGTCCTTGATGAAAGATCTCGACAAAGTATCAGCTACATACATCTCTTTACCGGGCTTGTATGTTATTTCGAAATCATATTTCAGCGTTTTTAAGATCATACGTTGTAATCTACTAGATACTTTGGGAATTTCTTTCTTTACGATAGTTTCTAACGGTTTGTGATCGCTATACACTTTTACGTGTCTCCCATAGACGAAATAATGGAATTTCTCCAAAGCAAAAACTACCGCCAACAATTCCTTCTCAATCTGAGCAAAGTTCTTTTCTCTCTCGGTTAATGCTCTCGACGCATACGCTATCGGGTGAGAATTTTGCATTAGACAGGCACCTAGACCATCTTTCGATGCATCTGTCTGTATATAGCAAGCTTGTTCACTATTGAAATATTTCAAAACAGGAGCTTTGCACAACACTTCCTTCATTTTCTGAAACGCATTTTCTCTTACGTCGTCCCATATCCACTCTATTTTTGATTTCAACAATTCTCGTACCGGTGCATTCAATTCCGCTAAATTAGGAATAAAGGATGACAAATAGTTAGTCATTCCAAGGAATCTGTATAGATCATGCTTATTCCTTGGCGTCTCTATTTCCCGGACTGCACGAATCTTCTCCGGATCCGCAGCTACTCCATCCTTGCTTACTATGTGACCCATAAATTTCACTGCACCAACTTTGAATTGAAGCTTCTCTTTATTAAATTTTACGTTTTCCTGCCTTGCTCTTGCTACCGCCTTTTGTAGTATGCTATCATGTTCTTCTTCGTTTTCCGCAGCTATTATTAAATCATCGAAAATTGATATCTCCAAATATTTGCAGAACTCTTTTTTGGAAGACTTCTGGCGCCGAAGTTATACCAAACGGCATTCTTAAGAATTTATATCTGCCAAAAATAATATTAAAACAACACAAATCTGAACTTTCTTTATCTAGTTTGATATGCCAGAACCCTGAGCTCATGTCAATAACAGTAAATATTTGTTTATTATTTAACTGCGCTAAGACGTCTTGAACAGTTGGTATAAGAAAATGTTCTCGTTTAATAGCTTTATTAAGATCTTTTGGGTCTAAACATAGCCTTAACTTACCATCTTTCTTCTCTACTATAACTAAACTATTAACCCAATCTGTTGGATAATCAACTTTTGCAAGAATTCCGTCTTTTTCTAATTGCTCTAAGGTACTTTTTAAGATGGATTGAATAGATAAAGGAACTTTCCGCACGGGATAAACAACAGGTTTTACATTAGGATCTACCTGAATGTGCTATTCATTTTTAAAACATCCTAACCCCGCAAATATATCATTTGACTTGTTAACAAAATCTCTCGCATCTATTGCTTTCTGCACATTTAGATGATTAACCCTCTTAATTAAATTAAATTGTGTACATGCACTTAACCCTAAAATTGCTTCTGTTGCTACATCAGCTATATAAAACATAATTTTACGTGTTATGTTTTTAATGCTACATTCTAAACTAATTTTACCTGTGATTTTAATTTTAAAACCTCCAAATGCTAATAGTGTTACATTGCAAGTATTAATTCTATCTTTCTTATTAACAATATCTAAGCAGTTAAATATTCTTAAGGGCAATACATTACAATCTGCACCGCAATCTAATTTGAATTTTACTAACCGACCCTCTACTTTTACATCTGAATACCACACCTTTTTCTCATCATTAATCGAACTGTCACTTATCTCACTTATTACTAATTCCGTGTACTCATCTACTTTTTCTATAGACTGTACTTTACGATTTTTGGGAGATGTCATAGATGTGCATGTAGACGACTGTACTTTACGATTTTGGTTTCTTGTTTTTACATTGTTAGTGTAATTAAATTTATTTACATCATTCTTACATGCACTAGAAAAATGATTTTTACCTTTACACTTATGGCACACTTTACCGTAAGCCAGACATTTTCCATATTTATGTGTGAGATTACACCTACCGCACTACACTTCGTTTCTTGAATCCTTTAATTTTGCTGTCGCCCCTTTTGAATCGCTAGTCACTTTTGATCGGAGTGCGTTTACTCTGTGTCCCGATCCGATATTCTCTTGTATTGCTCTAGCTTGTCTCTCACTTACTTCATTGGATACACACAGTTTTACAGCATTATCTAAGTTTAAATTTTCCTCTCGTAACAATCTTTGCTGAAGTTGTTTGTCGGCAATACCACAAACTATACGATCCTTTATGAGACTATCTTTTTGGTCACCAAAATCACATGTTGCTGCCTTATTTTTAAGCTCCAATAAAAATGATTCAAATGGCTCGTTATCTTTCTGATATATATTGAAAAAATTAAATCTCTCTACTGTTGTATTCACTTTAGGTTTACAATATTCTTCAAATTTCTTTAAAACTATATCATACTTCTTTTCTTCACCTTCTACTACAAAGGTAAAATTGTCAAATACTTCTTGACCCTCTTCTCCAATCAAATTGATAAGAATGGCAATTTTACGTGCATCCGATGCCGTATCAAACCCTGCCGCTAACATATAATTTGTGAACGATTGCTTCCATGCTTTCCATTCTATATTAGGATTACCTTTTATAAGCAACTTTCCAGGTTTATTAAAATAATCTGCCATTTTCACTCTTTTCTTTAGTAACCTGACACCATGTAATATATCGACGTATATTATAACACATTTGTAATTCTAGTAATCTTTATTTATTAATTGTTACACACAACATTACTGACCCCACTGGCCGCCATGTTGCACCCTCCTTGTACAGTCGTCTGCATGCACATCTATGACAACATGTACTACTTATTTGTTTCTTAGTTTTTAGTAATTTTCTTTTGCTTCTTTGAATTGTATAGTTAAGAATTCTAACTCAAATTACTTTAACTTTAAATATAATATTACTGAAATAAATTCTAAATTATCATTATATAAAGAAAGAAACTTATATTATCTTGTATTATATTTACAAAATATTTACCACACAGCAATAATGACATCATGATTGACGTTAAATAAATTTATCTTATAACCCTGTACTGACTCTATGAGCCAGTAAGCGTGCTAAGACTTACCGGTTCAGAGGAGCTATCGTTATAACTAGACTCGGTAAAGAGGAGCAAGTTTCAGTGTAGTGCGAGGAACAACGTGGAGTGGCCGAGCAGCCGTATCAAGGCGAGCGTTCAGTAACTTTTACGTAGGTACTCGTATTATTTATGTTCGTAACTTTCATCAGCGAGCATAGGCGATACGGACGCACACAACTTACACACACAAAATTACACCGCGAAAGTTGCAGTGATAGACAGACAAGCGATACAGCTTACAGAGTCACTGCAACTAAGCACCCACCACATATTAAAAAAAATAACACTTAACCTCAATTTTTTTATCTTTCAATTCTGCTTTAAGCCCGATGGACACATACAAGAAAAACTTTAAAGGGTAGTTCTCACTCGTCGATTCATATGAGTTAAAAAAGCACGCTGCAATTTACAAGTCCAACTTTGAAAGTCGAAACTGTACAAGTAAAACTGGTACATGCAGTATTTTTCTTGACAAGTATGAAAGCTACAAGTCCCGCATGCGCAATTCGTCAGAAAGCAGATATACAAACTGAAAAGAAATAAAACCGAATACTTTACTTTAAAAACTTGTTTGTGTATACGGACTTGTAATGAAAACTTTTAACATAACTTTTAAAGTTTTTCTTGTATGTGTCAATCGGGCTTTAATTCTTCTTTCAACATAGTCACGAACTGATGGCATAACGTTTCTTATAGATGTCCGACTTGGTAATGTATAATCTGAATACTTGCTCCAGGAGACAATTGCTTTTTGGTTTAGTAAAGTGAACGGTAGATTACATAAAATAAAAGCAGCACGCTCGCCAATGCGTTAATGCCGTATATGTTTTACAACCGCCCCACTGTAGATCTATCTCTTTTCTAGCTAGCCTTACTCGCTCTAAATGTTCTGTATGTGGATTTTCCTGTATTGTTTATAATACGGCCAGTTCGCTTTGTTTATTGAATATCGGTTTATTTGTTTCTCCCTTCTTGTAGGTTACACCATCAGTTTCTAAAAATTTCTCTAATAATCTTTCAAATGCTTCCGGTCTTCTTTCAAGGTTTGAAAATCTCACTGCATATACTCTACTTGCTAGGAGACAATTTCTTGTACACTCCTCAAGAATAAATATCATATTTACCATTTCTTGCGTAGGTACCTAAAATTAGTCAATATAACAATTGCTTTTAAAGATTGAACGAAATACTGTATAACACAAAACGAAATTTTTTACAACTTGGTTATTAAGTATGCAAGCTTAAAACACCAGATAACTTTATCAGCAGTGAATCTATTGAAAATGATATATTACTTTATATTAATTTAATGTTTGCTTTCACCGCTGAATGAAAATCAATTGTTTCTCATACTAAATGGAGTTTCTTCTTGCCATAGACCATTTATGGATTATTTGTTGAATATCCAATCTTACAGTAGGTTTGAAGTGCAAATTAGCTACTAAAAATATATTTTTTCTCATTTCTCATTAATTCAACTTTAAGAAGAAATAATTAGAAAATGATCTATCCTAGGTGCATCAAATGAGGTATCAATAGAAAGCGTAGTAAAAGGGCTTTTCAATGAGCAAAAAATATACAGGATGTTCCATTTAAAAATTTCGAGATTTCTTTGATTTTGCAAAATTGTGAACACCCTGTATAAAGCGAGCAGCTGCAGAATTTATTTCACATAGTAACGATAGTCCGTACTAGTAAACAATATTATACTCTGTTGGTTTCGAATCTTTTGTTTTTCCCTATGCAGAATAGCGTACTGAAATGTATCAATTTATCAAGTAAAATCATTGTTTACACAGAAACTATCAACTTTAGACCTATACAACATTATATCGTTGTAACCAGCTTTCAAGCGCGGATCATTTTCTCTATTAATATACAGGGTGTTCCATTAAAAAAATCCAACTTTAGTCTGGCATTTCCATTTGGAACATCCTGTATAAAACAAAATATTTTTAAAACGTGCACTTGATGGTGCGGAAGAATATCAGATGACTAAACATTTGACAAACTTTCAAATAAGCGTGCAATCTTCCGTCCCCGCTTCGTTGCCGGACCCTGTATACATATTTACTTGATTTTAAGAAACAAAATGTTGGTTAAAAGTTTTCTACGTCTACCTAACAATTGTGTTGATGTTATTCATTTTAAAGTGAGATATTTGTTTAACTGAAAATACATATATTACCTCTCATCGAATATATTAGTTTCCGAAATTGCTATGTAAACACGACTGACCTTCAAGAGGGAATTAGGATTAATTCTAAAAATGGTCTGAGAAACTGGTATTAGCATATTCTGCATACATACTACCACAGTTTATTGTATAATATCAAAATTATGTTTTCGCCAGGTATGTACATCTTTATCTCTATTATACATTTTCCACTCAACAAAATGATATTTTTTAATTCGAAATATATTGCGTTGATTCCAACAATTCCTATCAAAACAATCCTGCTTTTATTTTAAATTGATCCTTCGTTGCCACTACTGAAAAGATTACCTAATTTCTTTTAGGAAATGCATATATCTGAAATCAAGTAATCATTTCTATCTGTGTAGGTAATGGTAATTGCTGCGTATGCACTAGCAATACAAAAATAAGAATGAATAGCAAATGTATAAGTAGACTTTAAGTATTACCCATCAACTTAATGCCAACTCATTAAGTAGAACATAGCCTTCCATTCGTGTCGAATCAGGTTTTTAAAGGGTAAGAAAAAATTTTTGTGAACTTTGTATGATCTTTACATACATATCACAAGAGTTTTCGCTTGCAAGACTATCCAAAATATAATATTTCTTTCAGTTCACCTCTTACAATCTTCCGCTTCTTTCTCTTCTAATTGGAATGTAAACCGAAAACAATAATAATTATATAATAAAATAGTTTACTACTTTCATAGCAAATATTTTCTTAATAAATACTTAGCTATAGTTTCATATTGATATTTTCTGGGTAATAATAAATTTGGAATTTTTTTCTGAACACGCTATAATGTTTATAATACTGCATTTGATACAACAGTTTCCTAAATAATTACCTAAAATTTTAAATCTGTATATGTATTAACTTTTGTAATAACCTGTAGTAGAAATAAATCCAAAAGGGTAAGTGTCAAGATTTTTTAGACAAAGTAGTCTTAGATTTATTTGGGCAATACAAAATAAAAAGCAAAGTTAGGTAGTTCCATTTGAAATAAGAAATAATACACATTTCCAGTGCAACCGAAAGAAGTAGAAATCTAACTTTTAATTCAATTTGAAAGCACATAGCACGAAATCATTACTCCCAAATTTCAAATCACAAAGTTTACTGTATACTTAGTTCCCTAAATTCTTTTAGCCGAAGCTGATCATAAAATAACTTGTGTAAGGTGTCAAAATGTAACAAAAGGAACGCTTTTGCAGCTATTCTGAAGGATGGAACAAGTTTGAATAGTAACCTAACTAATCTGTATTTTTATAAGCATATTTTACATCAGAAGAAACATCACCAAAATCCCATTACACTTGTCTACTTTTTGTATTCAATAGTATTTCTAATTTAGCTCAAGTAGAATTTTTTAATTATTTTATGAATCTATACTAGCTCAAGTTATAATGTCGTTGTTATATTGTTTTCTCAAAAAGTAATGTTTTTATAACTTGTTTACGTAAACTTAATTAAAAGAAAACTAAAAATATATTTAATAATTGCACATAAAACGAAACCACTTTATTTTCTACTGTAACAAAGTGTTGTTTTGTCCTTCTTATACATATGTGACAATACCTTAAAAAAATGAAAAAGCTGAAGTGAATTAACCAGTAAACGCATTAAATTATATACTAATTTCTAATTTCGCGTCATATATTGTGCAGTTGCAATCTCTTCTATTTTTAAAATAAAATTTGGTGTTGTTATGGTGTGCATAACATTAACTTCAGGAACAGCAATCTCGTAATCACACCACTACATACCTACTTCCAAAAGTGAAAAGGTCGTTGTCATTAGATTTAGATTTAGATATAAGGGTGATGTTGCACCGCGACCGTGGGTCTATTGTGCCCCCTTACATGAGGTGTAAGCTGCTGGGTTTTGCCCGCAGTCACAGCTCTCCATCCAGCCTGAGAGCTTTAATAAACTGTAACAGATGTGATGGTTTCAGAGAGGGTATTTCTTCCTCGTCTATAACGCCTTTGCCAAGATAGTTGGCGCGAATTTCTTCAATTTCTGTGCAGTTGGATATCAGGTGTTCCGGACTTTCATCTTCCGCCCCGCAGAACCTGCAGTCGCTATTCTGTTTCAGACCTATTCTCTTCATGTGCTCCCCGAGGTGACAATGCCCTGTAAGGAAACCTGTGAGAATGCGTAATCTGTTCCTGTTTAGTTCTAGCATGGTTTTTGCTCTCTGCTTGTTGAAATTTCCAAGGAATACCTTGGAATGTCTCAGACCAGGAAGATTGTGCCAGAGGGAAGCTCTGACGTCCTCTTCCCTGTCTTTAAGTTCTTTCTTATAGGTGCTCATCCCTATTCCACAGAATGGTTCCGGTCCCACAAACGATGTTGTGGCGGCCTCCTTTGCTAATAGATTAGCTTTCTCATTGCCACTGATTCCAGTGTGTCCTGGTACCCAGCACACGAAAGTGGTTGCTGGACCCCGAGGGGCACCAGCTGCCGACCGACCGTTAGGTATGCGGCGTAACAGGGAATTGCACACACTCCTCAGGACAAAGAGGCACGAAACCAGTTGCCCGCACGAGACCGACACCTCTCAGAGAGGCCCGGCGAACCGGTGGGCTCCTCTCTCCCGTGCTACCCATGTTAGACAAGTTTTCTTGTCAACGTTGGACGGGTTACCGTTGGAGACGCTTTAGCGAACTCCTACCTCACATCTAAACCCACGGGGCCTAGGCCTCCTTGCGGATGGCTACTATCGGCCAAGCGTGGGAAACGGAATCTGGCCGTGAGGTACAACCAGCCCGCCCGTGAATTAAGCCTGAACTACGGGGACGGCCGGGCAAAAGCCCTACCCCAAAATGCCAACCGCGCCAACCCTTTCGCCCCTCCGGCGATCAAGTATCCGCGGCAGCTACAGTGAAACCGTAGGGTCCCAGAGTCACCGAGTTGTTTTAGGATGAAACCAAAGATTTCCCCAACCAGACAACCAGCGGTCGGACTACTCCTCGGCGAACCGACTTTTATCCTCCCCTACTATCTTCGCCAAATTCTCTCGCCACGCCCGTTTCCCTGAGTGTGGCCACCAGGGATGGGGTAGTGCAGCTGCAGAGTTCTCTAGGTAAGCGCCGTAGGGTACCTCACTTACCCACCGTATATTCCGACGGTTAGCGGCCGGACTGCCGGAGCGTATGCCCATGCCTACGCCCAAGAATCCTCCCCTATATACGAAGTCTACTCCCGCCACGCCCGTTGCCCTGAAACTATGAAATCAGGGATTGGGTAGTGCAGCCGCAGAGTTTTAAGGGTCGACGCTATAGGGTGAACGCCGACCCGTAGGTGAACGCCGACCCGTACCCAGCACAATGCAACTTTGTTTTCTTTGCCCAGGTTGTTTAGTTTATCACGGCATTCCCAAACTAACTTGGAGCTGATGGTGTTAGAACTCAGCGCCAATAAGGCTGCCTGACTGTCGGAGAAGATTGCAATATTCTCCTTCCGATAGTTCCTGTCAAGATTCACCTGAGCACATCTTCCAATCGCATTAATCTCTGCCTGGAAGACACTGGGGTATATTCCCATCGGCTCTGAGTATTTGGTTCCTGGCCCGAATACCCCTACACCTGTTCCTTTTTCAGTTTTGGACCCATCCGTGTACCATTTGATGGTGTTTGCTTTTAGAGAGTAGGTGGAGGATTCTCCTTCCCACTCTCTCTTGTTGCTCAACTTCGTTGAAAAGTTCTTTTCGAAGCTGTATTTCCTAACCATTTCGTCGCTTGGCAGATCCGAAAGTGGGGAGAGTCCCGCCATGGATGACAAAGCTCCTTGGCATAAAGTCTCGCCCCTCCCGTCCGTGCCCTGGCTAGTCGGTACACTGCCGCACGGGCCACTCCCTCCACTACTAGATGTAGAGGTGTGAGGTCTAGGATGACCTCTAGGGCAGCGGTTGGGCAGGTTCCCATTGCTCCGGTAATGCATACACATGCTAACCTTTGCAGCTTGCCAAGGATATTCTTGGTTGTGACGTGTGTGACCTTTTGGAACCAGGTTATTGCCCCGTATGTTACCATAGGTCTTACTATACTAGTATACAGCCATCGCAGTATATTTGGGTTACAACCCCACGTTTTGCCTGCTAAATTCCGGCATATCATTAAAGCTCTCGTTGCTTTATTCACAGTCAGTTCGATATGCTTGTTCCACAGAAGTTTTTTGTCCAGGGTTATTCCTAGATATTTGACTTCTGTTTTGCATTCGATTACTGCTGTATCTAGACGTATATCTTTCATTTTCGGTAGTTTCCTCCTCCTAGTGAAAGGTACGATTGTGGTTTTTGCTGAGTTAATGCTCAGCCCCACTGATCGACACCATTCGCTTGTAATTCTAAGGCTTGTTTGTATCAGGTCACAAACAATTCCCTCAAATTTGCCTTTTGCTATTATACCAATGTCATCGGCATATCCTATGCAGTGTACGCCGAACGCAGTCAACCTGTTAAGCAGCTCATCCGCCACCGGGCTCCACATCAAAGGCGAGCACACGCCGCCTTGAGGTGTTCCACGGGTAGTTCTGATTTTCGTAGTGTATTGACCTACCGTTGTCTCAGCTGTCCTTGTGGAGAGCACCTCACTTATCCATTTGGTTACTGTTTTACTCACCCCCCTTGTCTCCAGTGATCGTCTGATCGCATCATGCGACGTGTTATCAAACGCACCTGAGATATCTAGGAAGGCACAGATAGCTGTTTCTTTTTCATTCAAGGTTTCCTGAATGGTTCTTGTTAGCTCTTCCAGGGCAGTCTCTGTCGATCTGCCTGCCCTGTATGCGTGCTAACTTGTGTGAAGTGGAGCTTTCTCCATAACCTCCATTCTTATATAGTTGTCTATTACTTTTTCCATTGCTTTCAATAGAAAAGATGTCAGGCAAATAGGTCTGAAGGATTTGGGGTCAGTCCCATCTTCCTTCCCTATTTTTGGTATGAAGGTGACTTTCGCCCTTCTCCAGTCTTTGGGAACATATCCCAACGCGAGACTGCTTCTCGTTATATTTACGAGATGCTGTAGTACCTCTTCCTGTCCTTTCTGCAGGAGCACGGGGAAAATCCCATCCGCTCCTGGTGATTTGTAGGGCTGGAAGGTGTTTATTGCCCACTCCATGCGTTGTCTCGTGCAGATTCGCCTAGCGATTTCCCATTCCTCCCGTTTGGGTCTCTTGGTGCTAGGGATTGTCTCTGCCGGATCTGCTTGCTTGCTGCCAGGGAAGTGTGTTTGAAGGAGCAGGTCAGCCCGCTCCATTTCCCCTTTCGTGTAGCTGCCATCTGGTTTTCTCAAGGCCATCACAGGTTTAGTCCCGCCTTTTGCCATGGCTCTGTGAAGCCTTGCTGCTACAGGAGTGGAAGTGATGTTTTCGCAAAAATTTCTGAAATTTTTTGTTTTTGCCTTCCTTATCTCCTTGTTGTACGTAGTCAGCTTCTCTTTGTAACTTTGCCAGTTCCCGTCAACCTTTGCTTTATTAAACAGGTGACGGACTTCAGCTCTGAGATTTGCCAGAGTTCTGTTCCACCAAGGGGCATCCTTGGCTGGTCTTCTTGGGGATAACGGACAACTGGCTTCAAAGGCCTTGGATATCGCCCCACAAAGCAGCTCTACATCCTGTTCCAGCTTGAGGTGGTGTCTTGTCCCGCATGTGTTTAGCTGGCTAAGGTTGTCCTTTAAATATGTTTTGTACAGGTCCCAGTTTGTTTTCCTGGGGTTTCTGCACTGGTGCATTATAGGATCTAGTCTCTCCAAGGTGAACTCTATTATCCTGTGGTCTGACAGGGAGGGTTCACTCGAGACTTTCCAGTTCTTAACTATGTTACTTATGCTAAGGCTACTGAAAGTTACATCTAGTACTTCCCTCCTTACCCTTGTTACAAACGTAGGTTCTCTGCCTACATTTGCAATTTGGAGATTCCAAGCTAATAGAAATTCTAAAAGTGACTTACCTCTTTCGTTGACGTCAGTGCTTCCCCACATGTCGTGGTGTGCATTGGCATCACATCCGACTATCAACGGCAGGTTCTTCCTGCTGCAATACCTCACTAGCTCCTTCACTTCCAAGGGCGGTGATGTTGTTGTCCCGTCGTTGGCGTAGTATGCGGAGGCAATTACAATGGCTCGGTTGCTTTCCTCGATGTCGAGGTGTACCATGATCGTCGTCAGGTCCCGAGTCATAAATTCTGCAACACATATATAGTTAATGTTGTTTCTAATTAGGATGCAGGCCCTAGGATGCTCCTGCCTGTAATCCCATATTACCTGTGAGTCGTTACATGACAGACCCTTGATCTGCCCTCGATTGGTCCAAGGTTCTTGGATCAACACGAGTCCCAGGTTGTGTTTTGCAAATATCCTTGCAGCCACAGCCGAGGCTCCCCTCGAATGCTGCAAGTTAATTTGCGCCAGCCTGGTGAAGACGTCTAATGTGGTGGAGGGCCACCTGCCTCCAGCTCTACAAACTCCTCCGGCGTCAGAGTATATCCTTCTCCCGGCCCGGAGTCAATTCTGATATCATCTAAATTGATGTCATCTAGTGTGGAGCGAGAGGCCGGTGAGGTAGTCTTGACAGTCTCCCGCTGCTCCACCACGGTCTCAGAGGTCTCAGAGGTAGTCTCTTTCTTCTCTGTCTTTTCCTGGCTCTTTTTGAGCCCTGACACGGGGATCCTCCCAAATCTAAAATGTAGGGTACATCCCTTTGCTAGGAGAGGTCGTTGTCATATAATATTACCTTTTGTACACCCTACTACTCAAAATTCTAAAAATAAAAAGTTTACCTGTGTTCAGATGTGCCATATATTTCCATTTATTTTCACCAGTTTAATTTTAGATCATCAACATTTATTTATTATAGCTAATATGACACGCAGACTGCATTATTTTAATATTTAATTGAATTAGATAGTACAGCAGGATACCTTCGTTATGTTATTTTTTTTTTAGTAGTAATTTATTTATTCATACCGGTGCCTTCTAGCTCATTTTTATAAGCATTTTTTTTATTTTTCAACCCTTCTCATCTCATACATTGAAGTAGAAAATAAATTAGCTGTCGGCAAAGTCTGTTTTATTTTTAGCAACTGTATCATAACAATTGTAGTAGCTCGTGATAAAGTACCTAACTGTGTGAAATGTAAGTGTATTAAGGGATACTTAAGATCTCATCAAAAGACTTACATAGACCTCCTCGCAACTACTAATTTCCGACAGATTCTCAAGTAAACTAAAGTTAGTTTCTGCTTAGTTCTAACAAAGTGTTTGCTCTATGCTTGTTGTAGTTTCCAAGGAATATCTTGGAATGTCACCAACTAGAGAGATTCTCGCAGAAGCATACTCTGAGCCTCTCTTCTCTATGTTTGACTTCTTTTTTGTAGATGGTCATACCTATACCACAGAGAGATTCCCATCCCACGAGCAAAGTTGTGGCGGCCTGCCTTGCTAATAGATTAGCTTCTTTGTTGCCTCTGATTCCCAGTATGTCCTGGTACCCAGCATAATGCAATTCTGTTTTCCTTGCCTAGGTTGTTTAGTCTGTTAAGACATTCCCAGACTAATGTCGAGCTGATGATGTTAGAACTCGGCGTCATTATGGCTGCTTGACTATCGCAGAAAATTACAATGCTCTGCTTTCTATAGTTCCTGTCCAGGTCCAGTTGAGCACATCTTCCAGTGGCATTGATATATAATCTCATTGGCTCGGAGTATGTGGTTCCTGGCCCAAACATTCTACCTACTTATTTGTCGGTTTTAGAACCGCCCACATACCATTCAATAGTATTATTTTTTAGGAAGTAGGTGGAGTATTCTTCTGCATGTTCTCTCTTATTACTTAGCTTTCTAAGAAAGTTCCTTTCAAAGCTATATTTCTTTACCATTTATCATAGTTCGGTAGACTTAGAAATAGGGAGAGCCCCGCTTGAGACGTCCAAGCTCTCTGGTACGAAGTCTCGCCCCTTCCAGTCCACGCCCTGATCCACCACTTTGTGTAGAGGGGTGCAATCCAGCATTACCTCTAGAGCCGCAGTTGGGCATGTTCTTATACCTCCGGTGATGCCCACACATGTTAGCTGTTGCAGCTTGTCCAATGTACTCCTGGTTGCGACTTTTGTGACTTTCTGGAATCAGATTACCGCCCCATCCGTTATCATAGGTCTTACTATACTGAGTACAGCCACCGCAGTATGTTTGGGTTGCAACCCCACGTTTTACCTGCCAGATTCCGGCATATAATTAAGGCTTTTGTTGTCTTATTCATTGTCAGTTCGAAGTGTCTGTTCCACAGAAGTTTTGTATCTAGGGTTATCCCTACGTATTTAACTTCTGATTTGCTGTCGATCACTGTTCCATCCAAATGGATGTCTTTGATGTTCGAAATTTTGCTCTTCCTAGTAAAAGGTACAATCGTGGTTTTCACTGAGTTGATCGACATCATTCATTTTAAGGCTCATTTGTATTAGGCCACAGATAATTCCCTCAAACTTGCCTTTTGCTATTATGCGAATATCATCGGTGTAGCCTATACAGCGTACGCCGAAAGCCATCAGCCTGTTGAGCAGTTCATCTGCTACCAGACTCCACATTAGAGACGAGCAGACGTCGCCTTGAAGTGTTTCACGTGTGGTTCTGATTTCAATAGTCTCTTCGCCTACTGTCGTTTCAGCTGTGCTGGTAGAGAGCATCTTACTTATCCATCGTGTTACTCTTTTACTCACTTCTTTGGTTTCAAATGCTTGTTCGATCGCGTCATGTGACCTGTTATCAAACGCACCTGGAATATCTAGGAAAGCGCAGGTACCTGTTTCTCTTTCATCCAGAGTTTTCTGAATAACTCCATCTAACTCGTACAGGGCAGTCTCTATCGATCTGCCCGTCCTGTATGCATCTCAACTCTTGAGAAATGGAGCTTTCTCCATCATCTCATCATCTAATATAATCTATTCTATTACTTTTTCCATCGCTTTCAATAGGAAGGATTTTAGGCTAATGGGACTGAAGGATTTGTTGTTAGTTCCATCTTCCTTCCCAATTTTTGGTATGAAGGTGACTTTCCCCCTTCTTACAGGATTTAACTATTGTTCGTTGTACTCTGTGAATGTAATTAATTTTGTTAAATCATTAATAATTTGCTCTATTTAACTTAACTGGAAGGTCTTACTTTTAGGGGTACTATCATTATAGATGCATTATTTTGGATATCGTCTATAGTTCTGCTAATAATGCGATAGATAATGTAGTGTTATAGTCAATTGCAATAGTTTGTAAATATAAAAATCAAGTCAAGTCATTCAACTATTACGGTTACTAACATATAAGTGAAGTATATGTTCTTAATGAGTGATTTCATCACAAACACGACAATAATTTAGACACCTCAATTTGATTTACATTGTTTTAAATACAATTCGAGCCAGCGTTCTTGTTAGTGACGATTGCCGTCGGCATTTTAAAGTCTCTATAACTATAAAGATCTGTATTATCATTGTTGTCATTTGAATATCCTTAATTTTACTTAAAGAGACGCCAATATTCAACGAATGTTTAATCGTTTGGCATCGTTTGTATCTCAAATGAAGACTTTATTACGTTTCAAATGTTATTATAAGGCATATGTATCTGTTGCGTTCTTGGGTACAAAGGTTTGGTCTGTGCAATTTGCAGGAAAAACGTCTTTTTAATAGACACAAATGCATTTTTTTATCACTTTGAATGTAACATTTCGAAACAACTTTTCGTAGTGAAAAAATGTCAAAAAATAACATGATTATTTGGGTACTTTCCTTAACCGAATAAAGCGAGAAACACAGAAAAATATGCCGAAAATATGCTAACACTGCTCTCATATATCTTCCTAAACAAAAGTGCTGGAGGTGCCTGAATACTGACGGAAGAAAGATGAGGAATAATCAAATGCACTTCACCTGCCTTATGACAATTGTACTAAGCGTCATGTCTGAGAAACGTATTCATCTAACATTCACACATTTGCATTGAAATATTGGTCGTGTTCAATTAGGACCATGTTAGCACATTGGTAAGTCACCGGTAAGTAATGATGATTAAAGTACCGCACTGAATATCTTTGTCGTAATAGTACCATACCTACAGTGTAGGTATTCAGTTCACTACCTCACTAATCTGTATTTACCGGTGACTCTTACCGATGTGCGAACTGAACACGACCATTGATAATAGACGGAATTGATGATAGCTCGCTGATACTACCACCAGATTCTTCTCAATTACTGTGGTATGAAAGGAGATAGCTGTAGAATTTTCTATTGCAAAAACACAAGAAGTAAAACGATTAGAGTAAATTCGCTTTTTAGACAACGTCAATAGAACAAGATGCACTTCCAGGGCAAATCTCTGTAAAATAACTCCGTAAAATAACTCAGTCCTGCTGTAGTGTAATTATTAGTGAATCAAGATAGGTATATATTTAATTTAAAAAAAATAAAAAGCGAAAAATACAATAATTAAACAAGATTTTATTCAAATGTGAAATATAACAAAGTTCTGCAGTACAGGCTGTTTCTGAATTGATACGAAAGATTTCAAATGGAGATTCTTTAGCAAAAATTAAGGGGGTCTTTCATATAACTTTTTGTTCAACACTCTTTTCCCTCCAAGTTACAGCCCTTTAAAATTAGGTAAAAAAATTTGTTTTTATTTAATATATCCACTTTGGAAAAAATTTAGAAGAATGAAATTTGGCAGATAACTGATGCTAATAAAATGGCAGTTTTTGAGTATTTTTGTTACCCTAAAATGTAATCACAAGGGGCTGAAAAAGCAACCCCTATAATATTTTGCATCAGAACTTTTTAATGCGCCTATATTTTCCTATTTAAAAAATTGATTTAAAAAGACAGACTCAATCTGCAACTTTTTTATGTCTAGACTTTTTATCATAAAATTGTTAGTTTCATCACAAAAAAATAAAATACTGCTCAGACTCTTTTCCCATAAATTCACAGAGGTTATTATTTATTTAAAAAACTCAAGTAAGGTGCTGTCAAATGAACTCATATGACAAAAAGTTTCATTGTTTCATTCTTCCAAATTTGTCCAAAGTGGATAAATTAAATAAAAACAATTTTTTTTTACTTAATTTTAAAGAATACGTTCCAGAGTCTTCAAAAATCGCATAAAGCTAAAGCAACAAGATAAAATCGCATTAAAATTCGCACAAAAAATAAGTCTAAAGTAAGTAAATAAATATTTAATATAATTTACACTTGTCAATACATAGTTTTATTATTTGATCATTTCAAGTTAAATTTGTTTAATTATTTAGGGGTTTAAAACTTACAACTAGGTACTGATAATAAAAAGACAAAAACTTACCTTCTAGCCTTATTATTATAGTAATAAACTTACGAACATTAACTGATTACTGTTTACTCTCTAAGAAGCTCTAGAATGATGCTTAAAACGCAAATACACAACATGCCTTTCATTGTGTACAAAAAACCCTTATACAGTAATTTGTGTTTACATTGGAGTTCTATAATCCGTGTATACAAAACGGGAAAACCCCGAAACTTACATCGCATTATCGCATAAAAACAATCGACATGAAAAAATTCCGCGATTCACGTAACTTCAAATTCGCATTAAAACAGTCCGCATAAAGAGACCTCACTGTATTTCAAAAACTCTAATATGCAACATATAATAGCCTTTACAAATTTAAGCATTTATTACGGTAATTTCTAAATAAAACATACAGGTTCGCGCTGATAATAATAGTTTTTCTTGCTGTCATTGTAGGCAACACATAATACTCGAGTGTACAGTATTCTTTGTAATTGGTATTATATATGGTAAACTCTCGTTACATCATTTCTTTTTTAGAATATCCAGTGCTTTTATCATCAAACTTATTTCTAGATTTTGAATTACATAATGTAAGCAACTGAATATTCCGAAAACATTACCCCTTCATATTCATATTTATATTTATTATATAAAGTTGGTTTGTATCAATGATCCAGTGTTTCTGCTATTTCCGTATAGATGTCACCGGATACTACCGCTAAATTGACGCTTTTAGATTACTTTTGTAAGCTACCAAATATAATACAATTATTGTTAGATGCCACTACTATTTTTGTGTAATGTATATTTTGAATTATTGAGATTTTGCTTATATACTTTGTTATGTTTGTCATTTTGTTTATGCCATGATTTCCTTTTTCTGCTGGGGGATTCGTTTGGAAAAAGAAATTTCCTCTGTTTGTGCCGTTTACCCCCTCCATAACTAAAGTTGTTTTTGACCATGGTTCGGTATGGTGGACTTCTACAATTCGTAAAGTTATGTTTATTAACAACAGTTAAAAATAGCAACGAATGTATGTGTTGTGATTTTTATAATAATTTTGAAATATTTTAAGACTGTATATAGAAGACTGAATTACATACATAACTTCAACACAGGTAAGAATCATTTATTATAGCTATCAAGTAATTCTGTGTTTTATATGTAATCTATGCTATTACGATACTGAAAGTAATAATATTAGATAAGAAGAGTATTGTCTTAGCGTTGTTTGTCGTTTTCAATTTGCTTTTAAAATAAAACATGCATAATTTATATGGGTCAAAAAACAGAATGATACATAGGTCGTTGACCTTCTAAATATATTAAGAAAGGGCGGGGTGTAGGGGAGATTGGTTGTATGTATGTGTTTAGAACACAATGTATAATACCTTAGGCTTTTGGGGTTCTCATATCAAATTGATACCTTTAGCAATAGGTGGCACTAGAATATAATCCAAGTGAATATTTTTAAAATTTTTTAAACATACATGTTTGGCGTATTTACAAAAACTTCGTATTACAAAATATAGGAGTCTGTCGGTCTGCCTATAGAATTTAATATTTACAAATACATAGTCTTTGTAACTGACCACACTGTCTATCTACAACAATTTTGGTGGATAGGTCATACAGTTTGTTTCTTAATTAGTTGTTCGTATTTGGCAAGAGTAAGTAACATAATTGTAAGTTTAAAAGACAACTGGTTTAATTTTTATTGGATTAGTATACTATATAGGTATATGTATGTATACTACGCAACAATGTTACGTTGTTGAGATTCTATATAGTCGTAACTATTTCGATAATTTAGCAGTGGTCTGGAGAATCACGTGTTACTAATTTCTGGATCATTCAAAATTAATGTTGGATCAAATAAAGCTATATGGTAAACCCAAAATGTTAAATAGTTAGAATGTATTTGTGATATTGTTTGTATTTCTTGTATGCATTGTTTATTTTATTAGTTAATACATTTACACTACAAGAAAGCGATATAAAGCATTCTAATTATTTTATATAGAATACTACTTTAATTTTAATCTAAGTTATACTAGTCATTTTTAATATGTACATATGTATTGTATGTACATAGCTTATACTCTGTACACCTACATTATTTTGAAGATATTTGGAATTTTCATCAAAACGTTTTATTTATGTTTCTGCTTGACTTATTGACAAATAAAGTATAATCTCGACAAAGATGTGAAATTGTCTCTGTTGACTTCAATAATTTTTGCCAAACAATTGGGTATGGAAATGCATAGTTTCCTAAAGTAGTCTGGCTTAAGATTATGGCGGAAGTTATTTATAACAGCTAACAATTCATCTTTATTCTGAGGCCTTACTCTTCTACGCTTCTGTATATTCTGTACCACTCCGCTCCACATATTCTCAATATGGTTAACGTCCGTATTCAAACTCGGTCAATCCAGTACTGTTATATTATTATTTCAAACCCATGCCATTACCCTATGAGCTAGGACAATTATGTCGTTGACAAATAAAGTTGCCTTCTGGACAAATTTGTACCGGCGTGAACTTGGCAACGCGCCATCCCAGCAACGCTTCCTATACCAGTGGCAACCAAACTGTTGGCGCAACGTTCGCGAAAAAAATTCGTACGGTCTAAATTACGCGTTTTCACAACCATTTGATTAAGCAGAAATGTTCCCTATATGATAGGCTTTCTAAACTATCCAGTCAATCCAATGTCACCCCCGTCATAGCGGAGTGGGAAGGGGAGAAATAGGATAATACGGTATGTACGTGTAAGAAAAAAATTCGCATTAACGAAACTAAGTGTTGTCACATGAATTTGATTAAGCAGAAATGTTCCCTATATGATAGGCTTTCTAAACTATCCAGTCAATCCAATGTCACCCCCGTCGTAGCGGAGTGGGAAGGGGAGAAATAGCATAATACGGTATGTACGCGTAAGAAAAAAATTCGCGTTGACGAAACTAAGTGTTGTCACATGAATTTGATTTAGCAGAAATGTTCCCTATATGATAGGCTTTCTAAACTATCCAGTCAATCTAATGTCACCCTCGTCATAGCGGAGTGGGAAGGGGAGAAATAGCATAATACGGTATGTACGCGTAAGAAAAAAATTCGCGTTGACGAAACTAAGTGTTGTCACATGAATTTGATTAAGCAGAAATGTTCCCTATATGATAGGCTTTCTAAACTATCCAGTCAATCTAATGTCACCCTCGTCATAGCGGAGTGGGAAGGAGAGAAATAGCATAATACGGTATGTACGCGTAAGAAAAAAATTCGCGTTGATGAAACTAAGTGTTGTCACATGAATTTGATTTAGCACAAATGTTCCCTATATGATAGGCTTTCTAAACTATCCAGTCAATCTAATGTCACCCTCGTCATAGCGGAGTGGGAAGGAGAGAAATAGCATAATACGGTATGTACGCGTAAGAAAAAAATTCGCGTTGACGAAACTAAGTGTTGTCACATGAATTTGATTAAGCAGAAATGTTCCCTATATGATAGGCTTTCTAAACTATCCAGTCAATCCAATGTCACCCCCGTCATAGCGGAGTGGGAAGGGGAGAAATAGCATAATACGGTGTGTACGCGTAAGAAAAAAATTCGCGTTGACGAAACTAAGTGTTGTCACATGAATTTGATTAAGCAGAAATGTTCCCTATATGACAGGCTTTCTAAACTATCCAGTCAATCCAATGTCACCCCCGTCGTAGCGGAGTGGGAAGGGGAGAAATAGCATAATACGGTGTGTACGCGTAAGAAAAAAATTCGCGTTGACGAAACTAAGTGTTGTCACATGAATTTGATTTAGCAGAAATGTTCCCTATATGATAGGCTTTCTAAACTATACAGTCAATCTAATGTCACCCTCGTCATAGCGGAGTGGGAAGGAGAGAAATAGCATAATACGGTATGTACGCGTAAGAAAAAAATTCGCGTTGACGAAACTAAGTGTTGTCACATGAATTTGATTAAGCAGAAATGTTCCCTATATGATAGGCTTTCTAAACTATCCAGTCAATCTAATGTCACCCTCGTCATAGCGGAGTGGGAAGGGGAGAAATAGCATAATACGGTGTGTACGCGTAAGAAAAAAATTCGCGTTGACGAAACTAAGTGTTGTCACATGAATTTGATTTAGCACAAATGTTCCCTATATTATAGGCTTTCTAAACTATCCAGTCAATCCAATGTCACCCCCGTCGTAGCGGAGTGGGAAGGGGAGAAATAGCATAATACGGTATGTACGCGTAAGAAAAAAATTCGCGTTGACGAAACTAAGTGTTGTCACATGAATTTGATTTAGCACAAATGTTCCCTATATGATAGGCTTTCTAAACTATCCAGTCAATCTAATGTCACCCTCGTCATAGCGGAATGGGAAGGGGAGAAATAGCATAATACGGTATGTACGCGTAAGAAAAAAATTCGCGTTGACGAAACTAAGTGTTGTCACATGAATTTGATTTAGCAGAAATGTTCCCTATATGATAGGCTTTCTAAACTATCCAGTCAATCTAATGTCACCCTCGTCATAGCGGAGTGGGAAGGAGAGAAATAGCATAATACGGTATGTACGCGTAAGAAAAAAATTCGCTAAGTTTGTCACATGACGAAACTAAGTGTTGTCACATGAATTTGATTAAGCAGAAATGTTCCCTAATTTGATTAAGCAGAAATGTTCCCTATGATAGGCTTTCTAAACTATCCAGTCAATCCAATGTCACCCCCGTCGTAGCGGAGTGGGAAGGGGAGAAATAGCATAATACGGTATGTACGCGTAAGAAAAAAATTCGCGTTGACGAAACTAAGTGTTGTCACATGAATTTGATTAAGCAGAAATGTTCCCTATATGATAGGCTTTCTAAACTATCCAGTCAATCCAATGTCACCCCCGTCGTAGCGGAGTGGGAAGGGGAGAAATAGCATAATACGGTATGTACGCGTAAGAAAAAAATTCGCATTAACGAAACTAAGTGTTGTCACATGAATTTGATTAAGCAGAAATGTTCCCTATATGATAGGCTTTCTAAACTATCCAGTCAATCTAATGTCACCCTCGTCATAGCGGAGTGGGAAGGGGAGAAATAGCATAATACGGTATGTACGCGCGTAAAAATTCGAAAAAATTCGCGTTGACGAAACTAAGTGTTGTCACATGAATTTGATTAAGCAGAAATGTTCCCTATATGATAGGCTTTCTAAACTATCCAGTCAATCTAATGTCACCCTCGTCATAGCGGAGTGGGAAGGGGAGAAATAGCATAATACGGTGTGTACGCGTAAGAAAAAAATTCGCGTTGACGAAACTAAGTGTTGTCACATGAATTTAATTATGCGGAAATGTTTCCTATATGATAGGCTTTCTAAAGTATCTAGTCAATCCAATGTCAATGTAATATGTACCTGTGAGAGAAGTACTCAGGCTGTCCAAATGGGATTTTGTCAAATCAATTTTTTTAATTGCAAATATTCTCTAGTTAGTTTTCTTTCAAAGTCGCATCGTGACATCTAGCACGTTTTGGAGGGGTAGCGACAAGTAACTTAAACCATGGAGCTGCTATTGCTACCTAGTATAACCTCAAACATATTCCGCATGTTTTTTCCGGCATGGGGCAACATCTATCATGCAGACGTCTCCTGCACATACAGCACTGCGGATCGTCGTTGTGAACAGGTGATCCGCATTTGAGACAGATATGTGAGGTGTCATTTGAATGCTTAAGGTAGAGTAACTTCACTTCTTTCCTGAGCAGTGTCATATCTTTAATATCTGTGAAAGGGCTTTGTTTTATATACTGCTGGAAGAAATATATCATGAAGAGTCCGCAGTTGTAGGAATCTTTTTGTTTAATGTATTTCAGAGGTTCATAGGACCATCGCGCGCACACTTTTCCGGTATCGCATTGTACGTATGAATTGTATTGGGCAATAAACCGCTCCAGTGCATAAAGTAATTCACTGTAAGTTTTCTTTGTTATAGAGGGCTTTAGCGGATCAATGTACACAAATTTACTATTTTTTAAGTCTGCTATCGCTAAACACCAATGAGTTCGGTTATTGACATGCAACGGAAAAACTAGCGTTTTATTGAAAGGTTCTTCACTGGATCTCTTGGTGCAGAAGTAGAACACTAAACACTTTAACCCACTGAACACCAAACAAGTTTTAACTAAAACACCGACGCGTTTCAACAGCAATGCTGTCATTATCAAGGCGATAATAAATCTTGTTTGGTGTTCAGTGGGTTAAAGTGTTTAGTGTTCTAGCGTTTTATTGTTTATTCGTGATAGATCTGAAAAGTATTCCTTTTCTAACTGTTCTGTCATATAAAAGCAGGCATATGCCTGATCCGGTGTAAAGATTATGTAGTTTTCTTCGTTCACATTGTACTCTCTCAATGTCAACAGAAGGCCAAAAAAGACGGTTACATCCGTCAACCAGTGGCTATCGGACAGTGAATCGAAGTCCCTAAAACGAATTTCTTTATTAGTATGTGTCCGTGTTGTATAGTCCGATTGTACAGTTACCATAGTCCGACATTTCTATATAGTGGTCTATTGAATTCACTAATTTGTTCGGAAATATTTCCAAGGCAGCATCACTGATCGATTGAAGAGAAGCTGCTTCTTCGGATGCTTTACAAGCCGTTAATGAATTTAGTAATCTTTTCAAGTGACTGCCGGCAAAGCTTGTCTGTTTAACTGGGAGTTTCTTCTGCCAAGTTTCCTCTGGTAAGTCAATTGTATTCTGACTGTCAGCCTCCTCGGTATCTCTAGTGTTTAAAATATTTCGGGACAAGTCTTTGGTATGCCTAAAGTGATTTCTTTATGGATAGCCAGCACTCTTGCTCTTATTTTCATCACCACACGACTACATTTCTGCTTGGGTTGGCTATCCAGAGTATCATTTTTTACGGTGGAGTGCCAGTTTTCCACATTCGCATTGCTTACTCTAACTATTTCCTGAGGTAAAAGTAAACCGGACCATAACGGTAGGTATGGTATGTACTTCTTTATTATCGTATTTAGAAATCTTTTATTGTGATAGAGATTTTTTTCACTACTTACTGCAGTACTATTTAGCTGGGATATTATATCTTCCATTTTGTTTTTGTATTTTATATAAAAAGGGCTATTAGCGTAAACCGAACCCTCAAAGTTGTCGTCAGTTAGTCCATCTTCGTCAATCATAGTTTCGGCGCTTTCTTCTAATTCTTTATGATCTTCGAATGCAGTTACTAGTAGCTCTTTCAGCGCATCTTCCACTTGTCTACTATTATTTTCTGAATATAATATTATCACCAAGCAATCAAACCAAATGTGAAACTGCTCAATTTTTCTAAAATTGAAGCTGACAGCCATAATTTCTTTTAAGAACTTGTGAATTTTTTTATTGGGCTCGCATTTCCGTACATCTGCACATATAATTTTAAAGTAATGGCTAACACATATGTTTACCAGAGTCATATTGCCGAGCATGTTGGATGTGGCTATACCAGAAGAATGTACAACGCTGTAGGTATTATCTAAATAGCAGGTTATATCTGTTTTGTTCCAAAAGGCTAAAACAGCGTTTATTAATGCGTAGCTCCAGTCTGTAATAACTCTACTGCTAACCACGTGCCAATGGTTACGGAGTCGTGGTCACAGGTGTGCATTTATAGAATAGGTAAGATACGTCCTTCAATGTTTACTACAGCCGCAAAATACAAAATTCGTTTCCGCATGTTTTGAGGATTTCGGACAACGTTGCCTGTGGCGTCAAGGTGGAGAATTGGTAGCGTGCTTTTGTTGCGAATAATTTCGCTCACGAGTTCCACTTGCTTTTTGCTAAATATATATATAGTAAATGGTTGGCCGACCATCTTTATGTAGCCACAATTTTTCCTCTGCATTAACAACATATCGATTATATCGTCCTTATGTCTATCCAAAGCAGCCAATTTCTCTGATCGAGCCTTTCTTATTACATTATGACTTTTGATATCTTGCAGATTCCCTGCTATAATTGAACGGAAAGAAGCCTTTTGAATCCTGTTATATTTTGCTTTTATAGGTCTTACATGTTCCAGTTCCCTCTTCGCTATTTTTCTTTCTTCGCCTTTCAGCTGCCTGGTTAGCTTTGTGGAGTGAAAATAATCTCTCGAGGTACTAACCACTGTGATCAAATGTTCGCATGACTTTGAGATATTATCTATTGTTATTATAAATTTCTTGTACATTAAATAATTTTTATCGCGAAACTTTATGAAGAGTGGGGCCAGGCTTTGTTTCGTCAACGCGATTTTTTTTCTTATGCGTACATACCGTATTATGCTATTTCTCCCCTTCCCACTCCGCTACGACGGGGGTGACATTGGATTGGCTGGATAGTTTAGAAAGCCTATCATATAGGGAACATTTCTGCTTAATCAAATTGATGTGACAACACTTAGTTTCGTCAACGCGATTTTTTTTCTTACGCGTACATACCGTATTATGCTATTTCTCCCCTTCCCACTCCGCTACGACGGGGGTGACATTGGATTGACTGGATAGTTTAGAAAGCCTTTTATATAGGGAGCATTTCTGCTTAATCAAATTCATGTGACAACACTTAGTTTCGTCAACGCGATTTTTTTTCTTACGCGTACATACCGTATTATGCTATTTCTCCCCTTCCCGCTCCGCTACAACGGGGGTGACATTGGATTGGCTGGATAGTTTAGAAAGCCTATCATATAGGGAGCATTTCTGCTTAATCAAATTCATGTGACAACACTTAGTTTCGTCAACGCGATTTTTTTTCTTACGCGTACATACCGTATTATGCTATTTCTTCCCTTCCCACTCCGCTACGACGGGGGTGACATTGGATTGACTGGATAGTTTAGAAAGCCTATCATATAGGGAACATTTCCGCTTAATCAAATTGATGTGACAACACTTAGTTTCGTCAACGCGAATTTCTTTCTTACGCGTACATACCGTATTACGCTATTTCTCCCCTTCCCACTCCGCTACGACGGGGGTGACATTGGATTGGCTGGATTGTTTAGAAAGCCTATCATATAGGGAGCATTTCTGCTTAATCAAATTCATGTGACAACACTTAGTTTCGTCAACGCGAATTTTTTTCTTACGCGTACATACCGTATTATGCTACTTCTCCCCTTCCCACTCCGCTACGACGGGGGTGACATTGGATTGGCTGGATAGTTTAGAAAGCCTATCATATAGGGAGCATTTCTGCTTAATCAAATTCATGTGACAACAGTTAGTTTCGTCAACGCGAATTTTTTTCTTACGCGTACATACCGTATTATGCTATTTCTCCCCTTCCCACTCCGCTACGACGGGGGTGACATTGGATTGACTGGATAGTTTAGAAAGCCTATCATATAGGGAACATTTCTGCTTAATCAAATTCATGTGACAACACTTAGTTTCGTTAATGCGAATTTTTTTCTTACACGTACATACCGTATTATCCTATTTCTCCCCTTCCCACTCCGCTATGACGGGGGTGACATTGGATTGACTGGATAGTTTAGAAAGCCTATCATATAGGGAACATTTGTGCTTAATCAAATGGTTGTGAAAACGCGTAATTTAGACCGCACGAATTTTTTTCGCGAACGTTGCGCCAACAGTTTGGTTGCCACTGGTATAGGAAGCGTTGCTGGGATAGCGCGTTGCCAAGTTCACGCCGGTCAAATTTGTTTAGTTGAGAGTAACATGACGCTTTCTAAAATATTAATATAAACACAACTTGTCAGACGCTCATTAATTCGTACCAATATGCCAGGACTCTGCTGAAATCCATGCCCATACATTCACCAAAAACCTTCCACTAGTATCAACTTTTCGAACCGATGGTTTGTCGATCTATATACTCGGATCCGTCCACGAGAAAATTACTTAAAAACCTTTCAAAATGTGTTCTAGTGCAAATCTTACTCTAGTTTCTTTATACCTAGGTTGCTGAATAGTTTTTTAATTCAATCACTTTTATACAGTACCGAGGTGTGTGAACCAACGCTGGAAAATTTGTAAGATCTACTCCATGTAAGATCACCAGATAAGAGCTGTTTTCAATAATTTGTATTATTGCACGGTCACCTTCTTCAGTTGATTTTCTTGGTCGTCCGAATCCTTTTTTTCTCTCAAGCGTCTAGCAATAAAATGTACGAAACTTTTTGCAAGTTCTATATGGGATGCTACCATAGCCTCAGAGAGGCCAGTTTGTATTAAAAAAATAATCTTTACTTTGTTAGAGGCTACGGTTATGTTAAAAATAGTTCGACAAACAAGACTTTGACAAACTGCAAATTTATATTGACAATAGATATAATCAATCGCGACTAAAACTTACATTGTCACAATTTCTTTAAATTTTACAATGACTACCAATATTTATTGCTGCTAATAGCTGTTGTAGGTACGTAAAAAAATAGGAACTGTGACTAATCGAAGAGAGAACATCGAAGTTCTGCCTTAGTCTGTCAATAGTCGGGATTTATATCCTGAAAGTATAGTGCATGAAACCTTCCTATCTTATTTTTTTTTTCTATAAATTGGTAAGGTACGGCATTCTGTGTGCGTTATTTTATTTGACGTATTTATTATTTTCTATAATTCTATTTTTACTCCTTTCCTTTTAATTTTTATTATTTATTTATATGTCTCTTATCCTTTATTTTTCATTATTTCCTAGTGGTGCAAGTTATTTTGATATTCGGTTGAAGTTAACAGTTCTAGGAATAGCAACGAGCCACCGTCGTAGAAGTGTCAACCGTGTCACGTGGAATGTATCTTTTTAAATATCCGTTTTTAAGAAAAATCTCAAGTCCAGAGCAACAACATATCTTGGTGTAATCAATAGGTTTTTTTTTTTGAAATTTGGTTACAATACATGGCATGGATCTGGAGGTTCTATGATTTCTAGGTTAATTAGAATAGAGATATTTTCATCTTTGGAAATTACGTTCTGTTATTGCCATTACGGTGAAAATACAAGTGTTTAGAGTCCTATTTAGTATCTATTTTCTAACGTATCCAGTGGATGTAAAGACTTTATTTATTGAATTTAATACGTCTTCAGAAATTGAGGATCACGTTTGCTTTCTACAACAAGTAAGAGCTATGCACGTTAAGTTTTGATATGATTAATAACATGTCGACAAATTTCAACTTTGCTCCAGAAAGGAATTATGCTAAGTTTCAGTGATTTTGACGTATTGAGTTGAAAACGATGATAAAAAGCTTAAATTTACTTAGGTATACCAGATATATTAATTATTATTAAAATACTGAATGTAATAGAAACAAAGATGTTACGATGGAAGCGTTCGCTGTTTATCGCTTACTGAACGATAGTTTTCAAGAAAAATCAATGTGAGAATGTGGAAAATGTATTTTTAAACACATATTACAGCCCATTGTTTCATATCATGGCAGTATATTATCCATCAGCTCCTTGTAATTCTTAGCTTTGTAGTTTCTGAGAAAAGTAGTTGCTACCATCCTGAAAGAATTGCAAACTTAATTTTCAACACCGCATAGTACGCCATCGAAGTATGTATCCTTTAAAAGCCTGTATATCTGTGCACCCACGAATATTACCTTTTTAATTTTAGCTTCACTTAAACCTGGAAACTTTTTTTTTAAATAACGAAATGCTGTGCCATTACGGTCCATAGCCTTAAGAACATCTCTTAATTTTATGTGTAAAGCTGTTCCATTCACAAATGAAACAACAATACTTTGTATAACCTAGCTGAAGTCTAAGCAACCCTAGCAGCATAAAACAAGATAGAAAACAAGACAACCGATAGATAAAGTACATCTATTTTTTACACTTTTAAAATTAGAGCCATTAGCAAGTGCAATTATTATTGTGAGGTCCTTCTTCAACGCGATCAATTTAGTAATATTCGAGTACTTTGGTTTCTAAAGCTTGATTGTTGTAGACTTGTGTAATTTACTAATTTTTAACCTTTTGCCAATTAAATCCCTTTAGAGTATTTCCTCCAGTAGATCATAATCTAACAATAAAACATATTTATCTTAGAAAAAAAGATGAGCAATATATGGATACATGGTAGCAAACTGCTACTACGACTTCTAATGTAATATTCTTGAAAATATTTATATTCATAACATATAAGAGTAGATATATTTCTAATTTAGTCAGTATTATTAATTGAGTAACAGACCATTATGTACAATCGTGTTATCCTAATTGCATCTAGATCCCTTGTAATCATTGACATACTCCAAATTGTGCGTATTTTCTTCGGTATAACGAAGGCATTGTATTTCATGAATCTTGCGATGATATTTATGTGAAATATCGTGAACTACGATTTTGATGCTTAAATAGCAATTTTGCGAAATTATTTGTGTCAACAAGATAATGTATCAGCCGGCTATTTATTTATTAGTTAAAATAAAACTTTGAAATTCGGACCGTATATATGGGTGATTGGTGGGTTTCTTCAGGTGCACTAGCTTCTATAGCATTTCCGGTCAAACCGGTAGTAATTTTGAATTTTTAAATATAGTTTCACTTTAATGGATAACTTTAACAGATACCGCCATCTTTGACAGAAATATCAAAAGTTGACCTGCACTAGATGGCAAATTTTTAGGAGAAACAGAATATGAACAGAAATAATACATGTTAGGTTACATGTAGAAAAACTGAGTGCACCTGAAGAAGCCCACCAATCACTCATATATACGATCCGAATTTCAAAGTTTTATTTTAACTAATAAATAAATGGCGGGCTGATACATGATCTCGTTGACACCCGGTATGTCAAATTGACAACTACTGTACCTATTATTTCTCGAAAAGATATGTTAGCAATTATTTAGTAAAAGTCGATTAATATTTACTTATATTTTTTACTCTGTAATTAAATCAACGTGTGTTTTTGTTATAAATAAAGAATAAATAAATAAATAATACTTATGGTCAGATTATGATTCTTTTTTTGTAAACGTGAATTATTTGAAGTGGTTCGAATTGGAGATAAATGCATGTAACTCAGCAAAACCATATTTGTTGAAACATCCCCAACTATGTATTGTTACTACATCGGTCATAGTGCTTTGTATCATTCATTTTCATAATGTGTTGTCCATAAAAGTACTTCATCGTATTCGCATTATCATCTTTTCTCTAGCTAAACTACTACAACTGCTTGACATTTAATTTTATTTTTTCTTGATCATCAATAAGTCGTAGTTATGCTAACATTCATATCTCATATCAGTAGTTGTTGTGTTTGTTTATTGTTAATATTGTTTTATTTCTAAGCAAATTAATAATCACTTTATCTTGCCGACTGTTATATCTTACAACCCACCTTTTTACAAATACTTCGGATAGATGTAAATATTTGACTTTCGGAGTGAGATGTATGTACATATGAAAGTATTGTTTCCGTTCTTGTAATATAAGGAGCAACCATTTTACAAGTCTTATCATCGTAAGTAAGTATCATATCATAACTAAAACATAAGTAAAATCACCGTTAGGTACCAGTCCAATCAAACAATAACGTTAACAGAAACAGGCAACTTAATCAATCCCGACCGCAGTAATTTAATTTCTGTGAGTACGATGATGCACTAATTGCAAAATAAAATGCGTAGTTGTGTAGCAAAGAAATCATTTATACAGCGCGATAAATGATTCAAGTGCTTCGATATTTCAAGTGTTTTGGTGAAATCAAAGAAGTTTTGTGGCAAGATCTAATAAGGAAGTTTTATTGCACGATTGCATCGTATAAACTATTAAACATAGACAACAACGATTAGAACTGAAATTGTGACGAATAAAAGTATATAATAAACGTCGATATTATATGTTTATTAGTTGCTACTATAATCAGTTAAATAAATTCTGGTCTAAAGTTTTAAGTTGGTTGTTCTAATTCGATTCGTTTAGCCCTTATATAAGTGAGTCTCCAGTTGACAAATAAATAAATAAATTTAAATTAGCAGATTTGTTCAAGAGAAGAAGAAAGTACTTTGTATGATTGCAGTTAGTTGTGATTCTTCTATATGTAGAGTCGTTTGAATTAATACCGATGTTTTCTCTTGATTTCATTTTCTTGACAAAATTTTTTAAAGTAATGTACTCCGAAAATCACAAATATTGTATAATATTTAATAAAAGTAAAATAGAAAAACAAAAACATATTTTTATTTATAGAATCATTATATTAAACTTGCTAGCAGATATTGTAAGTGACCTTATCAAAAAATAAATTCAATTTACACTTGTGTACAATGTTGAAGCTATTCAAGTTAGAGCATGCGGCTTATGTAACAACTACCATGCAATTTCATTAAACTTTGAAATAGCTTCTCACCTGCGTACATTGGAAACTATATCAATTATTCTAATGTAGTAGAAATAAAGAAGGAATTTGTGGGTTTTCGAGTTCGTGTATCACGTGCTGATGCCGTATAATATTCAAGGTACAGCAAAACTTACACTTTCGAAATACCTACTATATTCGAATAAACAAGTCTTCCCTATAATATGAAAATTACAAAAATCATAAAAAATCATGTAGTACTCAGTGCAAGAATAAAAAATATATTCTATCAATTAAATCATAATAAATCTCCTTCAAAATTACGCAAAAAAAATAATCTTTTCCCTAAAACTCAAACCATAGCAAAACAACTACCACAATCGTTTTTATTATCTTTTACATTGCAGTAATTGCTTCAGATTCTTTTTACGCACATTGCAAGATGATGCAATCGAAAAAAGCGTAACGCAAATATGTACTGAATTGCTTCATAAAATTCAAAGTCATCGTGTATCGAATTCTTACTCTTGGTTGCCGTTTCAGAAACTGCGGCTATTGATAGATTACGAAAGAATCGAAGTAGTAGTAATTTATTGGTGTAATATCTGAAGAGTACTTATCTAATCGAGCAGCTTTCTGCATTATTCCTAATAATAATAAAAATCTTCACAAGCTACTCAACATAGGCCCTACTATTACAATTTATAAAAGTGTAGAAGTTCGATATGAATAATACTTTCCAAATTACAATAAAATATTACTAGTGGTGAGGATTACTTTTTTCTTTCGGAGTTATAAATTTATTTTTACCAGCCCATTCCCTTTCACGAACAACTATTCTTATATGTAACTCACTTCTCTCTCCCGTAACAGTTCTCTAAAACGGATGGAGAGAAATACTGTTGAACAAGGTATGCCGCGATAGTCATTTAATCCTTCGTAAGGCACGCACATTGACGAGACGTCCACGTAACGATTACACTCGCATGATTTCCGTTTCGAGGAACTATTATAGGTTTGATTGTATCGGCTTGAAAAGTGAGCCTCATGTGAACACAAAATGTGCTCTTGAGTTTTGTTTAGTATGTTTTAGAAATTTTACCAACTTACAGATGTTAAAGAAATAATAATATGAAACAATCTGAATATAGAGCGAATTTGGAAACGTCGCAATATATTTACAAGGTCATCTAACAAATCTTGCATAAGACTAGCAACTTGGAAACAGTGCATGACGTGTATTGCATACTCTGAATCTCTCCATTTCTTACTTACTGCATCGAAAGTTTTTACATCTGTTCATTGCGGTGATTTGGCATAGCGCACATTTGCTGTTATTTTTCTGTTTTTCCTCTAGTTCCCATAATGTCTTGCATAATTCCCATGTACATAAATCGATTCCTGTGGCATAACTATGTAGTTCGCTCATCATATTTTCTTCGCTGGAGATTTGCTTCCTGGCTCTTCTGTAATTTTGTGTTGCGTTTTGTCATCTTACGCACGCAAAGAGTGTGTCGTTTAGCTCATCACAGTAAGCGTATTGAGAGAACAGTTGCATTTAGTAGTAGTGCACTTTTCCATACAGTCTAACAATCCAAGTCGCAATTTCTGGTATTAGTTGCGATGTCTATCTTCCAGTTTCCCATTTCTCCTGCATGCACCTTGCTCTTACAGCTCCTTTTGTCTCGCCCTACTATCTTATCTTGCTTTCTTCGATAAGAAGTTCTGCGGGAGGAAGCTGTATTATAGTGGTCACCTCTTCGGTGATATCATCCTACAATGCAATAGCTCTTGCAATGTACAGTGGACAGTTTCTAAATCGACACCACCGCAAGCTAACGTCGACCTTATCTACAATTAAGCTGCTTTCCACTGTACATTATTGAAATAAATCATACTCTGTCATCTATGTAAAGCCGAAGCTTCTTTCTAACAAAAACACAGAAAATTAATCTATATAATTTTCATCGTGGTTAGTGTTCAACTCGATACCTCAGTATTTCTCTATTTATTATTTTGTTGGGTCGTTTCAATTCTTGAATGATTTATTTGTACTTATTGCTGCAGTTTATTCCTCTTTTACACACTTTAGACCTACTAACATTCTTTCTAGTGCGTTGCATTTTGTCTAGTGTGCCCATACTCCCAGCATCTGTAGCATTTCAGCTCGCTCTCTTTTAAGTGATGTTACAGTTTATCCAGATAGGTTTACACCTCGCGTCAAAACGCAATCGCTTTGCAAACCGCTTACAATTAGTTAATTTTCCTACAACATGACTATTTGCTCCGTATCCTTCATCTGATATGTTCAAAGAAGTTAATTCAGAGTTGATAAAATATTATACAAGTAAAGTAAGATGATTTCAAAGATAAAGGATTTGAATCGTAGTAGTCCAAATAGTGTGCAGCAAAAACTCCACGTCTTGTATTCTAAGAATAAAACATTTACTCCCTCAGTCATTGAAATCGAATGGTAGCTGATAGCTTCTTATTCTTCTTATAATGCATTTTAGTATGAATACGTCTTTACTTCCTCTTTAGTATAATTTTATATTTGTACATTTAAAAATATGTTTGTCACAGTTGTGTAGTACACAGTTGTTTCTTTGAATAATAATCCCATCATTTAGTATAGTATAATGTAGGATTCGTTTTAATATTTAAGAAGCAGATAATGAAAATCAACTTTATTGCAAAAAATACGAACTTGTCACATTGACATATCTGATAATATATTTCTAATTCATAATAATTTGTTTCTTCTGTTTTTTTTTAAACAACAACCTCCTTTTAAATATCGTCCCTACACTCGGCCGTCCTGGTGGTGACCGACCCGGACACTTTGTCTACGTCACTATCTCGGTCCTTCGGTTCCTCTTCCTCTCCGCCCGAGCTGCCGGTATTGGAGACCGTCCATCTCTTCATATACTCGGCTGTGGTTGTACTTTTGGTAGGGCCATAATGATCTCCTTCCTTGACGACGTCATAGGAATTGTATGGTTTGACTTTAGTCACTTGATACGGACCCAAATAGTGCGCCCGCAATTTAAGCCCTGGACCTTGTTGAGTTCTTTTAATGGCAACGAGGTCTCCAACCTCGTACCTCGCTGGATCTTTTCTTTTGGAATTATAAATCCTCCGATTTTCTTCCTGAATTTTCCCTATTTGAGTTTTAGCCTGTTCTCTCATTCCACTTCGACCTTCCATGAACATTTCTATCTGTTCTTCTTGTTCTTCTTATATGCTCGTCTTTCTTGGTCTTCATCCTCACTCCTGTTAATAATTCGAAAGGTGTTATGCCAATACTGCGTTGAAAGGTTGAATTGATTACTTGCTGTACCTCGTTTACATGTCGGTACCATTTTATGGGGTCTTCTATTGTTAGCTTCGCAAGCACTTGTATGATAATTCTATTTAAGCGTTCAACCTGTCCATTCGATCTAGGTAATCCTGTTGTAATTTTAATGTGCTTAATGCCCTCTTTTTCGCAGTATTGCTCGAAGTCGTTGGAAGTAAAGGCAGATCCTCTATCCGTCACAATCTGGGTTGGGTTTCCAAAGACTTGTTTTTGAATTTCCAATTTACTCAGAGTCTCCCGTGTACTGGTTGTTTTCACTGGATAGAGCCAAACGAATTTTGTAAATCCATCTATAAGGGCAAGTATGTGTTTATAGCTCTTTGCTGTTGTTTCCAACGGTCCTAAATGATCAAGATGGTATGTATGCAGCGGCACGGCTTCCTTAAATATTGCTTGTAGGTAACCTTCTTTCTTTCCTGCTTTCCTATTTACCATAATGCATGGAACGCAATTGGTTATAAATCGTTCTACTTTACTCTGTAAACCCGGTATAAAGTACTCCTGCTCGATGAGCTCCCTCGTCTTTCTGCAAGCAAAATGTCCCCTTTCGTGTGCTGATCTTATTACTTCGACTTGCATGTCTTTTGGTACCACCAATAGCTCGCGATCCTTTACAACCTTGTAAAGTAAATCTGTCTTCATAAAATAATCATCGTACTCTTTGTAGCATAATATTTCCTTAATTGTTTTGATTTGGTCATCTTTATCTTGTGCTTTTCTTATTCTAGGTATTAAAGCTTCAGTTATCTGCATAATAGGGTAACGGCTGAGTGCATCCACATGCCTCATGCGAGAACCAGACCGATGCTCAATTTGGTAGTTGAATTCTTCAAGTAATAGTGCCCATCTAGCAACCCTAGTTGTTAGTTCCTTTTTATGCATCGTTTTTTGGAAAGCATTGCAATCAGTTATTATCTTGAAGTTATGACCCAGTAAGTAGATGCGAAACTTCTTGAGCGCTTCCACTATAGCCAATACTTCCAATTCGTAGCTGCAATATTTTCGTTCCGCCGGAGTTGTCTTTTTGCTCATGTAGTAGACTGGATGAAAGCGATTATCTTCACGCGATTTTTGCATCAGCACTGCGCCATAGCCCTCCTGGCTTGCATCAGTATGCACCTCTGTATCAGCTCCTTGTCGATATATCTGTAAAACTGGCTTGTCCGCTAACAAACTTTTCAATGTTTCGAATGCAATTTTCTCTTTTTCTTGAAACTTGAACATCTGGTTCTTCTGTAGTAAATCTGTTAATGGCCTTGCTATTACCGAATATTGTGGTATAAACTTTCTGAAGTATCCGGTTAAACCTAGAAAACTTTGGACCTGTTTAATAGTTTTCAATTCTGGAAAACGCAAAACGGCTTTAGTTTTGGCGTCAGATGGTTCCATTCTTCCATTCTCAATTACATGGCCTAGAAATTCTACACGCTTCTGTAGAAATCGGCATTTCTTCATATTTATCTCCAAACCATAATCTCTAGATCTTTCCAAAACCGTTTGCAGTCTTTTTACTGCCTCATCTTCGTCCTTTGCGGGTATTATCAGATCGTCCATATAAGGCAATGCTATTCCTTTCCTTGCCATGTCCGAGAAGATAGTGTTGATAAACCTCTGGAACACTGAAGGCGAATTGCAAAATCCAAATGGTACCTTCAAAAACTGGTACTGTGAATTATGCGTTACAAAGGCAGTATATTTTCTGCTTTGTTCTTCAACTGGCACATGAAAAAATCCATTTTTGAGGTCCAATGTGCTGAACACACCGGCCTCTTGCAATCGGTCAAGCTGATCTTCGATTAACGGTAGTGGATATCTATCCTTCACAACAACTTTATTCAATTTCCTGTAATCTATGCATAGTCTGTGGGATCCATCTTTTTCTTCACTATCATCACCTGACTGGCATATTCTGAAGTGCATGACTCTATGATTCCATCGTTAATCCATTCCTGCACCTGTTTATCCACAATTTCTCGTTCTATAAAAGGAAGCCTTCTTGGGTGATAATATATCGGGATATCCTCAGTTGTAATTATCTTCATTGTTACATTCGTCGTTTTCGTCTTCTTTGGTTCATACGCTAACACCATTTTTCGTACTCGCTCCTTTGCATCTTTAGTACAGTCTTCTCCTATGATTGGTTCGTCTAAATTCGTCATCTCAATCGTCATAATCGCCGGTTCTTTCATTAACTTGCAAATGGTGATGTTATCAATACTACTTTTCATTTCAGCGTGACGTAATAATTCCTGCCCAATTACAGCATCAATATTCATAGTGCCAGTGGGTGCCACAAAGATCTTAGTGAAAAAGGTGTCGTCATCTACTACTATATCGTCCTCATAAAATCCTAACATGTTCACCGAATGACCACCAAAGCCAATAAGTGGTGCCAAGGATTTCTGTAACCGTGGTGAACCCATAGCTCTATGTATATCCTGTCTAATAACATTTACGGCACTACCTGTATCTATTAGTGCATTTACAGTTATGTTGCCGATGCCGACTAGTTTGTGATACATGTTATTAGTAGTGCCTGAAAGGCTCTTAATCGATGAATCTTGATTCGCGGTTTTTGATTTGCAGTCGTGTGCTTTATGACCAAAATTGTTACATTTAAAGCATTTGAACCCTTTACTTTTATGCACACAATCCGCAGATCGATGGCCCATCGCACCACATAAAAAGCAACGTACATTACCATCAGATTTTGAACTACTTTTAGCATTTGTACTTTTCTGTCGGCCATTAGAATTAATTTTACTACTTGTGCTCGCTTTGCTCGTGTTTCGTAGGTGTTCATAATCTTTAAGTTTGGATTTAAAGTCATTTAGATTACGTGAACCGTAAAGAACTATTTTATTTGGGTCATCATCAGCAATTCCGTTTATAACGTACTGAATTAATGATTCATCGTCTATGCTACCTCTACTAGCAATTTCCTTCATAACTAACAAATATTCCTGTGCAGACTCACCTTTTTTAATTTGTCTCGTTCTCAGCGTTTCATGTAGTTTCACGCTATTAATTTTCGTTGAAAATTCCTTCAATAATGCCCACTTTAAACTCCTCCAAGAGTTCAGCCCTGCTTCGCCCTGTATATACAACTTAGCTAATCCCCTCAAAGATTTTTTGGCGAATATATATTTGTGCAGGTCGTTCCACTCCATAAGTTCTGCATTATCTTCGAATTCTTCTATCCATTTCTCCACGGAAAAATCTTCGCTGCCGTCAAACGTACGCATCGAATCTTCCACATCTCTGAAACTAATATGAAATCTAGGTGTTTTCTCGTCTTTATTCTCTTTTATCTTCTTTTGTTCTTCATCATCTTTTCTTTCCACGTCTTCTTGTTCATCGTTATCATCTTCTTCGCTATCATCGTATTCTTCGTCGTAATCTTTTTTGTTCTCCTTTCGTAATGAATCTACATTGATTAAAGCACCCATAATTTTCTCAGCCAATTCTTCTAAGCTTCCTTCATAATCTAAATGTAATAAATTGCATACTGCTACCAACTCTGCAACACTGAAAGATTGCTTAACAAAAGCACTCTTATTTTTGTATTCGTCTGCGTTCTTGTCATATTTAAATCCTGTAAATTCTCGTATTTTCTTGCGTCCTCTTCTGTCACTGTCATCTTCAAATATTATTTTATATAATATTTTTATTGTTTTATATGGAACCGTCTTTATGTTCTTTTCTACCCATTCGATATCTTTCAAGCTCGTCATTTTAGTTTTTGCACTACGTATAATATTAACTTTTCTTCGTCTTCTTCTTCTCCTTCGTCTTCTACTTCTTCTTCTACGTCCTCTTCTTCTTTTTCGTCGTTGTCGTCTTTTTCTTCTTCCGAGTTTATATTCTTCTTCGTCTTTCTGTTCGTCTTCTGCTTACGCTTCTTGCTCCGTCGTTTGAACTCTCTTTTACGTCTTACTTAACTCACTTCGTCTTCTACTTCTCAAATACACAAATATATGTATATCTGTATCTATATCCCGGCTGAGCCCCCAAATTGTAGGATTCGTTTTAATATTTAAGAAGCAGATAATGAAAATAAACTTTATTGCAAAAAATACGAACTTGTCACATTGACATATCTGATAATATATTTCTAATTCATAATAATTTGTTTCTTCTGTTTTTTTTAAACAACAACCTCCTTTTAAATATCGTCCCTACAATAATGATATCAATATTATACAATACTATTATGCTGATGACTGATTTAGATACTTTATACTAAAGGGTGATTGTAATTAGGCGATAGCAATCGCACACGTATACATCCACTAGCAATGGACAACAATCAAGTGAGTGAGAAGAGCATGGTCGGAGTATATTTCGCAACGTAATCTGTTCTTTTTTTACTACTGTAATATATTGCACTGTTTCGTGATAATTTAGTATACGCTAAATCTAGACTGTTATATTCCGTCAGAAGCTTTTCAAATCATTAAATAATTGTAACTAATCTAAAATATATCTTAGCTGAATAAAAGCCATTTTCTTTAAAACTCATTGAAAATACTCGATTTTAAATTGGACTTTGAACGATTCTATGAATATATACGAAACAATCAGTATTTTTTGAAAAATATTCTAGACGAATGATCACCTCAATAGTGTTTTCTACGATGTGTGTAGTCAGTTTTGTATCAGACCCTAAATAAATATATACCATACGATTTAGTTTCAAAATAATTCCGAAACTTACGCCATGGCCCTACTATTCTTTATTTCGCCAAGAAGACAAACTTTTCATATGGTAATGATTTGCAGTTCGACTTGCAAAAAAGATGAGAATTTGATGATCTGTTTCGATAAAGTTGTTTACTTGACACGATCGAATTTTCCTTACAACAGAAAGATGGTATTTGTAGTTTACGTATGTTCATACATATCTCCGAATCTATTCATATCAATTTATATATTTTATTTTTTAGATCCATGCATTTTGGATAAGGAGACATGGAAAACGCATACATTATTCTCTTGCCTATTTAAACATATTGCATAAAGTGCAAATCCAAATAACCTTGATTTCTTAAGAGATTCTTTGCGTATGTTTGTTTTAAACCAGTATTCGTTGCATTTAAATGAGGCTAAATACGATACTTCTGAAATAAATCAAATGGGCCACAACTCTACATAACTCTTCGCGGAGTGACCGAAAAACCGGGAACTCATCGCTTATATTGCCACTCATGCGTTAAAATTGAAACAATTGGCGCCAGATAAGCAACAGGTATTACATTACCATAAAGGGAACCAGCTGATGTCTCTATCGTTATTGAAGGATTGGATTACAACACCTTGAACTTAGCGCTCAATATTTATTAGACTACGCCGTAATTACATATACAGAATGACCATCGTACGTCACTTTAACAAGACTAAAAAGTAATAAAAAAAACTTTTAAGTTTTAACCACTAAAAATGCAAAATGTAAACTTTTATTTACGTATTTGTTTTTCTAAAAGTGCATTGCTATAATCAAATTGTAACGAGGAAGACCAACCGTTGTTACCTATTTAATGTTAGGTGTATGTATTTGCAAAAAAAAAACTAGAAAAATTGCGACTACTCATCACTATACAACCATTGTTATCATGCGACACGGTGCTGGAAGAATCTTAAATATACATAGGTATACAACCAAATATTCTACGTATATACCTACAATTCAAATTTGTCAAAACCATCCACAAAGATTAAGATAAAAAAATTACCTTATGTATCAAGTTTTGTGGCACTAGATATTAAATTCTGTTTAAGGATGTTTACGTTCATAAACCTATCCATAGTACATTCAATAAAATGAAGAACACCAGCGGCAGAAACACAGCCCAGGGCATCATACTTAATAGGTGCCATGCTCCATGCTTAATAGTTGGGTTTTAAATGTTGCGGTTTTAATTTTCCATTCTTTTTCCTCCATACGTTAACCTACCCAGCTGGCCCGAAAAGATTAAGTTTGTTCTCATTGGAGAATAAAACAGTTTTCCAGAAGTCGAAATCTTTATTTTGGTGCTCGAATGCAAACTGTAAGCGACTTCTTGTGCTGTTCTGGCTTATACACGATTGTTCCTAGCTATTCGTTCGTACAAATTGGCACACCACAGTTTCTGCATTTACAGTTTTTCCCAGAACACATTTCACTTCCAGCGTTAACTTAGGAGCACTTAACAGTGGATTATTTCTAGATGTTTAACAATCCACCGCTCTTTATGTTCTTTAAATATTTTTTGACTTATTTTCCTGTTGTTACTCTGATTTCGTATGATGTACGATGAAAATTCCAGCTCAGTGACTGACATAAGTATTATCTAAAATATGCAGTAAATATCGTTTATAACAACGTTGAAGGGACCAACGAAATTCTGTCGTTATAAGAGTAGGTCGCTATATCCAAATACCAAATTATTATATAAACACATTTTATTTATCTTAGAAAATACACTTAAAGAACGAAAACAATAATCTAGTTTTATAAAATGCAAATAAAAAAAAATTTCTTCTCAACTTATTTTATTAACAATTTAACACATATGTACATATATAATAATGCATAGGACATAGGCACGGACTGCATTGTACATACATACATATTTAAATTTTAATAAAAAAATCTGTCATTTTGATTTGTTGTAATATTTTGTTTTCTAAGAAGTGGTTTGCAATATTTTTTTCCAAATGGAGCAATGCAGTATCTGTTTTAACGTCAAATTTTGATTAAATGTGAAAGAATGCTGAATCATTTCAACTGCTGAAAACGCATCCTTTATAGTAGATGGTTGAAATTCTGTAGTTTCGTCCATTTCCACTTCATCGTTGTTTATTTCTAACTCCAAATTTGCACTGGACCCAGCTAAAATTTCAACTTCTGTCATATCTTCCTCCGTTTCGAGTTCTTCATCAACATTTGAAAAATTATCCCAGCCCTCTTGTGTTGCCAGGTTAACTACAGGTAAAGTGCGGACCCATTCAGTTAAAGGTGTGTTATCATCCTCCGTATCATTTTGTAGTCGAAGCCACTCAGCTAAGGGTAAATTATCGTCTTCAAAAGAGTTTTCTGCTGTCTGTAAATTAAACCTAGCATGTGCAAAGCAATTTATTAATGTCTGTTGAGAAACGCGATCCCAAGCTTTGGAAAGTAGAAAAATAGCCTTCAGGATGTCTAGTTTTTGAGGAACACCATTCTCGTCAATGTCTTTTAAAAGCTTTATAATTTGAAGCTTTATAATTTCTAAATTGTGTCTTTAGGGACTTTATTACACCCTGGTCCATCGGTTGAAGAACTGACGTGGTATTTGGTGGAAGGAAGGTAAGTTTTATAGCTTTTAAGTTTTGAATATTTGGTTGAGCTGGACAGTTGTCTAAAAGCAATATGATTTTCCTTTTTTGCCGAATGTTTATTGTCCCATCGTACAATTATTTTTTCAAATAATGCTGATATAATCCATGCTCTTTGGTTATTTTCATATTCAACAGGTAAGGTTTTTATATTTTTAAAGCATCGAGGATGCCAAGCTTTGCCAATAATCACAAGTTTCATTTTTTTTCGATCCAGTCATATTTGCTGCTACAAGAATAGTCAATCTATCCTTACTGAGTTTACCACCAATACCTTTTTCCCCTTTAAATTTCATCGTTTAGTCTGGCATCATTCTGAAAAATAAACCAGTCTCATCTGCGTTGAATATTACTTCGGCTGTAAATTCTTTTCTTAAATCTAGCCACACTGTATTTAACCAGTCGTCACAAATCCCTTTAGGTACATCTACTGCTTCGCCACATATTTTACGAAAAACAATATTGTGTCTTTTTCGGAATCGTTGAATCCATCCAACTGTGCATTTAAAACCTTCTAACCCTAATCGTCGAGCAAAATCATTTGCTTTCTCTTGCAATATCTGACCGCTAATAGGAATGTTGTGGATCCTCTGAATTTTGAACCATTCATATGGGGCCTCGTCTACTCTATACGCGTTACAAGATCTGATCTCTTTCGTTTGTAATGATGAAGATCTAGTAATTAAAAGATAATTTGATCCAAATTTCAAGCTATTTTGCGTCGTTATATTAGTTTCGTCGTAATATCCGATGTCGTTATAACCGATAGGTTTCACGTTTAGAAAGCATTGTTTCTGGCCAGGACTTTAAAATGTCGTCGCAAAAACCGATATGTCGTTATGTCAGATGTCGTTTTATAAACGATATTTACTGTATATATTTTTGAAACAAAATTGCGTAGTCATCGAATCTCTAATAGAAACAGTATTTCGCCAGATTATATGCGTAAGTTAGAGAAAAATATCTTCCAAATAAATCACAATTAACTATAGAATCTAAGGAAAACCCAACGACATATGAATTGCTTCTTTTTTAACTTTCACACATAATTAATTCATTATTATTGTAAGTGCATCATTTTCACTGTGATGTTGAATATGTAATCGTTGTAACGTTATCTGGCTAAATTCGTAATACCTGTTCGAATTAGTTTTCTTTTATTTTTATAATATATTTAAAGAATAGTAAATATAATACATTTAATTTACTTTTTCCAACTATGTAATTATTTCTCCTAACATTTTCAGCTTCTTACCAAACTATATACCACTGCGTCATTGTCAGTGTGAATCACTGTCTGTATAATAGATTGCAATAATAATTCGATATTGTAGCTATTTCCTTGACTGGATATATTTAAGTAGGTATAGTTCATTTAAGCAGCACCTTTGTGTTTTACGCAGTAGCTTGTTGCAATCTTTGTTTTATTGTGCTTATTCACTTCTGGACATCTTATAAACGTAAGTAAAGATTTTAAAGAACATTTTTCAGTGGATTATGGAAAAGTCATCCACGTACCGATTATAATAAGAATAATAGTGTTTTATTGCCCAGCATTAGCTACAAGGACCAATAACAGGACAAGAATTAAAGTAATATCCATACATACATTAAAAAATCTTATATGCATATCATTTATGGGGAGGGGCAACCCAGGATGTATAATGTATGATGATTATGATATGCAGATCGCCTTTTTATATGTGGTTTAAAACACAACCCGCTAAACTTGTTATTTACTTTTAGGAGTATTATGGAATACTAGAAATACATTTAAAACGTATTTGTTATACACGGAAAACAATTAACAAATAAAAAACACCGCTACACTAAATAACTTCAAATAACAGAAAATATGTGAGAATATATTGGTTTTTGGGTTAAGGACTGGGAAAGTAAAAAAGAGAGACAGGAAAACACGTGGAAGTTCGGCACGAATAGTGAATCAATATAATTGAAAAACCGTTACTTGGCTTCCAAACATCCATGACCGTATTTTTGAGTGATTGTATTTGATGTTTACCCAATAAAGAATGTATTGTAATCAATATCTCTTTGCAAATATCAGCCATCAACGTTAAATGATACATATTAAAAATAATAGATTGAACCGTGCATTGCTTAATATTTCTTCAGAATAAATTTATTCCTGAAAAAATCACTAAAACTATTGTTAAATGTGTAATATGAAATATGTTTCGACTATCAATTGATTTACTTGTTTAATACTTGTAATTGGAAATAAATTGTTTTTGTTATAGGTATTCTTGTATCAACCCTCATTTACTACTAGCTAAAGTGGAAGAACCGAAACTCACATTAATGAATATTGTTAGTTTGCCATTATTTGTTTGACATTATTTGAACCATACGAATATTATTTTTATATTTATATTACTTGTAAAGATGATATCTTCATAATCGCAGCTCCCAACCATTTAAATTTAAACTTCCCAGTAAGTGACCTTCCCCAACAGTTGCTTTCGAAAAAAATATTTGTTTACATTTTGACAGATTGAGAATGTATTATATACATTTACTCGATAAATAAACGCCGGGAAAAGTCATCTATCTGTATATTATGTTACAATTTAGCTGGTATGAGCATTATAAAAGGAAATGCTGATTTATTGCGATTTTAGTAACTGATACTTCCAAAATGCGTAAATCATATTCTACAAAATGTTTACCGATTGCGTTATGGTATATGTGCATATAGATACACAACTAGAGCGAAAAGCAAATATTTATATTGTAATACGTGCTTGCATATTTTCACAAAATTACGTCTATTGCAGACAACTTATAGGAAAAGCCTGCCAGAGATAATGATTTATTTCTACGTAAGATCGTACAGTACAGTCTACTAATGATGATTTGCTGTTTATGTAGCTATGTTCTTAAAGCTAAATATTTGACTATGGCGTTATCGATTCAAGTATAGATAAGATAGTAGTTGGTTATAGTTCTACAATAAAGGTGGTATCTTCACTTATACCGCATATTAGCATATATTGTTCAGCAGCTATTCCGGAAACATTTTGTAATTAAAAATGTTAGGTATACAAAATATACCACTGATGATTGTATTGAAATTGTAAAAAAATATATATTAATTTAAATGCCACATGAGATTTTTAAACATACAACCCATTGATATTTTTCTTAATAATGTCGATTTTCTGTCAATCAAGGTTACCAATCGTCTCGCCATTCGAAAATGAATATTGATATTTGTAGACTGTAGGCTGTATTACATATATTAAAGCAACCTACTAAACAGTTGATCTATAGTTATAGAATCAACTAACACTCTGTTAGAAAAAGTTGAAATATGTTTATTTCGAAAATATCTAATAATTCATAAAATTGTACAGTCGATAGGTCCTGTGGAGCTTGCTCGTCGGCGAATAAAAACTGATGTTTAATCCCAAACAAAATTGCAAATTAAAAATATAATAATAATATTTAATGGCATATAAACGGCATAGGCAACGCAGGAGGTAACCCAACAAAAGAACAATGCTTGAATGCTATATATTGAGAATACAAACTATGAACGTGAAGCAGGATCGTCCTAAAGTTTATTCTATGTACAGTAAAGGAATATCTAAGTTTAATGCAAGCAATAAGTATTATGTATTTAACAGTTTTGCTACGTTGTAAGAAAATCTGCGTTTATAAATCTCTCGTCTATGAGATGGTACAAACAAAAAGTGGAAGCCAGGATCATTTCTAGAATGAAATTGATATCTAAATTTCATCTTGTTATAAAAGCAAGATGGCTTTTTATTACATTGGTGAAAAATAGTATAGTAATAATGCTATTGTAATGAAGGATTCTAAATTAGACATATTGAGTATGTTTACGTTCTGCAATTTCTGTTACACCTCGCCGTCATCTCATGCTGTATATGAATCGAATGAAGCTGTTCTGTATATGTTGAATTTGGTGACTATGGAGCTTTCTAATTAGATGTGATGTGTTATTTCGGAATAAAGTCGGTAGTTAGCATACAGTCCAAGATCTTTGACATATTCTACAGGGAATATTTTACTGGATTCGATAAAAATCTCCAGCAATGGTTCAGTGTTTTCTCGTACATGACTAAAATCTAATAAAATCAATTGAGTTTTTACCGGATTGATTTTAAGCTGCAAGCTGTTGCAGTATTCAAATAAACATCGCAAATCCTCATTAATCTTCCGCTGAGCAGCTACGTGTTCGAAAGGTCTAAACGAAACATACAATTCTGTGTCGTTCGCATATAAATGTCTACAATGCAACACAGATGATAATGTACTAGTATACAGGGTGGTGCAACCAAGATGGGCATGATGCAACCAAAATTTCTGAAAAAAATTAAACAGCACCCTCTATCATGCACGTCACTCATTAGTATGGTTCGAATTTGTAAGCATTAAATTGGAGGAAGAATGCTGCTTTCAACGAGACTAAGATTGCAAAATTCGGTTCAACAGAACCAGAGTTATAAGCGCTCCCTCAAAACACAGTTTCCCTTCGTCCCTCCCCTTATTTGGTAAAATACAAAAAAAATTGTCCAATGTAAAATCTGCGAAATTTTTAGAAGATTCCGATTTTGATGTTTGCGATAGATCTTAAGTTGGTAAATTTTGTATGAAATAAGAATTTTAATTTTTTGTGTATAGTTACGCTACCTAGCGATCATCGTATACTTCCCTAAATAATTTCCAGATGTTTCTCGAGGCCACTTTAGTCTGTGATATTTTGCCCGAAGCTGTATTACAAACCGTTTCTAAGATATGGCCGAGCGCCATTCTTAGTTGGCTACCCGATACATAGTGTTGAAAAAGGTAGATTTGTTACGCATTATGGGAATTGTGAACCTTTGCGGTGATGTTTTTCTTAAGTAAAATAGCGAAAAATATCCAAAGTGTAAACGAAAACTGATCTAAACGACTAGTAGGTAATAATAAAAACGTCGAAGCCGCGCCACAAATGACAACCCAAATTTTTATAAGATGTTGTAAGATCGTTCGTAATAATTTTGAATGCCTATCAAAGTGCTTCCTCCAGTAGATTTAACACTCCCTCAAACATTATCATGCATTGATGACCTTGCTTGGGGATTTACAAATATTCCTTTTTTCATTTTTGCATCGCCAATTTTGGGAAGCTGTTTTAAGTAAATGAAACCAGGAGTATTGTGCATGGCTTTGACAAAATCCTCCAGGTAGACTACGCAATTAATCATGTTTCACATTTTTATGTTGAGGAATGAATGATTCACGTTATTCTATCCTTTTCTAATATAGTAAAGCTGCATTAAATACAACTGTGAGTACTCCTCCAAAAATCATGTTGCCCACTGTAATCGAATAGATCGAATGAATTATTTCATAGGAAAATGTTTTGTATATTTTTGGGTGGGTATATTACGGAATGGTAATTATCATGTGTAGTTGTATCCAAGCATCTCACCGCTGTATTTGGGTAAAAGTTTGAAACATATCTACGTATAAATAGAGTTTATTTTTTAATATACATAATTGTAATATGCGCATGCTCTACAAAGAAAGAAAACTAATGAAACTAGGCAAAATAATAGAAAAATCCATAGAAATGACAAGAATGGTAAAAATATATTAATAGCTTGTCAATATATAAGTATGTACATATAATGAATGGCAAAGTCAGACTGAAATAGAATGATTAACTACATCATAAAATAAATAATAATAATTAAGTATGCTTGAGCTATAAAGGAAATTGACAAAGCAATGATCGTTGTAGTAATATAGTTTTAAAAAACAATTTTTGAAATAGTTGTATTATGAAATATTCATATCGCATATGTATGTACATATGTATATGTATATTGTAATTGCATTTTTAGTTAGTTTCTTAATTGGATGAACTTCGCAGTTATTTTTGCTTAAGTTTTTAATATTCAGGCAAATTAAACATGAATGCATTCCCTTCAAACAAATAGGAAGAGATAACAATATTGATATGCTCAATAATAGATATCAGGATAACGTAGCACGACTTGCATCAGAAGGTTATTTATAGAATTATTCGCAATACAATATGGAACAACAAAGTAACAAAAGCAAATCGCGATTTGATAACATGAATTCTTTATTAAAAAGTAAGGTTAGAGTTATTAATTCTATTTTGTAGTTTTGCGTACCGGTGTGAAAAGTGCAGCCAAAGATAGCAGCCAATTTTTCCGAAGATACCCGAACGTACATAGGCGTACTGATATATATTATCTAAGACCATTTTAATAGAAAATTAAAAAACCATATTCTTTGTCAAGCTAACACACAGACACGGCACAACTGCCACATGTTACCAGCTAGATGTTTGCTGCAAATATAATCGATTTGCAAAGGGTCCCAGGGGAACATTACCTAAGACCAGTTTACTAAAAAATTAAAAAATTATATTCACTTTCAACCTAACACATACAGACGCGGCACACCTGCCACACTTTACCAGGTCGATGTTTGCTGCAAATATAATCGATTTTCAAAGGGTCCCAGGGGACATTACCTAAGACCACTTTACTAAAAAATTAAAAAATTGTATTCTTTTTCAAGCTAACACATACAGACGCGGCACACCTGCCACACGTTACCAGGTCGATGTTTGCTGCAAATATAATAGATTTGCAAAAGGTCCCAGGGAGACATTACCTAAGACCACTTTACTAAAAAATTAAAAAATTATATTCACTTTCAAGCTAACACATACAGACGCGGCACACCTGCCACACTTTACCAGGTCGATGTTTGCTGCAAATATAATCGATTTGCAAAGGGTCCCAGGGGACATTACCTAAGACCACTTTACTAAAAAATTATATTCACTTTCAACCTAACACATACAGACGCGGCACACCTGCCAGATGTTACCAGATAGATGTTTGCTGCAAATATAATCGATTTGCAAAGGGTCCCAGGGGGACATTACCTAAGACCGCTTTACTAAAAAATTAAAAAATTTATTTTCTTTTTCAAGCTAACACATACAGACGCGGCAGAGCTGCCACACGTTACCAGGTCGATGTTTGCTGCAAATATAATCGATTTGCAAAGGGTCCCAGGGGGACATTACTTAAGACCACTTTAAAAAATAAAAAATTATATTCTTTTTCAAGCTAACACATACAGACGCGGCACACAGATAATATATATCAGTACGCCTATGTACGTTCGGGTATCTTCGGAAAAATTGGCTGCTCTTTTCACACCGGTGTTTTGCGATTGCTCGTTTCGTATTTCTTACTATTCAACTGCACCTCGGAAATACAGGTTGCTATTTGTAATCAATGTTAATAGACTTATATTCACTAGAAAACACAAGAGGATGCACGATCATTAAAATTGATAAATCATTTATCTTATTGCTCATGTGTTGATGTAGACCGACGTAAGGTGCTAGTACATAGTTGGAATATAAACAGTTCTATTGTCGATTTACACAAACTTCTGTGTAATGGTAAAAATGTTTTAATATACTTCCAAGAAGAACGTTTTACTAATTATAAGAAAATAATATTTACGAATATGAAATCTTTCACTATGTATATTTAAGTACTATATTTTCAGTTGCAAGATAGGACACATGGAATAAACACATAAAATAAAGGAATTTCGAAAAAGAATTTTTCAGTATGTTGACAGCTTTAACTATTTCTGAATTTCTATCTGTGTCTTTGCTGTATTTTAAATGTTTCAAAACTATGTTTTGATAATTTGCGGAATAGTTTCAGCATTAATTTTTTGCAATCTTTCACTGTACAAGAGCTATAGATAAAGGACTAATTGCTTTTTAAAGTGTGCACTAAATCATTGAGTACGCTGTTTCTCTAACCATCCGTTTTTTTGTCTGCCAATAATCATACATATTTTATTTATTGTACGGTATCATGTATGTAAAATTATTTTTTTAAGTCAAGTTATTGCTCAAGAGGGCACGAGATATGAAAATTGCCCTTGTTCACTGGAGACTGATTGCATAAACTAAAATCATATAAAACTAAATCTTACCATAACTGCTGAGTAATGTGTGTGAAATCCGAAGACTCCGGTGATAGAAGTATAAGGTTCTGTTTATTATGAATTTCTATAACGGAGAAAAGCTATTATTCACTCGCAGAAATTCGAAATTGAAATACACTCTGCATTATTTTGGTAGCTCAAGCCAGAAACGTTCTTCGCTGATGATGACTAGTAATTTGATGACTCAATCGCAACAGATTCAACTGTTCAAAAAGGAAATCTATTCGTGAAAACCTTCTGACTCAGGCAGAAGGTCAAAAGGTTTTCGCATCTAGCGTGGTTCCACATTGAGTTGAGCGTGACTTTCTGACGGCCCTTACCCACTTTTTCTCCTGAAAACACCACGTATATTAGTCGAATTGTAGTAAGTTTTGTATATTTTTTTTGTATTTTTATTTTATTGCTTTTATATTTTTATATTACATATATTTACTTTACTATGAGGGGTTCCAAACCCGGAAGCCCTCACAACAGATAGCAATGATAGTAGGATTGCTAACCACTTTTGTTTCATAATTGTATTCTGAAAATTGTTTTACACGTCGTGCCTATAGTCACTTTCTTTATTTAAGAACGAATTACCTATACAACTCGATATACAGATCGTTGCATCGCAAGTGCCGTCAAAATATTATATCGATAGTTGAACGGTATGTCTTAGATAAGTCCATATGCCGCGCCGGCGCCGATACATGTTGCAGAGAATACGTATGAATATTTGGATATTTGCAGTCTCCAGTTAGGCATTGTAGAAGGTAGGTTGTCTCATATGTTCTAGCGCTTTGCTATATTTTATTACATTTTCATTTTTTTATTATTCTTGTTGAAACAATATTCTTTTCATTTGCATTTTCTTATTATATCCTAATCTGTTAATTGTCTCATTCTTCAAGCATTTTTGCTGAACATATTCGTTTAGTTAGTGTTTTGTCGTCGTTTCTATTAGGTTTTCTGCAGAGTTTAGTGTAAGATACATACATAAGTATTTATTTAGTTTGTTAGTTTCGTATTTATATGTTATAAAAATAATGGATTTTTATAATTTAGTTCAAAGAAAACAAATTATTAAGTGGTATCATCAGGAAATATCCTTAAGGCAAATAATAGAGCGCTTTTATGAGAATTATCAATCACGACCCGCTCTAAAAACAATTCAGCGAATAATAAATAATTTTGAAAGATTGGGCTGTATTATGCCGAACAAGCACAAACGTAATAGGCAGCCATTTGTTTGCCAAGACGAAAGAAATCTTTTAATTTGTGCCAGTGTCGAACAGAACCCGAAAATATCTTCATTGGGTATTAGTGAGCAGCTGGATATTTCTAAAAGCACAGTATGCCGTGTTTTAAAGAAAAATAAATACCATGCCTACAGATTACAGAAAACAAATGAAATATTTCCCGAAGATGAAGAGCAGAGAATGGAATTTTGCGAAAATATGATGCATATTTGCAATCAAAACGCAAATTTTATTGCAAATATATTATTTACGGATGAAAGTACTTTCCCGTTGCACGGAAGACATAATCCCGCTGTACCTCGACACTGGGCAAGAGAAAACCTGCACCTAACGTACAATGCTAGAATTCAGTATCCCCAAAAATTAAACGTTTGGGCGGGATTACTTGGAGAGAGAATTATCCCACGCCTCCACGAATTGGCGGTCAACTTGGATAACATATGGTTTCAACAGGATGGGTGTCCCGCTCATAATAGTAGAGTTGTACGGGAATATCTTCATAATGTATTTCCAAACCGTGTTCTAAATACCTGGGGAACTATTCGCTGGCCACCTAGATCACCAGATCTCTCCCCTAATGACTTTTTCTTATGGGACATTTGAAAACGTTAGACCAAACAATTTGGCAGAATTGCAACAAAAAATTATTAACACTTTTGATGACATTCCTCCAGCAATTTTACAGAATGCGCAACGAGGCTTCTACGATCGTTTAGCATATTGCTTTGAGGCGACCGGAAGACGTTTCGAGCATTTAATGCATTAGAAAAGTGAAGTGGTCGCTTTTATGTTAACTTATAAAATAATAATTTATGACTAATAATAGATTCCTTCTGTTGTAACATATGCATATTTTTTAACGTTTATTCCTGCAAATATGAGAATATTCATTTTTTATTTAGCTACTAACTACAGAATTTAAATTTCATTATTTTACTGTGAATTGTTGTGATAATACATAGTATTACCGTTGATTGAAGGAATACATAAAGATGCGCAACCTATGACAGTTGACAGAAATTTCAGATCCCATCCAATGCAAATCTCCATTTGATGGGATCTGAAATTTCGGTCAACTGTCATAGGTTGCGCATCTTTATGTATTCCTTCAATCAACGGTATTACTATTCTCCACATTGCTTTAATATTTTGCACTTTTCATTCGTCATAAACATCTTCTTACAATACATATTCTGTGCACAAGTTTGCTATTCTTGTTATAACTACATATTTAGTTTTTATGAGGATAAAAAGAATTTAAAGAAAATTTTATCATATGAGTCTACCTACATTACGTGTAATTCATACCACCGGCGCAGCTATGCACGTACATACACACTACAACGCTAAGACCTGCTCAACGAAGTAACATGTCTATCGGAGCGAGCGTTTGACGGCACTCGCGATGCAACGACCTGTATAGCGAAGCTTGTGCATTCAATTTGAATGCTGGCATATCAGCTACTCCAAAAGTTATGTAATTTGTAGCCCTTCAGTGTACAGGTATTAATCTTGAGATACACACAGGTGTGATAAAAAACCATACATCTTATCGCTAGTTACCTGACTCCTTTTAAATAATTATCTCATTTTCTAGATAGCGCACATTAATGTTTTGAGGAAGTTACAAAGTGAGTTTTTTCTGTTATTTACATTCCTCGTAAATCTTTTTTTTGTTTTCATAGCATAGCTTTTAAATTCCATATAACATTGTCAGGTGTGTATGTTGTACATGCGTTACATATTCAGTTACTAAAGTATCCTATACACTTTTGTCTCCTACTTTGTGTACAACCAAGTGTAGTCGTTATTCTTTTTTTATTAACACGATACTGAAAATCAATTTGTATTGTTGTGTCCCTTTTGTTTCCGAAAACTTTGTTTCCAATTATATCTTTTCAATACTATCAATATCACTGTGCGCTGGCGAGAATTTACAATATCTAAAACACTAAATCATTCAATTTACATTTTACATAAGCATATTATACGATTTCTATTTTTCATGCGTCTGATCGACGACAAAGAAAATATTGTATAACTAGTTAGTCTGGTTTCATGCAAAAAGGTGACCGTTGTTTGAAAATAATTCTAATGAGATCTGGCTTCAATATAGATGTCGCAGACTATAAATATGTAGTTAGTGAGTGTACGTGACACACACATTCATACGTAGGTAGCTCTATTATTTTTCCCGTCTAAAGAAACCGCTGTCCACTTACCATTCACAATCAATCTATGGAAAATCGGGCTCCACGCGCGCTCCCCGACTGATGATTGCACCCCCTGCATAGTTGACGACTTATTCAAGATTCATTAGCCTAAGCCACCAACGCTTGTCGATCTCCACATTCCGCAAAGTGGAATATTAGTTCCTCTATGCTTTATATTTATATCACCATAATTAACTTTATAATTACATACCGAACAGAATTTTCAATCAAAAACACGTCACTTACAAGTAGAAAATTTTGGTAACTGTGCTAACCTCGAGACGCTTAAAAGCAATATCACATTTTAATTTTGAGGTTTTTGTTTGGTGGAACTGATGGAGAAAACGAATCTATATATATGTACACTTACCGATATATACAGAAACATATTAAAAACTCGTAAAGAACATTCACTCTTCACAATCAGTCTAATGCTATAATAGCACATACAAAACTAGATGCTTTTTGAAAATATAATTGCATCCTTTGAAGTGTACAATGAGTTCTTATACGTCCAAACTTAAGATTAATTCACGATAAGAATATGGTATTTTTGTTATAAAGCAATAGTGTGTAAACTGTAAACTAAATTCTCAAGGGCGTATATGAAATATCCAGTATTTCTGATTATGTTATAAACTATACATAGTATTTGGACAAAGTATTGAACGAAAACAAACCTGGTTTTAGTTTAGCAACTGAATAAAGCAGTGCGTATTTTAGGTGCACTCCCATCAATAATCACTATTACTTTGTATAACGGCGGCATACAATAAATACTGCCTTGTATCACAGAATAACCAGAAAGGACAAGGATTTTTCTATTGTTATTGATCTAGCGTCGTTTGGCGACCTTGAATCCATTGTATTTGAATCGCCATGATGAAAATATCCTTGTTCATGTTTCGAGCCATTTCACGTCATAAACATAATATTATATGTTCTGGAAAAAATAGTATTTAATTAATTTGCTGTTTGATTGAACTACGGGTGGAATTATTTTAGGAATTGAACAGAAACACACTAAACTATTTTTAAATTTACAAATGCCCAAGTGTATTATATCTTAGACCTTTTAATTCAAGTAGTAGGAAGAAACAGAGGAAATATTTAAAAAAGTATGAATTACATTGTACAGCATAAAACATCCAAGACACTTGTAATGTCTGCTGACATTGGTGTGGGTGGTTTTTTGAATAGGTTTAAAAGTGGGGAGTTGGATATGTCTAATGCCAAAAGATATTAGCTTTGTTTTGGTTCGGAATTCAGGATTAGTAACAGAACTGCGCAGAACGTAAGCGCACAGCATTATAATTCCAGAATGGTTCCGAACTTTTAATAACCAAAACACATTTTAGGAGCCTGTTACTGCCATCTTTTAGATACAGACTAAAATACAAACCAACAAAATATCAATAGCGAATGTTCTGCGCTAAGTCTTTCAAATCCTGTCTCTGTCGTAGGATACCACTCATTTTCCGTAAATTTTATTCCCAGGACAGTAATTAACAAAAAAAAATCAAATACAAACCGAAGAAAATCTCAAACTTTAAAAGACAACGTAAATATCAGTGTCATTGATGACGAACGTATTGAAGTAACTCGAGTTTCTGAACACATGCACGGATGACGTAATTTCGAACTAATAATTCAGAATCGGTACTCATGGAAGTGCAAGAACTGTTTGAACGGTTCCAGAATCATTCTGAATCGATTCTGTCAGTAACCAAAACATTGGATTAAAAATTCGGTTCGCGTTCTTAATTAACCAAAACGCTAGACTGTAAATGCGCGTGCGCAACAACTCTAGAACCATTCTGAATTCTGAACCAAAACAAAGCTATTATAACTTAAGTTTAGTTAGTGTTATATGTATACTTGACAAAGCCACTGTGTGACCGAAATATGTCGTATTTTTATTAATACAATTTTTTGGAAATTAAAACACGTTTGTTTGATGATGACCTTCCCTTTTCTGATTATCTGCTTACTTGTTTATCATACTTTATAAAAGAACTAGTTGACCCCACCCAAACTCTTCGAGTTTGGTCTAAGCTGACCCATCCCAAGTATTCGAATTTAGACTGAACTCTTCCGGCCCACCGACCAGCATTTCCGCTAATCTTAACCCGACAGAATATGTCGAGGTGTCCCAGCTAATGAACTACTAAAATGAAAAAAAAAAAAAAAAAATGTTATACGAATTGAGCAGTATGAAAGCAATGTGCATACTTATTTTATTTTTAATCGATTTTTTTCACGGACTATTTTAATAAATCAATGGCATTCTATGTAGAAACGCTCGTTATTTTACATAACTGTAAAGTATGGTCGCTTCATTAGCAGTTACCCTGTATACTTGCTGAATTATGAATTTAAGTCATCATTCTACAATTTATACATTTTATCAAACAGAGTATTGACAAATGTGTTTATCAATATTTTTAATATCGTTGGGAAGAAATTAAATTTTCCCGGTAGTAATATGAAAAGAACTAATAAACCCTATAACCTTCTAAGTGTAAAAATCCGTCTTGACAGTTCAAATTTTGATCGCAGACGCGCTAACGTCAACGATTTATTATGAGGGCCGCCTAATGATTATTGCTCTAGTTATTAAAGATGGTATTTTGTACGTAGACGTATTTTAACGTATTTAATTTTGAAATATATTTTTTTGGTAATAAGTAAATGACGTCACGTAGTATTTTTTCCATTATATTACGTAATGAGGTTTTGACGATTACAATTTGACTTTTCGCGTTTCGCGTTAGATGTATTTTTTCAACTATTTTTATTAATAATAACGGAATATATTATTTATAGGTAAAATGTGTATCTATTAGTATATTGACAAACGTTTTTAACATGACGTATATACTTATATTTTTGAAGAGATAACATGTGTTCAGAAATACCATAATATTCAAATTGAGCGCTTGATACATTGCACTAAACATGTATACCTCAGATATGCTGCCATCTATTAAGATACAATGAAGTTATTTGGTAAAGTGCAGTTATATCTACGATTATTTAATTAATCTCAATACTATATGTATATATTATCTTAATGACAATCACAAAATGTTTTACCGAAAAATCAACAACTCATGATCTCGATGTAAACGCAGAACAAAAAGTCCGTCTTGACAGTTCAAATTTTGTAGTATTTCTTTACTTATTTTACGTAATGAAGTTATGAACGCTTAAAATTCAATATTTCTTTCAAGTTTTTTATTTAATAATAACGGAATATATTATTTATAGGTGAAATGTGTATCTAATAGAATATTGACAAATGTGTTTATCATGACATATATATCTGTATATTTAGAGAGGCAGCATGTTTTAAGTTATTCCATAATATTCAAATTGCGCGCTTTCTCGCAGTGTAAATAGTTTAAAAGAAAAAATTTCTAACGGCCTTGATTAGGTATATTAAAAAGCTGTCGGATTACGTATTACAGTAACAAATACGTCCTTACGGGTAACTGTATAGGTGTTAAGGTACAAATATTAAATAAATCTCGTAATTTTTAGAAGAGAGGAAATTTGTTAGGAATTTCAATGTTTACCTGTCAAAGTCGTTGAGTGGACTTCTTTTTTTTTTTTTTTTTTTTTTTTGCTGACGTAGCGGCATCGCATACTACTCGTCATGATAAAAAGAAAACTTCATATGAACATATGACCTAATGTAGATATATATATAGTATAATCTCGATAATACACTGAACTATATACGATTTTAGTATAAGTAACGATGAGAATTATCAAAAAATAATAAGCGGTTTAGAAAGGCGTTGGAACATTGAAATTTTGGAAATCGTCGTAATAATTTATTATTTCATTTCTTGTTTGTACATTATTGTTTTCGTAAATATATATTTGTGGAAATAAAAAGATGGTATCAAAGAAGACTCCCTTACCTCTGTGAGCATGTGTAGGTTAAAGTAAAAAAAATAATGAAATATTATTTAATTATACATTTAATTAAAAATAGAATATTTTCGCAGTAACTCCTATTTTTTTATTTTTTGTTCCTTGTCGTAAATGAAAAATAAATTTTAACTATATTCCTCTATAAACAAAATAAAAAAAAAAACAGATACGTCGTAGAAGGGGTTTGAACCTAGTACCATCCGATTCGAAGACGAATACCTAAGCATCACGCCACCGGCGCTCGTATGAAAGGGTATCTTATATACGCGTATATGAATAATATATTTTCTAAAATCGAGTTTGGCAGAGGAAAATCAAAAAAATAAGCCGTTTAGAAGGGCGTTGGAATTTTCAAATTTTGACGATCGATATTGTTCACATGGGCAATTCGCTGGAGACGACCTGCAAGGCGACGCTAAATCGGACGCCGCCGCCGCGACGCAAAAGATTTTAGTTTTAATCGGAAAAAAAAAATTTCCCGAAAATATCCAAGTACTCGCCGAGAAGAATATATTCGGACATAGATAGTTTTGGCGTAGCGTCAACCGTTCGGGAGATAAACGCGAATTTCCGACTAATCTGAAAACATCGGGAAAATTTAGCATCTAATCGCAAGGAAACCTAGCCTAAGGCACAGAAAAATCCTTCAGGCGTCTTTTGACACGCCCCTTTTCGAGTTTAGTCCTTCCGTAAGGTCCCAGCAGGGAGCCCCGTTTACCTCTACAATCACCAATTATTATAAGTAAAAGAGCGGAGTATGGCCGTCTTGATTTAATAAAACCCGCTATACAGGCTCTTTCCAAAATGAATGTCCATATTTCAGGGAACGATTTTTTTTTTGCTGACGTAGCGGGATCGCATACTACTCGTCATGATAAAAAGAAAACTTCATATGAACATATGACCTAAAGGTCTTAACTTTTGAGATACAGGGTGATAAAGTTTTCGAAAATAAATAGTTTTACATTAATTCCTGTAAAACTATGTATGTATCAAGAGGCATTATTGACTGTTCCACATTTTTTTTAATTCCGCCAGTGGCGTTCGTACGGAATTTCAGCTGCCTACTTTGACAGACGTTTAGGTCACACGTTCATATGAAGTTTTGTTTTTAAAATAGACTAAAAATCGTTCCCTAAAATATTGACATTCAATTTCCCCTGTACATTGGAGAGCGGAGAAAAAAAAATTGACCCCCTTAAAGACGCGCTGGAGAGAAATAAAAAAAAATGTATGCAAAAAGACTTTTTGACTCTTTCGAAAATATGTAGATATATATATATGTAGTATAATCTCGATAATACACTGAACTATATACGATTTTAGTATAAGTAACGATGAGAATTATCAAAAAATAATAAGCGGTTTAGAAAGGCGTTGGAACATTGAAATTTTGGAAATCGTCGTAATAATTTATTATTTCATTTCTTGTTTGTACATTATTGTTTTCGTAAATATATATTTGTGGAAATAAAAAGATGGTATCAAAGAAGACTCCCTTACCTCTGTGAGCATGTGTAGGTTAAAGTAAAAAAAATAATGAAATATTATTTAATTATACATTTAATTAAAAATAGAATATTTTCGCAGTAACTCCTATTTTTTTATTTTTTGTTCCTTGTCGTAAATGAAAAATAAATTTTAACTATATTCCTCTATAAACAAAATAAAAAAAAACAGATACGTCGTAGAAGGGGTTTGAACCTAGTACCATCCGATTCGAAGACGAATACCTAAGCATCACGCCACCGGCGCTCGTATGAAAGGGTATCTTATATACGCGTATATGAATAATATATTTTCTAAAATCGAGTTTGGCAGAGGAAAATCAAAAAAATAAGCCGTTTAGAAGGGCGTTGGAATTTTCAAATTTTGACGATCGATATTGTTCACATGGGCAATTCGCTGGAGACGACCTGCAAGGCGACGCTAAATCGGACGCCGCCGCCGCGACGCAAAAAGATTTTAGTTTTAATCGGAAAAAAAAATTTCCCGAAAATATCCAAGTACTCGCCGAGAAGAATATATTCGGACATAGATAGTTTTGGCGTAGCGTCAACCGTTCGGGAGATAAACGCGAATTTCCGACTAATCTGAAAACATCGGGAAAATTTAGCATCTAATCGCAAGGAAACCTAGCCTAAGGCACAGAAAAATCCTTCAGGCGTCTTTTGACACGCCCCTTTTCGAGTTTAGTCCTTCCGTAAGGTCCCAGCAGGGAGCCCCGTTTACCTCTACAATCACCAATTATTATAAGTAAAAGAGCGGAGTATGGCCGTCTTGATTTAATAAAACCCGCTATACAGGCTCTTTCCAAAATGAATGTCCATATTTCAGGGAACGATTTTTTTTTTGCTGACGTAGCGGGATCGCATACTACTCGTCATGATAAAAAGAAAACTTCATATGAACATATGACCTAAAGGTCTTAACTTTTGAGATACAGGGTGATAAAGTTTTCGAAAATAAATAGTTTTACATTAATTCCTGTAAAACTATGTATGTATCAAGAGGCATTATTGACTGTTCCACATTTTTTTTTAATTCCGCCAGTGGCGTTCGTACGGAATTTCAGCTGCCTACTTTGACAGACGTTTAGGTCACACGTTCATATGAAGTTTTGTTTTTAAAATAGACTAAAAAATCGTTCCCTAAAATATTGACATTCAATTTCCCCTGTACATTGGAGAGCGGAGAAAAAAAATTGACCCCCTTAAAGACGCGCTGGAGAGAAATAAAAAAAAATGTATGCAAAAAAGACTTTTTGACTCTTTCGAAAATATGTAGATATATATATATGTAGTATAATCTCGATAATACACTGAACTATATACGATTTTAGTATAAGTAACGATGAGAATTATCAAAAAATAATAAGCGGTTTAGAAAGGCGTTGGAACATTGAAATTTTGGAAATCGTCGTAATAATTTATTATTTCATTTCTTGTTTGTACATTATTGTTTTCGTAAATATATATTTGTGGAAATAAAAAGATGGTATCAAAGAAGACTCCCTTACCTCTGTGAGCATGTGTAGGTTAAAGTAAAAAAAATAATGAAATATTATTTAATTATACATTTAATTAAAAATAGAATATTTTCGCAGTAACTCCTATTTTTTTATTTTTTGTTCCTTGTCGTAAATGAAAAATAAATTTTAACTATATTCCTCTATAAACAAAATAAAAAAAAAACAGATACGTCGTAGAAGGGGTTTGAACCTAGTACCATCCGATTCGAAGACGAATACCTAAGCATCACGCCACCGGCGCTCGTATGAAAGGGTATCTTATATACGCGTATATGAATAATATATTTTCTAAAATCGAGTTTGGCAGAGGAAAATCAAAAAAATAAGCCGTTTAGAAGGGCGTTGGAATTTTCAAATTTTGACGATCGATATTGTTCACATGGGCAATTCGCTGGAGACGACCTGCAAGGCGACGCTAAATCGGACGCCGCCGCCGCGACAAAAGATTTTAGTTTTAATCGGAAAAAAAAATTTCCCGAAAATATCCAAGTACTCGCCGAGAAGAATATATTCGGACATAGATAGTTTTGGCGTAGCGTCAACCGTTCGGGAGATAAACGCGAATTTCCGACTAATCTGAAAACATCGGGAAAATTTAGCATCTAATCGCAAGGAAACCTAGCCTAAGGCACAGAAAAATCCTTCAGGCGTCTTTTGACACGCCCCTTTTCGAGTTTAGTCCTTCCGTAAGGTCCCAGCAGGGAGCCCCGTTTACCTCTACAATCACCAATTATTATAAGTAAAAGAGCGGAGTATGGCCGTCTTGATTTAATAAAACCCGCTATACAGGCTCTTTCCAAAATGAATGTCCATATTTCAGGGAACGATTTTTTTTTTGCTGACGTAGCGGGATCGCATACTACTCGTCATGATAAAAAGAAAACTTCATATGAACATATGACCTAAAGGTCTTAACTTTTGAGATACAGGGTGATAAAGTTTTCGAAAATAAATAGTTTTACATTAATTCCTGTAAAACTATGTATGTATCAAGAGGCATTATTGACTGTTCCACATTTTTTTTTAATTCCGCCAGTGGCGTTCGTACGGAATTTCAGCTGCCTACTTTGACAGACGTTTAGGTCACACGTTCATATGAAGTTTTGTTTTTAAAATAGACTAAAAAATCGTTCCCTAAAATATTGACATTCAATTTCCCCTGTACATTGGAGAGCGGAGAAAAAAAATTGACCCCCTTAAAGACGCGCTGGAGAGAAATAAAAAAAAATGTATGCAAAAAAGACTTTTTGACTCTTTCGAAAATATGTAGATATATATATATGTAGTATAATCTCGATAATACACTGAACTATATACGATTTTAGTATAAGTAACGATGAGAATTATCAAAAAATAATAAGCGGTTTAGAAAGGCGTTGGAACATTGAAATTTTGGAAATCGTCGTAATAATTTATTATTTCATTTCTTGTTTGTACATTATTGTTTTCGTAAATATATATTTGTGGAAATAAAAAGATGGTATCAAAGAAGACTCCCTTACCTCTGTGAGCATGTGTAGGTTAAAGTAAAAAAAATAATGAAATATTATTTAATTATACATTTAATTAAAAATAGAATATTTTCGCAGTAACTCCTATTTTTTTATTTTTTGTTCCTTGTCGTAAATGAAAAATAAATTTTAACTATATTCCTCTATAAACAAAATAAAAAAAAAAACAGATACGTCGTAGAAGGGGTTTGAACCTAGTACCATCCGATTCGAAGACGAATACCTAAGCATCACGCCACCGGCGCTCGTATGAAAGGGTATCTTATATACGCGTATATGAATAATGTATTTTCTAAAATCGAGTTTGGCAGAGGAAAATCAAAAAAATAAGCCGTTTAGAAGGGCGTTGGAATTTTCAAATTTTGACGATCGATATTGTTCACATGGGCAATTCGCTGGAGACGACCTGCAAGGCGACGCTAAATCGGACGCCGCCGCCGCGACGCAAAAAGATTTTAGTTTTAATCGGAAAAAAAAAATTTCCCGAAAATATCCAAGTACTCGCCGAGAAGAATATATTCGGACATAGATAGTTTTGGCGTAGCGTCAACCGTTCGGGAGATAAACGCGAATTTCCGACTAATCTGAAAACATCGGGAAAATTTAGCATCTAATCGCAAGGAAACCTAGCCTAAGGCACAGAAAAATCCTTCAGGCGTCTTTTGACACGCCCCTTTTCGAGTTTAGTCCTTCCGTAAGGTCCCAGCAGGGAGCCCCGTTTACCTCTACAATCACCAATTATTATAAGTAAATACGAGAAAGGAAACGTCAATACAATATATGTAAATATGTTATATGTAAGTTTTATGCTATTAAACTCCTTGTATTTGATATTGGTACAATACGATTGAAATTATTTTGACATATTTAATAGCCTTCTCGGTGACACAATTAACAACAATCAAGCGACCTGTTTATGGAACCAATTTGAGACAGCCAAATGTGCAGATGAAAGGTAATATTAGATCAATATAAGCAACAAGTATGCGGACAATTTATTAGTGCATTTACATAGTTTAGAGCATTGGAATTATCTGCAAGTGTGTTTCTAAACAAACCGAATATCATATTCTTCTATTAATTTGTTTTGTCATCAGGACAAATTGTATTGTCTTGCCAAAATAATAATCTTCAGTAGCAACATTAATTTTTCATATTTATTAAGAGATTTACTTTTTATATTTCAATGTAATACTTGCCCTAATCGTAATATAACTATCACAATACTATTATGTATGTACCATCTTTGGCAAATTAAATGCGAATTTTTCAGCGAGGAATTTCCATTTACTAAATAAAGGCTATACTTTGCAAATTTAATTTCTCTAAAAGAGAGTACTGCTTTGATGAACTTCTTTAGAGTAATTAAATTCACTTTAAAGCAAAGCCTTTATTTAAAATCAATATACCCCGGTAAAAAATCGCATTTAAACTGCTAAAGATGGTACATAGATATGTATACATATAGTAATAATTATTATAAAACAATGTATATTTCTAATCCTGTAGCTGTTAAAATGTATACCTTATATCAATGCCGAGATTATCAAAGTTACTACATTTTTCTACTACAGTTTCACATCCATTGTAAAAAACTGCAAAAGAAAACCAACCATTAAAGCAGTTCAGTTAATGTTTACGCTAACATTTTATTTACGTTCTTTTTTATTTCATTTTATTTCTTTACGGGTCAGAAAGGTGCCTGTCATTCGGAGAGTAGAGTTGAGTTAAGACGGCAGTCGAAAATGAAATGAATTTTTCTTTAACTCTTTCGGGTTATTTAAATTAGTTGATGTTAAGTGAAATTGTCAGCAAAAGTGTTCCTGTGTTTCCTGTCCTTTCCTTGTGCACTAAACCGCCGATTGGACCTAACGACTCATCGGTAAGTTTTATTAACCTTTTACTTTTTTTCTCGTGATTCGGTATTTATAATAATAACAATATATATTTAATGCCAATACACAAGTGTTTACATACGTCACAATAACAAAACAGAGGACAACAGTAGCAATAATCATAGAAAATTAACTCATGTCGGTAAAATTGTTGTCAATGGAGTGTCCCCAAACAAGTATTGCATAACTCATAACTGATTGAAAACAGCAAAGTAAATGATTCGAAAACAATTTGGAGAGATATTATAATTCAAGGATCTCGTATATATTTTGTTATTCAGGCATTTACATAAATCATTACAGTGGGCTTCCCATGTCAATCCGCTGTCTATTAACACTCCAAGAAGCTTAACAGGTGTAGCCAATGTATCATTATTATTATTTCGGTGTAATTTCAGAATTAGACTTTGAGATTTGGTTTTATTAATATTAAGTGTGTTCGCTAGAAACCATTTTTCTAAATTAGCACTCATGGTAACAACAGATTCTTTCATGTTTTGTACGGAACTATCACTATATAAAGTAGTAGTATCGTCAGCAAATAATATAAATTTCATGTTTAAGTCACAGTATTCCAAATCATTTATATACAGGTCATTCACGGAACTGGTTCGTTAGAACTTTTTGATGTTCTTGAAATTCAATATTTTTGAAAACTTGCCGTTATAACTGATATCTGGATTTATCAGCAAAATTATTTGCGCCATTGTACCACTTCCGGTTTATCGGAAGTTGACGTCAACTTTCTTAATTTAAATAGCATGGTATATTTTTTACAAGTTTTTTGTATCGGGCATACAATTCTGCATGAAAACTTACTAAGACATCCATGTCAAAAATCAGCCGTTTTTGAGTTATTCAGTTTTTTTCAAATATAGAGTTAATTGCAACGTTATGTTCAAAATTCTATATTTCTGAAGTCATTGCAGCTAAAGACCTCATATCGGGCATATTATTAGCCGAAATAGCATACATCAAATCTACGTCCCAAAATTTATCATGATTTATACAGGGTTGTCCAAAATTCACGTTCATTTTAACTAAGTTCACATCGTTCACTTGTTTTTAATCTTTTAATTCCTGATTTATTTCCACTTAGAGGTCAATAAAACAATAAATAATTAAATACCAATTTCTTCCATATTTAATTTAATATGTGTCAAATTATTAATAATATAAATATAAATTGCCATGCCTATCAACAAAATTATCTAAAAAACAAAGAATTCATTGATATATCGAATTTTAATTATATTCACAAGTAATAATGAAAGAATAATGATTTAATACAACATTAGAAATTGAAATGATTTGAATTATTCGTATATCAATCAATTTTTTGTCATTTTGCATAAATGTGAATATCTGTCGTCATATACTGGACATGTGCTACTCACAATTCTACTACAGCCTTCATGAATGGAAAATAAATCTAAAATATAGTTTCTTTTCCGTAATGGATTTCATTTGCCATTTTGCTTGACAGATATAAACTATGTGTATTTATAATACAAATGCAATATCAATTATTTTGACATTCAAGGACTATTGAGATTTTAAATGCATTAAAAAGGCGTATTTTTTGGTCTTTCATCACGAAATCTCTAATAACTCAAAAACAGTAAAAGATAGAAGCTAATTTATTGTCTTTGAAGTTAAAACACTACTACTCAGGTTCAATAGTGCATGGGCTGTAGACAATTTATTCCGGAAACCAAATTGAGAGGAACTATAGAGATAATGTGTATCGTAATAATTAGTTCTTTGATCTATTATCTAATATTTTTTCAAATATTTTTGAATTATAATTTATAATTATTATAATAATATAATAATTTTTGAATGTTCACACAATGTTGATTGCTTATAAAGTTAACTAGAAAATAGACCGAATTTAATTTGTTTCAAACCAAAACAGCTTAACATAACCACGGGAAACAAAGTATAAATAAGTATAAACAAACGCGATGGAGATTTTTGATTTTGCCCATAAATTCCATGATCGTCTCTTGTCCCTTCTGATTATTGTGTGCTTGTGTAGTGATTATAATTGTATATCTAAGTTCTCTTTCTAACGGCCATAATTCTACAATCGCACAAATCCCACTCAACACTAGTGCTAATACTAATAATATGTGATCATTCTCGTAAAGCATTATTTACCAGTATTACCAAAATTATATAAGTAAGGGATAGTTTATAAACTAGCCAAGAATATTGGATATTTAGTGAACATTCTTGGCAATTCATACCTACCCTAACCATTCTTTTTGACTGTTTCATACCATACCAACGTAGTATGTAAACTAATTAAACTTGCAAAAAGAGAAAGCCATTTGATTAGTTTACATGTACGATCCAGCAAGTGGAGCGGGGAATAAAGTGCATGCAGTGCTATAATACTCTTAGTGTTTCGACGTTCTAACTTTTACTAAATGTAATGATGATATTTCACGACGTCATAAATGTTCGCGTGATTTGTTCATGATTAGTTCGTCTTTTGGTGATGCAGACCAGAATTAGGTAATTAGTTTATGATAATTCAACCTTAACTAATTCTCAGTAAAGTTGATATTTTGACTGAATAAATTGCCAACAATGAATTAGAGCGATATTTGCAACGGTATACAATTCTGTAAGTAATTGTCACAATAATCTTTAGTAGATTATTTTTTGATCAGGAGAAATGCTCTTTACGCACTCTAAGCGCTCGGATCTATTCGACTTGTGAGTGTGGGACTTCTCAGTTTGCTAAGCAAAGCTGCCTATTTACTAAAATCCGTCTCTGCCCTGGGTAATAACTGGGATCATTTGGAAATATTGCATCAGCTACTATTCGCTAACTCTGTCTCTTCCTTCATCGCATTCGTTCTCTGGCTATTGTTCGTTGCCTCCATTTCATCAGCCGCTTTTCTCTGCATAATGAATCAAATCGTGTTAATGATAGCTCTCCAGTTGTGGGACGTGTTTGTCATCAGCGGTACTATGTTACTGGCTGTCCTAGACATGTTTGCACTGTGCTTCTAATAATTAGTATAGATTGTTAGAATTCAAATAATCGAAATATTTGAATTCAAACCGAAGACTGTATATTGAAACCTATATATTTACTGAAACAGTTTGCTTACATAATGCTTTGTACAACATACCATTAAGATTTAGAATAAGTAGGGTTATCTAAGTGGTTAGCTGTTGGACTAATTAATTATTGTTATTAATTTAAAGAAATTTTTGAGGGACGTATAACACGTAAGGTATTTACCAATATAAATAGTCTCTATATGTATAATATAATCTGTAATGGAATGTGTCGGATCATTCTTGTTCGACAAAAAGAAATCAAGTATTAAGAAAAATTAAGTGACAGATTATTTATTATTGGAGAAAAGTAAAAAAATAATATCAATTTTGAGGTCATTTATACGTATATCATAGAAATAATAAGTTAAAAAAAGAATAAATAGGAGAGTGGAAATCTAAATAAAAGTAACTTGGAAAAAGATAACGAATGTAAATAGGATGCATATTGGTGAAGTACAGATTGGATATATTGGAATAGATAATTTGAAGAAATGGAAAAGGTGTATAAATATAGAAAGGAAGATTAATAAAACTGAAGATTATGAGATAATATGGGAAGAGTTGATGATGAAAGAAAACATCAAGTAGTATAGTTGAAAATATTATTATAAAGAAAGATTAAGATTTTAGATATCCAAAAAAGAAGAAAAAAGAAATACAGAAGTTAATTGAATATGATCCAAAACTAACTAATGAAAAGATAGAATTGTAGCAAACATTACAAAAACGTGAAAGGAAGCACTTTGTAAGATGACGGCCAGCACTAATCTGGATGGAATGTATTAGAAGGACGCTAATCCATCAATTGAAGAGTATTCACTTAGTGACGCAATCATTACAGAATAGAATGTTGTACAAATTAAATTTTGAATAAATTTGCAAATAAAATATTAAAATGTAGTGGAATCTGAGTATTGAGAGAAGTCAAGTAACAGATAAGGATTATTATTGGAGATAAGTTATGAAAAGTAATTTATCATACAGAAGTAAAAATTTAAAGGAGGGATAAATAGGAGGAAAGGAATAAAAGCACTACAAATTATACTAGTTAAGTACGAAAGTGCATAAAATGCAAAGCTTTCATTTTTTATTGTTTCGAATATAATTTTAATTTTTTAACATTTATGCGGTTCCTTAACGAACCAAACTCCGTTATTATCAATAAAACATAATCTTTCATTTAACTCCGAACTATGAAGAAATGTACCCGTTTGAATGAAAATATCTTCCTCTTCGCTATTTTTTCTAGATGCAGAATGAACTTTTAACAGAATATCCCTTTGTGAAAGATTTCTTATCTGAAGAAATACTGATATTTTATGGCATGGTTGTATCAACCAAAATAAAAAAACATCGTAAAAAAACAATTATCTACTGTACAAAGTTGAATTTGCGTCCTAAAGAACAGTAGGTACCACGCATACAAAACATATTATTGCCTACTTGTCAGATACATTTACTACCGTGCTTTATTATCTGTTAAGTAGTATGTTAATCTTCTATAACCGTATGTACGCTGTCTTGCTGGACTGCCCATCACATTAATTTACATTCCTTTTACAAATATGATGCAACTATGATTTTCACATGTACCTACTTTGTCCACTAAACTCAAAAATCGCATTAAATTTTTTTTGTGCATATGTTTTCCAAATATGCCTTTTTATTTTCTCCAAGGTAATTTAATTGTTTGTACCATAATCTTGAGTTGGGAACGACCCGTCTATAGTAAGAAATAGGTACCAAATTAAAGATAATTAACAATTAATGCCATTTTTTTTTCAAAATGCGTCAGCAGTTCCATTGCAATTGATCACAATATGAAAAAAGGAGTTTTATTGATTAAAAATGAAGATTAAAAATTCATTCTTTCGCCGAAAAAAAGTAGAAATATACACAATTTCTTATTTTTTGTTATATGATCAAATATGTAAAACTACCAGAATTTTTGATTTTTTAATTTTGTCTTATTTCTAGAGTAGGTACCTAATTACCTATATACCTATACTAATGATACCTATTTAAATAGAACTACTTATGGCTTTTGCATTGTCTTCGATTCTTTTTGGAATCCGTTTCTTTTAAGAGAAACCAGATATAGTCGCTTGTTATCCGCTCGTCCCAAAATCCCTGGTAGAGCCGCTTATTCAAAATAAATAGATTGAAAGACATAAGAGGAAAAGAAATAGAATTAAGTAAAATGGCAGTTTCGGAGGAAACCCGAAACAATTAACTTAAATGAATTCCACGCTGCAACCTCATCGTATGACAAACACTTTGGAAATTCTTCATCTCAAGATTTTTTTTTTATTTAGGGACTGTTGGAAACTGCTGCTTTGATTTTTGGACGGAAGGACATTGTGTAGAGATGACAAAATTACGTTTTCTATATTGATGAGAGACATATTTTTAATGTTGTGTTGATCTATTGTCACGTTTTTCCTGATGTCCGACCAATGCTTTTTCTTACAATCAATCATTTAATTCAACTTGAGTTACAAGTTGGTGTTCCATACTCGCGTCAAAATCACTATCATTGGATTTTTCAATATGCTATGATGAATCGAAACTTATGTTATCATTCGATGAATAGAGATACTTAGGACTGAAAAGTCTAGCAGAATGCAGACGAGGAAACGTTGCAACGTTAGACCTAGTTTGCAGATTTTTTTAGTCGATTTGTAAACTAGTGTTACAAGTAGCCACACATGTATATATGCATTGGTTTTACAACGCATATACTACACCTGAATATCAGAACAAGAAAGAATTCAAGTGCTTATAAGAATCAGCTTTGCAAAGACATGTATCTACTGTAATGTTACCCGCTCTTACTGATACTTGAGCAGCACATTCCTTATCACGAGAACTGCGTCGCAGAAAGGAAACTATTGTTATATCTATGTTTTTCTGTATAAATAAGGTTTTTCTTACATTGAGTAAATATAGTAAACAAATTTCCTTAAATCACAAAAAATCATACGTGTGTTTCTTATCTCTATTATATTTCTTATGGATAAACTTGTATTACATACACACATACAGTTTCAGGAATGCAGCTTTCGTTGACTCTATTACAGCAACAATGCTGCGTAATTCAAAGAGAATTTTAACAGTATGTCTTTATACACTTTATTAAAATTATTAACAAAAATCATTTCAAATTTTTCCGTTTCTATTTCAGACGAGAATATTGCATAGGAAGTATGTAAACATTATAAACTGATTTCAGTGCTGTTAAGAAACAGTAAGTGTATTGTATTTTACTATCAACCGTGACCATGTAGTGAGCACTATAATTTAACTTGAATATAAAATCGTATAAACCGAGTTCAACGTGTAATTTGCTGGTTCGAATGCAAAATTATAGGCTGCACACAAATTAATGATAATACACTGATATAATAAATTATATTATGGAGTGAAAACAAATATTATTACTAGTTCAACTGAAATTTTTTCAATCGAGGATCTTCCTACGATATCAAAATTCTTTAGAAGTAGTAAATGCTGTATAAGACACTATAAAAGTTTCGTAACTAATTCATGAAACATATTTTTCGTAATCGAGCGAGTGTGCTAATTGAACGCCAAAATATTGTTTTATAGAAGCGTTGTTGTCGGAATAATATCAAACATTTCGTACAAAGGATAAAAATTATATTATTTGGATAAAATTTGTGTTAACGCAAACCATGTAGAAAGATACAGTAATTCCAATTCCGAAACAAATACTTCTTGTAGGCTGACAACGTTTCATAGTATTCAGTAAAATGTTAAAAATTGCTTACTGTATCTGACCTGCCTAATATCTAATAGGTAAATTTTGTTCAGTTATTTGTTTTAATTTATACTATGTACCTATAAATCATTATTATATTCTTGTACACATTTGGAGCTGATTGCCATTTTACTTTAATTTGCATTTCAAATGTACATTTGATGAAAATGAGAGTGTATTGGTTGATAAAACTTTTGTCTGAACACTTTCTCTAAAATTACTATTAACGATGCTAAGTAAGCATGTTTAAAGAAAATCGTAAAATTTTGTTTTCTTTGAGTATCTAATAAGCCACGAAAGTTATCGGAGAAACAAAAGCAGTTGTAAATCAAACTCGTAAAATTGCGCATCTTTCCCCTTTAAGCGTTTTTCTATCTCCAGCAGTTTCTGAGATACCAATGCTAAACATTCAAAAAAACTCACCCTGTATAAACACACTGATATGACAACCACATTCTGTACAACCTGAATGCGTAAAAATGCATGCATAATTTTAGCGGTACACAAAGGTTCCTCTAGACGAGTTGATGCGACGAGTTTCAAATTTTCATATAGTTACATTTTTTACTGAGCGGCTCCCACAGGTGCAACATTTCATTGTCATGGAAACCGACCGTTTTTACTGTAGTGCGAATAGGTACTATGTAGTCGTACTTAGTGCGTGATGAAAGACTGTTGTTCGCGTTCACTGAGCGAGTTTGAGCGAGGACTAGTTGTGGGTATGCACATGGCAGGTGTATGCTTCCGTGAAATCGCGCTCCGTCTCACGCGGTTGTTGTCAGCCGTACAACGGGCATGACGAGGATGAAATTAGTACGGACGTATGCGCCTTCAGCCGCAAGCGAAAAGTCTCCGCGTGACCACAGCACGCGAGGACCGCGTCCTTTTTTTCCAACAGTGTAATTATCTATATAACTTTTGTTTCATGCAATATATTGTGAAAGTTAACCTATGTCAGTATCGACTTCGACTGATTTACATAGTATTTTTGAATTCTCCAATGTAAAACGTACGCTGATTATAGTCAGCCACCACATTGTTAAGGCTGCCTGGCTAGTGGGGAGTGGCACGAAATTCTCTAGATATACGGCAATTGTAATTGTTTTATTTCGATGGAAGATTTCTTAACAGTTACAAAAATAAGTGATAAAAGAAAATTACAGTAGCAACTGTTACTTTGTTACCGAGTTACTGACATATTTCTAATTTAGAAAATGTACTAGATAAAAAATTAGTTAAGTAAAGTTAAGATTTAGGTACATCGCAGCTTAACTTTTTTTGTACTGGTTTTTCTTACAATTTTAAAATTTCAAATATGTCATTACTGGTAACAACATAATTGTTACTACAGTAATTTTATTTTATCAAAAATTTTTTAACTGTTACGAAATATTGCATTGAAAATTCAAAGAATTTTACCATTGCCGTATATGAAGAGAATTTCGCGCCACTTCCCACTAACCGCGTAACCTTAAATTAGATAAAGTACACCATACCTTTTAGCCGTGAAATCCTAAATGTGCAAACGACTTCATTCTTGATCCAGTGCTTACTAATCACGTTTATATTTATAGACTTACCGAGAAAATGAGTAGTTGTTCGACTTATATGTCAGCGAGTTTGTGCAATAAGCTGTACAGAATTATGATTTGAATGTCGGTAATTAGTTTTGTAATTTGCCTTTCATTAGTTGTAGTAAAAAAATAGCTGAAGTAGTTCACGAATAATACTAATAGGTTTGTGATCAAGTAATTAATACAATGTTATTAGCATCTTGCGTTCGTGTTTTTAATATGCAGTCATGTTTTGTACGTATTATTATTAACAGATCGTCATTATAAAACGTAGGACGCAAAGTATGCTATTCCGAGTTTTCATGTATGTGTATGTACTTTGTTTTTCGCTTATACGTACATGTGTGTTTATGCTGACAGAGCAAACGCATTTTTTTCTTACGGTAGGTCAAGTAGAGGGCGCACATATAAATACGGCTATACTCTCAGACACGTACATCATTCTCGAGTCCAAATAAACAATAAAAGTACATTAAAGTTCATGGCCATATCTACGTGTTTCAATACATATGAATCATAGAACATGTTCAAGATTCCCTACATAACCGCCTTGATACAAGTTAATGGCACAAAATTTCTTCCAACTAAAATGTTTTCAATTGAGGAAAAACTCACCAAATTTTAATTAAGTTATAAACAATTTCTTGTACTTTGAAGTAATAAATTAATTACAGATTGTTGAGCTACTAATAACAAATAGTCTTTAATTAGCAGATTTCAACGACTAAATTAGTATGCATGACGGCACCAATGATATGCTGAGTGCTGTTAAAATATGTATAGAGAGGATGCTGTATTTTTATTCAATTGCTGTAAGAATCTACACTTTTTGTACGGACGAACTTTTCACAGCCATTTGAATAGAGAATAACATGAACCCAAAAAGTGTAGGACAAGTTATGTTGAAGAATCAAGGGTGTATATTCTGGGATTTTGTACTCGCTAACAGCAACTGTTTCTACTAATCCTAAATAAAAGTTGTGCTTGTTTGTATATAATTTTATCGTTTAGTCATTGCTTGACAAGACCTGTCACAACGAATTTCAGCTGAAAGAAGATATTCAGGTAATGATTTCGTGTTACGTGCTTTCGCTTTAAAATAATTCATCATCGCATCAACTTTCTTTTTTCAAATGGAATGGGGTACCTATTTTTTTATTGATTTGTGTTGGCACGAAATCACTAACTGCAAAATTTTAAATCACGCTAAATTAGCGCTCACGGAAATTTAGCCAAGACAGAACATTATAAAAAATCAACAGAAAAAAGAATTCAATTTCTATATAAAATCTATTTTCCCACTCCCCTTATACTAAGCATACCATTAATACATTGTTTCAATGGACATAAGTTGGTTTTACTGAAATGACTGTAATTGTTATGACAACAGGGCGTAAGTAATTTACTTACGTCCTTTAGGGAAAAAAGTGCATCAAAACACGTGTGTCTATAAACAATTCTATGTAGGAAATGCCTAGTAACGTTTTAGATGTGTCTAATTTATTAAATTCCGAGGTTGTTCACCGTTACTGTTTATCATGATTACATTTAATTTTTGAGGATTTTATTGTCTGGGGAGAAAAAAATGTTATAAGCAATTCGGGAGGTAACATTTACCAGTCTCGAACTCTATTGCAAGTTCTCGGGCAAGCCCTCGGACGCAAACTAGTCCTCGTCTAGTAAATGTTACTTACCTCCCTTATTACTTAAATAACTATTTTATTGCAAATAATAAGCTAATGCTTGACATTTGAAAAAAAGTTTTTCGCCATTCGCTTGCAAAACAGCTCGTACACACATAAAAATCTGGAGTAAGTTCTAACAATTTTTGTCGTATTCAGAAGTGATAACAACATTGTCCCTGCGGTAGTTGCTTACATCTTATAAAGTGCTAGTCCCATCTCGAAAAGGAAAAAATACTTAGCCTCGATATAGTAACTGTTACCCCGAAAAGAGTTAGAGTTATGTCGAAAAGGAGATATGCTCAAATTCTGAGGTAGTTACTGTTACTCCGAAAAGAGTTACGGTTACAGAAATACTTAAGGGAAATGCTTAACTTCCGAGGTAGTTACCCAGATAATAGGTACAATTATCCTGAGAAGTGTTAGTATTATATTGAAAAAGAGAACTAGCAATCTTTCGATGTAGTACATAACTGTTACCCCGAAAGGAATTACAGTTATTCTTAGAAGTGTTAGTTTTATCTCGAAAAGACTAAATTCTTTACTTCTGAGGTGGTAACTGTTACCCCGAGAAGAGTTAGAGTTCGTTCTTGGCGCCATCCTACTGATGTCAGTACCAGCCACCAGAGGCTAGGTCGGTGCAACCGCACCAAGATTTTCAAAATCAGGAGCCCCGAAATAGGTTTTCGAAACCGCAGTCCAGGAATGCATTTGGACTTTTGCACCGAGGCCTCCAACACTCTGCTACCAGATACTATACCACTATCTATAAAAACAGTCACAAACGCAGAATATCCTAAAAAGAGAGGAATATATGTTGGTAAAAATTATTGATCTGTATTTATTACCGATGTTATCCAGCTACAGCCTGTCAGTAAGTCACTATTTATTTTCACCTTAACCAAAGTATACAGAATGGTTATGGTGTTAAATCGGTGTTCAACTTATCTTTATTAGACAACCATTCTATCATTTTTTTAACTCCGGGTTTTAAGTAATTTAATCGAGAAAAGAAAACAAATACATTCAATTTTATTAGAACTATCACTTTCTTGGGTAAATACTTATCTATATTTTAACACCAACTGAAAGGATAAGAATTTATCCCAGAAATTTTTATGTGTACCATCCACGAAATACTCTGTACTTTCGTAAGATTTTAACTGGAATACTATTCCACTTATTGAGTAACATTTTACGTAACTTATTTTGAACAAGTACCCACATTTATCTTTTTTTTGCTTATTTGTCCACAACAACTTGTTTTTTCATTATGATCGTTTTTTGCATATCTGGGATGTATAACTTTTACTAGTTATGAATAAGTATTTGTCATCAAGACAAGTTTTATCGTCTAGCAGAACACTTCAATCTACCGCACCTTAAAATGAATGAAAACCGAGAAGATACCATTCTGCATTTTATTTAGTGTAGTTTAAAATCCTCTGTCGAGGTAAAGCGGAGCAGTACGATCTCTGCGGAAAACTTGTTATCTTTAATTGTCAATATTTTAGACTCTTAATGTTTTGGCTTTCTTACTGTTTTGATTGATACCAAGACTGGGTGGATTTTACATAAGTAAATTTTTAGTTTTGAGAGACTAGCAAACAATTGCCGTCTTGGAAGTAGTTATAAGAAACAGTTATGTCTGGCATGTCTAGACCATTAAATTTTTGAATGTATTGTGTTCTCGTCCAGTTTTAGAAAATCCATTTTAAAAATGATACTACGCTCTATATTCGCTGTCCAAGAAAAAGAATGAGTGATATAATATAACATGATCTAATTTGCACCGTATAAATTGAAAATTCTTCGTTTTTATCGTTTGATTATTCGTGTGTCACGATTTGTACAACACTGAATGTATCTAGCTGCAACATCAACTTGTCACATACGGCGTTTATAAATTCAACTCAGCATGGGTTGGAAGTAGATATTGACTGTTGTTAGTTAAAATTTAAATATTAACTATAGCAGTCAGTTGCTAGATCGATCACATCTTTCTATTGAATTTAGAAACGTTCGGATGCCCATTTCTAGAACAGTGCTTTGTTACATTTTATTACAGGAAATCTATCCAAAATAACTAACCACATGTGACAATGAAACATTAAAATGTATAGCTGTCAATAAAGCACCAGAATTCATTATTGTTTGGGTTACAAGTACAAAAAGTTATATAACATGAATACTGCAACATTTTAGCTTCTAATAAATAATCGTATAAAATATCTATGACATTTTCCGAGAATATATACCCACTACACATTTTATAGACAGCTACTTCCATAGTTGACGACAATTCAATAATAAATGAAAACAAAGCCGATTACTGAAGTAAGAAAATGGCAGTGTATATATGAAAGTTAGCAACAAAACATAAGATATATAATTTTAAATATAAACTGTTACTGACACTTCAGTGTTATGTTTGGAGGAGTTATTGTTAGTTATTCGTCAGTTGATAGTAACATAACCTATGATGACAGTACCTTTTGGGTTAATTCCGTTCACAATGTCATTGTATTGTCTTACAAAATTTATTGACTTAGAATGACCTCGCAGTCTTTGTAATAATATAATAATAGTATTAGCAGTAATTTGCGTTGTGCTTTGTATGCAGTGGCGCATCGTAATATTTGTTTTACAATGTATAACCACACATGTGCATGCACTATTTGTTTGCAGTATTAATAATATTTATACTAATAGCTTGTTAACATTTTTACACATCATGAAATTCTGTACGAGGTAATTACGGTTTAACTTCTAATTCCGTAAAGTACTTACATGTGTACTAAAAACTAATACCGATATTAGTCCTTGAACTGCTACAAATTATTTAATTCAAGCAATGATTTGTTTTCGCTTTTATTAGAAAATAAATAAATAAGCGATGTTTTTTATGTGTCATCACTTAACTCCCAACAGCGAATGGTAGGTCGATCGGATTTTAATTCCACTAGAAAAATGTCACCCTCTTTCCGGAGAATTGAAATCCGGCTCTTATCGTTCCGCCACAACAATAGTCAGTCGTCCAACCACTGTGACTATCAACACGTTTAATAAGGTATTATGAAAAATGAACATCGTAGTTGGAAAGTATATTCATATAATACGTTAGTGCTAAATATTTATGTAATTCTATTGCCCTGTGGTAATGATCACACGCAAAATTATTAGTTGCACTAGGTATTTTCAAGCTTAAAATAAACCAATTACCATTTTAATTTCGGAAAACTACTATTTGCATCTTCTTTGCTGTAATCTCTTCATTTTCGATTGTTTATGACAAATTGAATCCATACGAGTCTACAACTAGATCAGTGGATTGCTCAACTTAAAGGCCAACAACCATAAAGGCCTCAACTGAATTCCAACAGATACATCGAGCAAAATAGATTGGCGCATAATAGTTCATAATAGAAACTAATAAAAACATCTATAGCCGAACATATAACCTACAAAAAAGAAATACAAAATTAAATATGAAACATAAAATTCATCACAGTAAGCTAAAAATAAAATTGAAATATGTTTAATGTCCATGAATAAGCTAAGCTTGAGTTAGGTTTTAAACACTAAATGAGATATCTGTGCCTGTTTGATGAAAAACATATATTAAAACTTTGATGAACGTCTGAAAATTTGAGTCTTAGATTAGGTTCTGCATTTAACCTGTTTCTGTATTTATTCTCACATACATAGATATATTAAACAAAAGTGTAATAGAAGTATAATGGTTTTTTTTTGACAAAATCTTTCCTATACTCAGCCAAAAGTCAATAAAAGAATGATCTTTAAAAATAGCCTTCAAAAAACTACCAGAGCATAACCCAATGAGGTATTCTTTTTCCAGTAAAGTAAAAGGAGCATTTACATCTCTTTCATGTATCCCCAGATATTCCAAAGATCCAAAAGTTGAAGTTTTTATCCAGGCTTCTATTCTAACATACTTACTTAAACGGGTAATACCTCCGTCTTGTAAAGACAATGTTTGTACTTTAGACATCATTTCAAAACTTTACCACTAGAGAGTCTTCTAACTTATGTAAAAAAACGTGAAGGCTTCCAAAATACTCACAAATCACAAGAAATTGTCAGAATTGCGTGAAATTGGATTTTATAAAATTTATGATTTTTATAGTATTACTTAAAATACTACCTAACTGCGGAAATACGTTTTTATGCCACTGCTTATCTACGAATACAGCAATAAGTCAATTCAATTTTCTCATTAGTCTCCTTAGCCTACGCCACAATACTAGAATATATTCCGGTCATTGATTTTGCACCATCTGTATGCACACTTAAACAAACGAAGATTAAGTAACTTTGATCATATCAAAAAGTGGTTTTGGTGTTAAATGAAATTCTTAAAAATATAGATAATATCATTAATTCAGTTCAATGCATTTCAAATTTTCACTTTCCACATCATTTACTAAATCATCATTTCTTCACGATACTGTATTGTTTGTTCTTTACCACCTTTTCTTCAAGCATACACTTTGTGATGTCTATTGCACACAGTTCAATCAAATTTAATGCTACTGTATATGCTAGAAACTGTGTAATTGAGAGATTATTTTTATTGGAAGCTGGCAGGAAAGAAGAAACACTACATTTTTTATTATCGATCAATTTCTTTTAATCTACCCGATAAGTTTATCTATTTAGTTATTCCGGGTTGTACGAGAATGTATGTATTCGCATCGCCAGCCAGATTGTTACCTGTGCAATTCTAAACTTCGGCTTCAATCGCAATGTGTTGCAAATTCATGAATTTGACATGTAATTCATTTGTTGTTCTATTTTATATTATTGGATTAGCAGTACAGTGAATATACGGCCGGTTTGACGGAAGAGTGACTTCGAAGGTTGGCAACACTTTCGCTACAGTGATTATGTTGTTCACTTTCGCCATGTTCACAAATGGTTTTTTGTCTTTAAATGTTGCCATATGAACATTCTGTATTCTGTATTAACAGAACGTCTCGAATAGTTATTTACTGTAACTATTGCAGAATTGGTTAATAAAACCCATGCCCTTGTAAGTAGCGATCATCGAATAAAAGTAGGTGAGATAACTCATGAAGTAAAAAATTTAACCGAACAGGTGTGCAATATTTTGCCGTCGGGTTTGTTTAATGCTTGCTCGCATTAAAACATCAATGTTTGGCTATTTTCAAATTTAATCTTGGGGAATTTTTCCGACCATATGCCACACTCAAGCAACATCATTGTACTCGTGAAATGAAAATACGGTCAAAACAATGAGCTTCTCCCGGAAAACGCCCCCATAAAAAAGCAAAAACCGTTTTATCCGTCAATAAGGTAATGCCCACAGTTTTTTGGGATTCCACGGGTGTTACCTTTATTCATTGTTTAAAAAAGGGAAATGATAACAAGTCAATATTATGCTGATTTTGTGACATGCTTTGATGCTGAATTCAAGAAAAAACTACCGCATTTTTTGAAGAAAAGAATATGACTCGATCATAGGAATGTCCCTCTCATTCGTCCCGGTTGCTACAACAAAATTTGTCGAATTGTTTTACGAATTGGTGTCTCATCCGGGATATTCGTTAGATCTTCCGTTTTATTTCGAAATTGAAAAAAATGACTCACCGGAAAGAGATTTCGGACAAATGAAATTGTAATTACTTAGTAGATTACTTTTTGGATAGTTTGGAAATATTGGAAACGTGCTAATCTGAGTGGATAGACTTACAAGAGGATTATGTCCAAAAATAAAATATATTTTTTACGGTAAAACAACTTATTGAAAAGTTACTCTTCCGTCAAACTGCCCTCGTATGAATGCAGGTAAATTTTATATTTCGTTCTATTTTTTACAATAGGGATTTAAAATCTCGCCGTTTCAATATTAAGTTCGCAAATTGCAAATCTCTTTTAGAAGCCTTGCGAACTACTAGTCAGGAACCGTTGAACGAGATAACTTTTATGCACGCAAAGGCACAAAAATCATCTAATAAGTGTTCAGATGTAGAGTCTATAATTTGGTTTCACTCATGGCGATTGACATACAAAATAAAATTTGATTCGATCCACTTTTTGGTTATATTTCATTATATTTTATTGTACACGTATGGCATGGACATTATCACAAGAAGTATTAGAAACATTTAACGACACAATTATTTATATATAATATTTTCTAGTAGAAGCACTGCTATTCTGAACATGAATACTGTTGAGTTTTGCAATAAATACTTTTTAGTGCCGTATGGAGGACGTAAACATAATTTTAGAGACAATTTTTTTGGAACCAGCAATTTAATATTAAAATAACAAGTAGTCGTCTTTAGTAAGATGCATATGTAGTACATGTATCTGTGTCGCAGTTCACATAAATGGTAAATTGAATTTTCGATATTATTGTAATATATTCTGCAATATGTCATCGAAGCATAAGTGCATTTATTATGAACGTTCTTGTTTACAATTGCAGCGGGTACTTATTTTCTAAATTAAAGTAATTACTTTGTTGTTAACATTTAACCTTGAAAACTATTAATAGAAATATTGCGCGATAATATGCAATGCAACTGCATATGCGTATAGACAAACATATTCATGTTTATAATATGTGTACGTTTATCCATAGCTTTATATAAATTTTCTAGAAAGACGTTTATATATACATATTATGTAATTCTTCCTATGCTGTTTTTCTGGAATATTGCGAAAATTTGAAGTTCATATTTCGGTATAAAAATTTGAAACATGTAGGTAGTTCGGATTGGTAAATATTTTCATATTTGTCGATTTTTTTGTACTACTAATTTGGCAAAAGTGCAATTAGTTGCACTCTTAATAAAATGGTGCGCAACATAGAAAGCTACCTTCGAGTTTCATTGTCATTGTGAAGTAAATCTTGAACAGATTAAACTTTGGGAAGTAATTAAAGGGTCTGATGCTACGAAGAAAATGCATTAGCAGTTAAAATAGAATAAAATAGCTTGTTGTGCAGTAAATACTCATTTTCAATCATTAACTTCAACAGATACATAAGACCTCTTAAAATAGTACCTACTTTATTTCATCACAATCTCTGGACTAAGGTAGCACTGTTGTGATTAGTTAAATGAAGCAATCAACACCTACAACGAATTTCAAATTGCAAAGCTGTCTCACTGATTTTTATTAATACCTATCTATTCTTTTATTGGAGAGAAGTAATTCTTTTTTTACATACTTTATTAACACGTATTACTCCATATGATCTTGTTGAGTCAAATGTTAGGTTCTGCTTGTAAAGATTCAAGGTTTAAAACTAGTGTGAAGTTAAATTTGAAATATATTTTACCTAATTGTTAGTGAACACGTAAAGACAATCTAATTTTTATAAACACATTTTTCCTTGCATAATGAAAAAATCTATTTATAAGTATAAAAGACTTAGGCATTAAATATATATGCACATACATACACGTTAATATTACTTCGTGCATAGTTGGATTGCTTCCAAAAGCAACCTTATGTAAGAAAATGCACTTTATAAATAGAAATGACGCATATATGTACATATGTACACTGTAACATTCAACAGTCAACACTTACTACACTGTACTAGGTCATATTGTTCTTTGGTACGGTTCGTAAAAAAATTAGGATTATTTAACACGTGTTATTTAGAAAACGGTTATATTAATAAGGGATAACTCAAAGGATGTAAGAATATGCGCCATATAACTTTTATTATTATTATTAGTAGTACAAATAATGTTAAGGCCCTGTTATCAGTTATTTGTAGGAAATTTGGAATAAGACAATTTCTGTGTATGTTAATTTTTGTCAAAAATGATTATAAACAGAAAAAATATTAGCGTAATATATTCAGTTACAGACTAGTGATTGGAGAACAAATTACTTTAATAGTGAGATTAATAAAACAATAGTATTTGTTGGTTGATTCAACCACTAAATCTATACAGTAATAAGTAGGGATGGCAAATTCGATACACGTTACGGCAGCGCACGCATGCTATCTTGCATTTAATTTAAATTATAAGAAAAAAATTCGATATGGAACTGTTAAGCGAACTCACCGATCGTGGCATATTTATACACGATACCACTGCATACTTATTTGCAATTCAAGATGCCTTTTATTCGCAAGGCTAGCTGCCCGATCTCCAACCCGATAACGCTCGAAATATCTCCAACTATGTATATATAATAATATAACCAAAGAACAAAACAACGACATTTCTATAGATCCATTAACACAATTAATAAATAATATAAATACATAAATATAATTTTTTCTAAGCTTCCTAGTCAGTGTGACCTTCGATTCAAAATAACTTCCGGGTCTTAATACTGCCTATTAATTTGGTCAATGTTGAAATAGGAATATCACTCCAACACCTTGTTATCGCTGATTTTTCTATCGTATTGTTTATTATTGGCATATATTTCTCTTGTCAACATTCCGCAAAGATTTTCGTTGGGGTTTAGATTGCGCGAGCGCGCAGCCCATTATAATAAATTGACTTCCTTTTGATAAAACCACTCCTTTGTTTGCCTGGAATTATGGATAACTGCATTGGCTTGCTGAAGAATCCAGTCTTCATTCTCAAATAGAAATTTATCTCTCCGCATTTTTATTAACTGATATGTACATAGATACATATTTCGATAATATATGTATGTACAGATCATTTAGCAGTAGTAAGTCGAGCTAGAAAAGAGATAGGTGTAGAGTGGGGCGGTTGCAAAATATCTACGGAATTAACACATTGGCAAGCGGGTTATCCCGTATATGTTTTATAACCGCCCACTCTAGATCTATCTCTTTTCTAGCTCGACTTGGTTCCTCTAAATGATCGGTATATTTAAAAATAAATAAAGTTTTGAAGATGTTTAGAGACTTTTTTATACTGGTAAGTAATGCCGGAGTTCGTAGAATATCTGTATAACTTGGCCTAATTATAGACATTTCGATAGTATTTATACGTTTATGTGGCAGGTACGTCCTCTACATATCTAACGGTACTAACAAAATAATGTTCCTGCTGTTTCTTCACGTTCAGAAATGTACTTCCCAACCCATTTAGGTAAGGTTTATTTTGCGTTGCGACCTATTGATCTACTGTGCCCTCTTGCATGAGCTGTAAGCTGCTGGGGTATGTCCGCTCTCAAAGCTGTCCATCCAGTCTAAGAGCTTTGATAAACTGCAATAGCTGTGATGGTTTCAGAGAAGGTATTTCTTCTTTGTCTATGACGTCTTTGCTGAGATAATTAGCTCGGGTTTCCGTGATGGCGGTGCAGTAAGATGTCAGGTATTCTGGATTTACATCCTCAACCCCGCAGAACCTACAGTCGCTATTCTGTTTTAGACCTTTCCTTGTCATATGTTCTCCAAGGTGACAATGCCCTGTAACAAAACCTGCGAGGATGAGTAGTTCATTTGTGCTTAGTTCTGGCAAAGTTTTTGCTCTGTGCTTGTTGTAGCTTCCAAAGAATATCTTGGAGTGTCTCCGACCGGGGAGATTCTCCTAGGGGATCCTCTGAGCCTTTCTTCTCTATCTTTCAGTTCTATTTTGTATGTGCTTATCCCTATACCATAGAACGGTTCCGGTCCCACAAATAGAGTTGTGGCGGCCTTCCTTGCTAATAAATTAGCTTCTTCGTTGCCTCTGATTCCAGTATGTTGTGATACCGAGCATTATGCAAAACTCTGGTTTCCTTGCCTAGGTTGTTTAATCTGTTAAGACATTCCCAGACTAATTTTAAGCTAATGGTGTTAGAACTCACCGCCGTTATGGCTGCTTAACTATCGGAGAAAATTGCAATGCTCTGCTTCCGGTAGTTCCTGTCCAGGTTCAGTTAAGCACATCTTCCATTGGCATTGATCTCCGCTTGGAAGACACTGGAGTATATCCCCATTGGCTCGGAATATTTATTTCCTGGCCCAAATATCCATGCACCTGTTCCTTTGTCGGTTTCAGAACCGTCCACATACCACTTGATGGTGTTTCCAATCCACTAAATGTTTATAGGGAAACTACAAAATTAGATGGAACGATAGAAATTACGCTGAGTGTACCAACATTACGGTAAGCAAACATTGTTTCTTTCCCTCCAACAGTTACTACTGACGCTTCAAGTACTGTCCATGTCCTTGCTGGATTCTCCTTTATTTCTAGATGTTTTTGCATTCAACTTTTTCGGAATAATATAATCCGACATCTAACTTAAATAATACAAAACAAATGACTTTAGGTATTTGTGTAAGGTTCTTTGGCAAGCAGTTTTTTGCGAATTATGATATGGTGTCATAGTAATGTAGGTAAAAATACGAAAGTCCATGGCGACCGAAATGTGTATGAGCCTCTGTGTCGTATCCGTATCCTCCGTCGTATTGTCGTCCGTGAAATATTATACTTTTATACATTACTTTTGTTTATTTATTTTCCGACACAAAATACAAAAACAAATCGACTTGGCTGTATGACGATACATTCTTTGTATATACGTAATTTTTACCGCATCGAAGGTAAGGTATAATTTTTACTACCGGAGGGTCGCCAGGAAACTATGCCTATATTTCATTCGCTGCGACTAGAACAACATATTATATTTGTTAACAATCACGTATACTCGTATTAGTTGTTTTAACATAAATAGTGAATTCTCTTTAGAAAATAGAATCAAATCTCGCGAAGGGCATAAGGGTACATAACTTTCGTGATACAAGCATTTATTATTATATTCGTCATGTTCTATAATGTTACTGAAATTCTGTGAAATCAGTTCATAGATGTATAGTGATCATTCCCCGTAAATCAAGATCTGCCGGCCTTGCCGGAGAATGCACTATTTACTTAGTGAAAAACACTTTAGATGGCACTAGTAGTAGCGTATTTCTGCCAGTGACATATAAAAATATATAATTAATGCATAAATATTATGTGGTTATAACTATATGTACAATGTGGGGACTTTAACTGGAACAAATTCTATAAAAAATCAGGTGACAATTTTTGCGAAAAACGCTTGGACACGTCGATTTTTATTTTTGAATACAGATTTTTTTGTGGTAAATTAATATATGCAGGGTGGCCCAAAAATAAGTTACGACCATCAACTCCTTTTTTTCAAATGGAATGACCTATTTTTTATTGTATTTTTGAATTCTTTATCGAAATCTGAGTATGTTTTATAGAATATGGTATTCTATACCTAAACTCAACAATTATCGATAAATTTATGTATGTTATAAAGCCTAGAAATATCGAAGAATTGGAAACTCGGATTAGACTGGAAATCAAATTAATACCACCTCAGGTTTTAAACAGCCTGCAAAATAAGTTTTATAACCGATTGGCTCTTTGCCAAGAAGTGAATGGAGCGCATTTCGAACAACTTTTGAAATAATAAATTTATCGAATTTGTTCCATTTAAAGTCCCCTATCGATAGAACATGATGATAGAAGTTAATGGTCGTAACTTATTTTTGGGCCAGCCTGTATATATGAATTTACCAAAAAAAATCCGTATTCAAAAATAAAAATCGACGTGTCCCATTTTTCGCAAAAATTGTAATTTTTTATCGAATATGTTCCAGTTGAAGTCCCCACCCTGATAAAAAAACGTGCGACTGGATAAGTCGTCAGTTTAAGAATAAAAATATGTATGCTAAGTTGTTTTTAGTGTATTAATGTTGCATAAGTACTGCTTTTACTTTATTTTTTTATCTGTGGTAAGTGCTAGTTGCAACGCCTTTTTAAGCTGTATCGCTTCTATGACTTGTGTCCTCTAATTGTGTTCAATGGCGCTGTTAATCACTTTGCTCTGAACAGCAAATGGTAGATCGATCTGCACACAATTTTCCAAAAAGAATGCCGCGGTCCTCTCGCAGAATTGAACCCTGATTTTCAGCTCGTTTAAATTAAAATATATAATGATTTATTTAATTAATGTTTTACATGGAATTAATTCATTACCTATAAATAAATTACCAAACACAAAGCGCTGCGTATGCCGCAATAGATTTATAGAAAACACTCTTCATACATACTAGTAGTGTGTTTGTATACATACAAACCAGACAAAGTTAATATATTGAGGACTTGGAATTTGAAATAGTTGTATTGACTTCTACATTGTAAAATGAAGCGTTTTTTTCCGCATTAAATGCGAACAATGAATTTCACTAGTTAGTGTAATGTGGAAAGTAATGTTAAATTGATAGAGTGAACATAACAGTAACAAATTTTAAGCTGTGGAAGCAGAAGAAGATTCTGTGGACGCAAAATTTTATAATTAACACTCAGTACATAGTAACTCCATTATGTCCATATTAGTATTTCAGCATTTCTTGGTGTTGGCCCAAATATAAAGTAGTATATTAACAATCATGTACTTCTCAATTTTATTGTACAGTCTTGCTACCGTTTTGAAGTTAACCTCTTCTTCAGGCAATACTGTAGTCGTAAAAAGTAAAGTAGTATTTACATATATTAGAAGTTTAGAACTTTTGAATCAGCAGTTGCTAAATATTAACTGAACGCTAAACGGTAACTATTGTGACTCTCTGTTAATATTATTTCCACGTTCACTAGCATGTTTCCTATGGTTCTAGTAAATGTTAAAACAATGGTAGTTAAGTAATTTAATTTTAAACTTACCTAAGTGATTGATTTAAGACTTATGTACTGTTATAGTAACGCGTTACAAATATTCATCAAATAACAACATTAATTTTTATTATAGCTAACACATTAAATTATTTCAACATCAATGAATGATAAAGCCCTTGTCTCACTAATAAAACAGAAAAGGTTGATTATAAAATGGTTTTAAAATACATAGTTTGAATGGATATGTATGTATGATAACAATTCGTGTTAGTCAATATTGCTATAGCGGTAACCTCATATTGTGTTTTCCATTTTTCGAGCAATTTAGATGTTGCCAGCATGAATTATATTTGATAAATTAATAATCAAACTAATGGTCTTTTAGATTGTCTCGCTATTCTGGAATTTGAGATATCCTTATGATGTTATCAAGATAATAGGTCGAATATATTATGAAACACAGAATTATAAGCATAACAGAGATTTTATTTAGTTTGTACAGCATTTCACTTACACTTAATATACTTTAACTTAATAACAAGTCGTACTAAGCCAAAAAGGTCTATTGGAAATTAGTGATCTATTATTGAAAACCCCACTCTTGTAACAAATCGGAAGTGTTAGCAATTTTGATGTATGCATGATCGGAATAGGAGTAGTAGTAGGAAAAAAGCAGTATAAAGAGGAATAATATAATTACATACAGAAATGCGCAATACGTACTACTACAATTTAGATCAAATAAAACAGCAGTTAATTAAACACCAATTTATTCCAGAACATAAATTATTGTTTTCGTTTGCAATACTTCTTCAGTGGAAGAAATTGACATTTAACATGTCAAATATATTGTACTAATAAAATATATAACGGTGACTATCGAAAAATTTGTCCAAAAAAACAAGGAAATTATTGATATATCGAACAATAATCGTTACATTCTCAATCAATATTAAAGCACTTACTAATGTGAATCTAATATAATCATAAAAATAAAAATGATTCCAATTATCCATATAGCAATGTATTTTTTGTCAAGCTCTAACAATTCTGTTCAAGGACTAAGGAAAAACATAGCAAAAAACCTAGTCAATCAAGAGCTTAAATTAATTAAACTTAGGCGCGAATTAAATTATTTTAAATGACGCGTAAATGATCAGTATCAGTTCTAAAATTGACCGCGGTTTTTCTTTTTTGATATACATATATCATTTCGTAAATTAATCTATTTATATAACTGTTTCCTTTTTCAAAAGTTTGGTACCTATTTTCAAAATCAAAATCAAACAGTGGATTGGTGAATGTAAAGTCGTTTCTTTTAATATTGTTTGGTTTGACCAATATATCATTTGTTAGAGTTTTCGCAGTCTAATTTATGAGCGACATTATTTTGATTATCTTTTTTAATGGATGTTTTTAAATTAGTTAAGAAGTGTTTATTGTTGGTAGATTTGAATGTTATGGAATGTTTTTGGAATTTGATTGAGGGCTACATGGACTACGTTCTAAAAATATTTTCCTTATACAGGGTGATCGAAGCAGTCGGTGACGAATTAAACTTATGTTTTTCTAAATGGAACACTCAGTATTAAAATATTACAATCGATTTTACTAATTACTACAAACAATTTGGTATAACATTAGTTGAGTCTAAAACCCATAGTTACAGAGACAAAAGCGATAAGAATTGGAAGAACGCTCTAGTGTCGTCTATTTTCTATAAGAATCGGAAATAAATACTATATGAGGGTATAGATAATATGTATATAAGTTCTAACACACGGTGATTCGTAAAATATCCTAAACGACACTTAGCAGGGTACTGTGTTGGAGAAGAGGTGACAGATTCATTAACACGTTTCTGTATTTTTGCATGTATATTGCTTCCAATATATCTAAATTATAACTATTTAACTACTAATTTTAATAGTACAGTATAATCATTTGTGTGGCCCGTATCTAAGTAATGTCTGGCGATCGCAGATTTCTCTATTTGCTTATTTTTCAAGTGATTACAATGTTCCCTGAATCTTATTTCTAGGTTCCTTTATGTTTGACCGATGTAAACTTTATCACACGATGTACATTCAATTTTATAAATTCAGGATTTCTTCGTTTTTGGCGTGATATTAATATTTTTGTTTAAGATATTCTTAGTGAATTATTATTGTTAGAAAATACGGCAGTTAATTTGAAACGTTTAAATAATTTTGAGACTTTGAAATGCCAGTACGGGTGATAAGTTAATTTAACATACTTGGTTTCTTGTTTTTCACGAATCGGATTCAAGTAACAACAGTGTTTTAAATTGTAAATCTACTAATTTACAGTATTCCCACCCCCGTTTTTCTGTATAATGAAAGGTCATCGCCAGTGAATACAACATTCTTAATGCTATTTTATAACAAATTGTGGATGTCCATATATTTTTTATGCGACAAATTATAGAAGAAAAATTCTGTACCGATTCCCATTTTTTAGTCTGACAGTTCTACTAGAGCAGAAATGAATCATTTCAGTTCTTCATTAAAACTAGAAAAATGTTGTTGCCGACTTATTTAAAATTCATGGAACCGACACAAGCGCAGCACTGATTGTTAAAGACGTCACTATGTCAGACCTGCCCGTTTGAAGTAAATGCACCGATACTTTATTTCTCACTGACACTAATACTGAATTGACACAGCACTGATGTGTGCAAATTGTTCTTAAATCGGCTACGTGGTAAGAAAAAGGACTACTATTAAGTGAAAATTCATTATGCTAGACTGAGTTCGCTTGGAAGAGAAAATGTGGCATTCTTCTCCAGACGTTCCAGTACATTTCCCGATTCACAATTTACTCTTAGGGTATAATCATCATTACTATCACATTTACGGGGACGCTGTATATAGTAATAAGTCTGTTAATATGCAGTAGCTTATTTCACCATTTATTTTCATATAAAAATACGAAGACATTGTCCGCCTGTATATAAGTGTGCCTAGGTGGTGGCAAATTGTAAATAATCTTCACGAAATGTTTTGCCTGCTTGTTTCTTCAACGTACGCTATTGGTAGTTGGAACGTTTGCATTTCTTCTTTACAAAACCTAATCATTTTCTGAATACAATTAAAATTGACATTACTTGTAATACTTTCGACGACGACGACAACATACTACAATAGCTTTAATTTATGTGTACTGATATCACTTGTTTATTCATATGACACACGAAACTGAACAAAAGTATACTTCAGTGCCGATAATCTTAATTGATGCTTTATAAATGCATTTTTGTCAAGTGATTGCTATCGTAAAAGATAAATAATTTAATTTCCTTTATGTCAATTAATACTCTCATTTTAATATAAATTCCTGAGAAAGGCTACGTATTACTAGATAACACATTTTTTATTATCGTAGGGCATGATCTTTACTGGTTGCGCGCTGTAGTATAAAATAGTGGTCCTGCCTGCTACAAATATACCGAATGAAACTTATATGTATATATCATTTGTTACGGTATACATGCATCATACTGTGTTAACATATCTGTAATAAATTGAGTCAGTTTAAAAATGTACTAAATCATGTTATGCCATATGATAACCTTTGTCGTTTTACAGATACAGCATCAAGTTGTACGGCAAATATTAGCTGCTATAGTACAGCTTTAGTGTATGTATGTATGTTCATGCTTTATTACAAATGTATGTAGTTCTCTAGTGCATCAGTTTGACGAGTATTATCAGTACTATTTTTCAATGTGGATGGTTTACTAAAAAATATATCATATGTCTCTTATATACACATTAAAATAGTAATTGTAAAAAAAAATATGTTTAATTAGATTGACAATGATAATTAATTCATACTGTCGTAAATAATTCATTCGCTAACGGCTGCAATAACTCTAGAGATTTATATCTGTGTTTCAGTATTTTCCTAAGAACTGTTGTTCTACAGTATCAAATTTTTAGTATGCTATGGTATAATATATTGGTAAGGATATTGCTCCATAAGGATACATAGTTTGAGGATCATAGCAATGTTCCAAATGATAAATTCGCTCTTTCAATTATTACAAGAAAAATGATACTTCTGAAAATTATCTAAATAAATTTTCGTCTGTAAAAATATTACTCTTGCTCTACACATCTAACTTTTTACTGGTTGTCTTTAAATGTAGTATTTTTCGTTGCAGTAAAACTTGAATGGATGCTGGATGAGATTTTAGTTTGCTCTAGACTGAAGACAAATCAAAATATGTGAACTTTTCGATGTGCTAATTGTAATTAACTATAAACGATACCATCAATAGATTTCTAAAACTCATACTCATATCAGATTGTTATATCAGTTTATCAGTACATATGCACTTATATATCATTTGCGAAGGCCACCGAGAATCCTAAAGTATTCAGGTGTGTATAATAATGCCATGAGCTGCATAAAAGTGCCATTCTTCTTTTACTGTAGTATACTATTATTGGAAAAGCACTATGAAAACTACCTGGTTTTGTACACATAAAATTTCTACTAGTTTCATATAGATACCAAATCGGCAAAAACAATATTGTCCTATTTAAAAGCCCTAATTTATTTTTTCATATTACTGTACTTATAGAGGGAGATTTCCCTCGAATTAATTAGACTACATTTGCCTAACTTATAATAAAATAGTTCAATATGCCAAAACACTAATAGACACCAGGATTATAATTTGAAAAAGTTTTAAATTATATTTGTAAATATCTACTCTATATGTTGTTCCTAGGAGGTGCCTTGAGCAACACCCAACAATTATATTTTCAGAAAGTATCTACGCAAATTTGAACCCAACAGGTAAATAAGCATACTATACATGCATATATGTATGTACAAAGAAAATGAAATATGTTAGGAGTGTTCACTATTGCATGCTACTTTTATAACCCCTAAAGGAAATGTTTCTAAAAAATATGCAGTTGCTTCAATTAGACCATTTAATAGGTCAGGAATTGTGTATGAGTAGGTTTAATCAAGGAATTCTCACAACATCAATCTAAATATAGTAAGTGTAAGTATATTCTATATCCAGAAACGGCAAAATTGCTTATAGCTCTTAAAGCTACCGTTTAAGCCAATCGGCGTTGATGTTTCAACCTTTACGAAAGGGCGAACAACAAATACGAGTACATACATACGTACATAATCCAGACCTCACTCTACCGGTTAAGGTGCGGATGTTGCCTTTAGCCATTCTTTCCATCCCTTACGTTCCTGTGCAATTTTCTGCGCCACTTGCCAGTTTGTTCCGCGTTTGTTAAGGACCTTTGTGATTCCGTCATTCCATGTTCGTGTAGGTCTTCCTCGTTTTCTTTTCTTCACAATGCCTGTTTGCCATATTTGTTTCACTTGCCTTTCGGTCGTCATACGCGTCATGTGTCCGAACCATTCTAGCTGTCTTTTTTCTATTTTATCCAGTAATGATTTGACTTTGAGATGTTCTCTTATGTTCTCATTCCGCAGTCTGTCTTCTCTCGCAACCCCCATTGACGCCCTGAGGTATCTCATTTCTGTAGCTTGTATTTTACTTTTCAGCCTCTTCAGGGTCCACGCCTCGCAGCCGTACATCAAAACCGGTATAGGTATACACTGTTAAATATTTTAACTTTTGTTTCCAGCATAACTTCTTTTTTCCTTATGAATCGTGTATTTAAAGTACGGTATAGTCTGTTTGCACTTGCAATACGGTTGTCGATTTCTGGTTCCATGTTTCCTTGTGGGTCTAGTATTGTTTCCAGGTACTTGAAAGTGGTGGTATGACTTATGGTTTCTTCGTTGATATTTTGTGGAATTATCGGTTGTTTACTTTATTACCATGGTTTCAGTTTCATTATTCGCTAGTATTACTAAGTCATCTCCATACATTAGCTTCGAGATGTATACGTAGTTTAGGTTCTTAATGCCTATCCAAGCGCCTTCAATTTGTGCTCTGCAATTCTTTGCTAACTAATCCATCAGTGTGATAAACAGTAGCGGGCTTATTACCCCGCCTTGACGTACTCCCTTCTTGTTTATAAATTCCTCTGATGGCTTGTTGATCGTTCTTATCACATTTCTAGTATGTTCTTACAGGCTTTTTATTGCGCATTGTAGTTTGCCGGTAATTCCTCTTTGTTCTAATACCTTCCATATTATTTCTCTAGGGGCATTGTCAAACGCTTTTTCTAAAGCACGTATAAACTGTTCGACTTTGCTGTAATATTTTTTCTGTTATCTGTCTTAGGCAAAAGATGTGATTGACAACAGATAAGTAATAGTTAATAAAAGCGCTTCTATGGCTTAACTATTTTGCCTGATTTAGTTACGTTTCATGAGTCATTAACTGAATTATGGTCGGTAGTCGGCTGAAGCAAAGTATAATTTACTGTTGTCCTTAGCGTCAGTTTTCTCTTTCCTTTCAAAACATTCTGGACATAAAAAATAACTTGGGTTCCATTCAAAAGTGACAGGCATTTAAATCAAATAATTTAAATAAAAATGTAAATATTGCGTAAAAATTTATTCAAAAAATCAGAGAACACTCGATTTTTCGGATATCAATTTAGAATTCATAATATGCTTAAACAACATGTTGGATTATATTTTAACGTCGAGAGCGGCTGTCTACATTGCGCGGTTACTTTGCTATGGCACGTTAACTCTTCGAAGCTTTGAAGAACCACAACATAATATTTTCAAATGGTACCCCGTATTACTTAGTTGTCTTGGGCGTCCAATTTTACATCATTTATATCCCACATGTCCTATACCTAAAATTGATAGTTTAGAAGATATTAATTTTTTTGAAAAATGCACACAACTCATCGATACTTATCCAGTATTCCATAGAAAATAAGCGTTCTCAAAGATTAATTGTCAAAGTCTAACGTCAAAATCACACTTTGTCGTTTAATGCCTTGTGAGTTTATAATTATCCGTTAAATGCCTTCCGGTAGAAACGGGAGCGCTAGAAATCTAATAATCTATATCTATATCTATATATATATATATATATATTGTGAAAATTACTGCAACTAGTGCAGAATATTGAAATCTTCTTTTAATTCAAATGAAAAATTTTAGTTTCCTACGTGACATTTCTTTAAATCCTTCTTCAAACCTATATAAATAACAAATTATTTTAAAATACAAAGCCAAAAAACAATTAATAAAAAAATAAATAAATAAATATATATAAAATAAAAATTATAAATAAAAATTTATAATTTGTTGTATACCTTTGTAGCATGCTCCTGAGGAAGTTATAAAATATAACGAAATATTGAGCTTATGAATAAATGAGTTTTTTTGATTTCAACAACAGACCGATTACCCTGACATTTTTCGTGTTTTTGTCTAAAGTCTGTCAAGTGTCAGAACTGATAAAATTGTTAAACTTTATTATATATATATATATATATAGTATATAATTCTGTATTTTCAAATTTATATTTTGGCCAGAACCCCATAAACTACTAATGAACGATGTTGCTGAGACATCCTGTTTATAGGTATGTAAAAAAAATAAAGTTCATTTCCAAAAATGTGTTGCTAACAGAAATTACAGTATTACATCAGTATCTAGTAACACATAGAACAAATAACAGTTCTAAAGAATTTCACAATAGAACGAAGACACAGCAAAATAAATCTACAATAACACGACAAATTTGAGTGATTATACAACAATATATAATATATGTATATGTACACTCACGGAAAATAGTCTTAAAAAGGAAGTGGGGCTACGCGCATCGTGCTGTCTCTTCGACAGCTTTATCCTGCTGCTCTCTAAGAGGGATACAAAAAAGACAGACGATGCGCGCGGCGTTAAAACTTTCGAAGACTATTTTCCGTGAGTGTTCATGTCCTAGGAATCCAGAAATAAAAAAACTATAACAATAAATAGCAATAAAAGATATAAATTCTATGAAAAATATCTAATACATAAAAAAATAAAGAATGTTGGCGTTTTTGACTTATGCAAGGATTTTTTTAAATAAATGTAAGTTGTTACAAGTAATTTTAGTATAATTACTAAAAAAATGTTACAAGTGGTAAAAAGCTGATATTTGATACAAGTTGTATTTCCCGAGACTTTTTCAGTGAATCGTATGGAATATTCTGACTTAAATTCAACGATTTCGCAGGCAAGATTTCAGTTAAGAATTAATAGTTGCCGAAACGTTCACCTTAGCAAAAATTTATTTTTTGTAAATTACGAAAAATATATTTCTGAAACACTATGCACATACATACATGTATCTGACTATACCGGGTGTCCCAACATAAAGAAACGGATATCTCAAAATTTGAAACAATTGAGTAAATCGGCTAAGAGAAAATGCTGTAATTATTTTCGAGTTTCAAATACAGGGGGCTAATTGCCATCCTAATTTTAAACCCTGTTTTCTGAAAATTTTCTTCTATTAATGATAATCATAGTGAATACTATTTTCTGAGGCAAATTAAATTTTTTTTTGTTGAATGTTTTTTGCTCTACCTCTGAAAAGAAAGTGGTGGGGGCGCTTATTTTCGGAAATAAATGTCGATAATTCTAAAAGGGCTTAACGTATCTTAATAAACCTGGAGTCGTTAAAAGGGAGTTTCCTAGACTATCAATTGAACTGTGAGTGAGGTGATTATGTTTGCTTACCTTGCCGCTAGATGGCGTTTTTTGACATAATCGCAAAAAAAATAACTTACTGCAAAAAAATTAAATGCAATGATATTTGTCATTACATTTGGTAAAACCGCATCTTATTTTATCCTAACCTTTTTATAAATACATTTTTTTCCGCTTTAAGGTTTGTTATTAATGTCTAGTTATTCCTAATTTACCAAGTAAAATGCTAATTTATTATTTGGGATGCCAAAGGATATTTTAAATATTTAGTGTTATCACTTTTTTTTTATTAAAAGTTAGGTTTTTAGTCAATAATCGATTATTGAGTACCAATTTGATTAATTATTGACGTAATGTAACTAAGAAAATCCTCTGACAGAAATCATTCTTTTCTAATTATCAAGATTGCCATGAAAACAAATAATGTCGTTTATATCTGACATAACTCTACGCGTTTTTCATGTCGTTGTTTGATGCTTGTCAAAGTGTCAAAGTCGCTTGATATCCTGTTCTAAATAGTCGGTTTAAATTTTAATATTTAAATTAAGTGTCTTACTGTGATTGTGTTTATTGCATTAAAAATGTCTTATCAAAACGCTTGTGTGGCTGAGCGTGTGTACGCAGCAAATTATCCCAATAGAAGACATTTTAATAGAATGGTATTTAGACGCTTAAGTAGATGTTTGCGCGAAACAGGACGGGTTCATCCTAATCCAGTGCCTAGAAAAATCGACACGCTAGGAACGAACAAAACGTCATTAATGTTCTTGCTTATGTTAACATTTAAGTTTAAGAAGAATAAGTTTGGACTTAGGAATTAGTAAATCATCGGTACAACGAATCCTAAGATATCACTATCTACACCCTTATCATATTGAACTACATCAGGCTCTTTTAGAAACTGATTTTGATAGGACATTAGACCACTGTAATTGGTTGAATTCTATGATAGCTGAGGATCCCGATTTTTTATCTCGAATATTATGACCGATGAAGCCGCTTTTTCAAGCAATGGAGGAGTCAATTTGCATAATATGCATTATTGGTCGCCAGCTATCAAAATCGTTGGAGTGTGCACGTCTGGTGTGGTATCTTAGGCAATCGAATTATAGGACCATTTTTTTTTAATAATAATGTTAACGGCGAAACTTATTTGGACTTTTTAAGAAATCACTTGCCAATTTTATTGGAAAACGTGCCTTTACAAACGAGAAGAGATATGTGGCTGCAACACGACGGATGCCCTGCACACTTTTCTCATCAAGTTTTTTTCACCAAGTTTATCCAAACCGTTGGATATAGGAAGGGGCAGTTTGTTTCCATGGCCTGCCAGATCTCCAGACCTTACTGTCCTTGACTTTTACCTTTGGGGTAAAATAAAAGATATCGTTTATCAGACTCGCCCTACTACCCCAGAAAACATGATTGATCGTATCCGAAATGCTGACATTTTTAATGCAATAAACACAATCACAGTAAGACACTTAATTTAAATATTAAAATTTAAACCGACTATTTAGAACAGGATATCAAGCGACTTTGACACTTTGACAAGCATCAAACAACGACATGAAAAACGCGTAGAGTTCTGTTTGTGAACGCGTTTTAATACTGGTTTTCTTTTACCGCAATTCATCCCCTCAATCCTGCAGCTAATAATCGCTATTCCACAGTAGTAACACATACTCTTGTTCATCGTTGGGCATTAAAACGCCTAGTGATATCTGGTGCCATAAGTCGGAGGTTTCGCTTTGCTGTTGTAATTATAAATTGATCTTCGACAGCGGTTATTGTCCGTGGCCGTCCACTTCGCCTGCGATCATTAAGTTGCCCAGTTTCCCTGCTTCTTGTGAAAGTATAGTGAACGTGTTTCGGTGAAATTTCCATTCTGGCAGCAATAACTCGTTATAAATATCCTTCCACTTGAAGAGTGTAAATTGCAGGACATTGTTCTAAAGTTAATTGTTTTCTTCTTGACATGTTTATAGAATAACTAACCAAATATCTACAAAAATTTAACTCATTGACTTAGAGAGAAATATATTAACTCGAACACTTTACAACAAACTACAAATAAAACTGATCGGTTCTGTAATGCAACAACTTTATAAATAATATTGAGCTCTAGTAGTTTATCTATCGTATTTAGTATAATAATAACTTACTATAACAAAATAAGTGCTGCAAGATACTATTCTTGGATTTAACGACTATTTTTACTTTATCTGTTGTACCTGGCAGATTATATACTACGCCATTTATGGAACCATACGGACGACGACAAATTAGAGTTTACTTTAACCACAAACTTCATCTGTATCGTTTGCTGTTTACTTTTAACTTGCATTATTATAAAAATGGAGGCTATAAAAAAACGAAATTTGTCTGTAGCATAGTACCTTAATGTAATTAAGAGCTGATCTATAGGTCGTATACTGTGATTCCTGAAGTCAAATCTAGAATTTTTTATTACTTTAATTTTTATTTTACTTGTCAGTAAAATTCTAAATGATGTTCAATTTTCGCAAGTAATAGAAGAGTCGTTTCTTTTGTTAAACGAAAACGGATCACAAATTCGCAATCATCCCACTTTTCGAAATTGTCTGCTCGTATGCGGCTTACGTTCATACTATAACACTTCTGCTATAGCTTTGTTTTGGTTCGGAATTCAGAATTAGTAACAGAACTGCGCAGAACGTAAGCGCACAACATTATAATTCCAGAATGGTTCCGAACTTTTAATAACCAAAATACATTGTAGGAGCCTGTTACTGCCATCTTTTAGATACAGACTGAAATACAAACCAACAAAATATCTATAGCGAATATTCTGCGCTAAGTTTTTCAAATCCTGTCTCTGTCTTAGGATACCACTCACTTTTCATAAATTTTATTAACATGACAGTAATTAACAAAAAAAATCAAATACAAACGGAAGAAAATCTCAAACTTTGAAAGACAACGTAAATATCAATGTCATTGATGACGAACATATTGAAATAACTTGAATTTCTGAACACATGCACCGTTGACGTAATTTCGAACTAATAATTCAGAATCGGTACTCATGGAAGTGCAAGAACTGTTTGAACGGTTCCAGAATCATTCTGAATCGATTCTGTCAGTAACCAAAACATCGAATTAAAAATTCGGTTTGCGTTCTTAATTAACCAAAACGCTAAACTGTAAATGCGCGTGCGCAACAACTCTAGAACCATTCTGAATTATGAACCAAAACAAAGCTTATATATTCATCTTTGCCACTACTTAGTAAGTAATCAACGAAATAATCCATTAGGTACAATTTAGGATATAAAATGTCAGTAACTTAAATTTTATCTCTTTATGCACTACGTTAAAATACATCAACTATACATATAGGTACTTATAATAAAAGTCATCAAGGATTTCTGATAACCAATCAGACTGCGCTATTTATTTAACAGTATGATCAACTATTGACAAACTTACAGTTTATCAACTTGCAATTAACTGCATTACGATAAACAGTTGCTAAGTTTTATCTGCCAGTTAGCAATATCTGTCAGTTACTTAACTAACACTTTTATCCTGACATTGATAAACCAACCCTAAGTGGAATTAAATAGGATCAGAAATATATTCCATTAAACTGAGCGACAAATATTTGGACATATGAACTAATGTTTATTGTCCTGTAACAGTAAAGTTAAAAAGAAATGGAAATTATTTTGATATTGTAAAACATTCGTCTAAAGAGAGTAAATTAAAGCAGTATACAAGAGTGTCGAACGAATCACTTGTGATGTCAAAAATTCATAAGACACACGAAAAGCATGCAGTAAATACCGGAGTATAGTACGAATAAATAATAATAAGCAATATATGTATTTTGTGGTATTATTGTTGTTAAACGCTTACCTACGAGAAAGGGTATAAATGTTTTATAGAAAGAATGATCGCTTGGTCTCTACTGATGTAATACTAGCGTAGTTAAAGTGCTCTTTGAACTTAATCAGTCTGTACGTGTTTTTCAAGTAATCTTGTTCATTCCTACAGGATCGATGAAATTATTTGAGCATCATATTTTAGATCTCGAATTTGCCTAATAAATTTATTTATATTGTCCGCTTACCAGCTACACCAGCCTGTTGCAATTTCGTTTTGCACTCATAGTTACACTACAATTAAAACCAAATATTGATTATTATCGACACAATAAAGCTCACATGTAAACTAGACTTACTAGATTTTACAAAAAGCATAATATTGGTGATTACGTAGTCTCTCGGAGACCTCCGAAGCGACTTCGCCCGGCGCTCATGAATGCTGTCTTAATTTCCCCGCTTTCCTTATGTTGCGTCGATAAAAGAATTAGTTCTGAATACCGGGTGTTCCACAAAAATTTCCAAAGGCTGTAATGTCTGTATTTATCATCTGATTTTAATGATCTATATATGAAACTGTAGGGTTTCGTAAAGACTACAAACAGCAATGCAAATTATCTGTTTGTCAGATATAATTCGCGAGAAACGTAATTCAACTTTTTGTTTTCAAATTGCACTATATATATTTTTTTTGAGTTTTATAAAAGAACATTTCCTAACGATTCGAATAATGTCATGAAAACATACACTTAAATAAGGAATAATGCAAGAAAAAGACAAGTTTTTGCAAATTTTTATATGGCAAAACTAACAGTAGGTCATGAATTGGGGTACGCAATTAAACAATCACAGCCTCTTTTTTAATCAACTACTGGTCACTGTCAGTTTGAGTGATCAACGCATTGTCAAAAACACCGTTCATTATAAGAAACAAGTTTGTATAAGTTTAATTTCGATTTATATTAATATTAATAGCAAATATGAATTTTGAATATTTAACGAATATGCTTGAAGTTTATTTTGAATGTGGGAAAAGACCATGTGACGCTTTTAGAATTTATCAGGAACGTTTCCCTGATAGGGAATCACCACATCACAAGAAATTTTCACGACTGGAAGCCAATTTGAGGATGTATGGATCTTTTAAAAAGCTAAAAAAAGACGTACGAACTACAGATGAAAATTTAGATCTAAACGTTTTTTTGATGGTTGCGGAAATTCCTAAGATGTCCGTTAGAGAGATTGCTAACAACATTGGATCTTCCAGTACAACAGTACATTCTATTTTGAAAAAAACATAAATTAAAACCGTACAAACCTCAACGGATCCATCATTTGCTGGAAGACGATTATCCACGAAGAATGCTATTTTGTAATTTTTATTTAAATAAATTGCGAGAAGATCCACTATTTTATTCTAAAATTCTCTGGTCGGATGAACGTACCTTCACGAATAATGCCATATTTAATAGAAACAATCATAGGTATTGGAGCAATGACAATCCTGGATTTCTTATTGAAAATAATATCCAGAGAAGGTTCTCTTTAAATGTTTGGTGTGGAATTTTAGATTCTTGATTAATTGGACCATATTTTATTGACGGTAACCTAAATCAAGAAAGATATCATACATTACTCGAAGAAATAGTGGACAATCTAGAAGAATTGCCCATTGCTCAATACGCACAAATTTACTTCCAACAAGATGGAGTTGCTGGAGCAGTATTTATAGGAAAGTGTTTTTTATTTTTTTATTTGATTATTTTGTCTGATCTAAACAACAAAAGTGTTTATTTTATTGTCTGTATTTTTCATAATTATGAATAAAAAAGACGTTGTGATTGTTTAATTGCGTACCCCAATTCATGACCTACTATTAGTTTTGCCATATAAAAATTTGCAAAAACTTGTCTTTTTCTTGCATTATTCCTTATTTAAGTGTATGTTTTCATGACATTATTCGAATCATTAGAAAATGTTCTTTTATAAAAATCAAAAAATATATATAGTGCAATTTGAAAAAAAAAGTTTAATTACGTTTCTCGCGAATTATATCTGATAAACAGATAATTTGCATTGCTGTTTGTAATCTTTACGAAACCCTGCAGTTTAATATATGGATCATTAAAATCCGATGATAAATAAAGATATTACAGCCTTTGGAAATTTTTGTGGAACACCCGGTATATGCTGAATAACGCGCATAAAAATTTGATCCAAAAACAAGTTAGTGCTGAAAATGTTAACCGAGTCTTAACTCAAAACTTTTTATATCATGTTATCTTTAGCAGTTATCTTGATAAGTATTTTTTCAAAAACTGTTTTCATTAATTCTAGCGCGACTGTGTGAAAGACCAGAGTAACCCGTACATGATGTTTTTATCCGCAAAATGAATTTCTGAATAATTAGTAAGAATAAATAAATATTTATAGTTGGTACCTGACCGAAGTAAATAATTTGGAATTGTTATAACAAGAATGCAAAAGTATAAAGTTTTAGTCAATTGTATTACTGAAACACAATATCTTCTTCCCACGCGATTCATTAATAATTGCGCGGTAAATACCGTATCTACACGCAATAAAATACAAATATTATATGGAACCTATTTCGTTTGATAGTGGAACAATTCAATTGTGAAGTAATGGACTTGACCTCTCCAACAAATATTATATTGTTTTTTATCCTTCCGAGAAATATATATAGTAACAGCAATCATGTTTTCAGATAGTGGATATTAATACTATGGATAGCGGAGACTGCGAAACAGAGGAGGATTCCGCACCAGAGGCGTGTGTTTCACCAGAAGGTCCTTTGTTACCAAGGTGAGTACCGGCTGGCAGTAAGCAAGCAATTGGTCGCGGAATATTGCGATTCGTACGACGCGCAGTCACTCGTCAACCGTCGAGTTATTCGCGCGTTGTTCCCGCAACTCGCTATGTCATTACGATTTATTAAGTCATCACCAGTGCTTTGTGTGTCGCTTATGCAACGCATTATTTAAAGTTGTATTGCAGTGACAATATTTGCATATAATCAGCAAAAAAAAGAAAAGTCGGCACGGAAAGGCCGTGTGTTTTCCGCTATGTATAGACAGCCTTACAACGAGGGAAATTGCAATTGCAACATGAATTGGTATACACCGCCACCTCCACAACAGCAAGTTCACAATCCAACTTATGCTCCTTCGACGACCAGTTATGTTATGGATGCACAGCCGCCTAGGTTTGTTTCAGTCAGGTTAAGCAATTATACATACAGCAATACATTTTTCTCTGTAAATATATCATCTTCATGTGCGGCTAGGTATATATGGTTTTTCCGTTCTCGTAAACATCTACGCGATCAACAAATAACGCGCGTAACCTTTTATTCGATGATATTAAAAACGAAAACAACATACGAACGCAGCAGAGAGTTGTGAATCGCGCGGCCTTCACATATTGCCACTAGACGTCTAAATTCGCAGTTATACTACGACCTAAAAACATAGATAACGGCGCCGATTCTGAACATATACCGGCGTCGAAGATCCAGTGGCGGCCTTGAGAGAACGGCTGCAGTCAACCTGTTGAACGGTCGCTCCTAAAAATGTTAGCCTAGGTCATTTAATTATAGCGCGAGAGTATACCAGAAATATAGAAGCAAACCGTAACGGCTATGCCACAATACCTTCCGCTATTAAAATATCCCTAGAATGTGCAATTGTAAACTTCCACAATCATTCCCATTTTTTTACGTTTCCGTACGAATCGATTGTACATTTATTATGTACGCTCCTTGTGTGTCTTGTTTACCGACGTGTGGTGCATTCGGTTTCCATGGATACGTGTGTTGAAACCTACGGCTGGGCTATTGCTAGAACGCGATCAGGATGTGCACATAGTTGTAAAAATAAAAACAAGTGCTGTAGCGTGCGTAGTTGGCGTATCGCTGTAAACCAACAAGACCTTGAGCGTAGATTTGATCAAAGGAAATAAATATATCATGTCCGTCTGCATAGACGATTGCATACCTATTTATACATAATTAAACAATGATCAGTTCCAACAATAAAAGTAGCTTCTGCGCTAACGACACGATTACACTTTGCTCCTGGCAACATGTTTTGCGTTGCAATTGCGACAGTATGGCTTTCTGTAAATACAAGCCTAGTATGCATTTTATGCAGTATTGCACATTGTTTACGTAAAGTTAAGCTTGTGCGTCGCTTCTCCGTAATTTTCGTAGGATACCACGCTGCCGTATGCGTCGATTCAAAATACGGAGTCATGTTATTAGTGAAATGTAACAGCTTAGTTGCCGAAAGTTAAACTCATGTCTTTATAACCGAATTTATTATATCGTGTTTACTTTCTAGTAGAGCTATCCTAATTAGAGGTGTAGTAATTAGAGTCTGAGAAAAATAGCTTGGATTAAAAAACTTGAAGAAGAAATACGAACCACCCTCTTTCTCTAAAGAGTTTCTAAATCGGTTCAAATACGTTCAAATGAATTAAGATGTACTACGTATATGTTACCGCTACTATCGAAAATTCGCTAATATGGATAATAACATTAAAACGGGTCGATGGCCGCAGTGGTTAGGCGGCTGACTATTGTTGTGAGAGGACGATAGGTGCCGGGGTTCAATTCTCTGGAGGGACGGTGACATTTTTTCAGAGAGTTTAATCCCGGATCGACTTGCCATTCGCTGTTGGGAGCAAAGTGATTAACAGCGCGGCATCATAAAAGGCGATATGATGCTGTCACAAAGCCATTTAAACACAACTTACACACACTAAACTACACCGCAAGAGTTGCAGTGATAGCCAGACAAGTAATACAGCTTACGGAGTCACTGCAACTAAGCACCCACCACACATAAAAAAAAAAAAAAAAAAAAAAAAAAAAAAAAAACACGGGCGTTCAGGAATAATGCGAAACAACTATAATTAATAGTTGGCATGCATTTTAACGTGTAATTGTATGTGCTATGCATATTTACTAAATGTTTTCCGGTATTATACATATTGACTGATATCACGCACTATACATATTAACTGAAAGCTTTAAGTTATTTACAAAGATATTTAGTTAAACAGCGACGTGATTGGAAGTTTGTTATTATATTAGTTTTCGGGACAAGTGCCCAGAAGAAATGGATCTGAAAAATGAGACAAAACAAAATTATAAACAAACAAGCTAATTTAAAATAAATTGTTATTTATTCAAATACGAAAAACTGTAGTGATATTTAGAATTACATAACCTGCCATTCTTTTACAATGGCAACTATTATTACTACCAAATTTCATTATCCGTTGATATCCTTGCGTAGTTCTAGAAACAATATCAACTGCTTTCCTTTCGATTTGCTGAGAACATAATTTATCAACATCCGGAATAGGAACGGTTAAATTACTCTCCACCTCAACGCTTATGAAGATTTATTTTTTATCAATTAAATTGTGTTTAAGGCATTTTACCTTTTTTTGTATTATTATCAACATTACTTCAATATCTCCGTTTGCTCGTTTTACACTTTTCTGTTTTCGACTACACTGCTTTCCGTTGACTAGTATTAGTCCGTTCCACTGCAGCTACAGCACGAATCACTACATTTACAAACTGTATGTAGATTGTAAGTCTTGCAAAATTTTGATCTAAAATATCCGCCTATGCAGGATGCACGGCGCTCCAAAACTGGAAGAAATATCTCAAACATTTTTGGCAACTTCAACAGCTATTTTTGATTTTAAAGCACCTAAAATGCAAGTATAAATTTCTGTTTCAGATTTCATGTGTATTAAATTAATTTGAGCTCTGCTGTTAAATTAACAGTGAAGTATGAGTTTTACAGTTAAGCTCTGTCGTTTTTTATATCGCTCCAAATGACATCCTTGACAAAATCCCAGATAACTGGATATCATTTCGTAAGTCATATTTCAGTATCGTTTTGTAATCTCAGCTTTTATTCGATCTCTTCCAGTGGCTTATATTCTTATGACATGCATCAAGAGCATCAAATATTTCTTCAAGTTGAAGAATATGACGTATGTACATCTTCTATTTCTACTCCTTCATTACAAATCACTTTATCATCCTCATTGCCCGCCTCTTTGCCGGTTTTATTCTTCCCTACTATTTAATCTACTATTTTGCAAGGGAGCTTTCGGAGAGGTGTCCGATTATTATTATTCATTTTAAATATTTAGAAATAAAACAAATCTTTAAAACATTGCTTACTAATTTTATTTACATATTGTTAAAATGGTGGTTAATTTTCATTTATTACAATTCTGAATTCAACTCCCCTTCCCTATTAGCATCTGCTTTGATAAAACAATTTTTAATTTTATCTGGTTCCATCTATTTTTGACAAAATTTATCGTGTCGAGAAACTCTATTTAGCTATATTTAACCTTACAATTCTTAATAATTCCTTGGTCCAATGGTTGATAGAGCGCTGTCGCATTTGACGGTAAACAAAACAATTTAAGGCTTTCTAATTAGAAACACGTGGCATTGTCAAGAAATAGTAGCGATTTTTTCTTTTCATCTTTCTTTTAAATGATTTTAACCACTCCGTCAATTTGCCACGAGTCATTCATGCTTTTTAACAAAAAAAGTTTGTGACAATTTGTCGATATACATATATGATTGCTTAAAGCAACGAGAACTGTTATACTTGAATTACAACAGCCACCTGGAGACATTCTTTCTTCAGTAGCTTTTCCTATATTCTTACATTCTAACGTTTTATCAGTTTATTCACAGTAAAAAATGGACCAGTTGTATCTATATTTTAGATGTCCCCAGGCAAACCACTAATAATATTGAGTAATTTTATTTACTATCTATACACTCTTTTGCTTCATTGATCTTTACATTTCCTAATTCTCCAATTATAATGCAGTACAAACGGAAACATCCTGTCGACAAGATTCTTCCTAAAACTTACATCAATTATAGAGCAATACTCATGTCGATTGCTAGTAATCATTTCTAGGAACAACGTGGGTAGATTCAACAGCTCACTAAGAATTCATTTTCAAATTTTACTTATCATGCTTCATTTGTTTAATATTGAAGAAAAACTGAAATCTCCTAATTTCTTTTCAAACCGTTATAAATAACAAAAAAGTTACTTCAATTAAAACAATATCGCAAATCAATTAAAATTTGAGCAATACTCATGTCGTTAATGTACATATATATTTTGATTCCTAACCAGATTTCATTTACAAAAATCGTTCCGATCTATCAAATCGTTGTCAACTTAAATATAAAGGATAACTAAATTAGCAAAAAATACTCTCACGTCATCATTCTTACCAATAAATAGAAACAATTCAATTTAACAAATTTTCATTTATCATGCTTCATTTGTTTTATTGAACGTTACTGCTGCAAATCTTTACACCATCTACTTTGTCAATCAGCCTTTCTAGTAATAGTTTTGTTTTTTACTTGAATAATAATGATTGATGTATCACATTTTTTTAAATGACCCCAAATTATCCTGGTGTATCTATATGACCTATTTTAATTAATATACAAATAACCAGTAATAGCATTTAAAGTTATTTTAAAGAAATCTTTCCATGATCTATCAAATCGATGTCAACTTATATTCAATAAATCGGATAACTTTTATGTCAAAAAAAAAAAACCATTTTGTTCATCATTCTTACCAATAAATAGTCAAAAGTCAAATTCCATATAATATAACAACAAATAATTTCATTGTAAAGATCTGCTTTTCTAGTTTTGACAAACGTTACTGCTCAGATGAAAAAGCATTTATAATTGCATTGATCTATTTTGAAGAATCAGCCATTTAAACAATAAAGTTTCAATAGTTTGTTTTGGCTACATACATCTTCCATTGCAGCATATATTCACTCACATAAATGATAATATTTGACTGGATCCATTCAGTTTAGAATACTTCACATAATAAATTACATAGCAAGAACTGTGTTCCTTGTACATAATCATAAATGGATTACAGTGCGAATCAATGCCTTCTCGATCAGACTAAACACATACTTATACGTATAAGTATACAGCGCGATAGTAGGTAGAAAATGGAAGAAAAGATCGCTTAGGGATCGAAAGCGAAACTGACTGAAAAGTGAACCCACTAACTTAGTTTTAGTTTCCATGAGTGATTCATACAGTTTTTCAAGTATGTAGATATTTTGAAAGTTTTTCCATTGATTTTCATTTAAGTAAATCTGATAAAAATGCCAAATTTATGTAAGTTTAAACACATATGTAAAGCGTGCTTCTCAAAAATTATTTTATACAGTTATACGATGTGTAGTGTTAGATTTTAGATAAACGGTCATATTACACAACAACTACATTTTAATTACCAAATACAATGCCCGGAGTTTATAACTTTTCATTATTGCTTCAAATAGTTGAAATGCTTTCTTCAATCGATGACCAATTCTGCTTTTTACTGCTGCAAGGGAATGTATTTTATACGCTCTCTAATAATAAAACCGTGTAATCTATCCCGTCAATATTTTAATGTATGTTTTCAATGCACAAGGTACTATATAACCAAAGATTATTAATTCATTGATTACATTTGAATTGCGATATCTAATAGCATATTGAACTCCAATATGGCGAAATAATCCAGTGTTTTATATTTGTATTATGTTACACTTACGAATGAAGCAGCGTTATAAATATTACATCGAAATGTACAAATGAATGATTAGTACCTTTTGCCTGTGTACACGCTTATCTTCTAGTTGTTTTATTTTTTACTATACTATCGATAATTTCGATTTCGTTAGTACTGTTTATAATCTTGTTCATTTGATTTCGTCATTATAATAGGACATCCATATTGAATATTTTGCAAAAAAACGAACAGCTTCAAATTTGTGTATATTCGAATTGTAGTAATAAGAAAATATCTGATTTTCTAAATTTGTCTAAAACAAAAAAAAGTGAACACGCATTTTTCCCTGTATCAAAATTTCCCGTTCTGACGTTACGCCTATTTCATTTTTATCTGCTTCTTTGACTAATACAATACTGACTATCTCTCTGTCGAGTATCACTGTTTTTTAAAGTAATTTTAATTTATAATTCGAATAAATTTTGTACATGGGATAGCCACGTGACAGAAAAACAAATACATGTTTAATGAAAGCAACCAGAGATGTTACCCCATTCAAATAATGTGATACATATGAATAATACATTGTCACAATTTTTTTTACGTTTGTTGTATTACGTAAAGTCAACCGTTTCATAGATAATGTATAAAATTAATTTTAATGCTCTTCATATTTGTTTATATTTCTTACACATAGCACCGATTTTAAATTAAAAAAACTTTAACTCATTGCAACCATACTGGTATTAAAATAAACTTTTAGCTAATATTTGCCCTTAGGCAGCTTCTTGAAAAATGTTTTATATTAACATGTATTATCTTGTTGTACATGTAGGATTTTAAATACCAATATGTTTAACAGCAATTATAATAAAACATTCATACTTAACTTTTGACCGTGGTTTGGCGACTAAATCTACAAGCATGTTTCACTCGTTAAATATTTTAATTCAACATTTTTATTTTAAATGTGGTATGTAATGAAATGATGGTTTGCCATGTTTTTCAAATTAAATACGAACTTTTCATCGGGGAATATGTATGTATTTAGTGAACAAAGAGTTTGCTCTAAAGTAAATTTTTAATCTTTGTATACTGAATTTCACGTATGGAATTTGAAGACGATACATATGTGTGTAAATTTTTGACTTACTATGCTATTCTTAACCGAATTGTCTCATTGTTACCACAAAATCAACTAAGTGAATCGTTTATAACGCTAGGTACTATCAATTTGACTCACCAATTGTCGTGACTTCTTACATAATGAAAGTTGATATTCGAATATATTATATGTCTAAAATGTTTCAAGATTAATACCACTTTTAATTAAATAAATAGCACTAGCTAGCGATTGGAGTAACTTTTGTTGTAAAATGGGCAAAAGTGCCACATAAACTGAATCCTTTTTCATGATAAGGCACTGGCACTTACAGTTGCTATTCTTTCACAATGTTTGGCGTACTCGTAGTATCAAGTGTGGGTGATTAGTCACTTCTTTCACTAGAAAGTACCATTAAAAGGACAATTTTTGATATTTAATGATATGAATTAAAAGCTGTTTCAGGAGAAAACATTTTAGCACATCTAAGGTGTAAAACCTGTATTAAGAGGGGTGAAGAGGCGAGAGGGGACTCTTTTGTAGGCAGAATATCATAATAAATGATTCTTGGATTCATTGGGTTTTTATAATCCGTCTTGGTACTTTTTAATTAACAACCAGTAACTACATGCCTGCTATTTACCTCCTTGTTCCAATCGGGATTACTAAAACAAAATTGAAATGTGAGCATTTTACTATATTTTAACTTAAAGAGACTCTTGAGAGAAATCTCTTTTAACTGTTATATAGTTTTGCTTTAATTCCACGATCAAATTATTAATAGGTATGTATATATCGAGACGCTTCTTCAAAAATTGGCAGAAATAAAGAATTCTTTACACATAATAAATTATATGAAAAGAATAGTGAAAAGGTGTTAAAGAAGAGCTATTTTTTAAGAGACCATTTTAACACTCAATTTGGGATCTGGCGCATGTTCCTGTTACAAAAAGTAGTTCCTGCGATATCTTTGTGAGTATCAAAATGTTAACAACACTACACTGGCATTTGTACCCTATGTTCATGCCGTGTCTACAATAGTAGTTACCTATACTTCTACTGCCAACATATGCAGATATATCAATCCTGTATTCGAAAATAAACTAGATATGCAAATTTAATCAAATGGTTTCTTAAACATCTTGCAGTAGTGTTAAAACGTCACGTGTACTCTGCAACTGGAGTTTAAAAATTTTAGGCAACGTTAACACACTTTTTTCTTCTTTCTAAATCGGACAAACCTAATATGTCTTAAGTATTTATCTAAATCCAATAAGTTAGATTTTTCGAAGCAAAGGACAAATACACAACTTAACAATTATATTCCCAAAAAATTAAATCGAATTACTGAGAAACAAAGACCCTTCCACCGGAAGTTTTCCACTTAAAAAAAGAAAACTTGTTGATAAGTACTACTAGTCATTGTTACCATTTAGTTAGTTTATTGGACCCAGATGGTGGAGGAATACTGCTACTGGAAGGGTTCTTGTACATAACAGAGTATATTTAATTTAACACGCAGGTATGTTTTGATAGACCAAGTAAAAATGATAAATTCCAGTTCTTTTACATCTAGAAACAATATTTACAAAAAATATGCTAGCTCTTATTTTTTGTATACAGCAGAATCGCTGTATGATGAATAAAATGAAACAGAAGAAAATGATAATTCCATAGTAAAAATAATGTACCAATACAAAAACTCAATTGGTTTAGAAATGTTATCAATACATTAACATTTACAAAATATACTTTCTAAAAATATGTATTCTGAAATTTTGGTTTGTTTCTTGTGCTATTTACATTTGTATTCTAACTTTTTCTCCATTTCTGGCTATTTCGATTCTCTTAACGTTTTGGTTCTACTGTGTCTGGTGTAAATTGAAGCTTCGATATATAAAATTGATTCTTCTTTATTTCACATTTTCATATTGTTTTTATGAACTTGTTATATTTGCGCTTCTTCTTTACTCTTAAATTACATGCGTGTATTTACGGAAAACCAAAGACTTAGGTTGTTTCGATGACATTATGAAATCTGTTTCGAAGTTAAATGCTTAATCTAATAATCAGATAACTGTATACAATAAACATCGAAAGGCCAAATAAATAATACATAATAATACCGCCGGACGAAATAAGTGTTTTTTTCACGTTATATGACGTTAAATGTTAACAGAATAATCACTCACGTTATCCCGAATTTCCGTTACTCGGGGTTCACAGTATCGCGATTCTGCTGTATTTCCTCTGTATATCGGGATTTTGATTCTCTTTGTATAGTAGTAGTATCTATGCCCCGGCAGAACTATAATATCCTACAATTGCCTTCTTATATGGATATTGTGCTATACGTTTAATTACGCACTTAGTTCTTGTATATTAGGTACACAATATTACATTTATATTTTCCTTTGTGTACCTTATATATTTCTCTTATACTTTATCAAAACCAAAAGCAGGTGCGTTTTGGCACAAAGCAAAGGTCTGTACTAAGAAGACGGTGAATAATCAGTTGAAAGGCTTTTCACTACCGGGAAAAGGCACGAGGCATCTCAAAACTTTCGTTTACGAACTTCAAATTTTTTGTTAACAGCTCAGATGCGTACTTTACTTTTGCTTGTTATTACATGCTATCTAGTTTCCGTATTGGTCCAGCGCAATTTATAGCCAACGTTATAGCTGACATTGGTCCAGCGCAATTTTTGAATATAAGCGATTTTATAATTAGCGTGATTTTTATACTTTGCATTCGGCGGTATCTAGCTTTGAGGTAGTTTCTACACTGCTCCGATATAGTTTTTAGATATCAGCAAATATATGTGCGTACGCTGTAGCGCAGTTTGTAGCTTCGACGTAATTTTTGTAGTTCCAAGATAGTTTTTATACAAGTTCAACGAAATTTCTGGTTATCAATCAGGCGGAGTTACAGTATATTGGAAATTATGTGTCATATCTTGATAGTTCCACATAACTTTCTCTTGTGTTTTTTTAATTAGTCAAAATATTTTTACTTATTTATATTACTAAATCGTGGAATTTACGAAGAATTTGAAAAATTATAATAGTTAAATATAGATATTATAAAATTATCAAATACTATAATCAAATCACATCATAATAATAAAATACGTTAGAAAATGCTTGTTTTAAAGAATATCTTTAAGGCCTTAGTAGATGTTTTTATATTACAATAAGTTGTACGTTCTGCTTTACCACTATATGCTATATGAAATGCGGTAATGGGATTTATCAACGACAGCAAGAAACGTGTACATACATAACTTCTGGGATATTAATTTTTAATCGAATTAATTTAAAAGAAAATTTTAGTTCTTGAAATTAAACTGATTGTTGTAATACCTATATATACTTTTATCTATACGAATGTAATCAAAAATGAGGCGATATTAGCATAAGGACACTTTTTTGTTTAATTAATTCTCTTTTGACTACTGCGCTTATTTCTCTGAAGTTATCCCGAAAACTATAGGTATTTTACCTATATAACTTTTAATTTTGATGTACTATTTTTTATCAATGTATGGCGTCTACATGTGATATTAGTAATAAATTTATATGATATCTAAGAAACGACGACCAGGTACTCAGGTTGCTACATTTATTCTAAATCTATTTTAAAATCTTAGCTTCATTTAAATGTAGCATACCCTAGATCATTATGAACTATACAAGAATTTAAAATTCCTCATCTTTTCACCTATGTTTAAAACATATAATTATAATCTTTTGTCAAAGTACCGTCAAACATCAAAGTAAAACGACTTCGACTGGATCTCAAATAATCCAGACAATGATGAAAAAAGTTTAGGTAGTGATAATCGTGATACATACACCACTTAATATTTACCTTAATTCACTTTAGCAATTAGATATATAAATATTTTTTATTTATCTACTTACGTTGCATACACAAGTACATACATTCCTGTGAATGACTGCAGCAATGGTTAATATATTATGTACATGTTTTGTAATGAAAATATCTTTCAATAACAGATTACGTTAGTCATGTTGAGTTAAATATCAGCAATTAATACACTCTGACCAACAACTATTGGTAGTATCTGTTCTTTATTGAAATTATATAATCATATAATTAAAACAAATTCAAAAATGAGAATAACTATTTGATTTTCAAATGCCACCGAACACCCTTGTTTACCGTCTCCTTAATAATTTTGGAGCCTAGACCATAATAATGTTACCTATTAAGCAAAGTAGTAGATACACTGATTGTATAATGTTATCAGATAACGGTTTTTATTTATTCTGCTTATCATGTTTGTTGGCTTTCCTTTTTTTCTTCTTGATTTCCTGGAGAGTACGTGGCACACTAATTTTCCTCTTGATATTGTCATATACATACATACAGTATTCCTAAAATACACTCACCGGCAAAATAATCGATCCACTCAAAAAATTGATTAAGTTTGTTCGTTAATAAGTTTGTTAATTTAAATTCGATTTGATTCATTTTTTCTTGCATATTGTAGGTAAATTTAAATGTTATCTATCACATCTTTGGAATTTTAAGAAAATTTGGCGTACATCATTTTATACAGAGTGACACAAAGTCTGTTTTTTTAAATCAACTTTAAAACCGCATATGGATTGTCAAAGTTGCTGCACCTTGTATTTTCTTATTTTGTTAACAAGACCCATTTCCTTACAATTTATTTTTTTATTTATTACAATAGCTTAATTTTTGTAAAAGATACAAGAGTTTAAGAAAAATCTTACAATTTTACATATTTCCTATGGTACTAACAATAAGTTTACGAATTTAACTTAACACCGAATTTCATGAAAAAGAATTGAAAAGAAAATGAAAACCATAAAAGACTTAATACGAAGTGCTCCACGTGCACGGATAACAGCTGCAATTCGTCTTGGCATGCTGTCAATTAAGTTTTGAATGTAAGCCTGGTTGATTTGATTCCATTCTTCAGTTAGAACGTCACTAAGCTGTTGTAAATTTGCAGGCGTTGGTACGCGAGATCGTATTTTCCTCCCAAGCGCATCCCAAACATGCTCAATTGGGTTTAGGTCTGGGCTTAGAGCAGGCCAATTTACTACTGAGATTTCAACCTCGGCTAAATACTCGCGTACAATTCTGGCAACATGCGGCCGGGCATTATCATGCATCAGCATGAAATCATCTCCGATGAACTGTGCAAAAGGAACAATATGTGGCTCTAAAACTTCTCTTATGTATCTATCGGCTGTCATGGCTCCCCCGTTAATTATAACCAAGTCCGTCCGAGCTTCAAAATTTATGCCACCCCACACCATTATCGAACCGCCTCCATAACTTACTCTAGGAAAAAAATGGTTTTGAAAGAAACGTTCACCAGCTCTCCGGTAAATTCTTTCACGTCCATCTGGTGTTCTAAGACAAAATCTAGACTCATCCGTGAATAGGATGTTGCTCAATTTTTCGCTACCCCAATTTACATCTTCCCTAGCAAATCTAAGGCGTTCAACTCGATGGTGTCTCAATAACTCTAGACCAGTTGCAGGTCTCCTAGAACGCAGTCCAATATCAAACAGCCGCCTTCTAATTGTTCTATCATTTACTTGAACTGGCCTTACGTCCTCTAATCTGTTTTTCATTTGCGCAGAGGTAACTTTTCTGTCCCTCAAAACATTTAACGTTATAAAGCGATTATCTCGCTCACTAGTAGATTTCTTTCGACCACAATGATTACTTCTTGTGTATACACCAAATTCATTAAACCGTTTAACAGCTCTTTCAACTTTACATGTTGAAACTCCCAACACTCTGGCCACATAATACTGTGACCTACCCTCTCGCTCTCGCTGCGTCGGTTACAGAAAGATCCATATTTTAAATTACTATTCGACAAGAAACACGTTCAAAAACGTAATTGACAAGTTTTAGACTTCACAACTGACAGTATTTCAATAGCCCTCTATGCAAAAACGATAAATTCGTAAACTTATTGTTAGTACCATAGGAAAAAATGTAAAAATGTAAGATTTTTCTTAAACCCTTGTATCTTTTACAAAAATTAAGCTATTGTAATAAATAAAAAAAGAAATTGTAAAGAAATGATGTGTCTTGTTAACAAAATAAGAAAATACAAGGTGGGGCAACTTTGACATGTGTGGTTTTACAGTTCATTTTAAAAAACAGACTTTGTGTCACCCTGTATAAAATGATGTACGGCAAATTTTCTTAAAATTCCAAAGATGTGATAGATTACATTTAAATTTACCTACAATATGCAAAAAAAATTAATCAAATCGAATTTAAAATAACAAACTGATTAACGAACAAACTTCATCAATTTTTTTGCCGGTGAGTGTAGTTAATAAATTTTCGATATACTGATTATACTCATATATTTAGAGTAGATCTTATCGTTTAGAATTTATGTAGTTGCGTCTTAATCTGTTATTTTGTAATTATAAAATGTAAAATATACTTGCGATGTTTCAATACGGGAACTTTATTTAAACTCCAGCTTTGCCATAACATGGTTTTAAAGGATCATTTCTACAAGTTTCCGATAAAAACTGCAAATTTGACAATGATAATCATGTAGCTAGTCTATATTCTGGTTTTCTTCCATAATTTTTACAAACTTTACTGCAATTTCAAACAAGCTATGCTTGTTAGTAATACTTGTGAGTTAGCGAAATATAGAATATTATGTTCCAGTAGCAGCATTGGGAAATATTACTGAAATGGACCTAATCTGTAATGGATATACATACATATATAAAGATTTTCTGAGTCATAAAATCTTGGGAACAAAATCTTATTATTGCACTCTTATTTCGATATATTTCCTAAAACTTATGAAAACAGGTACTACACTTATATATATAATCTGGCTCATATATGTAAATTATCTTTTTGGTATTGACAAATATTTTTTCAAACAATTTAATAGCCGTCCTGATGTTCAATTATCCACTGTCTAATATTATTTTTCTGTTGGATATAAGAAATAAAACCCAATTTCTCTTGAATGTATTCTTTAATTGTATGGCCATTTCCTTACATACCGCGTAACATCTTCAGCATGACTGATATGTAATGAAATGGCCATACAATTAGAGAATACATTCAAGTGAAGTTGGGATTTTATTTTTTATATTTAACTGTATGTTAGGTACTTCACTAGCTCATCAATCTATATATTATTTTTCTGTGTTCTACAACTTGAGTATGCGCATTTCTAAATATGCATCATCAAAAATATTATTAAACTACAGTCGCTAAAGAAGGCAAATAACCAAATTACTACGTTGCAAATGCATTTTTGTTTGCATTTTACTATAAAAAATATAATTCGCAGTACAAACTGTAAGCCACAAATGAACAGATAACAACTGCATATTAGGAATTAAAATGGAAAGGTACTAAATAAAATACCTTTCCTACAGAATTATGCTGACATTATACTCAAATAATACCAGTGTTTACAAATTTTATATTATTTCCGTTTATAATAATGTTCATTTCATATATTACACCATCTGTTGGCAATGTATACGATTCGAAATAATATGTTGAGTAGTGTGCATACACATGTAATAACTGTGTAACATTTTTACGAAAATAATAATGCAGATGTGTAACCAACGTTTTGTCATCATTTCAAATTGTTCACTTCATCTTAAGAAAAACATGGTCCTTCGAGAAATGTTTAACAACCAGCAAATAATTTCTGGTTCAGTTAAAAAATAATTTGGAGACTGTTCATGACTTTTGAATGTATGAAATAAAGGTCCTCTTATATGAACAATTAATCGAAAATATACTTAAGTCTGAACATTTGTGATAGCGGTGAGAATTGTAATAAGAACCATAGACATGACAGTTTAATGTTAATGATTTTAAATTACATAAAACGGCTTCTTGTCATTTATTGGAATTTTCTTAAGTAGGGGGGGAGGGGCATACGAGGAAGATACATACGTTTAATTGTATAATATCAGTGATAAGGACAAATCTCCCCTGTGACATGACACTCTAATAGATATGCTTCTCTCAGACACTTCAAAGAGTGACACAGAGGAAATTTTACCACGACAGATGGGACATACCGCATATTTATTCTGGTTCTATTAAGGGTTGCATGCATTCTAATAAACGCCGCAAGAAAATAATGCCGAATTAAATAAACGCCGCACTCTAATAAGCGCCGAATGAGTTACTTTTCAATAAAGATATGTACAAAAATTTATATTTATAGGTACCTATTTCAAATTTATCTAGGTAATTAGAATCAGATGTTATTCACCGACGTAAGAATAAAAATGAGGATTTTGATTGATTCGCGCCGCAAACAATTAAACGCCGCGGCGCCTATTAGAAAAAAATTACGGTATTTTATATTATATATTTTTTCTTATTATTAATAATTCTAAACGAACGTTAATTTAAATTTGTAATGTGTATCTTAGTAAATAATATTAAAACAAATAAAAATTAATGAACAATATAGTGCATACGGATACTGCAAATAATAATAGGTCATTAAGAATATAAATCCACACATCATTGTAAAAAGAGGTTTATACATTTTATAATTATGTGTACTGTAAGTGTACACATGATTTAAAAAACAGCTATTAAACATATGTCATGGGATGGAGAAGATATAAAGACCAAAATTAAGCAGTTATCAACTACACAAGTGAACACCAAAAATTGAAGTATAACCTTACATAATGAGGAACAATGCAAATCGCATGGATAACGTACATACAATAACTGAAGGAAAATAAACGTTGATAAAGATAATTAGGTACATGCCATCTTTTCCAAATTAAATACATTTTTTTTAGCTGGAAACTTCCGTATAAAGGTTTTGATTTAAAGCGAATTTAATTTTTCTAAAAAAATTACAGTCCGTGCAATCGAATTAGAACCATTGTGTAAAATTTAGTTTTTTCAGCAAAACTTACAGAAAAGGGAATAAGATTTTAACATGTCACTTGTACTGGTAATTTATTACTTATAAAGATATCATTGGAACCTAAAATAGTAACAAAAATCAATATTTTATTAAACGACCCCTTGCTTTGATTTTTTTTTTAATGTGGTGGGTGCTTAGTTGCAGTGACTCCGTACACTGTATCGCTTGTCTGGCTATCACTGCAACTCTCGCGGTGTAGTTTTTGTGTGTGTATGTTGTGTTCAATTGGCTTTGTGACAGCATCATATCGCCTTTTATGATGCCGCGCTGTTAATCACTTTGCTCCCAACAGCGAATGGCAAGTCGATCCGGGATTAAACTCTCTGAAAAAATGTCACCGTCCCTCCAGAGAATTGAACCCCGGCGCCTATCGTCCTCTCACAACAACAGTCAGCCGCCTATCCACTGCGGCCATCGACCCGATAACGACAGTAATTCTTTTAGGTATACTTCTTATGCAGCCAATAGCGATTTATCTTAACAGTTAGTTGGACATCGTTTTCTCAAGTATCTTTAATATTTTCTAAAATATTAACGATGGTATTTGGTAGAGTAGACACACGACGTTTCAAGCAACTCCAGATATTTTCTATCTGATATAAATTCGGGGAACAACCTGGCCATAGTAATAACCTAATATTTTCACTTTCCATAAGATTATGAACTGTTTTGGCCCTGTGACATGGCGCACCATCGTGCATAATTATGCACGAATCATTATCTGTTCTAAGGCTATGCATGTATGACCTAACATACTGCTCTACAACTTGTTGGTACTGATTTTGGTTCATACTTCCATTATCCAAACACAGTGATCCAAAGCCGTTTGCTGTCATACACGACCATATCATTACAGCAAACGTTTTCGGTCACAGCTTCTACGTGAGACTCGTCGCAGAACACGGCCTTTAAAAAATAAATATTTTGAATATGTTGTTATGAATAAGTAAATATTATTTTAGCAGTCACTTACCTTTTTCCAATGTTTTATTGTGAAGTGGCGATGTTCTGCCCATTGCAGTCTAGCTTTTTTCAAGTTAGCCGACACATTTGGGTTTTTCAGAGCCCGCGGATTCTTCAGATTCGCTTCGTAGAGACGTGATTTTAAAGTGCGCTCCAATATTTTAATATTGCTTTGCTCAAGATTTTTTTTACACTCTTTAACAAACATTTATCTATTTTCAAGAACTTTGCGGAGACTCTTACCATTATTAGCTATTTATTTAATTTTTCTTTATATGTATTTGTTTTTAAACTTAATTTACTGAATTACACTTCCAAATATTTTGGTGCAACTTATGTTTATACTACTACTACTTATCTGCTTTATAATATTTGATATTTGACTATAAAGTTCTACTAAAGAAAATTGGTAATTTGGATGTTCATTCTCTTTTTGCTGCTTTAATAAATTCTGTATGCTGGTCCTACATGGTGTCTTTCATGTTTCCTTGGTTCAGAGGTCTGACTCTCCACTGGTGTTTGTGACGCAAACTGCCGAGTATTTCGTAAAGGATGGGCGATGTGGGAGTGACGGTGTAGCTGCTTATATTAAGGTTACTATCTTTTGGCACTAAATTATATGGCTGCAATGAACTCTGGCTAGAGCATTTGTACTTGTCCTTTTACAATATTACAAAGCTTTTGAAACTGTATGTCGTCGACTACCGATATCGAAGTTGAAGTATTATGGATTTATTTCTGATGTACTAACATTAACGTATTTACTAACAGAATTTCATACCATAGTACGGTTTCAAATAAATTGCGTATTATGCCGGGAATACTTCAAAGGTCCATCAGTGGATCTTTAGTTTTCATTATTTGTACTACTCATATCTGGAAGTGTATTTTTTGCGTGTGGTAGGTGCTTTGTTGCAGTGACTCCATAAGCTGTATTACTTGTCTACTACACCGCGAGATAGCTGCAGTGATACAGCTATCTCGCGGTGTAGTTTTTATGTGTGTAAATTGTGTAAAAAAAATAATATACAGGCATGCTGGTAACACTCAATTAATTTATTCTTTCCCGTTCTACTAACTACAAACAAGTGATAGAAGTTGCCGCAATTTGTTCGGAACACAACTTCATCCCCAATTCAAAGAAAGTGTTTTACTCTTTAGCTCGAAGAACCGTATTAAATTCTTTAAGATAAATCTTAAATTACATATCTCTGGCTCTCTTTTGTCATTTCTTACGATAGCGAAAAATCTTGTTGTCGTCGATACCAATTGTACTTTAGAGATCACATTGGTACCTCATTTACTTAAAAAGACTTGGAATGCTTTGCAAACGTTATATTCTTGTGGTGGATTGAATTCGTATGATTCGTATAGAAAATTCGGATCTTTCACAATTAAAAATTCGTACCAATCTTATACAATTTATAGTATATACGATTAGTATTAGTACGGCATGCACAATGATTTTTTAAAATATGGAGATACTAATACATAGGAGTATTAAATATTGCACATACATACATGTATATGCAGGGTGTAACAATAGTGAGATATTCTTCCATGTCTCAATTTTTATGCAAAATACAGCAAATATTTAAATACAAAAGTTGTTTAGTTTTACGAAATTTATAATGTAAATTATTCTACGATATACAGAGTGTCTAGTTTGGCCGTAACCATCTTTACATTTTTAAATGGAACAGCCTATATATGATCACATTTTTGAATTACCTGAGGAATTTTAATGCAATCTTATACAGGATCATATTCAATTATTTTCATTAGTTTACAAGATATTGGCACTTGTTTGCAAATTTTATTATGAAACTTAACATAACGTTAGAAGCGTCTCCTATGATGAAACATGTAGACTTAAATACGTTATACAGAGAGTTCTAGAAATCAGTGTCTTTTTGAAACAATCGAAATGCGAAAATCTTCATTTTTTCAAATTGAAACACTATATTTTTATGGGTTAGTTGAAAGCGAAATTTAATTATCTATTAGTTTGAATAAAGCATGTACATATGTAGTTAAAATTAATGGTTTTAGGGATGTTTCAAATTATTTCCCATTTCTGTGTATATACACAGAAATGGGAAATAATAGATATGAATAATAGAGCATACCTATATATGTAGGTATGCTCTTTAAAAGAAAGTTTCTCTCTCGTGTTGTTAGGGCTGTTTGGTAAACTTGCTCTTTTATGTATCCCCACCAGAAAATATCACATTCGGTCAGATTGGGTGACCTTGATGGCCAGTGCACTGGACCTCCTCTGCCAATCCATTTATCACAAAGTCTATTATTTAGATGATTTCGGACATTCCTAGAGAAATGGCATGGTGCCCCATCTTGCTGCAACCACAAATTCCTTATCATATTAAGAGGAAGGGTGTCTAGAAGATCTTCATTCTTTAGGAACGCTAGATAATTTTCCCCGCTGACTGTACCATTAAAGAAATATGGACCAAGTAACCGGTTGCACATTATTCCTCTCCATACATTCAAAAACCAACGAAGCTGATAATCCACGGTTATAAAATGAAGATTTTCGCGGTCATAATATAAAAAATTGTGTCTATTAACGTAACCAGTTTTATGGAAAGTCGCTTCGACCGTGAATAAAATAAAATTATGAAAACCTGATTCTTTCCGTTCTTCATTTAACATCCACCGGTAAAAGTTGAGACGATTTTCAAAATCATTCGCAGATAATTCCTGTAAATAATGTATATGGTAGCTATGAAATTTGTGTTGACGTAAAATCCGTGAAGTGGACATACGGCTTATTCCTAATTGTAATCCAATTTTTCTTATACTAGTATGGGGATCTGATGAAATTAAACCAGCAGATTATTCTTAACTATGTAATTTATGGTAGAAAAAACACGTTATATGACATACATACATGTATATAATCTTGACATTAAAAACTACTACTATAAGCGGTGTGAATATAATCTGGTTACATATATAAAGTGAAGTTAGCTACATATACATATTTAACACTCCCACTTAATGGAATCTTATGCACTTTAAGTTTCATTACAATTAATCAGTCCCATTTCTTTAGTACACAGTTCCGTTTTCTTTCTTGATATTGCCTTGGTTAGACTGTCAGCCACCATTTCGTCTGTTGAAACATACTTGATTGCAACTGTTTTGTCCTCAATTCGCTCTCTGATGTAATGATGACGGACGTCTATATGTTTTGACCTGGCACGATATCCATCTGACTGGCTCAAGCTTATTGCACTTTGGTTATCACACGCAATGGTTGTAGGATGGGTTTTAAATGTTAGGTCCAAATCTTGGCCCAACTGTTTTAGCCATATGGCTTCCTGAATGGTTGAGGAAAGAGCCATATACTCGGCATCCGTTGTTGATAAAGCCACAGTTGGCTGTCGCTTGCTTGACCATGAAATTGCACCCCCACACATCTTAAAAACATAGCCTGTGCATGATCGGCGTTTATCTACATCGGATGCCCAGTCAGCATCTGAGTAACCAATTAATGTCTCGTTACTGCTGTAGTCGAGTTTCATATCCACTGTTCCCTTTAAATATCGGAAAATACGTTTCACTGCTTGCCAGTGAGCCGTACCGTGTCTATTATTGAATCGACTTACGTCATTTACTGCGTATGCTATATCCGGTCTAGTTCCTTGTGCCAAATATAGCAAACTACCCACGGCTTCCTGGTATGGAACATTGTCTAAAGTCTCATCGTTACTGCACATGTCAATTGATAGTTTTTGATTTGGATCACTAGGTGTAGTTACTGGTTTACACTCAGCCATTCCAAATTTAACTAATATTTCGTTGATATATTTGGATTGATCTAATGAAATCCCGTTCATATGTTTATCATATGTGATGTTCAGACCAATACAATGTCTTGCCTTACCCATGTCTTTCATGTTGAATGCTGCACTCAAAGCTTTCTTTAGGTTATTGCACTCATTAACATCTTTCCAAAAAATTAGTAAATCGTCGACATAAATGGCAACGATCAGCCTGGAATTCTCTGCGTAATAAATACATGGTTCCACTCTAGATTTGGTAAGTCCAAATGACTTCAACGTTTTTTCCAGCTTTAGGTTCCACTGACCCCCACTTTGCTTAAGACCATAGATTGCCTTGTTTAATTTGCAAACTTTACCACTTCCATCATTATATCCAACAGATTGTTCCATGTAAATTTCTTCTGTAAGGTCCCTTTGTAAAAATGCTGTAACAGCATCCATTTGATCGATTTTTAAGTCATTTTTTACAGCTAGGGCAATCAAGAATCTAATTGACGAATAACGGACAACCGGTGAATAAGTTTCTGTATAATCTACACCTCGCTTTTGTGTACATCCCTTTGCAACTAAGCGGGCTTTGTGACGTATTACGTTTCCGTCGTCATCACACTTTGTCTTAAACACCCATTTACAATTAATTTTTCTGCGGTTTTTCGGTAAATCTGTCAAGGTCCACGTATTATTTTCGTTCAACGATTGTAGCTCCTCTTGCACAGCGTTTTTCCATTTTTCGCAATCGTTACGTGCTAATGCGTCTTCAATTGTGATTGGATCATTGCACAATTCTTTTGCATTTGCTACATATACGTAGTCATCCAACTTCTTGGGCTTTGGATCACGTTCTGAGTGTCGAGTTTCTACGGGCGGCAGTATTTCCCTATTTGGTACATAGGTTTCATCACTTGAGTCCTCCGCATCTTCATGTGCATCTTCAATGGACTGACTATCTGTAGAATTCTGATCAGTATCTACATCGATGACTTTCTTGTCCTCTGACTGCCTCAGACTATCTCCCACTGGAACTGAATTGTCATTAGTACTGATTACTACATTACTTGTTACCTGGGATTTAGTCTCCATGAATAGTACGTCACGACTCAATACTACTTCTTTTGTTGCAATATCCAGACAGCGATAACCCTTGGTAGTGCTGCTGTAACCAACAAAAACCATTTTCTTAGCCTTTGGATTTAATTTTTTCCTACGCTGCTTGGGTATATTCACCATAACAGGCGCACCAAAAATTCTCATGTTGCTCAAGTCTATCTTTGAACCAACCCATATCCCTTCCGGCGTATTATCGACCAGTACCGAATTAAAGGATCTATTAATCACATAAGCAGCTGTGTTCACTGCCTCTGCCCAACATGATTTATCCAGCTTGGCATCAAAAATCATACATTTTGCACGTTCAACAATGGTACGGTTCATGCGTTCTGCAACACCGTTCTGCTGAGGAGTATACACGTTGGTTGTTTGATGAATAATACCATACTTCTCACAAAATTTTTCGAAGTCTCGATTGCAATACTCTTTACCATTATCTGTGCGTATGACTTTGATTTTCCTTTCTGTTTGAGTTTCAACCATTTGTTTAAATTGTTTAAATACATCTAACACATCTGCTTTTGAACTTAGAAAATAAACAAATAGTTTACGTGAATGATCATCAATGAAGGTCATGAAATATCTAGCTCCACCTATTGACTTTTGATCCATGGGACCACATAAATCAGAATGAATTAGATCTAACAAATCATTTGCTCTTTTCTTTACTGATTTAAATGGTTGTCTGGTTTGTTTACCTTCTGCACATACTTCACACACGTTTGAAGCATTTTCTGGTTCAGGAAAATTCATACCATTTACTATACCATTTTTCATCTTACGTAAATCTGCAAAATTGATATGACCCAATCGTCGATGCCATGTCATCAAGTCTAACGAAGAGCCATTTGCTACCATGCATGATGCCTTTTCACTCTTGATCTTGTAAACACCAGATGAAAGTTCAGTATGCATCAAAAAATCATTATTTTCTTTATACACGCTACATCCATCCTTATTAAATACTACAGTGTTACCATTGCTTGTCATCTGAGCCACCGATAATAAATTTGCTGATAATTCGGGTACCAACAACACCTTTTTTACTTCAACTTCAGTTCCGTTTACAGGCTAAGTAGTACTTCCAACACCAGTTACTTTCATCCTTTCATTATTGGCCGTTCTAATCTCTTTAATTTCTGATGTGCTTATCTGTGACATCCGCTTTACATTTGACGTCATGTGATGTGTTGCACCACTGTCTATATACCAGTCGGACGAATTTAGATTATCTTCATGAGAGAAATATGTCGCATTAAATGCAACCCTTGATTCACATTTATCCGATTTATCTGGTTTCTTCGAAGCATTCACATTTCCCTTTTCAGGACATTTACTCGCTATGTGTCCTTTCTGCTTACAACTATAACATGTTATCTGTTTCTTTTGGGGGAAATTCGCTTTCTTATATTTACTTTTACTGAAAAAAGCACTTTCTGATGATTCACTGTAATTTCCATCAAGTAATTTTGATTTTATTACATCACCATTTATTTTTACACCACTGCTTTCAATTCCCATTATAAAAGGTTTGTAACTATCGGTAAGTCCTGCTAACATTATAGCACCAATCCATTCTTCGGTGATATTAAAACCAACACCCTTTAATTTGTTTGCTGTACCAATGATTTCATTTACATAATCACCCATAGAATTACAACTATCTAACCGTATTGTTATTAACTTTCGCAATAACCCAATTTGTCTCGTAAGACCACGATTATCATATAATTCCTTTAAAGCATTCCATATTTCAGATGCAGTACCTAAACTTTGAATATGTGCATATAATGATTCATCTATTGATAAAACAATGCGAGCTTTTGCTTTCCTTAATTTACTATCATCCATTTCAGTACACGGATTGTCTATACATTTGTCTAAACCACAAAAATCTAACACATTTTCCATAGCAAATTTCCATGTATGATAGTTCTCAGTTCCTTTTAATTTCTCAATGTGTATCGAAGAATCTGTAGCCATTTCTAGAAAATTTTACGATTTCACAACAAATGACGAAATGTAACCTCAAGAAAAAAACGTGTTCACCCGCGTCTAACTACACCATAAGAAAATCGCGCACTACTGAAATGTTCAACAAATAAACTTTTCAACAAACGGTTTGTCATCTGGGCCCATAACCTGATGAAATTAAACCAGCAGATTATTCTTAACTATGTAATTTATGGTAGAAAAAACACGTTATATGACATACATACATGTATATAATCTTGACATTAAAAACTACTACTATAAGCGGTGTGAATATAGTCTGGTTACATATATAAAGTGAAGTTAGCTACATATACATATTTAACAGGATCCTCGAGTGACACAGCAAGTACTGCAAATTGATTATTTTCATTTGTAACTGGTTTGGCACGTTTATATTCCACGTGTCCAGTTGCTTCAAATCGATCCCGAAGTCTTTCAGAGACTAAAGATTCTGGATGTCACTTTATATCAATTATGTTAACGTACCTTCATATTTTAAATATAAGTACAAATTTAAAACGCACTTAGATTTAAATAAATGTCAGCACAGCAGACAAATATTAAAGTTCAAATTTAAAATTTATTATTTAATGTTTGGTCTCTAAATTTTGTTTTAAAGAACACGCCTACATAGCAACGTACAGAAATGAGAAATAATTTGAAATATCTTTAAATCAATTAATTTTAACTACATACATGCTTATTCAAACTAATAGATAATTAAATTTCGCTTCCAACTAACCCATAAAAATATAATGTTTCAGTTTGAAAAAATGAAGATTTTTGCATTTAAATTGTTTCAAAGAGACACCAATTTCTAGAACACTCTGTATAACGTATTTAAGTCCACATTTCTTTATTGTAATCATAGATGCTTCTAACATTATGTTAAGTTTCATAATGTTACATATTACCGTTACCGAAATAATGGCATTTTTCTGAAGAGAGCAAAATGTCAAAATTTGTGTCAATATCTTGTAAACTAATGAAAGTCATTGAATATGATCCTGTATAAGGTTGCGTTAAAATTCCTCAGGCAATTCAAAAATGTGATCATATATAGGCTGTTCCATTTAAAAATGTAAAGATGGTTACGGCCAAACTAGACACTCTGTATATCGTAGAATAATTTTACATTATAAATTTCGTAAAACTAAACAACTTTTGTATTTAAATATTTGCTGTATTTTGCATAAAAATGAGATATGGAAGAATATCGCACTATTGTTACACCCTGTATACTGGCCGCTAATGTATATCTATATATTGTACTATATTTACTGAATTGTTTTAAGTACAAATTAACAACAAAAACTGATAATATCATTATAAGATCAAAAATTAGAATTAAATAGAAGATTGAGTTTTTGTATTGAATACAAATACGGTTAAGAGTATAGCATCAGTACGGGCAACTGTTACTATTTGGAACGAATTGTAGTATGGATAATACGGCACGAATCAATAGTATAAGTCTCTCCTTAATACTGGTTCAAACAATACGAATCTGAGAAAAAGGCGACGCGATCGCGCGAGCACTATTTTATATTGACAAACATATTTTGAATCTGTATCTTTATCAAACTCTAATTTTTTTATTTGATCATTGTGACTTTATCTGTGCACGTTACATAACCCTGAAACTAGAAAGTCATTTGTTCCACGCCACGTATTACTACGGTTTCATATGCCCCACATTAACGACTATTACTCCAGAACTATAATAATTAGTAGTATAATATAGAACATTGTTGTCCCAGAGTCTTTTTTATAGAAAGTGTTTCTTACTCTATAAAAAAGGTCGTACAATTTTTGATATCTTGCGCAGCTTTAACTGGACAAGATGTCAAAAAAAAATTGTCGTTAATGTGGGACGAGGGATAACGAAGTAAAGCGTGGTATGGAACAGACCTATTACTAGCTTCGTTACATTTACCTACTATGGCGACTAGTGCGGTATATTTTTTTTAATTATCAATTGTTCAAATAAAGAAATGCTTTCAAAGTACATCACTTACGGCTGTTACCACAAAAAGGTGTAATGTGCAGCGATAATAACTACTGTGCGAATATTGGTTATCATTCCAGGAATAAATTTTGTGTGTGAGTTCAAAATAGACTAATACTAATCTATGTAATTGTTGTGATCGTCATAAACGAATATAATGCATAAATGCTATACTACAAAAATGATACATTATCTCAAATTGCCATATGCACTTGTTGCAGCGAGAATTATACTGCGCGGTAAAATTATGGAATAAATTTATTAAAGCTGCAGTACATTGCTTTTGGTATTTTTTACCTCCTTTATTTTTTTCTTTTGATAGATCATTAAATTATCTATACAGCACGATCAAAAGTTTAAGATTTTACATAACAACATTTTTGAATAAAAGTCATTTACAGAGTAAAAAATCTACTAAGGATAAGATCAACGGGATCAGTCAGTAAAAGAGGACGACATATCAAACAAATTTGAAGGGTAAGGCCTCCTAACAACAAATGAAAAAGTAAAACTTGACATTTTGTTAAGCGTGAAGGAGAATGTCCATTGTGTATCTTGAGTAATTGCAGCGGACAATGCAGTTCCACGGCCGTTAGGATTACGCGTATTAAAAATATAAAAATACCATCCCTGCAAAATACAATTACTACAGGAACAATAAAAATAACTCTGATTGACGGATGCAGTTTTGTGAAGTAATGCAGAACTTATGCAATTGTAATCCACATTTCATTCTCCACAGTAAACCAACAAAATTGCATATACTGTAGTAGAGAACGTTCTCATTCTGAATGACGCAACACATTAATAGTTGATGACAAGATCATTGGTGTTTTCTCTTCGACGACAACCTCTTGTACCTGCTCTTGCGAAAGATTATGACGTATCAAATGTTCCTGATTCGTTTGAGCAGACTGGTGCACCAATGCACTTTTCACGTGCACCAATTGGAGAATGTTTAAACCACAGTCTTTCTGTGAAGTGGATCGATAGACGTAGAGCAATACATTAGTCCCCTAGGTTCCCAGATCTTATGTTTCTGGGCATTTTCTTGTCGGGATATTTAAAACAATAAAGCTATGATGAAAAACCGCATAAAATTTACATATTTACACATAAACCCAATGTGGCCTTTTTGTACTTACCAAAAAAGTATTACCCGTCGATTATATGTTACAAACGCAAATCAAATGTTTTAAATGATGTAAGAGAAAACAAAACAAAAAAAATGTGGTGAGATGAGTGCTATAGACAAGCAGACACACTTTCATTTAGAATCAGTAAAAATGCTGGTTAGTTATATACTTTGAAGACAATTAAAAATTCTACTATAATGCCATTTTCAAAAAATATATATGTATACAATAATTTAGGCTTTCTTGCCATAGTTTCAAAAATGGATTTACTTAATGAAAAAGAAGAATTTCGCAACAGCTGAAAATGTTTTTTCTTTCAGGCATTTACTAAAACCGAAATATGCACCGATAACGTCGACATCATTGTAACAGTGAAAAAATATTTTTAGTGAAAGATTTCAACAGACCATGAACCAATAATGTTAATATGTGTTTATTTTAGTCCAAACAATTAACAATCAAATTGGAGTGTTTTACTTTTTAGCAGGAGTTCGTTAGCTTTAGTAATTTCTGTGTTGTGATCGTCTTGTGTGTGATGCACCATTGCATGCAGTATCTACATGAATTGTTTTGATGTTGCGTATGTGATGCCATTATAGTAATAACTCAATATGAAATTATCTGTCATCCAGTAGTTACCTACTTAAATCATCTAAGATAAAAAGGATTTGTGCTAAATATATAAACAGTTTAATAAACATGCGTGCATATAACAACACATAACAAATGCTTTAATAATAAAGGTTTATAATGATTTTTGCAATTTTAAGCTGTGTTCAGATTTGAGCTCGTGACTTGCAAGGTTTGTACTCGCATCTTAATACGCGGACGGTAGACTTGTTCGGCTTGCTAGTTTTGTTTTTTATATTACGGTGTATGTGACAACAGGTTTTAATATGTATGTATAAAATAAATCAAAAATACAATTAATAAAATAATCTTACAACAATTTAAAATGACAAGAGACATTCACTGGCATGTACTATATTTTTTTATTACACATTCTATCTAGTTCTATTAAACATTAACCTGAATGATATCAATTCAATATTCTAACACAGATACTATCCATGTATGTATATGTATGTATATGCGAGGTCACTAAAATCCTGATGCGCTGCTTACCGGTTCAGTTCGCTCTTCTGTTCAAAAATAGCGTCAAAGCGAGAATATTTAACAGAGACTTTCTTTTTATATACATAAATGCCTAACTAGATAACGTTTGTATAGCTTCAAGCGTGGGGCGCCTACGCTCCTGTGTTTTTACTATCCCAGTCTTTACTGGCAGCATATGTTTGTATTGTTTTTTTTTTACCATTATGAAAACGTAACAGACACCAGTATGATGATACTAAGTCTCTCACATTGAAATATTTTTTTATATAACATACACGCATACGGAGTCGTTAAAACAATTTTGTGATGCGTCCTATAATAATAATTTGCCATATACCAGGCATACAGTCAAACCCATATACAGAAAAATCAGTGATGTAACTGAAAATGTTCAAACTATTGAAAGTTCGAAATATGTACAGATTAGAAAAATTTTAAAACCGTCAGTGAGTTTATATATTTCGTGTAACAAAAATAATAATACGTAAATATGCAAGTACATAGGAGAGAAAACGAGAGCTGAAAACTTCAAACTTCGTCAAATGGATATATTGCGTAAAACATCTATTGCACAATTGTCAGTTATCAGTTGTGTAATAAATCAGGATCGCCATGTAATAGAGGATCGTCTCAGGTTCAAATATCTTAACCAGGTTGTTATGGTTAACAATATATTTCAACACTTAAATTAATATCACAGTAGGTTACATACTTATACTAACACTGGTGACTATATACTAGAGATTAACTGAGTACTAGACTCTATAATATTACTTACTATTACTTCCTAGATCTTATATATATGAATGGTATGCTTTGTTTATAAGTATATTTATAAATATCCTGTGTAAACTTTAACAAAATGTTTACATTGTTTTTGTGTTTGCTTACAATTACATTATGTTTATAAACATACTATGTATACTTTTCATTGACTCGTCCTTTCATTGAATCGAAGGTTCTGTCGGGTATATCTATTTAGTTTTTTAAAAGGCCATATGATAATCTTGAGATTGTTATATTACACTTCCGCAGCCGGCGAAAGTAAAAATAAATACGTTAGTCGTTTATTTTTACGTTCACTACTCAAAATATGGTTTTATTCTATTTTTGTGTACTATCAAAAGTTTACCATTTGCTCTAATTGATATATTTGGGGAATCTAATTCTGTAATTGTATATGGACCTTTGTACAGAACTTCAGATTTCTTACAAGCTAAATCTCTTAAAAGTACCTTATCTCCTATCTTATAATCTATTGATTTACATTTCTTATCGTATCTATCCTTACGTTTATGCTTAGATTCTAATAGATTAGTTCTTGCATCAGTACAAGCTTGTTGTAATCTGTACTTTAATTCTAAGGGGTAATTATCAAAAGTGTATAAAGGTTCTACTTGTCTCACTAAATTCGATGGTAATCTTGCTGGATAACCAAATACGAGCTCAAAAGGAGAATATTTTGTTTCTGTATGAACTGTTGTGTTATAAGAAAAGCTCCAATAAGGTAACCAAGAACTCCAACTGTTTGCGTATTTAGAAGTTTGAATTCTGATATAAGCACCTAAATTTTTGTGCGAATTTTCTAATGAACCTAATGTTTGATGATGATATGCAGTAGATTTAAGATGTTTAATTTGTAACAACTTACACACTTCTTGTAGTGTAGATGCTAAAAATTCGGTTCCCTGATCTGATACAATTTCAGCTGGAACTCCATATCTTAAAATAAAATTGTCTACTAATGACTTGCTTACAGTTGTAGCTTCTTTGTTCCTTATGGGATAACATTCTACAAATTTACTTAAATCGCATTGTATAGTTAAGACATATTTATTACCTATTTCATCACATTCTAAAGGTCCTACCAAATCTACGAATATCTTTTGAAACGCTGATGTAGCTGTTGTGGTTATTACCATTGGTTCAATATTTGTATTTGAATATTTACATCTCTGACATTGTTCACATTTCTTAACAAAGTTTTGTACCTCTCTATACATATTAGGCCAAAAATAATATTTCTTTATATTATTATACATTCCTGCATGACCACCTGTGGGTAACATGTGGAAGTCATTTAAAATAATTTGTTGTTTATCTTTGTCGTATATTCTTTGATTTGCTTTAATAATGTTAATTTTTATCCCTTTATTTTTCAGTAAACTTATGTTTTCAAGGATTTGTTTCATAATTGATGATGATGGTAATGATGTTGATAATGATGCGCATCTGTTGTCCTTTGACATAACTAGTTCACTTATTTTATATTTCTTACATATTGCTGTCAGGGCTTTCAGCGTTCCAGTGAATGGTAACGTTGATGAAGTTGCCTGCTCTATGTAAAGAATCTGACTATTGTAGTCATATAATACCTTTTTGTACAAGGTTTCATTTTCACGTACGTACGTCTTAAAATTTGGGGATTTAGCTAAGCGATTGAATTCATTTTTAGATACAATTTTTAATTCGGTGGCGTCTTGTGGACGCTTTAGTAATTCAACAACTGACGGGTGATCAGTCCGCAATCGCGAATCAGAATTATTTTGACTTGTATCATTAACTTTTCTTGCTGTAGCTCTTGTAATAACATAAGAATTCTGTGATTCTATGTTTTTATGCAAATCTTTTAATTCTGTTGAAGATACTTCTATTCTAGAGAGTGCGTCTGCTGTGACATTGTCTTTTCCTTTTATATATTTTACAGTGAAGTCAAATTCCTCTAATTTCAAACGAAATTTAGTTAGTCTGCTTGACGGATTAGTCATTCCAAAAAGATAAATAAGTGGTTTGTGATCTGTGTATATAATGAAATGGCGGGATAAAAGATAAACTCTAAAATGTTGTACTGCCCATGTAATTGCTAAAAGTTCTTTCTCGATTACTGAATAGTTAATTTCTGCTTTATTAAGAGATCTACTTGCATATGCTACTGGTCTGTCGTCTCCGTTGGATAAAACTGCACCGATAGCATGTTTGGAAGCATCTGTTCTCAAAATAAAGGTATTATTGGGTGAAAAATTTGGATATTGCAAAATTGGAGGTTTAACTAACGCATTTTTTAATGCTTCGAATGCTTGTTGACATTCTACGGACCAATAAAAGTGGGCGTTTTTTCGTGTTAACTGATTTAATGGTGAGGTAATTTCTGCAAAATTCTTTATAAACTTTCTATAATAATTTGCGAAAGCTACGAATCGTTTAACCTCTGCTCCATTTTTGGGTGTGGGATAATTTTTGATAGCTTCTATTTTACTTTTATCGGGTGATACACCATTTGCTGATATAACATGCCCTAAATACAAAATTTCTTGTTTTAGGAAATCACATTTACTTGGGTTTAATTTCAAATTTACCTGACGCAATCTTTCAAACACTTTAACTAAATTTTTATTATGATCTACCAAGCTATTACCGTATACAATCAAATCGTCAAGATAAATCAAGCATGTGTCATAATTTAAACCTGTCATAGCAATTGTCATTGCCCGTGAGAAAGCACTGGGACTGATTTTTAATCCCATTGGTAAACGTGTCATTTGGTATTGACCTCTATCTGTAATGAAAGCTGTGCAGGGTCTACTTTTGGGTTGTAACTCTATTTGGTGGTAGCCTTGTGATAAGTCTAGATGCGAAAAATATGTTGCTCCGGATAGTGAATCAATTATTTCCGTAATGTTTGGTAATGGAAACTTATCGTCTTCAATTTCTTGGTTTAATAATCTGTAATCTATCACCATACGCCATCTTTTTTCTCCATTTAGATCTGCTTTCTTTGGTATTATCAAAATTGGAGAAGACCATTCTGATGTTGCTTTTTCGATTATTCCATCTTTCAGCATCTGATCTACCTGTCGATGGACTTCTTGTTTCTGTGCATGTGGGAGTCTGTATGGTTTTTTATAGGCGGGTTGTGAATTTCTCTTCAGATGTATTTCTTGTTTAAAAATGCTTGTGGTACCAAGTTTGTCTCCTGGAACATGGAAGATGTCTGCATACTTCGTGCAAATACGCTGTATTGAGAATTTCTCTGGAGTTGTTAAATGTTCTAAGTTTAAATTTTCAAGTAGTTTGTCGATTCTCTCTACAGAATACTTGTCAATTTCACCAAACCTACATATTTCGTAATTTCTTAGTGGTTCTATCTCCGGAGTAAAGTTTTTTAATATGACATCTTTATCTGTTGTATTTAAAACTTGTACTGGAATTTCATTATTAATTGGTTTTGCTAATGTACGTGCTAAAAATACACCGCTAGCTACTTCTTTTGCTGAGACAACACATTCCATATCTTTGTTTACATAACATCGTTTTATTACTTGACAATAAGCAGGAATGCGTATGAAGGTTTCCGAATCAGTATGAATTGGTAATGTAAGTCTGTCGTTGTGTAAGGTCAATGTTAAGTGCAATGTCTGATAATCTATATTAGCATGATATTTATAAAAGAAATCTGACCCTAAAATACCGTTTGCATTAGAGTCGAAAGATTTACGATGTGAAATTCATGCGTTAAAGAATAATCATCAATATTTAAATTAATATTGATTGTACCTTTTGAAATTGTAGATCCCGAAATTCCTTTTATTGTTGTTGAATTTGGTTGCATTATTTCGCTACTAAAAATTTTATTATCATATATTAAACTAATTGAACTTCCTGTATCGACTAAAAACAAAAGTTCTCTATTTTTGTAATGTAATTTAATATAGTTTAGACCATTTAAGTTAAGACTTACTTTCTTGGGAACGAAAAAACTGCTGGGTGGGACTTTTTGTTGTTTCTTTATTATCCGCTTGCTTTGTTGTAGCGTATACTCGTTTTTGTTGGTATGGTTTCGCATGGCTTGTTTTATTTCCGTAGTTCGTACAATTTGACTGCCTATAATTGTTGTGTGTCTTATTGGTGCGGTTTACATCAGGATGTTGTCGAAACTTGCCTCGGTGGGTGTGATGGTAATTGTTGGTGTAACCGTATTGACTTCTGCCTTTCTTTGCTGATGAGTGTATGCTCCTAGCGTGGAATACTGGTTTCGGGGTATTCATTTCTTCATCTAGCGCTCCTTGAATCGCTGCACTAAGGTTTATGTAGTTTCTTGCTTTTATTATGGTCCTCAGTTCACCACTACTAAGTCCATTTGCAAACGAATTAATTGCAATTCTTTCATTTACTTCATGTAAGGTTTTTGTCTTGTTGTCATCCTCATTTGCTTGACTCAATGTGAGATTGATCATTAAGTCTTCAATTGTTTTGCCGTAGTCAGATATAGATTGTGACCCTTGCTTGATTGTATGCAATTTAGCCGAAAGAGCACAAGCTGATTGTTTAATGATACAATATGTTTTAAGGTCTTTTACTAATTCTGTATTACTAGAGTAGGTAGATTTTAATTTTATTTTCGCAATTGAATTCAAGCGCGTTTTCAAAATGTAATTAGTTAATGAATTTTTGCCGTCCTTGTCCAATAAAGTATCATACAATTCTATACCTTCAATTAATTGGCGCGTTTTACTTTCTGTGCCATCCATTATTGGCAACAGAGTTGCAGCTACTTTTAGATCAAATTTCTCCATGTTTAATTTAATGTTCGTTATTTGTAATCTTAAGTCTATAATTGATTTACAGTTTGAAAGTACTGAATTAATTTTACTTATTACTAATTCTATACCACTAGTATCTTCAGTTTGTGTAGCACTATTGAAACTTTTTTGCAAGTTTTTAAAGTCACTAATAAAACTAAGTAATTGTTCGCACTTACTTTGTGTGATGTCTCTATTTTTCTTCTTTCTTGAGTGTCCTTTCCCAGATTTCGATAGAAGGCGTTACATTCTTCTAGAAGTTGCTCGAAGTCCCTAGCTTTTGAAGTGTCCGCTTTTCAACGTGTCTGGTGTATGTTCTGGTGGCTTTCAGAAGGAACTGCATCATTACGACAGCGAATAGTATATAGAACAGTACCATTACGTCTGTAGACAACCGCAGCTGGGTCTCTTGCATCACTATGTTAGCGTTGATAGCCCCATTTTCTGTTAACGATTGTTCGTTTGTCGTGTCCTTGCTGGATGAGGTGCCCATTTTTCGATTTTCCCCATTTAATGTAATTCGATGAGAGCTGCCATATTTACCTGGACTGGACTGGCAGGATTACCTGGACTTTACCTGGACTGGCAGGGTTACCTGGACTGGCAGGGTTACCTGGACTGGCAGGGTTACCTGGACTGGCAGGATCGCCATGTAATAAATCAGGATCGCCATGTAATAGAGGATCGTCTCAGGTTCAAATATCTTAACCAGGTTGTTATTTAACAATATATTTCAACACTTAAATTAATATCACAGTAGGTTACATACTTATACTAACACTGGTGACTATATACTAGAGATTAACTGAGTACTAGACTCTATAATATTACTTACTATTACTTCCTAGATCTTATATATATGAATGGTATGCTTTGTTTATAAGTATATTTATAAATATCCTATTATCAGTTGAAACATGTCATACTATTATTAAGAAAGACGTAAAATTATATCCACATAAAACGCATTACAGTACATCGCATCAATGAGCACAATGCCAATATAGAAGATTTACCATCAATAATAGTTATACAAATAGAAAAAAGACCTAACGATCTCATAAAAAGGAATGATAAATATGAACGCGCACATGGCTATACACTTTTATCAACCCAACAGCAAACTAACATCGTTCCTATACACAGACGAAGAACAAAATCGGAGCAAAAAAACTGAATGCCTGTCTGATTGTCTTATCGTTTATTGATGAATCCATGCGTGCTTATTTAAGAAAACTTAACTCGTTTAACTTATAATTATAAACATACTTCATTTTTCCCTCAATATTAGAGAAATCGATGTTGATGTAGCATTTCAACTTTTGACAGACACTTGCAAACACGAACCGCAGCGGATGTCCATGCATCTAGGTTAAACTGCAATTTTATGAGCCTAGCTTAAATTAAAACTGAGATTTTTCTTGTACACTGTATTGCAGAAAAAATAAAACAACTCGTCGTTGCTATAGTTTCATGTTTATTTGTATCGAAATTGAGCAAGGTGTAAAACTAATGTTGTCCCACTTTTTTGTAACCAAGATACATACATACTCGTATGTATACACCAAATAAGTTGTCATTGTAGTATAAGTGGCCTGATAGACTTTTACTTGTAAAATACCTCCAGCTACCGCCCTATATCGTAACATCTATCTTACTCGGGAATAAAACCATCCAAACAACACACTCTACAGAGCATATTCGTCTATGAAGTCACGAAGTTCACTTCGTTGCATATGAAATCTATAATTTGTACACAGAGTACGGGGTTTTGGGTTGGGGGTTGTTAGTTTATAATAATTACCTGACTGGCCTACAAAAATATTCGCGTTCAATACGATTTCACAACAAATAGTAATGTAAAGATGTATCAGTTTTTGTAGAAACAAGCCTACATCAATAAAAGAAGTACTGCCAAATGGATAAAGATATTATACAGGGTCCGCCATCCGTCTGGGATTGCCATATTACGGCCTTAATATTGCAAATTCGAAAAGTTACGTAATATGGGTGGTATCGGACTAGTAGGAGCACAAAATAAAATTATTGGTAATTATACAGGGTGTTCCGGAAACGAGTGTGATGTCAACGTTGTATTTTTTAAGTGGAACACCCTGTATATTATGTGATTTTTGAATTGTGCAATTAAAAATATTGGGATTTGATATGGGATTGTATTGACCTAAAGCTTACGGTTTGGGAGTTATGGACGCATGAATTGTAAAAAAATGCTATAATCTAGCAGGGTGTGGATTGGTTAATATAATGTTTAGAAATATCGTGCTTATCATGCAGTTTTCCACGTTAGTATACTTTTATTCCGAGGTATTAATTTTAAGCTTCATCGATCTGTTATACAAGGTGTTCACCATTCGCGAATACTAATTTTTCTCAATTTTTTCAAATAGAACACCCTGTATATTATTACCAATTGTTAATAAGGGCACTTCTAGCTTTCATTTGATATAAGGGTATGGCTGCTTAACTCCAATAGTTTTCAATAAACATCGAATTAAGGTTTGAAATTTAACATTTTTAATAACATTTTGTAGAAATTATTTTACGTCTACTCGTACATTGATATTACACTACGAAAATGAGCACAAAGTTTTTAGTGGCCTTAACGTAATGATTTTTCTTTATTATCCTACTGCCTAGAAGGAAGCCTGTGGGCACAGTTGCTCTCTGTTTTTAACAACAAAAATACACATACGAATAAATTTGTATTGTAAAAAAAGTATTAGCCATGGCTAGTTCAAATAAAATTGAACAATAGAGTTCGACTTTTTTCTTGTGCGCAATTAGTGTATCATTGTTGTTATAATATCGTGATTAAATATGAATTTTTCCGTTCCGGAAATGATAAATATACTATACATTTTGGGAGAATGTTTTGGTAACTGTTCGATTCTACAGGTAGCGTCGCGTATCCTAAAAAGGTACTTACGCATCCTCTAATTTCTAATGAAGATAATAAATTATCTCTGCTGTTATCCGTAGAAGAAAATCCTCATGCGAGTGTAAGTAATATCAGTTTAGATACGGGAATTAGTGAAACATTAGTTAGAAGAATACTGAAAAAATACAATTTTCATCCATATCATATGTATCAGTCGTTAGATAAAGACGACTTCGAACATTGACTAGGATTTTACCAAGAAATGCGACAAAGGCTCCAAATCCACCCAGAAATATCAGACTGTATTCTGTTTAGTGATGAGGCGTCATTTCGACACAATGGTTCGCTTAAGAGGCACAATATGCATTATTATGCCACCGAAAATCACCACTGGGTTAGATACATTGATCATCAACATCAGTGGTCATTAAATGTTTGGGGAGGCATACTAGGATCACATGTTATAGGACCGTATTTTTTCAATGGTAAATTGAACGGCGAAAGAATTTTTAAGAAATGAACTTCCGCTGCCTTTGGACGATACTGATTTAGCAACTAGGCAATAGATGTATCTACAGCAGGACGGTGCTCCAGCACATTATCATCAAGCAGTCAGGAATTAGTTGCAAGAGTGGCTTCCTGAAAGATGGATAGGTCGAGGAGGTCCTATCCCCTGGCCTGCTAGATCTCCTGATATAACTCCGGTAGACTTTTTTGTGTGTTATAGGACCGTATTTTTTCAATGGTAAATTGAACGGCGAAAGAATTTTTAAGAAATGAACTTCCGCTGCCTTTGGACGATGCTGTTTTAGCAACTAGGCAATAGATGTATCTACAGCAGGACAGTGCTCCAGCACATTATCATCAAGCAGTCAGGAATTAGTTGCAAGAGTGGATTCCTGAAAGATGGATAGGTCGACGAGGTCCTATCCCCTGGCCTGCTAGATCTCTTGATCTAATTCCGGTAGACTTTTTTTGTGCGGGGACACATAAAACATCAGGTTACTCAGTAGCGCCAACAACAGCCGAAAATATGCAAATTAGAATTTTTCAAGCATTTAGAAATATGTATATCTCCTGAAATTTTGGAACATGTTAGGGTATCGTTTATTCAAAGACTTGACATTAGCATAGCCAATGATGGCCGAGTTTTTGCACATTTGGTAATAATATACAGGGTGTTCTATTTGAAAAAATTGAGAAAAATTAGTATTCGCGAATGGTGAACACCTTGTATAACAGATCGATGAAGCTTAAAATTAATACCTCGAAATAAAAGTATACTAACGGGGAAAACTGCATGATAAGCACGATATTTCTAAACACTATACTAACCAATCTACATCCTGCTAGACTATAGCATTTTTTCCAATTGATGCGTCCATAACTTCCAAACCGTAAGCTTTAGGTGAATACAATCCCATATCAAATCGCAATATTTTTAATTGCGGAATTCAAAAATCACATAATAAACCAGGTGTTCCATTAAAAAAATGCAACTTTGACATCATACTCTCTTCCTATATAATTACCAATAATTTTATTTTGTGCTCCTACTAGTCCGATACCACTTACATTACATAACTATTCGAATTTAGCAATATTAAAGCCGTAATATGACAATCCCACACGGATGGCGGACCCTGTATATAAGAACCTGATAATAATAAAACTTATTATAAACTTGTTGGATTATTGTTTGCACAGTGAACCATTTGAAAAAAAATTTTGTTTTTTTTAATGGAGTAAATTTGAAGTAACGCATAAATTTACTCACTTTTTACTATAATACTGCGTTTTTACCTAAAATGTTGACCTTACGTATAGGGAATGCTATAGCAAAATTGTAGAATATTTAATTCTGCGTTTTGCTGATCAGTAATGTACAGGGTGTTCCATTTGAATGAACGGAGATTTTTCATGTTTTATTTCGTCAAATTTGACAACATTTTCTGGGCACCCCTTATACTGTAGGTCAGTTTCTGACATGGTCTTTTGAAGAACCATTATTGTCTAAAAATAGATTTTCTGTTAATTAGCAATATTGTAATTGACTAAAATTGACTAGAAAAACATAGTAAGCCAAATATCTTAAAGACCGTTACTTTTTTCATTAAAATACCATACATAAAGTCCCTTTTACTTTTCATGTAGATTCAAAATAAATGATAAAAAATATAAGTTTGTATTTAAAAAAACATAGTTACTGTCTGTGCAGAGGAAACCCCAAGTATAATCGGCATTATTTTAGGTTTTTAGGTCTTGAGAAAACTAGACACGTGAAATAAAAAAAGTTTCAATTATCTCTCTTATCGACCAAGATATTGGACTTCCGCGTACTACGTGGGCACCCTGTATAATGCAGCATTTATCCATAATGGCTTCGTCGTGTCATTGACGTAGTGAATAGTCTAGTAGTTGAAATGAAGCGATGGAGAGATAATAGAATAGATGTCATTAAAATATAACACTTGCACCGATGATCAAATCGTTGGATGCGATAGTCGTGAACATATGTGAACTCTCTATTTTCTGTTGGACAAGAGCGAAACCAGCATAGAACCGGTCCGCTAATACTGTAACACTCAAATATTAGAAGCAAACGGGCAATAATTGCAGTCGAAGAAGAAGAATACAAAAAGGTTTTTTTTGTTTTCTAAAAGTCTAAAGTGGCTTGTATGAGATCAAACAGAGCTGTTGCGATACCGAACATCATACGCAACGAACTCATAATGTTGTATTTTATAATTAAGTTATAAAAGTGATCTTATACTGCCTTTTACCTTAACCACATAATTTATTAATATTGTAGGTATGTAAAAATATAGTAAAGAAAAATAATCGACAATTATTATCATAAACATCATATAAGTTACGACGAAAAACCGGTTACTCGGATAGAATGTTCCATATTGTTACGTTCCAGAAAAATAACGTTCTAAAATAACGTTAGTTAAATAACAACGTAACACTAGATAGCAGGTTGTTTATTTTATTTATACGAAATTACTCTGAAGTACAGTGCTAAATAATTTTCTATCTCTCTTTTGTATAATGTTTATCGGTAACAATTTTAATGAACTTATTTGGCAATTTTTTTCAACTTGGTGAACTTTACGATAAATACAGAATCGGATTAAATTAAGTTTGATCGAAGACCTTGCATACGATTCTATTTTTACGAGATAAGTGTACCCTGCTGATGCCTTGCATGATACAAACGGAATTTAAATTTTGAAAGTAAATATGCGTAACAGATGTATGTTGCCGGCGGATACTAGCTAAGTACTGATAGTGGTTTTATGCCTGATAGCTAATGACACTAGATAATCCTGTAGACAAAATGGGCAAGACATCATCCCGATGGTCATTAAAGGGATTATAATATTGTAAATTAGATTTTGTAGTATTACCAACTTTTTTTTGGGTTTATACAGAAAATTACAAAGTAATGAATCCACATTAAAGAAAAGTAGAGCAAACAAGGCTTTTATTTTGAACCAAGAAACGGAACTAAGCATGTTAGCTTACTATTTATATTATTATATAAAAAATATTTTTGCTTATTTAGTACTACACTTTCCGGAAATTTATTTTCATAATGGAATGCTTCTACTTAATATTTTCTACCAATTGGCTATGTTGAGGTGTTCATGATGAAAGTAACAAATTCGTTTAAAGTTCACGTAATTATATTGCAGAAAAACGCCGGGACATATCAATTAGTATTTTTAGTTACGAATTTTTTGTATCTAGGATGTCTAAAAAAGAAGATATGCAGCCATGGCTTATTATTTAATGGAACACCCTATATATTATGCCAAATTTTGAATTATACGCTGAATTCTGAACACTTTTTGTATAACATATCATACGTCTAAAAGCAACGGTTTTCGGAATAACGACGCTTCAAATGTGATAAATTAGAATACACAAGTATCGAAATAAAATTTTTAAATTGAACAAATACACCTTGAATTTTTTTTAAAGTCAACAAAAACGACCTAGTATGGTAAGTTTTAAACATTTTAAGTAATAAAATAAATTTTATAATCTGAACTATCGGCGGCAATAATTTAGATTTTTATTGCCACAAAATACCCACATCAAAATGGTCTGGTAGTGGAGCAATGACAATTGATTAATTCGAAGCAGAATTTTTTTTGGTGAAGATGAAATTTACCATACCAAGTTGTTCACAATTGTTGCGGTATTTTCGTTTATCGCTGCAAAGTATAAGCCTGTAAAAAGAGCTGAAAAATGGAATGAATTGAAAAATAAGAGCCACAGCTTCAGACTGAAATAAACTTGTGTGCCAAATATAGCGGCTCGACGATAAACAATTCATGCCAAGTCAGAGCTTTATATTAGGGCTGTTGCTCGAAGCCGGATACCCGGTTTCGCGTAACGAGTATCCGGGTACTCGATATTATTAACAACGGTTCTGCCCGCTTTCGGATAATACCCGGTCTCGGGTAATACTCGGTTTCGGGTACCCGGTTCTACTCGATTCCTGGTATCCGGTTTCAGATACCACATTCCGGGTAACCGGATTACAAGCATGCATTTTCATTTTTTTACTTAAATACCAATCACTACCCTAGTTATGTTAGTTTTTAGCTAAGTAATTTCATGGAAGTAAAATGCACCATTTTGGTGGATTTTCTTATAAAAACGTTTAATTATAAAGAGTAGGCTATTTTAAACATAATCTCCTAAATATCTTAAATAAGCATCTGAATTTTACTTCATAAATCACATATAAAACAAAATGTTATATTTTACTTGGATCCCTCACAAATGTTTTAAGATGTTACTTACCTAACTCTGTAACAACAATGGGTGGTGATTGGTATCTATGTAATTACCTAAGATGTAAACTCAAAAGCGAATGATCGAAATCCGGGCACCCGAGTAGAACCGGGTACCCGAAATCGAGTACCCGAAACCGGATACTCGATTGTGCAACCGAGTACCCGGGTAACTAAAAGCAAGCTACTTCAAATAAAAATTTACTTGAAAGCACAGTAATCTTATAATTACTTATGGAAGCTTTTACCTTACATTTAAAAAATAAAAAATGTGTTTTACAATAGAAAATAATCACAAATATGTCATTGAAATAAATATCTAAAAAATGCGATGACGCAACATATTTACAATTTTTCGTAATCATCTTGCAAAACGTAATTTAAATGATTTTTACTGTAGAAGTATTTTTTAATAAACACAATTTTCCTGCTAATTAAAACTTATACCCGGTGGAATTGATGGTCACAGCGATATAATACTACGACGCATCTGAGCTGCAGATCTTGTACGAGTAGATTGAAATGTACACTCACGGGAAATAGTCTTCGAAAGTTTTAACACCGCGCGCATCGTCTGTCTCATTTATATCCCTCTTAGAGAGCAGCAGGATAAAGCTGTCGAAGAAACAGCACGATGCGCGTAGCCCCACTCCCTTCTTAAGACTATTTTCCGTGAGTGTACCTCGCTAGAGTCAGATACCTCCCTGCAGTAAAACTACAGTTGCTTCCCCAAATGTTGGATTTGCTTTATAACTTAATGTAATGATATCTCTATCACTATCTTATTCATTCCAACTAGTTAAACTGCTTTTGTCTGTTATAAGAGCACAATATGTGTAAGTATCAGTATTTTTTTAGAAACAAAAAGAAAATGCCAAGAAATTTAACTGCTGTAATGAGCGCCGTACTAAAAAATAGTTCTGACTATAAATTTCCTGCAGTTATTATTATAATTGATTAGATATCATCTCAATGTCAATGTGTCGTTGTTTATTATTATTATTATTCACGAAACTGGTTCGTTAGAATTTTTAATAAATCCTACAATTCTAAAAACTTGTAGTTACGGATGGTGTTATCTGGTCTCAATGGCAAAATTATTTACGCTTTTGTATGACCACCGGTTTACTGGAAGTTCACATCAACTTTCTTAATTTAATGGCATGGTATATTTTTCTAGATCCCACGTGCATTTCTGGATCAAAACTTATTAGGGTACCTTACCCAAAACCCAAAATACCCAAAAACAGCTGTTTTGAGTTATTCAATTATTTTAAAAAATACGGCCAACTTCAACGTTATGTTAGAAATTCCGTGTTTCTGAAACCATTGCAGGTGAATAATTGATATGTGACAGGTTACTAGCTGAAATACAGTGCAACAAATTTACGCCTTCAAAATTATGTCTCTTTATATAAGGCCGTCCAAAATTAACGTTCATTTTAACTAAATTTACATCGATGAAAGTCACTTCTTTTTTAATTGAACACCACATATTATTACATTTTTGAATACACTTAATAATTCTCTCTCTTGTTCATTGTTAGACATAGCTTGTATTTTTGACGGTTTCCGATTTATAAGTGCTTTTCTGGTGAAAGTTCGAAAATACGCCTTTTTAATGCATTTAAAATCTTAGTAATCCTTGAATGTTACAATAATTGATATTGTATTTGCACTAAAATACACATAGTATATACTTATATATTATATTTGTCAAGCAAAATGGCAAATGAAATGCATTACAGAAAGAAAAACGGTATTTTAGATTTATTTCCCATTGATAGAACATGTAGTAGAATTATGAATAGTACATGTCGCGTAATTAACGGCAGATATCCAAATTTATACCAACTGACCTAAAAAATATCAATACATAATTTATTGTTGTACAAAGAAATGCATGGAAGTTGAACGGGATTAAATACTATAATTTTTGGTGACTGCTCGTAGTTGATTAATTTTGTAAAGTTTGTATTTAAAATGATTTTAGGTTTTAAAAGAACTTTTTCTATTAACAATAACTTCTAACATGCAAGATGATGGCAATTCTTTCTTGAAGAATCATCATGTTTTCTTAGTTTGTTACAACCCTGTATATCTAATACAATTTATTTCTAGGTATTAGAAGTGTAGAATTTTTAGAATAGTTTGTCAAATCAAAAAAGTTTTTTTGTCTTGTCAACTCTATCTAGGTACACAGTGAATACGGCAATAATCATACATACACATATAATGTCTGGAAACTAATAGCGTAATTGCTGGTTAGACTGGTATAGAGCAGAGACAATTAATGGACATCATTTTGATTACTGCCCAATTACTACCACTCATGTATCTAGGACACTGTGTACAACTATAAATACCCCTGCTTTAACAGTTCAATTCGGTACTCATCTTCGCCTATAGATGTGTATATTTAATTACATTGCAAACTGGCAAAAGTAATTAAAAATGAAATTTCGCCTATATGTTCAAACTTCTATGTTAGAGAATATCCTACATGTAATTTATCGTTCTATTGTACTACTAATACACCACTTTGTATATTGTACTACCATAATATTGTTATTAATTTCTAACTTAAAACCAGCACAGGATTAAATGTATTGACATCGTCCCTATTAAGTGGCATCATGGAAGAAATCGTGACCTTGCTATCGCGTAGCACCAGTCGATGTTTCAAATAACATAAATACTCATCAAAACTTGCAAATGTCATTCTCTCATATAAAAAACGTGACCCCTACGATACAGACCAATACTACTATATCGCTAAATATTTTATAATAAATAGAATTGAGAGTTATATGAACAAATTCAAATTATTGTAAGATGATTCAAAATGATAAAGAAATATGTAGTTGTTTTTAAACCAAACTATCAGAAGAGATATTAGCAAACCTATAATGTAGTATTGCATCTTAGGATACATCGACATTGGTATAACACAAGAACTCGTATTGGAGCCAACTATTTTTTTGGGACTAGCATGTCTGAAAATGACTCATTACGACACTAAGTATAGGGAAGAAATCGTTATTTTTAGCACTAGATTGCGAAATGTCATTTTTGCATTCGATAGTGCAATTGAGTATCAACCAAAATTTTTTTTGAAAACTGTATCCTACAGTTGAAAAATGACTAAAAGAGTGAAGAAAAAATGTTTACATTTAGAACTAAGGTATGTCATCTACAACACTTCCTCTGTTGTTTGACAACGCTTGTTTTAACTTTTATACATGAATTCGCGTATATTTTTTGAAATCCGAAATTATTGCAGGTTTATCAGCATAGCCTTCTATGAAAATCCAATGGAAACTTCTAACAGTATTGGATTGCAGGATCTCAGAGGCTGGTTGACGTCACCAATACGAGAAATAAATCGGCCTGGAAACGATATACAATAACATCTATATTGCGTGTGAAGACTGCGGCAGTTTGATAAAACCATATATTCCAGATGTTTATTCCAACAGAGAAAATTGTTACCATGTCACAAGAAAGGTTTCCTTCATCGTCCGTCCAAATTTTCCTAAATGTACGACTCGATGACATCACCTGCTAAGAAGTCACACACACGTATAATAATTTTTTGAAGATGCATGAGTTGCTCATAAATAGTTTAGGATTTTCATAAGTCCGCCGTTTTTTTTTTGTTAATGTAATCGACAAAATGAACCAAGCGCTGTTCCTAACTTCTGAGCTTTAGATTCTTGCTCAATTAAACTTTGTATTTATGTAATTCCATATATTTTTCGTTTCAATTCTATGCACAGTGTTCAACTGTTTGTCAAACGTGGAAACACGACTAAAGACTAGAAATCTTCTGAACGATGTAAATTACCTTTTTAATCTACCTTTTTTCATTGTTTTAAATATGGAATTACATCAGATAGGTTTAACAGTTAATCTGACTTCGTTTGCCGAGAAAAACTGAAAAATATACAATAGCCTCCTGTTTCATTAGCAGTTTTATTTGCAGAAATTAATTCACAAAAATTGTTCAAAATATGCAAATTAACACCTATGTATATATATATTTTTTAATAGAACATGATGCACATAGGTAGTTGTCAAAATATTTCTATACATAAACTTGTGTTATTGACCATGTTATAAAAATGCTATTGCGGAATTAGAAGCTGTTGCACAACGAATGTCTCGACTTTAAATATTATAAAGTTGCGATTGTATCACGATAACTATTCTCGTAAGTTACTTTAAGGGGCAGGGTTTCCTTGCACCCCTTCCATTTCCATGCAATTGTGAGTGTTGGGATTTTGTATGTTTGTGAATTCTGGTTTTTTGGTGGACGCTGCGAGTATCTTGATTGTGTCTCCATGATCATGTTGACGTAAATATCGAAAGGTACGCAAATATGAAGTACGATCACTATCTGCAATTATACCTAATTCCAAAGTAAAATGTTTCACTTTCGAACATTTAATATAGCGAGAATATCAGATTCAACGTTTGATGTTGAATAAATCGGAGCGGTTACCAACTTGTTCTCCAAAATTTTGATGGAAGTAGTTGTCCAATTCTGTTATAGCTTGTATTTACATCCCAACAGTACATATGTACATAAGTATGTAATGTGCACCTCATCAGAAAATATTTGTTGTCTGAAATTGTCTCTCAACGTAGTTGTGTTTATTTGATCATTAGTATTGAGTATTGCAATATAATGTTTTCTGAAAATTTTGTTTGAGCAGCAATAAGGCCCGTCAGCTTGTGCAATGTTTGTTTGAAAGCAAAACTAGACATACTGAACTAATTATGAGTCCTCCGAAAATGGTACGACCTATTATCCTTATTGACAATAGACTCTATCACAAGCGTGTTCTGCCTTTGGTTTAATTATGTAATGATATGAATTTTTTACAACAAATAAATTCCCACCTTTACTTTTATTAAAATGTGTGGATTGGGAGATACCGATACATTTTGATATTGGGTATCGATAATTATTATATATTTTTACAATTTGTTGGTATCTTAACAGGGAGCTTAGACCTATTATACACTATTATAGTTGGACCAGTAATTCCAGAGAGAAGTAGCTTAGATTTTTGCACAAAAAATTTGCTTGACTTTTTTGCAATTTCTACCTTTTTTTATGAAACAGCTAACAATACAACTTTTGATTCGCCAGTTTCTTGTGGTGTGTCGTTTCATTTTCCAGATAATTAAAAATATTAAGTAATTAAACACCAAACTCATAACTAATAATTTTTACGAACTTTTATCGCTAAATAATTTCGCTAAACAGTTGCAACATCAACCTATTCAACTTTAAAAAAGCAGACTTTCGCAAACTTATTCTTTTATGAAAAATACATAAAATAAAATTTCATGTTATATTGTACTGATATATCTAAGATCTACTTGTTTTCTTATAAAATACAATTATAATGAAATATGCGATGTGCATTTAAATATCGCTATGTAAACCATTACTTATTACAGCATCGACCGCAAAATTTTACGATTTGAATATCTTTTTAGATAGGTACCCATTTTTCAAAAATTATTGTTTAACCGAAACTTAATGCAGAGGTAGTGAATACATGTAGTATGAAGTTAATAAATTAATTAATTAAAAACAATAAATCACAGATCACGTTTTCGTAATGGTGAATACTCAATTTGGACGCACGTAAACAGCATTAATCCTATCAACACCCACGATTTCTGTGTTGAAAAAGAAAGTCTGAGCTGCCAATTCGAAATATTGCGCTATACAAAAATACTCGTATTGGAGTTGTCAATTATAAAACAGAACTAACAATAAAATAACATGAATAACTTAACAATATGTATAACAAATAAACAATAGCCGCAGTAGTTAGACGGCTGCTAAATGTTGTGAAAGAAGGCTGGGAGCCGGGGTTCAATTCTCCGAGGGGACACTTGTATTTTTCTCGAAGAATTGTATCCCGATCGATCTATCATCTATAGGAAACAAAATGATTGACAGCACAACTCAATAAATGGCGAAATAGTGCTGTAAGAAGACTATTGAACATACTTTACATGGCAAGGGGTGCTGTAGCCAGATGAGCAGTATAACTTAAGAAACTGCTGCGAAGATATTACCCAACTTTGAATTGATAATGTTGAAATAAGCTCACTGATATGGCAAATATTTTTAGTCGCTTTTTTTATTTGCCGCAGTCTAAGTAAAAACATTGCGAACCATTCATTCTTAGGTCTCGACGAATCGATACCAATCGAGTACTGGACGATATATTGATATGTCAACCAGCCCTAGTGTACACTGTGTTTGTTTAACAATAGAATTATGTGAAAATTTGTTAAAGTGGTTAAGGAAAACCAGAAGAACTCAAGAAAAACGTTCAGTTATTCCTCTTCAGGAGCAAGCTTATTTCGTATGTCAAATCGTAAAAAAGACATTTCCAAACAAATTTGCTGTGAGTAATATCCGGAGATATCAATACGCGGGAGTGACAGTTCTGCTCATTCAGAAATAATACTGCCGGAAGTCGATGAACGTATCAAATGATTAAAATGCAATAGAAACTTGATAATGTCGATAAGTTACTGGAAATGTCGATGGACAATTAAAATCAAGTATTTGAACAAATGATTTTTGTTAAAATAACGCATTGTGTTATTCAAAGAAACTATGATAATGTCGATTATTCCTCTTCAAGTTACTATGTCAAATCGAAAAAAGACATTTCCAAACAAATTTGTATTAAGATATCAATACACTTCTGCTCATTCAGGATGAACGATCAATTGATTAAAATGCAATAGAAACTTGATATTTGAACAAAGGATGATTAAAATCAAGAGTATTTGAACAAAGGTGATGAGTTTTGTTAGACGACCGAAAAACATAACGCCATTGTGTTATTCAAAGCATTAAGCGAGATATAACTTTTGTTCTTCTTTGGGGATTCTTTGACAAGCGCAAGAGGAAATAATTGTGAAAAATATTAAATTTTTGATATTTTACTTTACTTACATTTGATAAATTAATATTTTGAAAGGATTACAACCCATAACTTATTCTAGTTGACTTTTTCAAGTTGTCCTCTAATATGGTGTATTGCTATGTATCATGCAATTTTGCTATTAAACAACTTTATTTTTGTATGGATTCTGTAACTGAAGATACGACAGAAACATAGCTAGTATATAACTTCAAAAATTCTCTAAGTTTCTCAAATTATTTACCATATCAACCTAACGCTGAGTTCATAAAATATTAAGTAAATACTACCGGAATTCGTCTATTACACAAGTTGTGATTACATAATTTACTGTTACTACTATTAAACACGCGAAATAAGTAAGATAGGAATACCTACAAATAGTGATGGTGTTATCAGACGATTTATTTGGGACGATTTAAACTGAAAAAGAAAACAAAAACATCTATACAAGTTATTTTTAAATCTCAAATAGACGTATCTCGTGTTTGTTTTGTTTCGCATTATCTCACTGTCAGACTTTCTATACACGCGGCATTTTTTAAAATAATATATTACAAGTAATATGTATTTACTTATACATATTACTAGAAAGTAATGAAGGTCCAGGTGTTTTATTTAAAGCCCTCGTAGATCACTCATCAATACCTAGGGTATATGTAATCTTTAAACAATTGAAATCTGTATATGACAGCTACAGCAAAAACGTAAGAAACGTAACATGCATTGTAGTCCCGCCTATAGAACCCACTGACAACAATGTCAAAACAATACGAGTTTTCAAGGTTGTCTAAAATTGACTTATTCACGGGCTACTTGCCGGTGCATATCCATGCTATACTGTAAAATATTGCATCTAGTTATAAGATTAATATATAGAAAAACGACGCCAATTCAACACAGGACGAAATTTTATATTATGCTTTTAGATACAGTGGATTAGATAATTATTAACTTACTTTAGAAACGACATATCTAGCAAACACTGGTTGAAAAACGATTACTTTCGTAATAGATCAATAAATAAAAAAGAACAGCTTAGATTTCTTTAATAGCATTTCTTTTAGCTTTTTTAAAGACAGGCAGATTTCCAATCTACTAAGTTTTACACCTTCTGAGGATCATAATTGCCAAATGCATATTTGTCATAATTTTAAAATTTATAACTCCGATATCATTATAAATTTTTAACGAAAACAATTGTTTTTGTATGAAAATGGTTTAAATGCGTTGTGGTTTTAGATGAGCTAATTTATGACTCAGTTGTTAGTCGTTATTCATCAAATGAATATAACAATTAGACAATCGATTCCTTTGGATATGTACTATGGCGGAATTTGTAATTGAGAATATTTTCACTGCAACTCGACTCTAAAACTTCGCCAAGCTGTAAACGAAATTGAACGTATCATTTATGAATAGGGTATTGAAATATGATGAATACAAAAGAACCGCTGACACAAGCAGATAGTCGTCGCATCTGTTATGGTATTAAGAAAGAGTTTTATATTTAATAAATTTTAATAATGATTTATTTATATACATACTTGTTTTACCTTCTAGTAGATAAGTATTTATTTTTCGATAAATAAAATAATAGAAAGGTTATGCCAGAGATATAGTACTAGCAGAAACTATATGCGTTTAAAAGAGTAAAACGCGTTGTTTAGAATATTCATAATGACGTTGTCTAGTTTGCGATTCTTTTTAAATGTAACGATTGCATACCTAGCTAACAAATATTATTACCTAAATATTCAACAAAATCCTATTCTTTGCATATAATTAGGAATAATAGTAATAAGAAGAAGATCGCTTTGGAAATACATAAAAGGTAGACAATAATGGGACTCTCATCAAAAAATAAACACGTGCCTATTGAAACTAAAAATTGCTGAACATGCTAAGCATGCTTAAAATTTCGTATGTATAGTTGGTGATTCACATTGATTTTGACATTTCTTAGGAGCTATAAATAAACTTTTGTTTGAGATAACAGAAATTTAATTTATTTTGTCAACTAGTTTTGTAATAAACTGCCAAACCAATTTGTATGACCATAAAATATGTCTGCTTTAATTGCAATTTAATAATAATTAATAATTAAGCTCTATGCATATATTTCTTCAGTTATTACTAGGCATAAAGACTAGAAATTACGTTACTAAATTTTATAGTTTTTCAGTTTACTCGTATTTACAGAAATAACCATTTAAAGACATACATACATATGTATGTTGATATGGAGAAATAATTACAAAGAATGTAATGTAAATACATTACGTTGAGATGTGCTCTCTATACGAATTTTTCTACGTTTGATTTTCAGGTAAGGATATAATTATTATACATTTTATCGCTTTCTCTATACTTATTGAAGTAGGTAAGGCAATATTATTGTCAGTAAGTAATAACTTTTCTTTTCGTCCTTCCAATTCACCCTGTATCTGTATAGTTTGTTTTGATACATGTTTCGTATATCTTTTACAATTAATCTAGTTATTAAATACATATACATATGTATGTATGTATGTGTAAATAAAAGTAATAAATACTTTCCATTACAAATATAACAGATATGAAACATACAAATAATGGAGATATATGTAATTGGAAAACGTGAACACAATCAATAAAACATCCTACAAACTAAAATTCAGTAAAGATTTTAAACTCTAATACGATAACAGATGCGACGTGAATCTGTTTGTGTAAGCGTCTCGATTGTATTCATTGTATTTCAATACGTCTATTGATTCGACTAGAAGGTTCATTTTTGCTTACAGATATCAGTCTGTTAGAGTCGAGTTGCAGTGAAAATATTCTCAATTATAAATTCCGCCATAGTACTTATGACTCAAATTCAACATCTTTTGAAGTTTCAAGAACAACTTATATATATTCTTCTTTCTTTACTACTAATACACTATAAAAAATAATTCTTGTTGCAGTATATATTTAATGTGACGAAAATTACATACAAAGAGTATCATCGTAAATGTGAGCCAATTTTGTTTTGCTTACTTTTTATTTTATCGCCGATAATAAGTAAACAAAAATTTATTCACTAGAAACAAACTATTTCAGTGTAAAGGCCCCTTTAGACGTGCCATCAAGTTTATCAAACTTGGTGTGCAGACAAAATAACTATAATGTTTCGTGTTATGTATCGTGTCGTGTTATGTGTATATGTTAATACAAACCGAACAGTTTTTGTGATACTTATCAGTACAAACATAAATCCACTCCACATTATTCAGTATTGTTTCTGTGATTTACTTGTATATACCATCATATGTTACTTAGAATAATTGCAGTGTATCATGTTTGTACCGACTTGTTTTCGCAAATTTGATTGTACCAACAAGTCATAAAACCACACGTAACAATATCTTTACAAGAATGAATGCACAAAAGGGTTTGTGCATACCATTATAAACGTGTAGTTGTCAAATTTAATTATACAATCGAAGCATACAAACACAATTCCAATAATCTGCAGATTTTGATTTTTGTTTGTACGATATGTACAGTAAACAAGTCCTAACGTGTAGGGCAACGTGTTGTATCGGATTAGTAACAGAAACAAACATTCAGTACGAATTCTGCGGTCATATGTTATGTATGTACGTAGTAGGACTTGATATAATAGTATATACATACATAGTTTATAGTACAGGATGACTGGTAATGAAATGGTCATACTTTACTTTGGTGTTAGCAGAGATCATTTGCAATAGATAAAGCCCAATTTGCCTTATCCAAAAGTCATCCTTTTTTGAGATATTGTGTTATTTTTTTTTTTTCGAAGTTCACTACTTACTCTCACTCAAACTTAAAATTTACGAAAATAATGGAGCTTTTTCTCCATTTTTCAGTTTGTCTGGCTAAAGGACATTTCAACACACATTATCTATCGGTGATAATTACGTTAAATACTTCGGCATTTGATGAAACTGTAGACACAACCGCTAAATAAATAGTCACAAAGATGTCTATTTATTGATCGTCGCCCATACGAAGATAATTTTTAAGATCTGATTTTGAAGAAATTCTTAATTCCTTCATTAAGTTGATATGGGTAAATTGATTTCTTTTCTTATACCACTCTTTACACCATAGCCTTCACCGTTTTTGGTTTAGTTCACTTAAATGTTTAATAACTACAAGAGCAGCACATTTTCAATTCTGATACATGTTGAATAACATCTAGTAACATCTAGTCGATTGATGTGAATGCAATGAGGTTTCTTATTAACTTCGTATCGCGCAGATGTTTTATTAATATGTAGCTGAACTAGATTATTCAATATAAGTGCATAAATATGTCTCATAATCTCTTATGTGTTGATTTATTGTTACATGTAGGACAACGATTTGTATTTTAAACATGTATGTAGTATGGTTGACAAAGTATGTCCCTAGACGCATACATTAAGTCTATGATACTTTGTTTTGAAAATATGTTAATGTACAGTGTAGGTTAGAATCTTACATGTATAATTTGTATGCACACTCAGGTTTGATAAACTTTATGGCCTAAAGGCCCCTTAAAGGTGAGACTCCTAGACTTTTCGGTCCCCAAGAAATATTTTTACCTGTGTACTAACTAAACATCACTACAGAAGACAATCTTTGGAAATGATGTAATTCTAATACAGTAGTTCACGGCTGTAATGAAGCAGTAACCGACTGAAACATTTTACAGAGTAAGTCTCGACGAGATTAGGTCGAAAAAAAGTGAAAGTAATTGCTTTAAAATAATTTTGAATTTTTTTCCGGTTGCACCGAAAATGTATATCAACTTCCTTATTTCAAATACAATTTGTCGAAGTGTATTCACTACTACTATAAGACCAGTGAACAACGTGAAAAAAGTCACTAATGCGTCACTGATGTAAATTTTTACTCGCAGGTTTTCTTTGGATTGCCTTTGGCAATAATAACTAGAAGGAAATGTAATTGTTTAAAGGATTATTTAAGCTATTTCCTGGGATGTATTAGTGATTTAAACATATTTTCTGCTTCTACTCCACAGATTCTGTCGAATTTAGCACCTTTACCGTTGATAATTATTAAATTAGAAAGACTTATTATTAAATAGCCATTATAAACTGTAAAAATATCAACAATTTTGTTAATATGGTAAGAGCTGGTGAGCAAACGCAAAATAATGGAATACACTTTGAACAATCAGAATTGTTTGTATGTTAATGCACTAACCACTATAGGCAAGCATCAACAATTGACACGGTGAATCCACAGTTGTTGGCAATAGTCTCGTCTAGTTTATCAATGTGTGATCACTTTTTAGTCCTTCTAATTTTGGTACATAACTATACAGTGCGGTTCTAAAGTGTAGTCCCTGCTGCCCTCTCCCCGTGCTAACTTTTGTAGGTTTAATAGACAGGTTCCAGTTTTGGGTCATTAATATGAAATATGTATTATAGTTCGTCAAATTTTTTGGCACAAAAACATCATGTAGCATTTCGTCCCACACGTTCCTAAAGATGTCAACACCAATATTTCTGCAAACATGCACTACGTTTAAACGTAACTCTTGAAGCGAATGAACTTCGTTTTCATAATTTTAGTGCTAAAAGTGACAGCGAAGACATATTTAAATAATGCAAGTGTCAAACATGAATTCAAAGAGTCTTTACGTCCCAGAGACAGCCATGGACGCTAAACTTAAAATTAATGGAACGTCATTCAAAGTAACAAAGAAAACTGTATAATTACCAACAAATAGCGAGACAAGGCACCTACATTCTCATCGACCTCATCGAACTAACTGTTCCATGATATTCTGTCCTTCAGTCTCACCCAGTATGACGTTCTCTGCGGGGAACAAAATAGTGCTATACTTCTTAGATCGTTATTTTAAATTGAGTTGCATAAACGTCGAACTAAAAGTGAACTTGTTACAGTTTTTCATATGCTATATTTATCACAATACCAGTTTCATTTTTACAGTCAATTGTTAATTAATAAATAGCAGTGAACTACCTATTGTTTTTTTATTAGTAAATTAATATATACACATATTATTTTAATAAACCATCGACGAAGAATGATAACATATTGCCACTCAGATATAAGTATGTATTTTGAACGCAAAAAAGAAACATTTTTGTAATACTATTCTGACTTTTACATAATAAAGTTTGAGGAAATGGTTTCTAAACTCGCTACAAATTTTTTTACTTAATTAATTAGCGTAAAGTTGCCTAAAGAAATAGATACTGAAATGAACTTTTTATTAGTTATATGATAACCATAAAATAGCAAGAGATGAGTCCTTAAATTTTTCTCTAATCGCCTTTTTCCTTAAGAAAGAAACATTTTTATATAAAACTCAGTAGTAAGCAACACTATATACAATATTTAACTAAATGTATTTAATTTAATCGGCGTAGAAATTTATTATTTATTTTAAGAAAGCTTGAAATAAATATTTTGTTGAATTTAAACCTGTACAGCAACAAATAATTTAAAATTGTATAGACTTGCTCCTCTTATTCTTGTTGATTTTATTCCAGTAATAATTTCTCTATTGGTGTTGAGGTCTAGCGAGTATTGGAAACTAAAATCAACTGACCTGATTTCTCAAGGCTAGCCACCGCATTTTATCTTTGACTATTAAAAATCGGCACCTGATAGATATCACTTTAGTAGCGCGCTTTCGGAATGTAGATATGGAGATTATTCGGCCATATATGTATATTATTTCTTATAAATATACCTAGTAAGCACTCAAAAATAAATACTCATGCATTAAATTTAATATATCACTTCATTGTATTATATTTGCAATTAAAATCAACCGTTATCTGAGATATCCAATTCATAATTTAATGTGATTCACTTATTATTTACCACCGATAATCACTGATAATAAATAAATAAATAATCATAGTAGAGACACAATATTACATTTGAGTAATAGATTTATATAAATTAATTAGACTTCACCACATCTAGAAATGCATCTAGTTTACCAAGTATGAACCTAGTCGACCTTTGAAATGTGCATAGCTTCCTTAAAAGCAATATTTTGTTTTCAATACGGAACATTATAGGCCTAGTCTAGATTGGACGGATGCCTACTAACAAATTTTTGTTGTGAATAACGACACAAGCTGTTCATTTAAAACAATTCCTTTCACAATCTTATTCGACCGGTCTATGTACATCTAAGTATTGACTAATTATTTTAAATTAGCGGCAAGACTTTGAAGTATACTTTAGGAACCCTAAACAACAAACGTATTAGAAATATCTGCTAATTCGTAGGTACCTATAGAAATAAAAAACTCAAAATTATTATTTGATATAAGTCCATTGTCAATTAGTAAAAGCGTTCGCAGATAAAACTCGGTACTAGAGAGTATTTATGTGCATAATAGATTGAACTAACTAGCAAGAGAAAAACCAATTACTCATCGAAAATAGATAATTATACCAGGAGAATAAAAATTAGTTTCATAAAACTACATAGTATTCAAACACACACACATTCAAGCACGCTTTACACTAATTTCATAGATTTGAATTTGCCGCAATAAAAAATTCCATAGTGCCTAAGAATTTAGAATTACTTATGCCACCATTCAGTGAAGTTTCACTCGTTTGGTTAAACGGCTACTAAAGTTTTTAATAAATTTGTGAAAATTGCGATTTTAAGGTAAGTATTTATTTTATCATTTATAGAAAGACATATGGCATTGTTTGATTTTTATGTGCTTCATTATTCATCTTTCTAATTAGGAATTAATATTTTCAACTTTTTATAACCTTAAAATAATTCACATCAAAGAATTAAAATTTTTTACACGGGGCACTTTAGACCACACACTGGTGAAGCAGGTATTTTATCTACTGTATTTGAAAAAGAAACACCCCCCAGATGATTTAAATAGATTGTGATAATGATTCTGGGAACGAAAGTGATCACAATACTGTGAATTTAGGCTACTCTAGTAAATACACTGTTGCTCAAGTATTCACGAACGATCAGGAAGCCGAAGTATCAAAATATATAAAGACTTGTTCCAATATGAACTGTAGCATGACTTATAAGAAAATCAGGTTATTAGCGTATGATTATGCAAGAATTCTTCCAAGTTGCAAGATTCCTGATCAATGGGGTATCAATAAGAAAGCTAGCATTGATTGGCTGAAAGGTTTTATGAAAAGAAACCGTGATAATATTAGCTTGAGAAAACCGGAGAACCTGGCGAAAGCTACGGGTTTTAATAGAAAAGCAGTCTCAGAATTTTTTGATAACTATTGCGTGGTTTTCAAACAGTACAAATTTAAATCAGAACAAATTTATAATATTGACGAAACTGGAGTGACAACGGTTTTAAAACCAGTAAAAATTTTATCAACCTAAGGAAAAAAGTCAGTTTATCAGCATTCTTCAGAGTGTGGTGAATTAACCACATTTTTTGGAATTATAAATGCAGTGGGCAATGCACTACCACCAGTGTATGTGTTTCCTCGAATACGCCATCCGGAGGACTAAATACCTTATTGATGCTCCCCATCAAGTCTTGGATTGGGTAGCAAAAAAGGATGGATGACGTTCCATCTATTTCTGCATGTTTTAGTGCATATTCAAAGACACACGAACTGCACCAAAGATAATAAAATACTAGTTTTGATGGATAATCACGAAAGCCACATAACTGTTGAATCTGTGAATTTCTGTCGAGATAATGGTATCGTCTTGTTATCTTTCTCTCCACACGCCTCTCATAAACTCCAGCTATTGGATGTAGGAGTGTATGGGCCTTTCAAAACTTACTGCGCCACTTCTTTCAATGATTGGATGACAATGACGTCTGGGACAACCATAACCGTCAAACAAATTGCAAAATTAACGAAGCCCGGATTTCAATCTGCATTTTCTCAGAAGAATATTGTAAAATCTTTTGACAAACCAGGTCTCGGCCTTTAAACAGGCTTGCTTTTAACGATGAAGAATTTGAAGCGAGTTATGCGAACCAGACCTCATCGCCCTCATCAAATATTGAAAGAACTGAAAACACTACACCACTTCCTGTTAATAATTCTAATTTCATCCGGTCTTCGCAGTTATCTACGCCTACTACGTCCCACCAACTAATAACTCCTGAAAGGACTGCAACTCCTATTTCTGAAAATGGTAAATTTTCTATGCTGCCTATTAGGTACACCTCTGTGCAAAATAATAGCAGTACAGTATATTACTACATTATACGCTTGTTTTACAAATAGAAGATGAAAAACGATTTCTTTCGCCACAAATCGATCATTAACGACAAGAAGAGCTTAAATGTGGAGTATTTATCTAATAAGTTAATTATTATGAACAAAGTTACAAGCATTGAAGTACACATGGAAAAATTCACCCCTCTTTTGTGGTAAAAGTTGAATTAAATTTGTGTCACTAAAAGAAAGAGTAGGTATGATTTGTTCATCCAACATTCCAAATTTGGTTTGATTATCTGCAGCGGTTCCAAAGTTATAATTTTTTACTTTACGAAAATCGCGTGCGACTCGCGGTACAGAGGGTTCCCACTCATTCAACCATTTTTAATGATTGTTAAAATTCTATTAAATTTGTAATAAATATATTTGAAACTGGTTCCAAGCATATCAGTTTTATTAAAAAAGGCCAATAGTACATAATCAAGTAATAACAACTCGTTTCTTTTTTCATATTAGAAAGTTACCTTTGTTAATGTAAAAACTGGTTGAATGTGCCCCCTCTCCTCTACTGTAATTACGCTAGAAATTAAGCCAAAATGAACTAAGCAGCTGGTCATACGTAGTGCAGTACTTATGGTCTAAGTTTCAAATCTTCGGCACCCTGGACCACCTACCAATTGTTGGAACATTATTTACGACGAAATAATGTTGTAACAAAGCCACTGAAACACATTTACACACACTCAATTTACAAAACAAGAGCTGCAAAGTTAGTCTTGACAAACAAATACTGTTACATAGCCTACTTCATTCAAATTGAAGTGGTCTTTTTCGACAGTAGCAGAAGAAATATACATTTTGCTCTAAAACGGTTGAAGATAAATGGGTATATTCTTATGTAAAAAGAAAGAGAATTTAATTTTATATCAAACCTTGTAAATAGATATAGGGTGCCCCAATTAAAAGAAAACAGAATTATTGGCATTTAAATGTTTCCAAAAGTTGGCGCCAGTAACTGTCTGTTAACAAAAAAAGGATCCGTACATGTTAATATTAGTAGTAGCACAGCAGTTCAAGACGTATCAATTTGCGCAAACAAAAATCTTTTTTGTTTTTGATCCTACAGCTCATTAGCAAGAGCGCTACAATTGCCAAAATTTTTGATAAAATATTTATTTTCTCGAAAACAAAAGCACATAGGTCTAGGAAGGTCTTAATAAAAGTTACTTAAAATATCATGAAGAATCTAAAAAATATATAATATATAGGGTGATCCATTTATAATAATAAAGTTCCATACGCTTTTTCTATAATTGGGGACACCCTGTATATTTAAAAATACTTTCTAGCTATGGGTCGTTTAAATAGGGACAACTTTTATTTGAAACTTTTTTTCTCTATACTGTAAAATAAACAAATTATCAAAGAAACCGCGTCAGCTGAGACACATGTTATATGCATAAACTTTTTAACCGCTTCCCAATTGTAATTATTAAGGACATCGTTGACAGATGATTGTGTAGAAACTTATTTATCGATCTATTGTAAGGCGTATAAGATATTTAATAAAAAGGCAAATCCATACGAAAATTTGCAACATTCTGTAAGTATAGTACATTTTATGAATTCAAGGCAAACACATATTATATTAGAAGGATATATACTCAAACCTTATTCAATTCAAAAATTATTAAGGTTCCTGTTTCAAAATAAGTTTATATTAAGTCGAAATGGAACCTTCAAAAAACCCCAAAATTACTCCTGAAACAAATACAGAATGCAGAAGGTGATTGATATGTATAAACCGATAAAAAGATTAATTAATTGAAATAATATACAGAATGTTCTGTTTAAAGCAAAAATGTTGTATTATGTAGCCCCAGAAATAAACAATCTCGATAAATGTATATGGTGTAGCTATCAGTGATAACTAAGTTTATAGTATAATATTTTCGGTGGATGGATTAAGCATATACGCTGTAGATTAATATATTATGTCCAGGTTCAATGTATTTTGATTGTCGGTAATACTTAAACAACATATGTTTAGAAATAGATACAGTTTATCACTCATTAAACTTCTTTTATAAACGTTTACAGGATTGTCAATTCGAAAAATGTTTAATATGAACTGGAAAAATTCCATTTAGAAATGTATTGGCGATAGTATTGACATCACCTCAATGGTAGTGCCAACTAGTTGATATACATCCGTTTATCGGTGACCAGTAGAATCAAAACATCTCTGTCCTTGCTAAGATCCAGCATTTCTCTAATTAAATATATATATATAATAGTAAAAAACTCGTTTAAAAATCTTCGTAAACAAGCAATTAATTGTTATCGAAGAGTTGAAGTATAAAAGTATGTTTTGACTAGTTTAGAATTAATGCTTCAAGTAACTTAATTAATGCATTTAAGCAAACACGTGCAGCATAAATGGGAAACTTCCCACAGTGTTTGAAATCACTGCAAATGAAAGCCGGCGCATGACGGTAGAAAATTACTGAAAACGGGTCTAGATATAGACATTCCATTTTCTACAAATTTAAGCTAAAGGAACATATAATATCCAATTAGCATTGATAAACTGAACAACATGCTGTTGATATTGCGAACGTACACTAATTAACACGTAATTTACACGTTTATAGTATAAAAACGTACAAAACAATTGCCGGTTACAATTAAAAATTAAATCAAACATCTTTAACAGCAGTTAAATTGTCTAACTAGCGATTATTTTCTATTTTTGCAAACATCTCGCTTAGTTGGGAACATTTGCCTAATATCCAATGTTGTTTTTAACTTATTGTGTTACAATTCAGTGTTACTGTGATATAAATACTTTACACAAGACATAAACATTTTATTGGTGTAATCAAATAAAAAGAGCGGAGTTCCCTTATGACCCTCTGCTGGAAAAGTCTTCATTGCAAATTTTAATTGCTTTACTGCTACTACACTAAAAAGTATTATACCTGATCTTGTGTTGCAATATTGATGCGGCACAAATTACATACAAAGAGTCCACTCCAAAACCGACCATTTTTTTTGCTTATTGTCGCAAAGAATCAAAGAAATGCCGATAATAGGTGCTCATGGTATATTGTTCGAATTCACCCTGCGGGCGAATGTAATGAAAAAAGATCAAGCATTACAAGCGGACCACGTCGTTTCGACCTTCCAGGTCTCATCAGCGCTGCTCCGAATGCAAGATCTAATTTCACTGCCTTTCACCGCTCAACTTATGTGTGTGATACTCCAAGCAATGTACTAATTCCAATCCCGTGCCTTTCCGTGAGCAAGGTAGGAAGTAGCACACCGTAAAGGCGCCACACAAAAGTCGGTATACAGCAGATACCGATCTAGCTCGCACAACTCATGGATTGTGAGTTCCGCTAGATGTCTCGATCTGCTAGCAGTTACTGGTGAATTCCATATACGGCTTATCATGACGTAACATGTGAAAAGATGCCAACGCCACAACCCACGAGTTGTGCGAACTAGATCGGTATCTGCTGTGTACCGACTTTTGTGTGGCGCCCTTACGGTGTGGTACTTCCTACCTTGCTCGCGAGAGGGCGCGATGTTGGAATTAGTGCATTGTTTGGAGTATCACACACATAAGTTGAGAGGTGAAAGGCAATGAAATTAGATCTTGCATTCGGAGTAGCGCTGATGAAACCTGGAGAGGTCGAAACCACGTGGTCCGCTTCTAATGGTTGATCTTTTTTCATTGCATTCGCTCGCAGGATGTATTCGAACAATATACCATAAGGGTCTATTATAGGCAATTCTTTGATTTTTATATTGGCATCTTTCGACGTTTTCATACTGTCGCAAAGAATAACTTAACAAAACCAATATATACAGTAGAAGGAAAATATGTAATTTCGAAACAGAGCCTTCTGAGACAAAGAATCGCCAGTAAATTCCATATTTCTACCTGTATAATCTTTTCAAAATAAAAACTCTACCTACTACAAGAAATAAAAGCGTTTTTTATTGTGTTACATTAAAATTATTTGACTAGTAAACTTTAAAGGAAGTTTAACAAAACTTCTAATATTTGGCAACCCAACAGCGAAGTTTGAAAACAAAAATTGTAAATAAACAGTTACAAATCTCTTAAAATAGAATATGTTAGCAATTTTGTGTTGTGTCTATGAATACAATATACTGAATATACTACAACCTATGACAGGAATCACCGTAACATTTTTACTGATTAGTATTATACTAATATAATATGGTTTTGCTTCAATGAAACGTGAACTGAGTAATAAATTTGAATCACGCATATAAATATATGTAGTACATACATATGTATGTACGTAGAATTTAAGCTTAATTTCTTAGATGTAACCCACAACGAATTAGATTTTTATAAAGCTCTTATCGCCATAACGAATGTCATACTAGAATTGTATTGATAATATCTAGGAGTATTACTTATTACAGAATGCAGGTAGATTTTACAATTATATATTTATAGACTATGTATTTTAAGACTCGGTCTGCATAGCGAAGAGTTCGCAGTTTAGTATTCAAAATTAGACCACTGATGTAAAGGACATTTCAAATGTCACTTTAAGTAGATGCACGAAAACAAATAATTTCGTTTTTGGTAACATACTCGTAATACACGGACGTATGTACTACATACGTTTCAATTAGGACGGTCTTTTTTTATATTATTTGAATAACATCTTTTAAAGAAATTTATTGTTACTGATAAAACGGTTATTGACTTTTAAGTGAACGTGTTTAATGATTATATTAGATTAGATCTGAGGGCAGTGGCACTGCTGCCTTTAGTCACCGCGACCTGCATGGGTTTATTGTAACATTGCCCTTCTGGTTATTAGATTAGTTGGAGGCTTTTAATGAACCTGAGAATTAGTCTGGGATGTCAGTAGGCGTTAGGAACGGCTTATTGAAGTGTTGGTGTCGAGTTTAACTGACAGCAACACATTTTCACAAAATGTGTTCTGCCGTCTCTAGATCTTCTTGGCATAGACGGCAGATTTGATCTTCAATTTTTTTGAGTTTATATAGGTGGTACTTCAGGGCTACATGACCTGTCAAAAACCCTGCCAGCGGTCCAAGGTACCCTTTGCTGAATGATAGCAACGACTGTGCTGTCTGACGTGATCCTGATAACAGTGCCTTCGCCTGCTTTTGTCCTAACGTATTCTGCCAGTGGGAGGCGTTTCTGTTGTCCTCCCATTTGTTAACTCCTTGTTTCAGGTGGCTCTTTTGCAGTCCACAACAGCGATAATGTCCAATCAAAGGCATTTTCGCTGCTTCTTTGCAAGCTTATTTGTCTTTTCGTTCCATTCGATCCCTTGATGGCTTGAGACCCACTGAAGAGTTACATGGTTATTGTGCCCAATTGCATATACATTCATGCAACAGACCGGATTCGTATGTATAAACGCTCACAGCCTTCAACGTCGCTTGACTGTCCGTTGATATACTAATTGTTGGACTACGTATCCCTAACTCGAGGTTCTTTACAGCGCATAAGTTTATAGCAGCAATCTCCGCTTCAAATATGTTAGAGTGGAGTCCTATAGGCACTTTGAGACAGTGGTTACGTCCACTGACCTCAATGCCTATAGTAGAGCCGTCAGTGTATCATGCCAGGGTTCCTCTTTTGAGTTGAGGCTCGCCGGATGCCCACTTAGTACAGCTTTCATTGACCACTTTGTGACTTTGTAGGGTTTGTCGTTGTTTGCATAGGGATCTTGTTCTCTGCAATGCAAATCAGGTAGTTAATATTGGGATCTTCAAGGATTTTAAAGTGTCCTCTAATGTCCTCAGGGTTTAATCCCTTAAGTCTGTCCATATGACCTTTTCTGTAAGTAGTTGATATAAGAGTTCGACGACAGTTTCAGTCAGCAGACAGTTCGATGACAGCTTCATTACTGAAGCTAATACTTGTTCCCTCTATAGAGACACGTTTAAGATAGACTTTTCTTCTCCTTGTGAAAGGGCAATAGTAATCTTTTAAGGGTTTATACGCAGGTTATGATTTTTACATCAACTATGCGTGTAGTCTAGAGTTCTTTGCATAACTTGCGATATTATTTGGTCATACTTGCCACGGATGATGATTACCAGGTCGTCAGCGTACCCTTGCACCCCTTATCCGTTTCTGGTTAGGTTACTTATGAGATCATCAATAACAAGACACCAGAGCAGAGATGATGAGACCTCTCCTGGGCGACAACCTCTGCTGACACTGACTGTAGGGGTTTCTGATCCTAGCGTAGCGTTTCTTCGTCGACTTTGTAGCATGGCTTTAATCCATTCAGTCGTCGACGAGTGAAGGGTGGCAGAAACCGCCCTTTCTATGCGCTCAAAGGCACCCTCTTCATCAAGAAAAGCACAAAGTGCTATTTCTTTTGGCATTAGTAACTCGTCCACTTTACTTGTGGTGTGGTGGAGGCCCGATATCGTTGATTTTGCCTTCTGGTAGGCATGTTGGTTAGGGTGAAGTGGGTATGTTACCAGTAGTACTTCATTCCTAACATATTGATCTAACACTTTCTCCAATCCTTTAAGAAGGAACGATGAGAGACTAATGGGTCTATACGTTTTAGGCTCTGCGGGTGATCGCCCCTCCCCCTTTAGGGTACGTTCACAGTAAGGCGACGAAGAGAGCTACAAGCGACGAGATGTTGGAATCACGTCTCTAGCACTATGACCGCTAAGCTTTGACTGTAGGTTCTTGTTCTCGTCACTCCTCTAATCTCGTCGCTTGTCGCTCTCTTCGTCGTCTCACTATGAACGTATGTACCCTTAGGTGTAAACACCACGTTTACGTCTCTCCACAGTGTTGGTATGTAGCCGAAGCTGTAGCTCGCTTTGTATAAGCTTACTAGTATTGGAAGGAGAATGTCATGTTTAGTGATAGACATTTAAAACAATTACCATCAATATATTTTGTTTTTTACTTATGCCTTAAATGTGGTTGATATGTGTGTGGTTCACATATAATAGTTAGGACCCAATTCTGTGAAACTTTCTGTAATAAATATAAACGATTGTTTTTTTTGAAACATTGAATGAAATGTATTATACTAAGTAAGTTTACATCAGGCTTCTAAAGCATTGAAAATGGAGCACTGAATATATTACATTTTGTGTGTAAACAACAATATCGTTGCGCTAGGTAAGTTCGGATGATACATAAATGGTTGTATTTAAATACTTTGTTAATAAATCATTAAAAATTGCATTCAGTGCGTTTCAACATTTGTACAGATATACTAAATTCTAAATATACTTATATGTGTATATGCATAATCATCATATTGCTCAGGTCAACGACGTCGTCGTAGGTTAAATGGATATCAGCAATTATTATAGGTTAACGAATTAGTATACAAAAGCAAAATTGTTCTGGTTTAAATTTCACATAAACAGCTAATATCAGAAAACATGTTACTATATCTCTTGAACAATAGTATCTCTTCTTATAGTTAAATAATTATTAACGCAAAAACAATATTTGGATGTAATAATAACAATATGGAATTATATATATGTAAGTATAATATGTATGTGCCATTATGCATTTTAATTATTAGGTGTATGATATGTTAGTAATTGAAACTGACTCTGTTAAAACGAAATAACAAATGTTCACCAGGAAGAGCCATATATGATGAAAACAGTAATCGTTATTCAACCACAGAAAACGAACTATGAAAAAGCTGAAAACAGTAATTATAAATTGCTAGTATTCCAAACAGCTACATCTACACCTAGATCTAGAGGTATAGAGAATTCTAATAGGCTATAAACATGCGATCATTTGAAAGTCGCCATTGTGACACCAGTACGTCATGATTATGGCGGGTTTTTGAAAATTTATTTTTATATTTACCCAGATGCATAAAAAAGTAGTTATACTAATAATATGAAATTGAATTCAGGCTGAAGGACTTCTATCAGTGGCCTTGTAAGTTCGTCCAATAATTCTTTATTAAATCAAATAGAAGTTCATAGTGTCATAAACGGTAAATGAATAGTGTATAATGGTTTAGTAGCAATTATTATTTTTCATATACATATTACAGTGTTTGTAATGTAGTTATAATTTTAAAATAAATGAAGTTAATCAACCAACAACGTTAACACAGTGAAAACATGAAATAAAATTGGAAAAGTAACTAGTGGTGTCACAATGACGGCCTCCATGTTGTCCCAACTCAGAACGCTGTGCACACGGCACCTAAGCATTCTATATACTTCTACAGGGTGTAGCACCCTGTATATCTATAATCTAACATTACTTTTTATGGGATAGACTAAACTCACTACATTGCTTGTTTTATCCAAAAATTTCCTACATTTTTAATAACAAAATACGATCAATAAAAAGGTATTAACGTTGTATAGTATTTACGTTGATTACTAATTAAAACTGCCCTAAGCATCCAGTTAGTAATGTTCCAGTGTATGTAAATAGATGACCCCTAACAGTAGCCAGTTAATAATTATTGAAATTTCATTCACCCTCTGATTCTGCTGCCGCCGATGCTAATTTTTAAATTGTGTGTCTAGAGATATCTAGCAACAAAGATTTGCAATAGAAGAACAAAATATCTATTTCTACAGAAGGTTTGTTGCTATATTAGAACAATTGAAAGTTCTAACTTTAACTGCAATCATATTAGATAATTAAATAATATGTTCTTCGCAAAAAATATAAATACATATAGTATCAATAATAAGTAATAAGATAAAGCGGTATGACCTACATAATTTAGAAGTCGTTAAATTTAAGTGCAACAAATTTAGTATTATTGGATTCATTCCTTCATTTTCTTTCTAAATATCCTAACACATTCTAACGCGTTTTTTGAGATAAAAACGTTGGCAACACTGACACTGGAAACTGAAGTTCGAGTTAGTGATTATTGAGATTATATTCTTGCCTAGCAACGACTCCTTTATGTGAATCGAGTCCTTGATGACATTTCGTCGCTGATAAACTGTATTACTAGATATCTGTAGAATATTCACCTTTGTGGAATATCAATTTAGTAATATTTAGTGTTTTGCTGTAAATGAAGCTGATGTTATGCAGAGTAAATATCGTCAATGGAGTGAAACGCCAAAACGAGTAAAATAGAGGTTGACATAATATTTTCTAATAAAGATAGCGTTGCCAATTAGAAAAGCACCCATACTACATTATTAGAAAATTAGCACAAGAGAAAATATTTACCGTAATGAATATGAAGAAACCAAAAAAAAATTTAATAGTCAGTAATAACACTACATTTAAATTCAATACTTTTTATAGAATAATCAAATGAAAGAGATAAACAAAATATCTAAACATGACAAATGTATCCGCGGAAACAAAAGTTGGAACAGAGGTGATGACTCCAAATATAAATAATAATAATAATATATATTTAGTGCCAATACACAAGTGTTTACATACGTCACAATAACAAAACAGAGAACAACAGGAGCAATAATCATAGAATATTATCTCATGTCGCCAAAATTATTATCAATGTATTCCTTAACGGCATAAAATGACTTAGAAATTAAGTATTTCTTCAATACGACTTTTAATAACGTTGGTGATAAAGCTTTGATCCTATCCGGCAGTACATTGACACACATTATAGCAACATAATTTATACTGTCTCTAGATCTACTTAGTCTAAGGTAATCTAACCTAATCATATCATTCGAACGAGTTAAGTAATTATGGTAGTAGGAGTTCATCTTATAGCAATTTATATTTTGCTTTACAAATCGGACGCTTTCCAATATAAAGACGCATGACGTAGTTAAGATATTGTCTGAAAATAATATCTACAATCCTCTGCATACTGAAGCCCGGCTAATATTCTAATACATTTTCGCTGAGTTTTAAACACTTTGTACATGTGACTGGAGTTTCCCCAAACAAGTATTGCGTAACTCATAACCGAATGAAAAACAGCAAAGTAAATGATTCGTAAACAACTTGGAGAGAGATTATAACTTAAGGATCCAATCAAATATATTTTGTTATTCGGGCGTTAAATGCACACATGCAACAACAACATGCACACATATTGTTTAAGAAACTATCCCCGGAAGGAATATTTCCGCAGTTTTTTTACCAGTTATAAAAAGATATCTTATTGAATGCCACATAAAATATCAATCACGTAAACAGTCCCACATATTGGTCAAAGAAATTCTTGCATCTACTTACATATATGCAAACTCTTATATCAAAATAGTCATATGCTACTTTGTTTTTGAATAAACCTTTTTCCTACAATATACAAATACATAAATACATTAAAGAGAAATTATTTATTCAAAACAGACCATTATAATCATTTCACTTATTACTAAATTGTAACAGAATGTATGCGAATTTTATTCATTTTTCGATTTTCAAAAAAGTCTTTTTTAAGGTCTCCAGAGTACAACAAACTCCTGTAACAAATCTTGAGGCTCTACGATAAGCTGTTAGGACTGTGTTGTGATTATAAGTAGACATGGCAAATTCGATACACGTTTCAGCAGCGTTGACAGCCAATTTTGCATTTAATTTAAATTATAAGAAAAAAAATCTACACTAGACGGTTAAACGAAGTCACCGATCGTGGTATATTCAAACGTGGCATGACTGCATACCAATTTTCAATTGACGGTTTCTTTTTTCACACGGGTAGCTGCCGTTTGCAAACCCGATAACGCTCGAAATATCTCCGGTTATGTATGTGGCATCAATATGCCGGCGCTAATCATAAGTCAGTGAATCAATCAAAGTGCAATTGAAATTTGAGATCAGAGACAACAGACCTTATCTTACGGAACTAATTTACTATATATATAATATATTCTGTATATCCATAACGTGTTTTCCTTTTTTTATCAAAACATCTGCTCTATAGACGTTTATTTTTCATTTATACCAAGAATATATTAAATGTTCTGTTTGTACTATTCAGAAAGCTTGGCATTTATCGTATATTATAGGTAGCCCATATATTAGTTTGAAACACTTTCTACATAAATACGAATATAATTTTTAGGGAAAAAATTCGTAATGTAATTTGTAAGAATGACTTTCAGTAGTTTATAAAGAAGAAACACTAATCGTGAACACTGTACAATTTGAGGTTGTTTTCGGCAGTTATTGAATAATACCTACATGGTTTTGAATTCTCACACTTTTCGAAGAGATTTTATTTATTTATTCTTATTTGGAAAATTAATTTATAACAGAGAACGGAAAGAAAGTGTTTGTAACATGATTTTTAAACGTGTTCTTCCATAACATCTTGAATGTGTTTAAGTATGTATTTGTAAGGTTGCTAAAATCAAACGCTTGTTGAAAAATTGAAAATTTTCCATTCGACTCTGCACATAACTCGTTACCGGTAACAGGTAGACAAAAAGTTTTAACACAAAAATTGTTTGTTTGAATGAGTTTTATTAACCAGGTAAGATATAAAGTTAAATATATTTACATTTTTATATACAGGGTGAGGCATTAGTGTTTAAAGCTCAATATATCCATTAATATTAAAGATATCAAGAAACTTTATATACAAAAGTCATAGACAGTCTTAAGATACATATTTTAAAATTATTTTCATATATACAGGGTGTTTCATATCGCCAGCGTGAACCAAACTTGCATTTTCTTAAATGGAACATACTATATATTATTGCAAATTTAGATTAAGCATATCTTCCTCATTCCTTTGATATCAGGTTTCATTGAGTTAATATTTCAGAAGTTATGGTCAATTTTGTCTGAAAATCATTGCGTGTTTACTAAATGTGTATTCCATACGAAACAGTTTGAAATTATTTTCTCGCTGGAATAACGTTTTTATATTGTTACAGTTTTATAGCAACGTAATGTTTGGCCAATATTGCAAAAACTGTGTAAATGGCGATTCAATACGCAAGTGCATTATTTTCTCATTTTATTTAAATGGATCATTTTTTATATTATGAAAGGAAAGAACACTGTATGTACCTTCATTTTTATTAATCACTCCCTATATCTAAAATTGGTAATTTCTGAGATATTTAAAATTTTCATAATGAAGGGTGAGCTTTTTCCAAATAATTGTAATATGTCAACGCCATGAAAGAATTCTAGTTAAAAGCTATTAAATCATAAATTGAGATAAACTTGTTATATACAACGCAACTACAAAATGTTAAACTTATGCCGGTAATTAATTTCTAATGATTTAAGTTAAAAGTTCGCAATATAACACATTTTACAATAAATATTCAAAATTCTTGTGTTTTAAACATTTCGTTGAGGAGTTTCATCACCATGCAGAATAATCCATTGTATGTTTAAAGCTAAAAAAATCTATATTGGTAGATGCTTTAACGTGTCATAAAAAATAAAAACAGAATGGTGCTGATATATCATTATTAATTCTAATGTAAAATAATTTATAATGCAGTTATGGATACTTTTGTTAGTTTTTAAAATTAATTTCAACACTGCAACTACAGGTATGTTACAGAACCAAACAAACCCCAATACCTATTATATTAATCACAAACATATTTACTTTTCCTGTGGAAAATATATATATAAAAATGTAAATATATTTGACTTTATTTCTTACCTGCTTAATAAAACTCATTCAAACAAACATTTTTTGTGTTAAAACTTTTGTCTACCTGTTACCGTTAAAGAGTTATGCGCAGAGTCAGAATGGAAAATTGCCAAATTTCAAAAATTAGTTTTACCCAGTTAATTTTCTCCACAAAAAAAAAAGTTGCGTAGTTTACAATTTCCCAAAATTTCATAATTTTTTAATTTCCGAAACAGCTTTTTAAAATTAACTTTCAATAACGGTATAAACTAAACGTTTTTATATTTTTACATATGTTTTCTAGTATGTTTGTTTGTCACAAAACTCGCTACAAATCTTTTCCGCAGAGTGGCTTAACAGTAACCGCGAAATTTAGTTCGTTTTAGCCGGAGTTTGTATTAAACGTTAAAGCTGTGTTCCGTAAATATAATATCGTAACCGTGGTTTTGGTAATCCTGAAAATCGTACATTTACGGAACTCGGTTATCTGAAATTGGTACATTCAGGTTGTTACCAAACAAACCGCTATTCAATTACGGTTACTGCTGATTTGTTTTTGTTTGACAAGAAAACAGAATGGAGGTTAAGCACAACATTTATAAAATAAACTATATTTATCGATTATATTGAACTATTGGCTTTTTATATATAGAACATTGATAAAATAACATGTGATATTTAATAAATTGAAATAATATAGTTTTGTTTTCCATTGAAAGTTTAAACAATTGATGAAATTGATCAAATCATACCAACATCGTTCCGTAAATATTTAGTTAAAACCTATTAAATCATAAATTTAAAGTTAAACTTTTAATACATGACAACCAGTAGTATATCTTAAACAAGTGTGTGAGAAAGGGACTCAACAGTACCTACTAAATCTTTTCATTATAGTAACTATAACAATAAATTATTATTATATATATATACTGATTTGCGCAAATAAAAGTAGATATTAAGCTTGAAATATACACACATAGACATGTATGTATGTATGTACGTTGTATGTGATTAAAGGAGCTATCAGCAATGCAGTGGGGTACCACTCGTACTATGCGAGAGGCAAGAGGAAAGGAATTCAGCACTCGCTGCTTATAGCGTGTGGTAAAAAATGGACAAATTCTGACAACTAAAATAAAATGCCTTTAACTGTCCCAGAAAAAATACAGATTGTATTATGGCACGCGGGGAATAAGAGTTTTGTTTCAGTTCAATGTTAATGCATACATACATTAATTACAAAAGTAAATAGTTAGGCCGTAAGTTCTAATAGCGACGGCAGTTCTTAAAAGCAAACGTGTGCTTTGCAATATCAATCTTTGCATACTAAACCATAGAGAAATTAATAGTAAAAAGAGTACCAACTTAATGTATTAAAATTCGAAGCAGAATTACAGCGCACCATTAGTAGCTTAAGGTACTAATTTTCAATAGCGCCATATTTGAATATTTCAATACCATACTTTCTGAAAAAATTGAATATTATTTTTAAACAAAGATAAAAATTGATCATTTGAGTACATATTTATCAACTTAATCAATTACACATTTTCATCTACTTTCTACTTCATGCAAGTCAACTATTTTAAAAATAAAGACTCATTAAACAAAAGTTTTATTTTTGTTAAAACTTAATAAATAAAATTAAACATATAACATTATATAAAATTCTCATAAAAACAATAAAGACATTAGATATTAAATTTTTACAAAGTTAAACAATAAATTAAATTTTAACCCAAAGTTAGATTCTTTAACAACAATAATACACAAACAGAAAATAAACTCTTATCAAGATATTAACAAAAAATTTTCTATAACAAATTTCAAATATTTTTGAAGATTTTCCTCGTAATCAATGCAGTCGACAGGCCAGTTAACGTTGACATGAAAAAAAAGATAGAAAATTATTAGTAATCTGCACGTAATCTGTTCATTATATTATTGCAAGATATTCATCTAGCAACTATATCTATCTAGAGGATCATTTCTTTGTAATGTTTTCTTTCTTAAATGATTCATTATTAATACTTGATCTAAAGGAATTGGTATTAAAATGCTTTGTAAAATGTAATGTAAAAATCTGCAAAATCTGCAACAAATCTTTTAAACGTCATCACTGTTCTTTTTCCTTTCTTTGCATATTAGCAAATTGCGATTGAATTAATTTAGTTCGTTTTAAAGTAGCTTCTCGCTGTTTAAATAATTTGGTAGATGTTACTCGTAATGCAGCTTTCTAATGTTTAGCTTTAGTAATGGTTTTTTTAATCTAAAAATTGACAGTTTGTTGTATATCGTGATAAATTATGAAGTGGTCGGCTCTTTTGAGATAAGCTTTTCACATACTTTAGTCCACATTCCCACAGTGAACTATTTTGTTTTTTATGTATGAAACAAATGATTATCGTTGATTGAAGGAATATATGCGCAACCTATGATTGGCGCAAATCCCTTAAATGGAGATTTGCATTTAAGTTTGAAATTTCACAACACATAAACATGTATGTATTCCTTCAATCAACGTGTTATGTTTATTATGTTCCAAGCTTGATGATGCTATTTCCAGTAAGTGGCTTTCTCTTAGTGGTTTTTTTCCATTACAAGTATCTTCAGTAATTGTAGAGTTAATATTCACAGCAGCTGTTACGTTATTGTTGAATATATCTGGTTCTGCAAATTTTATCAGAGTATGTTTCAATGTATTATATGCATGGATATGTAATTTTCGAATTGTGTCAACAATTCCGAAAATGCATTTTCAAACATTTGCCCATCTCCTTCCTCTTGAAGTGTTTGCATTAAATATAAAAGCATATTTTGTGAACCACATTTTTATCCACTAGTCTACAACGAATACTCGCACAGAACAGAATCCAGCAGATTTGATTTAAGTTCAAAATTAAAGCAAACTTACATTAATTCTCACAAAATACCTAATCTATACAACAGCTGACAGTTAAATGGCTAAATGTAACGCGGATACGCATGTTCATTAGTTCTTAAAGCAAAATGGTGCGCTTCGTGCAATTGGGTATCAATTGAAACTCTTATTTCTTTTCTCTATACTAAACTGAACTGGAAGCAACAACGAATCTATCCCCACTTATTGCAAGCTGACCTCACCTACCATTCTAAATCACACGTATATATTATAGATATGTATGCGCTAGTGTGTGTAATACGGTACTTCTATATTCACTATAACTTCAGTCGATCTGTATACCATATCACACACATATATACACCGCCATCCATCCTAGTTTCCGAGGATTATTTGAATAAAATACTACTTACATATTTCACTTTTTAATTATGCCTTGCTTTAATGTAATACAAAGTTGTACGCAGTTGTAATTTTACACAACCATAATGTTTTTCGAAAATACATCTTGTATCCGGACTATACACTGGCGTATATCTGTATGTATATGTATATTATACGAACGGGAACTTTCAATATCATTACAACATGTACATTTAAAAACCGCGAAATGATAGGTAAGCATTAGGTAAACACGGAAATGTTCACGATCAGTGTTATTTTCGTCATTTATACCGCAAATAGATTCATTGTCATCGTAAAATATTTACAGTCACATAATAAATTGTGCACCTCTAAGCCCAGCTTGCATTACGTAACTCTCCATTTTCATCAATCGTTTTATTGTAATTCGTATATTTAGTTTTCACGGATATCTGCATTTACCATATTTCATCAAAATTTAAAAATATTCACTTATTTTCTGATTACTTATTTGAAGCAGTACGTTTCATTTATTTACCTGTTTTTTGGTTACTCTACATTGTTTACAATCTTTCAGATTTGCGCTTTTATCACAAACCTAATTTAAATATTTTGGTAATACCTAGTTATTATACATTGAAGCAACTTAAAATGGTCAACGATTTTATTATTATTTATAAGTTAAAGAAGAGCAAATTAACTTCTACTAAATTTTTTACTACAGTAATTTATCTGCTTACTTAGCAATCACTTTAGAACTAACAATTAGAACAACTTAAATATAGAACATTTAATTTAAGAACATTTGGCCAACCCATTCGCGTCGGTTTTTAAACCGAAGAAATAACTAATAGATCGATTTTCTAATTTTTATTCAATTTACATCTGGTACCGGCTCTTGCAAACGTCAAGATTTACGAATAGCTCGCCCAGAAACATATCACATAGACGTTTGCCGCTTTTGTGAAAGTCTAGGTACCCATTTCTGCCTCGATAGTTACCTTAACAAGCAAGGGTGTTCCATTTGCGGATGCGAAGATCCGGGAAGGGTTCTAGAGAAACCTATTTATTTGACCAAAGATGTAATTGAACTTTATTTTTTGAAATCGAAAATGAGGGCGTGGTATACAAGTGTTCGAAATGAAGGGCGCACTATTGCTAACTTCGTTATTATTATAGAGCTACAACATCGGTTAAATGGGCATATTTTAGTTATTTTATATGATAATGACAGTAGTGGCAGAAAACAGAAAACTTATTGTTAGTACTAACACAAGTGTAAACTAATTATGTTTTAAAACTTTTTTGTTCAGAATTAAATTCTCACTTAGATGATAAAGAAATATTCAGGATGTTTCATTTAGAAAAAAGTAGTGTCAGTGAATGTTTTAAAACGCAATACTCAATTATTTTTCTCTTTCCAACATTGCCGTTTTAACTGATGATAACCTAATTTGCACTACTGGAAATAGCCTACTCTTAGCTCCGAAAAATGTATTGTACCTTTATATCTCCATTGCTGATTATGAAAAATATGGATGATTTTTTAAAGATTTTTTAGCACTATACTGAAAGGAGTAATTTCATATGTGTTCGAAGTAACATTACCGTCTATATCGCTCTATAAGTTTTTCTACCTTCGCGCAAAACTCGTTTTAAAAGTGAGTTTCGTCAGTCGCCTAATTAATAAGCACAGCCGGTAGATAATTTCATATGCGTGAATGAATACAGAACAAAAACGTGTCATTGTGTAATTTATGGTTTTAATACCAACACTTGCTTGCTACAAGAAGGTAGTGAGTCAAAATATCACCACAATACATTTCATGCCACACTGCAAATCCTATGGGCATAAGGTTATAGAGATTGATATAAACTAAATTTTTCATCAGTCTCTTGGTAAACTATTCTAATAAATTTGGAAATAGTTATCTAATAAGATATATATTAATTGATTGTCATTTCGATTAGATTGTGTATTAAATATACTTACGCAAAAGTTCAATTTAAACTGTGAAATAATCGATCAATTAAGAAATTAGACGGTGGCCATTAAATATAATAAGTCATAATATATCGAAAGCGCAATTATCACTTATCGTGGATTTTTTGGTTTTCTGTACAGCAATATAATATAATTCAATATAACAGATCAATTATACCTCGCTATTACCTCTACATAACTAAGGAACTAAGGAAATTTTTAATAAATAATAAAGTTCGTGAAAAGAGGAGTTTACTCCAATAATAAAATACAGGTGTTCCATTTGAAATAGGTGAGAAAATAAACAATCCGAGTTATGACTCGCCCTGTATATAAATATTTAATACATCGATAAATAAATAATTTCTTATGAAAGGAGATAACATTAGAAATGTTTCTAGTGCAAATGAATTATTTTATGTGGAAGCCGTAGTACGGTAGGAGGCGCCAACTTTGTTATTAAATTCATGCAAAGCTTCCCATATCTTCTAAAGTAAACTGAATAACATAGCAAAACGCTATATCATAATAAAGGTAAGACCTAGAAAAATCGTATACAGTAAAAATATACAGGGTGTTCCATTTAAAATAAAATAAGTTTAGTTTACTCTGTCTCTATTTGACACCCTGCATAGTTAAAAATACTTTTAGGTTATAGCCCCCCATGCGCTTGAACTTTTATCTTAATAACATTTTCTCGTTTCTCTTATAATACAGGAGTAATTAATTTTTGACTTAAATTATTCTATACTTGCTTGACATATACAGGAGTAATTCGACTTCCTCGCACTAATGCCCCACCCTTTATCTGTGCATTTACACTCGTTATACGATCATGTCTTTCAATTAGATTATTTACTGGAGCAGTATCATTCATATATAAATAATACTCAATTAAAAAATGTCTGCTTTGTATTTGGCCATAACTGACGTAGATAGTGGGATATTTTACCGTTCTAGATGTAGCAGCGGGCTGTAATATCTCTACATCTGGATTACATCTCCAAAGGAACATCTCACAAACGAAACCCCCTCATGCATCAAGAATGTTCAAAATAAACGACTTTAATTAAACTTTTGTAAGCAATTTACACCAGAAACATATAACAAAATTCATCGGTTTAAAACAAAACTTGAAAAACCAAATGAGTCTACGGGAAGTTATTCTAGAACAGCGTTGATATTAATGTGGACGACGAATTTTGAACAACGATGTATGTATATTAACATCTTGGAAGGATCTTTATAAATAATAGTAAGAAGTCTTTATAAACATTTCATTACCACTACAAATTTTACCAACCTAAAAAGATATGAAATTATGCAAGTTTTGTTAGTTTCTGGTGCAATATTTCTATTGAATCTTTTACATATTGTGGACGCAATTTTAACATTTATGTAACTTTTCCGATCATCTAATTCGGTCTAATCTCTTATAAATTTACTTACTTGACGATTTTTAAGTATTGTATATTGAAAGTTAATTTTATAAATATTTTTCATTACAATACATACCTATAGATACATATCTCATCGTCTCATTAATAATATATTTGATTTATTTTAGCATTTAACTTGTCATTCCCCCACTTGTTTATCAATGTTCAGTGAAACCCAGAAACCGCGCTTTGAACTGTCTTCAAACTGCTAAGTATAATAACTAGATTAATTAGTTAGTAAGTTTCTTTAGTACTACCTTGAAAAGCTTCTTTTCTTTCAATGAATCATGGCATTTTTAACGAGTCGAAAGAACCCTCTATATCGACACCAACATGAAAATAATATCAGTCTGAAGTCATATTACAATTCCAATGATCTTAATCATTACTGTCCCTTCCTTAGAAAATGGGCTTAAAATTTTGTTTCTTAAACATACATACATAAGTTCCCATCAAAATGCGTTACTGCCGAGATCCAAATAATAGTAACTTAATTTTGACTGTTAAGGTAATGTAATTGTATATTTAGCGGCAGTGGTTAGGCGGCTAGCTATCGTGGCAGAATGATAGGAGCCCGGTTTCAATTCTCCTGAGAGACAAGGAAATTTTTTCGATTAATTAATTGGTTAGATATATTTAATACTTCTGCAATTGTTACTGTCCTTAATTTTCATATATATTTACGTTATTATTCGGATGTTTTCATATTAGGACTAACGAATACAGGTCCGTGAAATTGGGCAAACGTATCTTACAGCTCGCTACTACGTGTATGTCAATATTAACGTATGGAACTGTCAGATAGTAATCACTGTATTTATTTATTTTTTAAGTATAAAAGATCAGCCGAACATAAAATTTTGTATATATGTAAGTCCTACACTGCTCCTAAGAAGTTATATCTCCCCCTAGAGATGGGTTATCAAACCTCTCGCCGTTGTGGAAGCAGCCTTCTTTCAAACCCTATCACAAATTGGGACATTATTTTTATATTTATTTAAATGTGTATGTAATATACTATAAATAACACCCATTGATTTATAATTAGCTATATAAACTGACCGATAATTCTACTTCAACCGCTATTTCTGGTTTGCCGTTCCCATAGTCTGTCATAGCAATAATTATCTCTTGTTTGGTTTAATACCAAAGAAATGAGAATATAAACTCAAATTATAACTCTATTACTACTTTTCTTTTCTTCATAAGTCAAGCTGTTTTCTCTTTAAAACGGTGTATTTGTCTGTGATAATCAAAGAACTCCTAATGATACCGGTGCTCTTCTACGAATGAACTAAGTTTCTTGCAAATATGTCTTCCATGCACTGTAGAACCACAAAATGTTACAAGCAGTACCGATATTGAATAGATTTGAAATAGAAAAGGTTAAATATCGCCGAATCGCCGAACTTTAAGAAACATAGTTTTGATGTGCTTTGATTCTTACCGGGAGACATAATGTGTGGCGAGGACAGCACACAAATAATTTTCTTATTCCAGTCGTCATTATTATAGTATCACTCGCAAGCACGCGGTGGTAGATTCTACTCGCCCAAAAAGTCTTATTTTATACATAATAGTTATCTACGTATTACCAACCTGCCTGGTACCTAATAATGATGTTAGCCGAATAATGTGACGCCTATTACACACCAATTCTCCATTTTTCAAGTAACTATCACCATTAATGTTGCATATTACTTTCCAGGAGGACATATTCGCTTTTAGAATCTACGATTTACTCTTATTTTATTTTTGCTTAAACAGGAACTTAGGTGTGTACCTTAATTATAATAAAACTGACGGTAAATGAAGTAGTTAGTACATTGATATCTGTAATTTCAAAAATTTGCTTGACAAGCCTTATTTACGCAAAAAAAAAACGAAAGGAGTAGAGAAGAGCATAGCATACACTTTTGAAAGTACGAAGCGCGATTGTGTCAAGTCAAAAGATCACACACATCAAAAACATATGAAACCAGAAAATTTGGTCAAAGTATTTCAAAATAATTTTTTGTAATTGCTTTAGTGATATATTTTTTTATTATGCATGCATGCATGAGCACTATCTGTAGTTTGACGAGAAAAACCCTGTCCTATTTCTACGTATTGAGATTGTATATAAAATGGTTATGCCTTTTTCGTTATATTGTCTTTCATTGAATAGTTCATTCCTGGTTCTGCATAATGCAATACTCATGTCAATAATATTATTTTGCTTTTTATTAGTGCTGCGGCAATCGCCAAATATTACAAATCGATTAACCGATTTCTCCTCAAACCGGTTTCATTAATCGTGTTGAGTCGAAACCGGTTTTAAAATTGGTATAAAAAATCGATTTTAAAAATCGGTTAAAAACCGGTTTAAAATCGATTTTGAAATTGGCTTTAAAATGTGTTTTTTAAATGGGTACATTAAGTTTTTCGATTAGAATTTCTGTTTTGATGATGACAAATCGTTAAACATAAATCCAGTTTTGCAATAACGATTCCGTAATATAAATATTTTTTTTCGAGCGGAAAGGAGTTGCAGCTATATTCTCTATCTAGTCATCATCCTGAATGTATTATAAATATGAATAAAACAATTGCAAAGCCATACAGAGCGGATTCAAAAAAAAATCATCGATTTGAAACCGATTTTAAAATCGATTTCGAAACCGATTTCAAAACCGATTTTTCGATTACGATTTCCGTTTGATGGCGATTAATTGCTTAACACAAAACAGGTTTGGTATAGAACCGATTACGATTCGCAGCACTACTTTTTATGCTTTATGTTATATAATTGTATAGCAACCGCCTGCAGTTTTACTGCTTAACGTAAGTTACAGCTCTTAACAAAATATTAAATAGTTGGTCATACATATATACATACATATGTATGTACATATGAATATAGTAAAAAATGTGCAGTTTATACGAAATTAGCACACGTGCATGTCAAGAAGTGATATATACAGTGGAAAATTATTACTTTTAAAACCTACTATTTCGATTAGTTTATTTAAAACATATGACTGTGTATTTTTAACTCAGGATTTTGTTTTACATTGACACGTATACTTTTTAATACAGGGAGAAGAAAAAAAATCAATTTAGTTTGGAAGATGCGATGTATAGGTATGTATTCAATAAATAAGTCTAATTATTTTATCTACTATAGTTTGCAAATATGTACGCTCGGTTGATTTAGAATCGACTCAAACTGCCATACAACTCGATAAAAGTATGCTTTATTGCGGTACCCGAATACAAAGCAGTAATCGTATGGTCAACTGTATGTAAATTACTATTTATATGGATATACAATATATTTTTCTATTAAATCCAGTTTTATATGCAAGGGATCATTTATAAATTCCTAAACCGATAATTTCTTAATGCGATCTTAACATACAGTCGCGGCCAGATGTTATAGGCAGAGTTTATTTTTTCCCTAGTTTACTAATAGAACCTACACAAATAGAACTAATAAAAAGGCATCGCTGTTTGTTATAGTATTTTATTATAATTATAATTACATATTATTATATTATTATAATTCTTAATGACTGCTTTCGAATATATTTACTTTATTAGGGTGCCTATAACAATTGGCCGCAGCTGTATAGTTAAATCGCTATCGCATACAATTTCACTATATTTCTAAGTATTTATGTAATTAAGAAATTACATGAGTAAGAATATATATGGAGGCAACATATAAAAGTCTATTACATATACTTTAGAGAATGAATGTTCGCATGATGGTGCAGAAAGTGTCTTTCAGAACCAACCAATAATTAAAAAGTTTTTTCTGTGTATTAATTTGTTTTCAGTTTGACTACCTTTTCGTTCACCTTCTTTATTATTTGAAATAAATTATTATTTGTTGACTGTGTGTTTTGTTACTAATTCTAGAATAAAATCAGTTTTTTTACCGAAACAAACTTAAGATGAACATAGATTCTAGTTCAGATATGACATCTATCTGCTTTGATAAATAATTTTTCTTATGGTTCTAAAATTGATTTGTAGCATATTATTAAATTCAGTTATAAGTAGGGATAAGAAGAAATACAATAATTATTTTATTTGCGTTTATATGTCATTAATGGTAATGGGTGTTGGCAAGCAATGCAGATATTGAAAGTATCTGAAAAAGAATATATTTCTGCAGCGACCTTCCCATTCCTTTCGCATTACGTAGCTATTTTACCTGCTCATAAGCAAATTGCTTTATTACTAAAAACATCCAGATAAATGTTGAAAGTTTCTGTGTGCGACGTTAGGCCTACGTCGCTTGGCGAGTGAATCGGTTTTAAATCAACCGAGTGTACGTCAATCAAGCGAGGCTTATTCATTGAATAAAGACCGCATTTCCAAAACTATTTTTTTCTTTCTAACTAGTTTTAGGTCGAGAAACTATTCTCTAATTAGTTAATAAATAAATCTATAAACATATTTGTATTTGAACAACTAAAATTCAAAAGTCCTTCCTAATTAATTTGTGTATTTTGTTCTATAACAACGACCGGTTTTGATGAATATCACCTTCTTCAGGCTTCGAAATTATAACGTCTAACATTTGAATACGTGGTTGAGATTTGCCATTTTGTAAAATAGCACGTTGTATGCTTTCAAATCTTAACCACGTATCCAAATGTTACAATGTTATAATTTCGAAGCCTGAAGAAGGTAATTATTGAAGGTTGTTATAGAACAAAATACACAAATTAATTAGGAAGTACTTTTGAATTTTAGTTTTCATACCACTCACCTAATTATGAACTTACTAGCAACCATATTTGTATTTGGTGATACTTTTTCGTACTTAATTTTAAAATATTTCCGCGCTTTGTGGTTGTAACATTTTATAAACTACGTCTTATTATGCTTTATAAAACCATCAAGCAAATAAATATAGCTAATAATAAGCATAAATCCCTAAAAAAAAATTATAATTTATACAGAAGCATTTACACGCGGATTTTTTTTACTGTGTCGTTTATGTTTCCGCAATGAATGTCTTGCAATGAATGTTGTCAATTAATTATCAGTGGGCGTGTAGCTTTAAAATCACCTCTGTTGCTGTTCGATTTACCAAACATGGGACAAACTAAACACCAATGTTTGAAAATACTTTGTTTCAATTTAGTCACAGAAATTCGTAAACGTGAAGTTTGACTAACTAATTGTTTTTTTAAATATTGTGATACCGAAATGATCACAAATTCTGAACAGCACAAATTAATAAGCGATCAAATCATATGGATCCGTCAACGTGAAATGGACTGATGTATTATTTTTTTATATCTCCATACTGAAATGGGCACCAATTCTACACTATACAACACAAATTGAGCAGTATTGTTTTTTAAACTACGTTGACTCGTTTTGGTGACAAGGATCCGTCCAGCGTACTTTCACGCTGGACGGACCCATTAATATTTTTTTTAATATCTCGATAGCGAAATGAGCACTAATTTTTGAGACTATTCTAGACGAGTTTGATAAGATGGGTCCGCCCAACTTTACGAATCTGACGAATACGTACCGTCCTCTAATTGCACTCTTATGTAGGCGCACTTACAAGGAAACACAGACAAGTGGTCGTGACCGATTTAAGACATATCAAAAAGAGTTAAGACAAATATATAACTGTTTTATGAGTACTAAAAGATAGCGACAATAGTTTGCCTGTCATAGTTCTTGTTTTCCAGAAACAATCCCCACCCCCAAAATTTTTTTAAAGCTATTGTCGCTATCTTTTAGTACTCATAAAACAGTTATATATTTGTCTTAATTTTTTTTTTGATATGTCATAGTTTTGGAAATATTAAAGCAAATACCGAAGGGTAGCGTTGGCTTTAGGGCGTCCCATCCCCCGAAAACGGGCGATTTAGCATCTATGGAAGTTACCGTTGTTTTACACTACATCAGTCTACAAACCCACCAAATTTCATTTAAATCGGTCACCACCGTGTGTTTCCTTGTTAAGGCTGATTTATATTATACGAAACGACTACGATACGACAACGATCCGACACGACACGAAATGTATTATTGTTTTGATTTTAAACGACTATGTTTACATATATCCGAAACGATCCGACTTTGATACGAACGACAACGACACGACAGGCTGACTTAAAGTCGGAGATGTTTTGTCGCGTCTGTATGCAAATCCATCATTCCCTCTTGTAGAACTATACAGTTTCCAATCTAGGGTGTACTGCCTATGTCTGATAATGGAAATACCTACTATAATGTTGTGTCGTATCGGATCGTTGTCGTATCGTAGTCGTTTCGTATAATATAAATCCACCTTTAGTCGTACGCCAGCGCAATGCTAGAGTTAAGTATCGCTTCTATATCGTTCTCTAGCTGTCACAGAGAACTGCAGCAGCCTAATTAGGTCGTATATACATACTTGTATATATTGGTGATATAAATTCTGCAGTTTTACCTAGCCATGATTTTCTAATTCATATTTATTCTAAATAAAAACCACAACAAGTATCGAACCAGGTCTTAAACAATAATTTTAAAAAATACAATCAACGCAATGCTTAATATAAATCAAGCAAATAAATATTATTCCGATTAAAATGAATCGATAAGATAAGTCGTAACAACATCAAGTAAATACTACGTTGTCGGTTGAAGCAGTTTAAATCACAATTGCGAAACGTAAGTTATATAGATGCACGACGCGGTATCAACAACTGACCGTTTTAAAAATCTTATCTGAGTAAATACGTATTTTTCATTTTTTCCAAGCATATCTCCTTATTCATTGGCAAACTAGGTCTGAGTATTTGGCATACTTAGTGTCGGCAGCAGCAAAAATGTATGTTCGTAGGTTAACAAGAACTTTAAAGTATCAGTTTTCGCTCGAATTTATAGTTCACGAATTAGACATTATAGGTGCCTGAATTAGTAAAAGTGCAGGTACTAGTGTATTGTGACATGCAGCATGAAATTGTGCCAAATTTATCCCAGCGGTAAGCGCCAATCACAATCCTAGCTATTTCGAAATCATAACCTCTAATTTTAACTACAGCCATCACAACACATTATTTAGTGTATGTTATTTACTGTATTCATTTACACATGTTTTTGAATACGAATAAATTTTGGCAAAATATCGCACATATACAAATGTATACTATATATATACAAAAATCCTTGAAAAGCAAAATAAATATTATAACATATTTCAATGTTCTTATTAAATGAAGCGCAAAATATAAACTAACTAAAACTATTATACAGAAATATTCTATATCACTATACAAATATTTGTAGCATTATCAAATAAAAATCTTCTTATCACAACATTGTTTATCAATTGTTTACAATTTTTTAATTAGGTATTACTATTTATGGATGTAGTTCATATATCAGCAATTTATTTATACGTATAATTTTTAATATCTCCTACTGTAGTAACAAATTATTACACAAACTAACAATCGTATTGCACATTGAATATTTCAACATAATTTAAATCGTTAAACAAAAATTTTGTGACACCTACTATATGTAATGTAATAATCTCCTTTGTGTGATTTTATTTGTATTAATTCCTATGTTTGTCTATAATTTTCTAATATTATCTATCAATCTCATTTATTTGTACATATTTACAATTTTTCAATTATTGCATTTATTCTATTTGCATACATGGATACTTCTGCGATTAAATAATGTACTACTAGCAACTAATAGCCTAACACTTTACGCGGAAAATATTGTTTATTTTAGTTACTTCACAGTTGCTAAATTTTCGTTGGTCATATGGACATAATTTATAGCTTTTTTCTTAACTATGTAAAAAAGTTACTGGATTGTTATTGGTATTTATGTATAATCAGGAGACAGTTATTTTTCATGGTAAATATATCTTTATTATTATTAAAAAGGAGCTAGCTCTATAAAAATTGCAGTTTAAAATCTCTGATATCTTTGATTATTATCTTTAAGTCGGGTTTTAACGGATCGATAGCCGCAGTGGTTAGCCGACTGACTATCGTTGTGGCAGGACGATAGAACCCGGGTTTCAATTCCCTAGAGGGATGGTGACATTTTTTCAGGCGGTTGAAATCCGCATCGACTTATCATTCGCTGTTGGGAGCAAAGTAATTTACAGCGCTGCATTATTAAAGACGATAGATGCTGTCACAAAGCCATTTGAACACAATTCACACAGACAAAAACTACAGCGCGAGAGTTGCATGATAGCCAGACAACTAATACAGCTTACGGAGTCACTGCAGCTAGGCACCCACTACACATAAAAATGTACTATAGTATTTATTTGCTCGTATGCAACCTAAACCCTAGTTCCTAAAATTTTCTACAAATGAGAAAAAGTTTTGACAAAGGAAAATTTTCATTAATTTGTAATTTCAGTCAAATATTGCAACCTCATTCGATACCAAACACACTAATTTGGAACAATAAAATTTTTTTTCCATTACTTTTTAGCATCTTGTTACAACAAACTAACTATTTTAACTCTTTTTCTTTTAAAGCGATCAAACAACCTATTGAACAATAATTATATTACGTTGTTAGTGGTTTGTGTCTTATAAGTATATCTATCGCCTGAACATACTACTATAGCGTTGTTAGATGTTGTTTCTGGAACAGTTATTGTTTTAATACTCTACAGGAGTAGTTGGGTATCGAGTTTATTTTGATATTCCGTACGACGATAGCTAGTGCTTGACCAATTACTTTTTCTTCGTGAATGGCACTATTCAAATAAATGAGAATCTAGTAAATATACATACATACATATGTTAAACCACAGACTACTTATATAACATCTTCGGCTGTTATGGCATTAAACATAATAAGAAAAGGTAACTTATTGTGAGTTGTACATGTAAAAACTAAGAAAGCATTGTAAAATATTGGTTATACTGCACATTTTCTTTTTTTACTTCATAGACATTAAATAAACTCGAAGAACTAGTTAATTTTGTTTAAGCATCGTACTTGAGACGTAGAAATCACCTTCATTAAATTATACGAAGAACTATTAGGTATGTGTTTTAGGATTTACACATACCTAATAGTTATACATTATGTTATTTCATTTTCTAAGAATTTTATAATGTAGTATGTACAATAAATAATGCAACTATATGTGCAGTCAAATCACGCTTTCAGGGTCATAGTAATTGATATTCAAATATACATAATTCAGTTACTCGTTGACTGATTCGCAAGAATCTGATTTAATCTCGATTCACCAACTTCTCAGAACTTTTTCCTTAATGTGGCAGATGTGTTACTATGTACATATATACATGAATATATCTACTATATTTTTCAAATTAAATGCAAATTTGTAGGCGCATTAAATTCGTATTTGCTTTTAATAGTTTACTTGTCTCTCACTACTTCGGACCTAAATTAATGTACATTTTCAATTTTTTTCTGGGCGTAAGACCCATATCTCTTTGGTCGTTCCTGGTCATTTCACTAGATTTTGACTTTTCACAGATACTAACAAAAATTTGCTAAATAATCCAATTATGTACGTATAGTAATGCCTTAAGTAAAAGTAAAGGATTGTTGGACATATAATAGAATTTTTTGGTAGGTGATGTGACTAGTCAAACACTAAACTAGATAATAAATTTTGTAACTAAAGCATCGAGAGTAGACGAAATGGAAACAAACCCAAAAGCTTGAAATAACAAACTTATTGCATTAATTGTTGTAATGTTATTGTACGAGTACCTTGACCATTAATCTGATTTTGAAGAGAATATGTTGATTAATAATAAATATTGAACTCATCTCATAGCAATATAAACACGACGAGATTATTACATTATTTTACAACCACTTTCAAGTTAAAGGTAATACAGACTATCGAAAGTGTTGTTATTGCAAATGAATAGTAATTAAATAACCAACTAGTGCTACTAGTAACCACAAGTTAGAACCCATTCAGCAGCTCAAATGACATTTGATCAAAATTATGTTAATAAATTGAAATTTAGAGAATGCATATTACATATTAACTAGATTTAAACTCTATTTGGATGTATGCCAAATGATTATTTTTTAGTCATAATTGTCTTAGTACAGTCTGCTATCGATTTCAGTCTTCTATTCTTCTCTAACCGTTTCACAAACTACATACATACATAATACCATAAATAGATATATATTGCTGGGATAATTACCGAAATGTGTTTTGAAAATCATATGCGTAGCTGTAATATTTACCACTGTATTAGCAACTTATTATTTTAGCATTAATCTTACATCAAACACAGACTCAGTTACAAAATCATGGATAGTAAAACATTAAATATACAAATAAAACGCATATGTAATGAATTCACAGTTTACGCTTTTAATCTAAATGTTTTTCTCGTGTAGAAGATAGTTTGTAATAATAAACGTGTTCTACAAGTACACAGAATTAAAGCAATAGATTTTATGTATTGACAGAGAAAATTCATAATGACAAAGGCATGAAAGGTCAAAACCAACCAATTTACGATTAGATCAACTAACAGTGGCAAAACAGATTTATAAAGCTGAAGTATGTAGTTGTATAGAAGAAATAGTAAAACAGTAACCAATGAATTGACAGAAAATAGCAATTCATATAAGCATAGTACTGAACGAACAAAAAAGAATTGTTAAAAACTATGAGCTATTTAAATTATTACGCTTCTAAAGAACAAACGCCTGGAACGCCTTACTACATGCCCGAAATTTTAATTACTTACTATTAATTCATAACCGTCTAGTTATAGTAATTAAAATTAGAAATATATGCTACATTTATCATAAATCAATAGATTGATCTAGTTTACAAGTTTCAAGCCCTATGATTTACTCAAGACCTTACGAGATTGATTGTGCTATAAAAGAAAGTCAATGAAAAGTAGGTGTATTTTTTACCAACTTGGTACTTAAAGTGGGCATTATTGCAATTCAACTTTAATAGGTTTTTCTTTTAACAATTGTAAGTGTATCCTACAATGACAAGAGCTATTATCAAATATTACCATTAAAATTTAAACAATCGCAGTAACCTTCTACAACAGGCTTTAAAGCAGAAAATACATTCAGATTGGATGATATACGGGGAACTTCCATAATTCGAACCACTATTCGCCCATAGAAACTTCAAGTAATGGAAGTTCGACTGTTTTCTATTGTCGTTTACACGTGAGAAAAGAGAGACGATAGAACTTTTCATAACGATGCAAAATATCGAGTTCCTGCAATGACTAATTAAATATTATACATAAAATTATAGTACAATGGCTAAGTAACAAAAAGAAATTGAAATAAATTGCAGCATATACCAATCGATAAGAAATAAAAGCTCTATTGCAGTGACTTTATTATTCTGGTAACGGTATACCACACTAGTTTCACGAACCGGGTCAATGTTGGGAAGGTCAGTTTCGCACGCACATTTATATTTCGCGGCACGTTGTTCTAGGTTAGTGACGTTCAAGGACAAATTTGTGACTAGATACCAAATATCTGCAACAATCGTACGAAATTTGTCGCTTCGGATTTGAACATAATATAGGTTCTATGATTTTAATTTATAAATCCTGAAAGTAGTTAGTTATAAAAATACTGACTTGTTTGGAAACGAGATTTTTGGAAAACATTCAGTAAAAAAACACAATGTGTCGTGTAATCGTTACGCAAAGAAGCTAGCTATCTCGAAGTTCGTAATGTTGTAACGTAACCGCATTTTGTAGATAATCAGTGCAAATGTTTATATTTCTATATGCATCTTGAAAATTCTATTCATTCATTCGTCGAGCATGCTTTGCAAACATGTTGAAATCTACTACGCAAAATATTTTTTCTGTTTAAAATAAATTTATTTGTTAGAAAAGTATACAGATATGATTTGATGTCCCAAGTTCATAATAAATGCAATCAGGATTAACGTATTTGTTGTTGACTGTGAAATTTTCTTGGTGTATAGAGATACATCTTACTGACATATGATATATAATGCGAATTGCTATTTACAACTGCTATCTAACAATGTGTTTGACAAAATATTCTTTTTTAATTCTTTTGACTTTATTTGAGTATTTTTTTAATTACTAACATGATTACTGTAAGAATAAATTCTACAGAGAAATGGAATGTAATGTATTCGAATAGTAAATATTATTTTGTAAACTGTAATTATTTTGAAAACAGTGCTTTGAAATCTGCATACAATACGAGTTATAACCAAATCAATTAATTTGTACTGTTAAATGTCTTTAGTTTCTGGTTCTATAAATCATTATATACGAGTATGTAAGTATTATGAAATGCGTGAGAAAGTTAAGTTAAAATATTATAGATAGCTTGAGTAAGGTATTGTATTTATCATCTACTGATGAAAGCAGTCCTCTGAGCCTAGTAGAGATAGCAAATTTGCTGCATTGGCCTCGTTAAAACATCTTTTCATTCTAAATTACGGTTTTCTAAAAGGGACACTTACTGACTCGCCTAGCCATATTTCAAGATTTAAAATTAATTTGAAATCAAGAACTGCTAAATTGAGTGTGATACTACAGTTACAGAAATAGCAGTAAATAATGGACTAGAGTACCGAAATACACGTAACTAGAGACTAAGATTAACTCTTATAACTCCAAAATTCACGAGGTATGGGATAGAGATGAACGCCAAATATAATTAATTCTTTATTATAATAGCAAATTTTTTTCCAAATAATTGCCGGCTTCCTCAGGGCAACTGCCAAGCAGTAAATCAGAAACAATCGTAACACTATATTCAATAATTAATGTTATGAAATAAACTTACATAATTTGAGTTATTTGTGCCTTGTGTGTGTAATTATAAAAAACCAATTACCATATATAATAATATTTTCAATCATACATTATAATAAATAATAAGTATTAATTCGCCGACACAGCCTTTGGGTAAGTGCATGAGCACTACGATTAATAGGCATACATACAACAGGCGTAAGGTACGATACATGCCGTTTATGTTTTATTATTAGTTACCACTCATCTCAGCTATAATTTTCAATTCATTTCGGATATTAGTATCCAATTAGTAATCCAGGACTACATCTATTAACATTATTGAATTCACTTACTACGTTTAGCGATGAATTTTTTCTTCAAAACGTTGGTGCCATAAACTCTACCATACCTGTTTGTTAAGAAGACGGTCCTGTATTAGGTTCTGTTTCAGTAATCTTAAAATATAGGTAAATCCAAAATAAAAAAAAATATACAGGGTGTTTTCCGGTATAACCAGACGCGCTAGAAATCTAATAAGATTTTAATTGAAGAGAACACAATCGACTATATGTAATTCTGAATTTTCAAATTTATATTTTGGCCAGAACCCCGTAAACTTCTAATGAAAGGTCTGTATATAATAAAACTTAACCTTTTTTAAACCAAGAAACAATCTAACGGACTTACACAAGATTAATCATTTTTTGAATACAAGGCACTTTTAAAAATATTGCAAACAAAAAACAAACATGTTAGATTTTAAATTTCGACATTTAAAACAATATGTTGAATGCAATGACAATATTTTGTAAAAAAAGAAAGATTATGCGTTGATTCTTGCCCTGTTGAATTGATCCAATTTTTTAATTGATCCCTGTATGAATGTATTGTATTTCTTATATAGAGATAAATATTCATTTATTAAACAGACGTTTTATATGCAATATTTAGTCAGACTTGTAACGAATTACCTTGTAATTTATTATAACGTACCATTGTAATGATCTACATGTTTCGCTATTGTTTCCTTATAATTACACCTATGAGGTACAAATAAATTATGTAAGGTTACTTTGTAACATTATTGATGGAATGTAGTAGTGTTAAAATTGAAAATTTGGCTCTTACAATAAAAAGAATTAATTATATTGGACTTTCATCTTTATTCCATACTTCGTGACATTTGAAGTTGTAAGCACCAATCCTAGTTTCTAGTAAATAATACGTAGAGCGAAACTTATTAGATGAAATGATAATTCTATTAAAAACAATCATTACAACGTTTGACCGGTAAAGATAACAAAGTGATACAAGCCAACAAGAAAAGGTATATTATTCCTTTCTTTATAGTTTGTATTACTTCAATAAAACTACAATATTTTCCGAATTCAATAAATTAATGGAAGGGATAATTTTACTTGACAAATTATCATCATGTCCTGAGGTACACCACAAAAAAATTAGTAGTATGTTATGAAGATCTGTGCGAAGTGTGACATTTTATAATTTATAGACTAATACACTAAACTTAAAAATACACCAACCAAAAGAACTACTCGTTGTTATAACCTTCTACAACTACGCTACTGATAGTTAATTGATTGTTGTATGATTTTTTTTAGCAAATAGGTACGTTTTGCGATAAAACTTGGGTTATATCTTATATCTATACCCATATAAGATTGTCTTGACTTAACTTAGAGCAACTATTAAATTAAACATCAAAACATTTTTATTTCAACTAAAGCTCATATTTCGTCATTAATTATTATCTATTATGATTAGTGCAAATCGATTGTTAAGATTTTTCTAACCAAGATTAGATACAAGTAGTTTCTATGACAAGGATTTCCATTAGTACTGTATGACTTGTCTAAAGTTACGATCGCGTTATTTCAAGATAACTTCGATGAAATGATAATTTAATAAAGCTGTTACTTGACGTCAAAGTTGTGACTTAAGCTCTTTGGATTATTTATTACGAGATTATGTAAAGTTGATGCTTTAATAGACTACGAACATTACATGCATTAAAATTAAACATTAATCGCTAAATTTATTAAATTATCTCGTCGTATTCATTTATGTATGCCAAGTTGAAATATGTAGTTACATACTTAAATTATATGCTATTCAGAACATAATATAATCGAATTAGTTCCAAAACAATACTATATATTTAATTTTATATCTCATATAGTTTTTGTATTACTTCTATTTAAAATTGTGTCTTCTTTATTAGATTTGGATAATTAAGTAGATCGGTATCTTACTAGGAAATTATGTCGCTCAAAATGGCGCCTAAACCTGTTTATACGTTACCTAAAATAATTGCATCCTTTTTCTTGATAAATTTTATATTTGTATGTGATTTCGGAACATTATACCCGAATCAGAAATAAACAACACCATAATATACTATAATATATACGTTAAGTATAGCATACTTACTTTAATATTCTAATCACACATTGAATTGTTTGCTTAATTCATCAGTACGTGTTAATCATAGTAGTCTTTAATCATACTATTAGAGATTATGCAAATATCCCAATTTGTAAAGTGCGACTTCATGATATAGACTACCGTACCTACTGCAATATAATGCAATACCACACACTGCATACTAATATAGAATAAAATGATCTAGATTATCAACTGTTTTAATCCAGTCAAGAAATATAATATCTTTATTTATCATATTCCATTCCATATGCTATAGTAATTGTAACACAATCAACATTTTCAATCGATATCTTCTCCTGAATCCATGTTGATAGTCATTTCTATAATATATAATAGCATCTAATACGCTATACAAAAAATATTTTAGTTCAATAGCTGTTATCCTAGAAACCTAAAATAAGACCATTACTCCGCCACAAACATATAGTCTAATGAAAGTCGCTGACAAAAGAAATCTTTTTGCAGACGAACCATATTTTTAAGCGTGGACTCCCTTAAACGTGCTTGGACGACGTATCCCAATTGGTTGCTGCAACGCTCAATTAAACACTCTCTAAAAACTGTAAAATTCTGTGGGGTCAGATACCGAGTTTTTCCTAGTTCAGAAAAACCCGATACATTCTAGCTGACTCTGTCGAACTTGGTGCACCGATAACAACGTGGAAAGACTGGATTAGCCAGCCCAGTCTGCAGACGCAAACCCTATAGAAAATATTTTGGCATTTATCAAACACAAACAATTATCTAAATGAATTCGTGATATACGGTGTTCATTGCCAACCTTATATGCCGAAAACTGGGACTAGGTTTTCGGCATATAAGGTCGGTTTGCCACAACGTTACCAAGCTGTAACAGGAAATAATGGAAATTGGAACCTATTCTATTAATTTTTCTTATTTCACATAAAAATTTATCAAAGTATCAACCAGATGCTCTTGTGGGACTAATTGTACTTTTACATTTCTAAGATAAGCAACCATATGATGACCTAAACTTGTTGGCATACCTACATATTTTTCTTGTACCTTACCTGTATTTTAAGAATTGTTTGCACATTACAATAAATATTTAATTTATATCGCCAGTATTTGTTGAAATATTAATACGTTTATCAGTACAAAATAGATATAGGCAAACAGCACCAGTTACACGTGGCAACCTTGTGTCTAAATTAACTACTTCACATTTTGCTTCTTTTTTCGTGCCTTGTTAAAATGTTTTCCTGACTGCATCAGTGATGTGATTCAGGAATAATAGGAGTAGGGGTTTCCTATTTTTCAGTATATCTTCCAAAAATATTTACAAGAACGTTTAAAACATATTATTGATTACAAATTGTTGTAAGAAGATAACCTTATAAATAACAATATTGGCATGGCATCGTCGTTGGTGTTGTTCGCTAAAAATTCCAATTTTACTTAACACACGTTGATTATAGAATTATCTTTTCTCATTTATAACATTTCATATATCCTTTTATTTGAGATAGTGAAACGTTGTTATTTTTATTTTAATATATTTAGTACTTGCGTTGTAGACATTCTTTCACCGTGATTAATTTATTTATTATAGTTGTTATAGTTATTCCATTTTGTCTAAACTGCCCCAAAAGATATACTCGTAGTTGAATAATAATAATAAAACTAGAACCACACAAGTAACAGAAACATAAAAAATAATCCAGAGAATTAATTTTCTTGCAAAATGAAAGTCAGCGCCACCATTCAAAAGGTAAATAAAGTCGTGACCCTACAAAAAATACTTTACAGTATATGCTTATACAGGAATGACTGCATGTATTTGCAAAGATGCGGGTTTATATTCTTATTTACTATATTTTTCTTGTTACCTGAAATCTTAATAAAAAGCATGTATTGTATAAGTACAAGACGTGCTTCTTAAGTAACACCATTTCGCTATTACTGTGCAGTGACTACTATTGTCGTCAGATGCCTACATATGTACATATATTGACTGCTTACAAACACCAATACACAACCTGTAGTCTTTGTTGACACTTTCCTGCAAATAATATTTTTATTGAGATCTTTTTCAGAATCCATTATTTATCGTTCGAGATCGTACAGTTGCGAATTGTTGTCATAGAAAGTTCGCTGGCATTTTCAATGTAAAAAATACCTTGAAGTATGCAACTTTCACGGTATGAAATGATAAATAACCAGCCACCAGCGGCAATCCATACAACTAACATTAATCGGGATTTAGTATTTTCATCGGCATCATACAGGGTGAAAGTTTATAGTTGTATCTGGTTGAATGTAAACCACCATTTGAAAATATTTTTAAAACATATACTACTTCTAGATGATGGCATCAACTTCCATGATCTAAATAGCATGCCACAAATCCAAGGACACGCTTCCATGTGTGTTAGCAAACATTTCATATGCCAAAATATCATTGTTTCTAAGTTATTCGCAATTAAAGAGAAAAAAAGTACTGATACCGGTATAACTTTAATTATTTAGAAGAAGAGAGAATAAATGAAATTGTGTTTATACAAAGTTGACACTATATACTATTTGTTATTTCTGACATATACAGTGTGCCTTAACACATTGTTATTAGGACATAAAAATAAATAAAATAAATGATTCTACAACAGCTTCCATTTAAACAGTATTAGACATCAATTTGTAGGAGTAAGGCTCTTGGCCTGTTTATTTAACATATACTTACTTATTTTGAAGTCTGTCATGTCTGTAAGTCATATTGCTGAGATTAAAAAAATGAGAGCACAAAATGCGCTATGAAATGTGTATTATACTCTACTACTTCTGTGTTTAAATGATTTACAACTTCTAAGAAAATTGCCCAATATAATGACATAGTTACGCACGTTGATCTTATCAATTATTATTATTTCCTCTTAACCTTTCTTACGCTCCAGGTCATTGTAAGATCCTAAAGAGCATTTACATTTACATCTGTATAAATTTACAATTGTTCACATTGTATAGCTCAGGTCATTGGATGCGCTCGATAGGATTATTGTACGTTTATTTGTTATACAATGCGACTATCCACTTGTAAGATCCTAAAAATTATTTTTGTTTTTTTTTTAATTGGCAATTAAAGTGAGGTATTCAAAAGGATTTCGAATATAAATTTACTAATAGACAGACAAGATTACCTTGCATTGTAAAAATTATTTTTGTTTTTTTTTAATTGGCAATTAAAGTTAGGTATTCAAAAGGATTTCGAATATAAATTTGATAAAAATAAATTTGGAAGAATTAGTTGAGAAGATGGAGTAGAGGAATAATTATAAAACGCATAAAACCTAACGTACTCGATAGGATTATTGTATAACGTTTATTTGTTATATTACTATAAACAACAGCATATCGAGCATAAACAAGCTAAAAAACTTATACACGGTGAACAATCATTCTATCATATTTATATAATTGTATCATTTTTAATCGAAGTACTGGATATTTCATAGTTATTAAAACCACATAAAAGTATAGTAAACATTAATACGCCTAATTGTCATGGTTATATTTTTATGATCTGTATTAACTGGCCTAAACATTATTTAAATCTCATAAAGTTTCAGTTGTACCACATCAAATGATCAAATGTTGAATTGTTTTATTTAACATGTTACATGTCATTGTGACAATTTATCAGCTTTTACGAACGTACAAGTTTTCTATCCTTTTTATTATATTGTCTCGATTCAAATTCGCAGAGCATTATGGGGATCTCACTTATTATACAAGATACACGACACTTGTAAATTTGGCAGTTATTAAAATTATGCCGGAAAAATAAGAATTTGTATTATTCTCTTCCAGCACAACTGGATACACCTAGAATATATTGCATTAGTTTTTTTATTTTATAATTTCTCTTAATTTGACTATTTCTAACATGAATTATCAGAGAAAATATACATAAAGGGATCAGTAACAAAAGCACATCTTCAATTGTTTTCAGCTTTATACATGCAAAACATATGTATAGCAGATGTAGAACAGGACAGTTATATTCTTAAAGTTTCCCGTCATATTAAAGTTTCTAGCACATATACACGCATAAGGATTTAATTTATAGTTGTAATTCATAACGTTTGTCTGAATATTTACAATAGTCCCAGCTTTCAATTAGCTTGTTTTGAAATGATAATTTATTGTTGAACTTGTTTATGAATTTCGTAGTACCTATTTATCTCAGAAATGTAAATGGTTTTCCGGTATTTTTTCCTCCTTTATGATTTACATTTATTTGTAAATATATAAAATTTCGGCTACATTAGCAATATACATATATCTGTGCAGTGTAATTCCTGCTCTAATGAAACTTAAAAGTATGTTATTTTAGAAAGAAATATTAAAATTAATTTTCTGTTACAGTAACAGTCGAGAGATGAGAAATCGGGCAGAGAAAATGAGACGAGATAAATTAAATTCCTACATAGGCGAACTGGCAACGTTGGTACCCATGGTTGCAGGAAGTGCGAAGAGAATGGATAAAACTAGTATATTAAGACTAACCGCCACACATTTAAGAATATATCAAAGTAAGTGGAAACATGAAATGATAAGTAAATGCAAGAAATATACAGCTTATTGCAATCACATATTTATTTGATTTTATTAGTTTCATTGGCAATAAGTACGACTATTAACCAATAGAAATATGTTTAAATTAGGCAGTTGCGACTTTTTAAATCTTTTCCATTACGGGCTTTTTGGACTTTGTGCGGAATATAGAATTAGAACAACTCTACAGAATGTTTCCTCTGAATTTTTACTCGTGAATCGATACAAAGATTTCAATAATTGTGGATATCTTGGTTAACATTAAAAGAATGCATGCCATGAGGTGCAAGTACAATGAAAAATACCAAAAATCCTCCAAACCTACTATGACATATGATTATTTTATATACATACCTACATTAAAAGAAACTACAATGATGCAACGTCCTGGGTAGCGGATACCATCATAGTCACAGAAACTGATACCATTGCGTCGGCTGAATGGGTTTTACGTGATTAACACTAAAGTTTACACTGGGAGTAAAAGTAACTTTATTTTATACTTGCATAGTTGTAGTTTTATTATTTATAGCATTCTTATTGCTATAACCCACCCCATAGTTAGATAACTTCTTAGATAGCTTAAGCAAATCACCTTAAAGAATTTCAATTGAAATCAAAAGTAGTAGTTGCAGCAACTGAACATTACCACCTAAATATTACATAGAAACCTTTACCAAATTGTTAAAGCTGCTCCACTTTATGGTGATTTGCGCGGTTAGTTGTGATTATCAGGTTCCGCAGTAGGTCAAAGTCACTGCAAAGCAATATTCCCCTCAAAGATCAAATTGAAGTAACTGTTACTAAATAATGATCTGCCAGCCATGCTCTTCTAAATTATGAATGGTTGTGAAGAGAAAAGCCTCTACTGCTCGTTGGCACCGTAAATTAATCTTTACACTAACATATAGCTTACATATTCGATCGTTAACAAAGCCGTCCTTAAAAGAAGTTTAAAGTATGCAGTCAACTTTCTAGGCTTAATAAATCCTTAAATTTTAAGTTAAAATTGACATTTGCGTAAGCAATGTTTTGAACGCATACAGGATTATACCAAGTAACGCATAAATTATAACAATAATTTTTATAACATCGACAACTGTTATTGCAGTGTATATATGTATATGCTTATTTAATTCGTTAGAAGCATTATTTACACATCCGTAATCTCTAGTTGGCACATAATCCAGTTTTCAGGGTTTTTTATGTTGGTGTTTTTGTCGTAATTGACTCACAGGTTTCTGAATTTATATTCTACATAATTGCATCTTTCCATTTTTTATACGTTGTCGTCTTATTTCAAGTACACCCTGTATATTCCAACTTTTTGCCCAAATATGTTTGTGTGTTGAGATAATTTATTGGAAATCGAAATAACTAGTTCCTCGTTCCTCTTAAGGACAATACAAGACGTATTGTACAATGTATCATTTGTAATGCATTGATGACATAGATAACTATGTCTGACATAACTCTAAAGCAGACATTTATAGCCTACTATAAAATGATGTCGCATTGTGCGTAAACAGAAATTATCAGACGTCCCAGATATCGACTCAGATGTGTATCTTTGTATTGTTTCAGGAACTTCTTGCATATATAAAACGAATTGTTGTTACATAATAATTTTTTTGTTTTCTATTATATTGTCATGTTTAGAAAGTAAAATTAGTAAAGGTTCTCTTCCATTAATATGCAATTTATTATGATTTAGTTTCTATCATATTAAATATACATCTTCGAAGTCGTTTTCAAAATAACGAATGGGCTATTGAATTAAAATTTATTTCGTTTTAGCGCTGCCGCTGTTTCAAATATAGTGAATCAGTGGATATTTTTTGATTTTAATTGTAATTGTAATTGACATCAGTAATGAATTTATTTGAGGCATCTCGGCACATATCTTTAGATAAGCAAATATTACAGCTTTTAATTTTCCTTTTTTTGCGATATACATATACATACAGGTGTCTCTCTAGTGCGTCCAAGTACCATATCTCCCCTTGTAAATATTTTTTCGGAAAAACAATTACACGGAGGTTACTTGAATTGATATGGCACATATTCTAAAATTACTTTCACTTATACAGACTGTTCCATTTTCACTGAACAAAATACAACTTTGTTATTTTAAATACAATGGTATAATTTATTTCAATGCAATCGATTCTACGCATTATTTGCAAATGTTTTGTATTTGGGTTCCCTATCCCTAAATTCAACTGTTTCGAAGATAACAATTTTCCTTAATATATTTCCTTTTCTTAAAGAAAAATTAATATTGTAAAGCACTTTGAAGCGTAAGGTACCAAACTTCTGCAAACAAAAGTAAAGGATCATAGATACTGAGAACTGTCATAACTTTCAACAAAACTTATACAGGGTATGCAGAAATTAGCAACCAATTCAGATATCTTCAAAGATTTTTTTTTTCAAATGGCACATAGTAGTTTTTATTGCGGTGAAAATTCACCAAAAAACAGAGTGTGTAGGAGATAGGTTAAGCAAGGGAAATAATTTATATACACTAATTCTCACATTAATTCCCCACATAGTTCCAATAACTTCACCGACAACATTCAATATAAATATGTAAAATTCCCTTACATACCATACTGTTCTGAAAAAATCAAGAAATTACTTTTCCAATATCCTACCACTAAGTTGGTTTTCTACAATACTACCACCGTAGGGTCGGTCTTCTCTAGAGTCAAGGACACTACCCCGCTATTGCTACGTTCTAATGTTATCTACCATATCCCTTGCAGGAACTGTGAACTTGTCTATATAGGTACTACCAGTCAATGGTTAAAAAATCGCATCTATCAACACAGCAGTGATTGCAGTAAGAACTCTGACAGTACTGCTCTTTCTTCCCACTGTTTTCACAAGAAACACTTAATGGATTTTGATTGCACTTCTGTTATAGCTACTTAAAACAACTACAGGAAACGTATGTTTCTCGAAATGTATTACATACAAACTACCAATAATACTATGAATTCTAGAACTGATTTGGATAATCTCAGTGATATACGGGGTGTCTCAACTTTTGCGTTACAGGCATTATCTACTTTTCCTGTATAGTTTTAAAAAAACTTTTTAAATAAAAGTTCCTTGATATAATGATATGTCAAAAATGGCAAACAGAGGATTTTATTTTCTCGTGACCTTGAAGGAGATTTCAAGGTCAACTTTGTTTTTTAATGGATATATGTATTGTTTAATGTTGCTTTTTATTTATCAAAAACTAGTAAATAACTTTTATTTGACACATTTTTTATTTTGCCTTGTGAGTATTGACACAATTCAGATAAACTTGTCAAAAGCAATTTTTATTAACTTAAAGGAATACGATAATATTATAATTTAATAAATGTTCAAATTGGGCTCCATCAGCGTGGACACAAGCTTCCAAACGACGTCTTAATCCTCTGTTGCAAGATGAAAGTATAATTTCCTGAGTTATGACCCTGCATCCCATGCGAATTCGATTTCTCAGATCATCAAGATCTGCCGACCGAACTTGATATACAAATTCCTTTAAATAACCCCACATGAAAAAATCAACAGGCGACAAATCCGGGGAACAAGCAGGCCAAGGGATAGAACCTCTATTTCCAATCCACCCATTGACGTACAGCGCATTTAAATTATTCGTCACAATTTGCGCATTATGGGGCGAAGCACCATTTTGTTGCCAAATGATGTCTCGTCTTTCATTAAGAGGCATATCTTCCATTAAATCTGGAAACACATTTTGTAAAAAAATGTAAATAACTGTCCTGTCAGGGTTCCTTCGTAAAAGTGGGGTCCAATTAAATGCCCATTAAACATTCTACACCATACATTGGTTCCCCACACTGTTTGTGCGCTTCTTGAATCCACCGCGGATTTTGGTTGGACCAATAGTGCGCATTATGTTTGTTCACAACACCATTATTGTGAAAGCGACTTTTGTCACTCCACAAAATGCAATTAAGATAATTTGGATTTTCATATTCTAGAACTTGCAATCGTGCAATGAAATTCAGGCGTCTTTGTAAATTGTTTAGTCTTAATTCTTGTGATAAATTTAAAATTCTATGTACTGTAACTTTACTAACCCCAATTTCTTCTGCCAAACGTCGAAGTTAAACATGGGGGTTTACAGCTACATAAGCCAAAATGACGACTTTTCAGTTTTGACAAGTTTATCTGAATTGTGTCAAAACTGACAAGGCAAAATAAAAAATGTGTCAAATAAAAGTTATTTATTATATAGTTTTTGATAAATAAGATGCAACATTAAAAAACACATATGTATATGCATTTAAAAAACAAAGTTGACCTTGAAATCTCCTTCAAGGTCACGGGCAAATAAAATTCTTTGTTTGTCACTTTCAACATATCATGATACAAAGTAACTTTCATTTGAAAAGTTTTTTGATAACTATACAGACAAAGTAGATAATATCTGTAACGCAAAAGCTGAGACACACTGTATATACCTTATTGTTCAATATTAATAAAAAGGCTTCTCACGTTCATAATCCCGTTATTACTGATTTGAATTCCACTATTATCGTTATAGATTCTGACTAGTTCAGTTTGAATTTCCCGCTAACCTCCCTTCTCCCCTTCCCACATTGTTTTACATTTTGACTTAAGTTAGTACTTAACTCAGTAAAAATTAAAAAAAAACATAAATTATTTCCCTTACTTAACCAATCTTTTACACACTCTGTTTTTTGGTGAATTTCCACCGTAATTTTAATCAATTACACAATGTAATTTGTGTTTTAATTTGTGATGTGTACAGTTCAAACGTCTTTTTAGTATGACTGATTAATATTAATGATACTTATTGCGACGTTATGTTCTTTGACTGCTAGTTTCCTACTCTTACTCAATTACCTTCTGAAGAAGAATTTAATAAAATTCGAAAGCTTAAGGTTAAGATAAATGAGTCTTATTTCCTTTTAAAAAGAATGTTTCCATTGGCTGCTAACCCCACTAGCTCTACGATCATCTTGTTTACGTTTAGTTAACGTTGTGACAGCCGTTACTTCCCCTCTAACTATAGTAGTATTTAATCTATAATTTATATTCTACATATTCAGTAAAAATGTTGTAGGGTTACATCAACTCCGGTTTTGTTGAACCGAATTTTGCAAACTTAGTCTCGTTGGAAACAGCATTACTCCTCAAATCTATGCTCACAAATTCAACCTAATCTAATAAGTAACGTGCATCCTACAGGGCGTTGTTTAATTTTTTTTCTGAGATTTTTTTTTTTATCGAAAATACCAAGTGGAAACATATTTTTGAATGCAGATTAAAAATATTGGCTAGGTTACCAACAAATCAGCGAAATCCGGTATCGCTATTTTTCACCTATCCGAAGATATCTTGAGAAATGTGTGAATTTAAATTATTCTGCTTCCCCTGAACGAAATTTAGTAAATTTAGTCTTATTAGAAAGGATTTTCCTTGGGCTACATTTAGTGATTCAAACTGTTTAATATTATTCCATCACCACTAGAGGGCGTTAAAGAAATTTAAATACGTAAATTTTGTGATTTTTGAAAACGTTAATCCCAAAATAATTTTCAGATATTTCTCGGAGCCACTTTAGTCAGTGATATTTTTTCCCCAAGCTGTACTATAAACCGTTGTATTTGGATAAGATTTATTAACACAATGGAAACGTAGGAGCCACCAAAAAAGTGTTTCTCATTTTGGTAATCGTTATGTGATAAAAGATTTTTATATGTGGCAGTGATTTAAACAAAACATTTGAACGTTTTACAGGTTATGCAATAAGAAAGAAATCATCCAATAGTTGTTTATAATCAAACCACCGAGTAGGTGCTAGAAATTATCCAAAAAATATATGCACATCTACATATACAATATTTTCTAAACTGTTTATTGGTTTTCTTATCTTTCTCTGAGTGCCCGTTACTGCATGAAACTGTTGTAAATCATTTTCTTTTACATAATATTTAAAAAATACATTTTCAGGAGTGATTTTTCTAGAGATCCAAGAACTTACAAATTTGGATCGATCCGGGAATCTGGGAAATTGGAAGGATTTTTAAATTGCCCATTGCATGTATCAAAAAGAAAATATGACTCCATCTGCAAAATTTTATAGTTAGTTTCATAAGTACCAGGTTACCTCACTTCAACTTCTTTTAACAGTTGGTTCCTATCACTTACGTAAACAATATTAACTTTTTGTATAAACTGTTACTTCACGCATATCCCAAGGAAATTACCAAATAAATCGGTGCCAATGTATTTTATGGAGATATGTTAGAATTATTAATTGTTTACAAACACCAGTGGTTAGGTGTTTGTAAATATTACGTCCTTATGTAAACAACAATAGTGCAATGTTTTATTCTGTTAAAAAAACTGTAACTTACTAAAAATAATGTAGTATAAAGTAGTTGGTATTTCATTAATATTACCATTATTATTATTGATAGTTGCCCCTAAACGATTCTAATTTTCCATGTTCTACGAAATGTTTCTTCTTCCACTCAAAAATATTGTGTATCTGAGCTTTTATTGTTGTTATTTATATATATCATAATCATACATATATGTATGTGGCAACAAATTATTTCTTCATTGCTACTAACTTTTCTCATATTTATTGAAGACATTACATTTCCTTTTCGTTTTTTTATACACAACAAGATTAAAATAACAAATACCGTCAAATCCACGATTCATTTAAAAACTCATTAACTAATAGTTATTAGCTGCTGCTATTCAAACGGTATATTGTGACTTCGATCATTAACAAAACCTAACAAATATACCGGAGATTGCGATGCGAATAAAAAAAAACTAGTAATGATTTATGTAATCTTTTTCTTACACTCCAGCAGACATATAAAGTTAGGAATATTTTCCAACTTTATATATATATACTTTATGTTTTTTACTATACTATTGTATAGTAAAAAATTCGTCTAAAGATTATCATTATTCAATTTTTGACGGCTATACAGAACAATAAAAAAGATTTCCAGAAAATCTGTAAAATCCGTATGTTTGTTTACGACTAAGGGTCTCAGTTGAGATTATTTATAGAGATTTTACCTAATTACTCTAACCTGAATAAATACTAACGAGGAATGCCCGTCCATTAGGACAGGCGGTCGGAGCGGAAGTACTACCTTTTAAACGGCTCAAATTCCCATTGGTCAGGTGCAAAGAAGAGTTTTTAATCTACCCTTCTTTAGAGCTGGTAGTCGGAGCAGAGGAAAACTATTCTCCAGAAATATAGCAGTAGTAACTTTGCTTAAAAATAACCAACCATCAATATTGTGAAATGCGAAATTCCTGTTACAGGAAAAAATGAACAAACGAAAATGAAAGAGACAATAAAAACACGAAATTTGCTTTTGTGAAGAATTGACATAAATGCCCCATCAGTCACCAATCACATGATGCATTTTGCTCTTATAACTAGTAGGCTACATAAATAAATGTTTAAATAACAAGCCGGTACAAACTCAGAACTTATTTTCCAAACTCAAATAACTTAATTGAAATATGTCAACATTGTTACAAGTGATTCATTGCTTAAAAACCTAAATTAAAAAAAAGTATAAAATGCCTGATATCGAAGGGTCCGAGTCTCTATTTTGACGGGTTCCGGGTTTTGACCGCTTGGTAGTAATGTAATGTAATAATAATATTGGGACAATTCAATCGGTTTTAACTAACTTACCTACCTTAAATTGTAGACATAGGAAAACCTAATATAGATTAAAACAGTACCTTCTTTAGAACTGATACATGTAAGAACGTTTCCATTAAACAATACTTTTGGAACCCTGACCTGATTCGTGAACAACTAAATTTTTAAACATTCTCTGTAATGTTACCAAAAATAAGTGCATACCTACCGTATACAACTATATGTCAGCTTTGTAAAGGAATAATTCCGTGTTTTCCATATATTGTAATATTATTTTACATAGGTAATGCTACATTTAAGTTTCATTTTGGCGTGCTATTTAAAACATTGAAGTTGACATTTGTCTCAATATCTGATGGTTATAGACCATTGTCGCCAATCTCCCTATATAATTGTATATAATACGCTATAATAATTACATATATATGTATACGTATAATATATATATATATGTATATAAGTGCATAGAGATTATTAATAAATATTCTGTATATTTTTCTTTAGTTAAAGCAGAGAAATTACTAATGCGTTACTTGTATTTCACTTGATATAAATTTAGACATTTTGAGTTATTTCAGGAACCAGCATGGGGCGTATAACAATATTTATGCGAAAACAGGAAATGATCGGGAGAGATAATCAGTTAATTCCAAGTAATGAACTATTATACTTCGACTTGTACAGAACGCGAAGTAAACAAATTACATTTAATAGAACCTTGTTGTATAACTTGCTAATAATAATCAAATTGCATTCAACATAATGCACTCGAATAATTGAGTATATCTACATTGCATTGAACAATAATTCGCAAGACATTGTTGTTTCTGTGATTCACAGTAAAATTAGAAACTTTAACAATCCAAAAGTGTAACTAATAATAATAATAAAATAACTCTTAATGCCGTCTAGTTCTGTCATTTACTAAATGGCTATGTTTAAACCAGCGTTCTAGAAATGAAATCATTAAGATAAAGATATATAAATACATTTAACTTTTCTGAATAATAATAAAAACTTTGTTAATATAAACAAGCGACAAGAAAATACATTCAATAATAGTTTCCACATGCTGTGCTAATATCTATAGTACAATCTTCAGATACCTTGCAAACAACTAATTGAAGGTGATTTCTAAATGTGAAGTTATTATAACATATAAGAAACAAATATAGCCGCAAATATGTTTTTATTTACCATAGATAAAGCACAAATCAAATGAGCAGTGTAATTGGCATGCTTTAGACCACCATGCTTACAAAAAAGTTTTGCTATGCCAACTAAATATAGTTGGAAGTGGCATATGAACTGCGTTTCTTACATTGTGACTTTTCCGAAACAAACATTAACCACCATACTATCTCAAATTACACTAAGAAATGCTAAAGAAGATTAATGTAAATTGAGGAAGAGAATCCTAAAATTAAATAATGTACAAGATGTATCTATGTAAAGTAAATATAACGAGATTGCAATACGCTGCGCTAAAAATAATATACAATTAAGTATAATTTTACATAGTCGATCTGTTATTGTTTAAGTTTTCAATATAACTTTCTCAGATGTTTGATAAAGACGCTACCGTTGACAGACTAGTCGAGCACACTATAGTGGCTTTCGATTTATCCATAAGGGTTACTCGGGAACAGCTCCGGAGCTACTCGTGTGCGTGTACAGTGAACAAATTCAGTACAGTTCAGGTACAGATAAAGTGTAAACAAATAAAGAGTGGTGGGGTGGCGACCATGTAATCACAGATGTAACATAACCTTTCAAGTTTTCGTTTTGTCTACAATTCATTCAAATTGTCAACACTATTTTGTAAACAAACGCAGGTGCGCATACGGGAGCATATCGCCCCAGTCGAAAGGTTGGTGCACCAGGGGTGAGGGGAAGCAGAAACGGGGCTGTACAAGTGCGAATCACATGGCAAAATAGAACGACAGATAGGTGACGCGGAACAGCTCCCGAGCTGTACGGTGCACAAATCGAAAGCCACTTATATCAAGCAAATCAGAAACACAATTTAAACAACAATAAGACACTATAGTGAAATACGTTTAACACGAAAACGCTTAAGAAGAAATATCGGTTAACACGAAACAATAAAGCGGTCCCGAAAAAGTACTATGTATTTGCATACATTTTTTTCTGTCTTAACACAAAACAAAAATCGCTTAACACGAAAGGATATCGTTTCTCGGAATAAACAAAATATGAAAACAGCTGCCACGTCGGCGAGAATTAAAAGAGGTTTGAAATCAAAGCGAATGAGACAATGTTGTTTATCTAAAAAGGACAATACAAAAAGTATATCAGATTATTTTTCAGAAAAATTATATGTTTTATTTCTTTTTTTTTTTAATTGCAAATTATGTATTAAATTTCAATTAACTTCTTGTTAATATTTTTGTTTTATTGATTTTTGTTAGGCATGCATACATACAGTGTGGAAACGCTTGGACACGTCGATTTGTATTTTTAAATGCGCATTTTTTTCAAAAAAAAAAATTATACAGGCTGTGTCATGTGACAGTGGCCAATACCAACTTTCTTATTTTAAATGTTAATTTTTGTAATAAATCTGAAAACACTTAATATTTCCGAAACAGTTGAAGATAGGTATGGGACATTGTACATGAATTATGTCTAGAATTCTCCGAAGAACCCAAAAAATAAATAATATGCAGGGGTTTCCATTTAAAATACGAAAGTTGGTATTGGCCACATGGTATTGGTCACATGACACACCCTGTATAATTTTTTTTTTGAAAAAAATGCGCATTTAAAAATACAAATCGACGTGTCCAAGCGTTTTTCCCAATACACCCTCATTGATTTGTTATCGAATTTATTCCATTTGGCTAAATTAAATGTACTTTTTCTAAATTTTAATCTCTATGCCTATTTTTGCATCGAAGTTAGAGACATATTATGTATTTAGAATCAAATAACTTTTTCTTAACGCATTTTTCCGTATTTGGATAAACTCGATGTTCTCATAACGACTTTCATGACGAACATTTCTAGCAAATTTACATTTAGTTATCGCAGCAGGCTTGAATTAATGTAAAAACTTATTAAAAACAACAAAAGAATGAAAATCCTTTTCATGCGATGTAACATCAATACCTTAATTATTAGTTGCAGACATTTATAATTGATACAAGATATTTAAATTCACTTTTACTCCTTTTTTTGCTTATGTAAACATACATATTGTATTGTATTAACTACGTGTATTTACAAAATATTGAAAGCCCACACGTCGGCTAAACTGAATTACTCACGCTAGACACAGCGATAATTTCCAGACAATCTATTTGAACTTTACAAAATAAGGTATAAATGAATGGCATTTAGTTCCATCTAATTATAACACACAAGCATTCTTCCGCCGATATTGCTATTCTATTCTATCTTATACAAAACTGATATCGGCGAGTTTCTCATCTGCATTTCTACGAAAGTGCTACTAAAATTCCCTTTAAATTCGCTGTAGGTCGTTGCTTTTTTGGGTGTCGAACCTGTACATACATATACCGAGCGCGCGCGCACGAGCTGCTGATATGTTTAGTGTAAGATGAAAAAGAACAGTGAAGAGACGTCCCTTAGTTAACACAGGAAACGTATATCGGTACTGGTTGCTTGGACGAATGCATTCATTGTATCTCTTTATCTAACATATTAAAATCCTATGCCTGCTCTAACACATTGAAGATCCTATCAACAGATCGAAGTGCTCAAACACGACAGAATGCATATGAGATAGCAACAGACTTGCGCCTGCGTACATGCACATTAGACTCAGCTATCAAGGTGATGCGAAGAAATTGATAATACACCGAGAGTGTCAGACAGAGCATAACATAGCGCTTCCCAGTTACAGTCGCCCACACATTGCTCATGCATCTATCAGCATGTCGAACGCGCGCATACTGTATATATAGACTTTTTGTAATATCCTTTACCACGAAAATCTTTTAACACGAAAAAGTATTTCGATCCCGTCAGTTTCGTCTTAAACGTATTTTACTATACCTACTTTAATTTAAGCTTCTCTTTGTCTAAAAAGCCGACTTATACATTATCAACGTACTTGGAGGAATGGTTTTAATATTGGACACTGATTTCTCATTTGCTTATCGTGTTTAACCCATTAAATTTCTATGGAATGTTTAGAAAGTATACTGTACTAAAAAACATTTCCAATATCATGCAAATCTACTAAACTACCAATTCATTAGACATTTACCAATAACTCTACTTAATCGTTATAATTTTCCATTAGCTAGGAGTGTTTTTTTTTTGTTATTGTAATAACCAGCAGCGGTTTTCGTATTGATCATATGAGTATGTCAATTTTCTTAATTTAGAGAACGCTAATGACAAATTTCGACTTTGTTACACTGTTATTTGCCGTATATTTTACATTAGGCACATTGTTGGAATTATTCTAGATTAAAATGTTTTACAGCGAAATTATTACCTACTATAACTATCTATAATGGAAAGCACAAAAAAGCAACATTAACTTATATTGCACAAATTAAATAAAGGTTAAAGTATAATAAAACAGCGAATAATATATTTTTTTATATCATATATTATATGCTATCGATTTTCATGTATTGACGAAAATGTTTCCATAATTTATCCGTGATGGACGCACGAAGAATTTTTTGCATTCAAAGATTTAAAATTATTTGTACATACTTAACGACTCCTACCTCAAGTTTTTAAATAGCAATATCATTGTTTATAATTTTATTAATATCGATCACTTAAGTAATTGTTTGCTTATTTTAGTTGTTAGGACGATACATTATTTGTTAAGTCTAATCTTCGCCGTATGAAGAAAATACCGTAATACAAGAAGATAAGGTATAAGTTTACAATGTAGGAACAGTAAAATATTTAACTCTGAAACAGAGCCTTCTCTAGTAGAGGGTCTCCACAGAACTTCGTATTTTTGTGTGTATACATATAATGTTTTAAGTTACCTATACATCTATCTTGCTGCAGTAAGTTAATTGTGAAATAGTTTTTTGTTTCTACAATTATTTTAGTATAATAAGAGAGTGACGCATAAGGCCAACGACGCGACCGCCGGTAAACACAGGAAGCTCTTTACATGAATGCTATGGCTCAATACTCGGACCTTATTCAGCCGGAAATAAAAATAAGTGACAAGTTAGTCCACCTCAAACGCAATTTAACCAGGATATAAATTACTGTAAAGTTGTAGTTCGATTATGCAGGTGCCTTCTTTTTGTTTTTACTCCTGTTTTGCATAATAATTTTTGTGAATAAAATGTGTTATTTCACGTTCTACAAACCTAGATTCAGGACACATACTATTATTACCAAATGCATCTTGGAAGTCGCCTTTTTTCTGCGATACAAATTCAATTAAGGTAGTCAAGGTCGTGTCGGACGGCAAGACAGCAATGTAAATTTCCCGACAATGTGCTACATTAAAATGCAGAACGAATCGATCCAACAGCGTTGTCTGACAATAACGTAACTAACTCTGTTTTCTTGTCTTTTCCAGCTTTACTTAATCGTAAGAACGAACTGAATCTAAACATCCCTAAGAAAGTTGACCAGCGAATATTAGAGCAACTAGTTTGTGAGCAACTTAAAGGATTTCTAATGATACTAACCGTTACGGGAAAAATAGTATTTGTTTCCTATACGGTCGAACACTTATTAGGACACTTACAGGTAAGAGTAAATAAAAATACCTACATGTTAATATTAATTCTCTACAACAATTTTAATGACCAACCTTGTTAATTTGTAAAGGTAAAACTAATGCCTGAAATAGCATATATACATACATATATCATCTTAAGTCGGTCTACAGGCGCAGGTGTAGTAATAACCAGAGAGCGGACTTACGCCGGCCGTTTTCGATATAGTCAGACGCTTAGACAGTGTCGCTCGCTAGCGATAGTAGGCGGAAACAAATACGCATCACGTGTATGTATTTATTAGGCTCATCAATCGCACTGAATCAGTTTTCTGCGCTACTGGAATATTGAGTTTTATATACGCTCCAGTAGAACAAGTTGGTATTGATAGCGATGCCGCGTGATTTTTATGTACATACGCTATGAATGTGTTACTGTATCGACGCATCTCCCACTACTGCGAGAACGAAAACGGCCGGCGTAAGTCCGCTCTTTGGTAATAACCCACGATCAGTTGATGTCCCCTGTAACTGGCAGTGTTGCTACAGCATGAATTATAATTATTAATATTTATATTACTGGTAAACATAATGGTTTACCGTAAAATGATACAACCTGATGTGTGACTGTAACACATGTTCTTGGTCTTTTAATTTATTTAAAAAAAATATGTTTTTTTCTTCGTCGTCAGTTTCGCCTTTGATATTGCAACGTTGTTAGATATACCTACTGATAATCAATTATACATTTATTATCTTCCAAAGTATCTTGTTTATTGTAAATTTGAATTTCACGCATTATTTTAGTGAACTTCTTGATTTTTACTATATTTCGATATTACGAAAACTAACTGTAACGTAATTGTGCATATCTTATCTCGTGCACCTATCAAAATGAACACAACATAGTTTTTATTTAAAAAATGAAAAGATAAACACGATAAGGTAGAAACAATTGATGGAAAATCACCATATAGATCACCAATAGTTTTTTTTTTGAAACCATACTGTAGTAGTACCAGAAAGTTACTTACATTTAGTAGAAAAGAATCTAAAATACCTGAATTATCCTCTGTTATCTGAAAATTATACCAACTTTTACATAAATAGCATACGAGAAAAGTTATCGAATCACAGACACTATACTATTAAGAAACATTCAGCCCCATCTAGAAAAAAATCTCGACATTGAAAAAGTAATCCATGCAGAACTAACTAAATTATACAAAAATACTGCAATTAATAAGCGTTTAGCCGCAGTATGAGTATGTATGAGTCCTTGTGCTTTTAATGTGTAGTATCTAAAAAGAGGTGAAAAAAATAAATAAATGCAGCTGAGAATGTCAAATTCGTATAGAGGGGATAAAGGTCGGGAATTAATCTGTTTGAAATAAATAATAAAATGTTGAATGTACTGAATTGAGTACATTTTTAATACTTTCGAAAGTTTAATTAATAACAAACTAAATATTAGTCCTATTCACTTAACTTTATTGCAAAAATTAGATTTATCGCTGAACATAAAACCAACTTATTACTATTCGTGGTAGATATCGAACTTATCAAATTCTGTCAATGCGACAAGGATATATCCTAACAACATACATTTTTATAATAATTTCTATCAATTTGGTTGATTGCAAAGCTTTCGAGATCTTTAACTAACAACTATTTATAAAATTCGTATACGGATTGTTTTCGGAGCAAACCAGAAACATTGTGCTAATTTTTACCAAACTCTCTCTGGCCCAATTTTTTAACATTAGTATTAAAAACAAGAAACTGTTTAAATGGTGTAAATTGACTAGTAGGCTCTTAACAATGAAGATGAAGTTTGTTTAATCTTGAAGAATACAACTTCCCAATCTCCCAAATTAGTTGAGTAATACATATTAGTGTTTGTCCAAAATGCCAATATTACCAAACTCTTTCTTAGAACGAAAATTCCCGGTACGATTAAGCTATGTATACTATAGAAATAAAATTTTGATTTATGCGAGGAAAATAAATTGCTCAACTCTTATCGCATCTCTCTCATTTTTGTTCATAGGAACACTAACAACCTGCAAATTCAGATTGTGATAAAACTTCACAAATAGAATACTAATAGATAGTAATAATAGAATTATAATATAATATTTTTGAAATACATACATTAATATTAGCTAGACTTTACATTCTGGAAAATCTTTGTCATACCCGAAAACAGTGAAATATATAAAAAAAATTCTGACATGAGAAATGGTCTCCTTCGAATTCCTGGTATTAGTCTGGAATTAATGAAAGAAAGGGCCACCTGATGTAGGTGTCACGTTATTCAGTTTACTTATGAATGATTTTAAAATGCGTTTATCTAAAGGAAAGCGTTAGTGGTCTGTTGCTGCAATGATGCACTAGCACCATTTTATTTTGTCATGTCCCGTGTATCTTTTTTGTTTTTCTTTTAATATGGAAATAGAGATTTGATATTTGCGTACATCCATATTTGTTGAATCATCATATGTATGTATATGTGTATACTGTATACTGTATATTAATGGATAAAAAAGTAACCTACCTTGCTATAAGAATTGCCTAGATTTTTAGTAACCGATTTCGGAGTATAGCCCTATTCAAACGATTGCGCTAGTATTATATTATAGAATACTATGTCGTCTTTTTTTATTGGATTTTTATCTCACGATGTTTTGGTAACTCTGTGAGCAGGTCGATGAAAAGATCAACAGATAATTATTTTTGACGGAACATAAACAATCTACAAAAAATACCGCTGTAAACAAACGTTTTAGAAGTGTATTTTGAAGAAATATAAAAAACAAAGGGAAGAGAGAATAAAGAATTTGAAACGGCTGGAATAAAAATAATGAAAGATAGACGAATCGGCAGGATTTCAAGAGGAGGATCAAGGATATAACGATATACATGGCGAGGTATTGGAAAATAATGCCATTCCGTCTGATTTACAGTTAATTGACCAGAATTTTGTGTTTATACAGGAGAATAATCTAAAGCAAATATGATAATGAATAACGAATAAAAAGATATTTAAAAAATTCTGAGTTGGTCACCCCAACGCTCCGACGTTAACCAGATAGAATTGTTGAGGGACGAATGAGATAGAAGAGTGACAACTGGGGTTCCTACCTCCAAAGAACGCTTGTGTAATATGCTGCGCGATAGTGTGCGATATGCGAAAAGTAATAGTTCACAAATTGGCTTTGCAATAATTCTGTGTGGATTACGTTCTCTTAAACAGAAATATTATTATGAATTGTTAAATCAATAACAACCCGCTAAAATTGACAACGTGCAACGTGTTGTAATGTATGTACAAGGTGACACAGACTAACGGGAAATTTTTAAATGCGTAGCCATGAGCCATGATGGGAGCACTGCAGGACAGTAACTTTGCGCAAGTAAACACTCTGGCATTTTAGTAACCATTGATCATTGGAACGGGCAACAGCGTACGTTAGCGATGAAAATGTTTTATAAAAACGGTGATAACAAGCAGCGCAGAGGGCGCTCCAGTACAACTCATAGTGCCGTTCTATCAAAATACGCCATAAAACATTGAATTAATAACTTTGAAGCGACTGGATTTGCCCTAACGAATAATATCAACTGGACGACCAAGAAGTGCTCGTACTTCACAGAACATTGATATTGTACGCGAGTCTGTTTTACGGAGCCCCTCGCGTTCAATTAGTGAGCAGGCAGCTACGGTTGAAATGTCCTGGGAGAGTGTTCCCAGAATTATTAATTTAGATTTGAAATTTCATCCATACAAACTGCAGATAGGGCAACAACTAAAGGAAAATCACTACCAGTTGCGATTACAATTCTGTCAACAAATGATATCAAACATAAACAATGTGATGAATTTCTAGGCAAGTTGTGGATGTCAGATAAGGCCCATTTTCGCCTCGCAGGGGACGTGAATAACCAGAACTACCGTTACTCGGCAGGCACAAATCCTAAGGAAAGTGTACTGTTTCAGTATATGGAATCCTCGAACCTTATTTTTATAAAAATGAACAGGAAATCACAGTAACTGTCAACGCGGATCGTTTGGTGGAGATGTTACAAACTTTCATTACATCTGAATTGACCAATTTTCAAGAAACCTGGTTTCAAGAGGACGGAGCTACATCACACACTGCACGGCAATCACTGGAAGTTGCGCGAGAATTGTTCGGTAATCGTGGGATCTCAAAATTCGGTAACATTCCTGGCCCCCTAGATCACCAGATTTGTCCGTTTGTGATTTTTTCTTGTGGGGCTATTTCAAGAATAAAATGTACACGACTCTGGTTGAATTAAAACAAAGAATTCACATATAAACGAATATGAAATTCACAATATCCCAGCTGAGATGTTGCAGCGGGCAATGAGGACTCTTAACAGCAGATTTCAAGAATGCATTCGTACAGGAGGACGGCGTCTAAAGGGTCGTAATCTTAAAAAATGATAAATTCCATTAATGTTTCTTAGATGACAAGTTTTAAGGTTTCAATTACTATGAATAAAGTGTTTTTCTTCCATCACTCTTGATTTTATTCGATCGTTAAAAAGTTCCCGTCTTTTTGTGTCGCCTTGTTCTTCCAGCGCCGAAAGGTTAAGAATAGCATTCATCTTTCCTCTGCTACTATCTGAATCACTCCTTTCACGTTCTTCTTAGTAAATTATATCCACTAGTATGTAATTTTTACGTAATTCAGCAATAATTGCATTGAAACTGTATTAAAATAATTAGTCGAAAACAACATCATATTGTATTATACAGAAAAAAGGAAAACTTTTTGTATACGTTTTGATTTACAATAATCATACAAACTTACAGTTTATATTATTTTTTAAATTATATATTGGCGTCTGTAAAACTGAAACCTTTTTCTAGCATCCTTAAATACTATTACATATATATATACGAAGGAGTAAAAATAAAATACTTTATAGTTTACATTATATATTTTATCTTACTTAAATAACTTTTAAGTTCAATGAACCATCTAGATTCAGAGCTATTTTCATGCCTATAAAACCTAGACAGTATCAAACAACAATCTTAAATTATGGGAAGGCTAAGTTAAGACTAACTAAATTGTTGGACTAGTTAAAACTAATAATATATTAAAAAAATTAAATATATAGAAAATTCTAAACAGCTAGTTAACTTAACCGAAAACATTCATAAATTAATAACAATTTATATCAATTTATATATGTGAATAAATGATAATTTTGTATATAAACGTAGGTAGTTCATATTGTTAGGTAGATGTAGGTATTCTAATTGTATTTCATATACATATTCAACTATGTTTTTATAACTTAGCAATTAATCTACATAATTGTTTTTTTTAATCAAAATTAATTCCATCTTCTAATATCCCATGTAGATTCCTAATTAGGTACTACATTAAATAAATAGAATTTCTAACCACTAAGAGAATCTACCTTACAACATGGATGATCTACCTAGGATTGGAATATAAATTGTTATTAATGTATATCTACATATATACATATGTATATTCCAGTTCCAGAAACAATTCTGATTGAATGTTGTAGTATTGAAGATATATAGAATTACTACAACCAGCGCTCCTAGTAGGGATTTATTTGATGACATTGGTTCAAATGAAAGACAGTAATTTCCTACGTGACGTTTCCGAAGCTATACTTACTACTTCCTCAGACGTACATATATATGTGTGCATAACAATACCATAAATAATTTTACGAACTTACACAAGCTTATATTGCTTGAATATAACGTTCAAGAGTATTTAAAGAAGTACTTCTAGAAATATTGTTTTCAATGAGTCGATAGCCGCAATGGTTAGGCGGCTCCCAGTGTTGTAACAGCAGAACGCCGGGAGTCGGGGTTCAATTCTCCGAAAGAACGATAATTATGTTCCAATCGGTTAGTAACCGGCGATGTAGTGCTGTCACAAAGTAATTGAAAACAATTACACACCCACGAACTACCCAGCAAGAGTTGCAGCGAAGTTCATACAAACAATACAACTTAGAAAAGCTGTTCCAATTTCTATTCACCACAGCTAAAAAGAAAATACCGAAACATCAGTTTTAACTCGCTGTGTTATGGCACCGTAGTTCGAGTCATATTTGTCGAATAGAGTTCAATTTGTAGAGATCTCATATAGATTAAACAATAGAAATGTGAAAAGTTTCGCATCTGCTACTTTACAGGTTACATTGGCGGGTATACCGCTAGATTCTATCCTGTGACCTATTTTGTTTCTATTGTTTATAAACGATATAACTTATTCTATAATGTGTCTAATACAGATATGGTAGGCTTGGAAACGAATATAATCGATATTCGTAGTGACTAAGTAAGAATGATTACTTTACATTAAAAAATAAATTAAATTTATCGCGTAAGACACCCAATTCGATGGAAATCAGATGTTTCAACTCACTTCCAGAGAGACCTTAAAACTAAAACAAAATTTTAACATAATTAAAAAATCTTTTTTATATTAACCTGGAATGTACTAACTATACGCTGATAATTTAAAGATCTTCGTATCCATTAGAGACGATGTTTTGCACTTCAATACAACTTCATTATCTTGTACAACTGGTCTTCCATCTTCAATTTGAAATTAAATATTACTATTTATGCTATACTGTCAAACTTAATTATATTCCATCATGTGCTGTGCTGCTAACCTCCATTATGAAAATATCTTTTTCAATTCCATGAATAATTTTTTTTAATTTGCCGTCCACTGAATTATATTTTATATTCATTTTGTTGTTATTTTTAAGTGTATGTACGAATTTATTACTCTGTACTTCATGAAGTTTGTATAAGTTGAGTTCTTTTTAATTTCAGACTGATCTCATGGGCCAATCAATATTTAATCTTATATCACCAGAAGATGTTGACAGGTTTCGTATGTATATAAACCCTAATAGCGATATGTCGGAAGCGGATTGGCGAAAATACTTTAACATTCACATTAAACGAGCAGGACCACGTAACGAATCACCAGTGTACGAATTAGTCAATATCATGGGCATGCAAAGACCAACGAGTAATAACACAACTTTAGTAAATGGCAGAGATTTAGCACCCACCTCAAATAATAACGATGTAAGTAGTAAACTTGTTTATATTAATAAGTATGTAGAGTGTTTGCCATTTACTTTCTAACAAAGGCATTGTATTCTCTTATTGTCATGACTTCGTCCATTACATATCTCTATACTTTTTATAATATTCAGGAAGATTTTAACTGTCCCAACCTAAATCAAACATTTTGATCTACCATTTCATTCAAGTGCGACGCAAGCTTTTAAATAACTTTGCTTTCCTTTTTCATTCTATACTTTTATTGTCACACTTTATACAAAACTAACCCTGTATATCACGTTCTGTTTTATTCGTCCTGACAGTATATGTTTGGTAACTGCACTTACTCAAAGAAGTCTCAGTATAGCACATTAAAGAAAGCCTCCGCTGCACATTTGTATCTCCCTCGTACTATTGAAAGAAATGTAAAATTCATTTGCTTCATATACGTTAAGAATAGGTTTTTCCAGTACTTTGCAATTGCTGCGTTAAAGTGTAATTTTAAGTTACTAGACATTCAATTTTGTGTTTTCAGCTATGGATATTTTTCGTAAGAGTACTGAGACCAGAATCACCTATAACACACATAATCGAGGCCAACAACGAGTACATCACGAGACACTTAGTGGATGGACGCATCATTAATTGTGATCAGCGCATTTCGTTTATCGCGGGTTATATGATAGACGAAGTATCTGGTTTATCTGCATTTAAATTCATGCACCGTGAAGACGTTCGATGGGTCATGATTGCACTGCGGCAAAGTAAGTGTTATTTTTTAATAACCTTGTGTCCACAACCTTGACCGTTTTAGTTACTCTAGAATCAGATACAAATATAATATTAAATAAACCGTGATATACGAACTGAAACACTACAGCGATATGTATCGCTGAACTACTAATACACATCGTATCACTTGACACAATATGCAGAAATATATACTTTTTTCAATTACAAATTTACTTATAATAACTCTACGCACTTCTATTTATTTAACAGTTTTTGAAACCAATGTGTAATTATGTAATGAAGTTGAAAGTTAGTCAATGTAATTTATTCCAATCGACTCATCTTTCTGGTGGCCCAAGGTTGGGGAGGTTTGGTAAAATAACACAACGTGAACAATTTATATATTCCGTCGGCTGCGAACTATTGCTCTTTTCGGAAGTATATTTCCACGTATCGATACCTGTTACAGAGTATATATAGTAATTAAAACTACAATAACTATACGGCCCCACGTATTGCCACTCCCTTTGGGGGTAATAAAAAAAACGCCTTTAGATGTGCTTAATTAATTATGTCAGAAAGCATTAATGGTAAACTGTAAGTAAATTTTACCATAAAATATTACTTTTCAAACATACTTTGCCACAGTCTGTTACTCTCTTAGAGATTGAATTTTGAAAAAATGCGTACAATATAAAATCAACACCCTTTCCATATTTAAAATTTGTATCCTTAGCAGTTTGGGTTGCGTAATGATGAGTCAGTCGGAACAAAACCTTTTACATGTATAGTGTCTACCACAGAACACGTTCATAAGTTTCTTGAGTTTATAACCGCTTTATTAACTTGAAACTTTCTGGATAAGGATTCTCTATAGACTTTGTTCTTCGATGTCATACAATTTCCGGTAGAATCGGAAGTAGTATACTGATTTTTAATGGCCTCTCTTTCATTCTTATTTAAATGTGACGCTTTCATATTTAAAAAACGGCAAGTGGAACCATAACGGCTATGCAGGGCGTTTAAAATTTATTGGCAACGCCAAAAAACTACAAACTCAAAAAATTAATTTCTTTTAGATGTTTTTTGTATGTTTTCATATGTGTACATATTTAAATGTAGATTTAATTTTAGTAGCAATATGGATTTCGCTATATCTATTTGTGGTAGGTTTGCTCTTATTATTATTTTTCAAAAAATACCTCTCGTCAGTAATAACTTTCCCCACATGCCGTGTACTTTTTCAGGAAAATTCTGAAAATACTTTTAACATTATCGCACTATTTGAGAATTACAAAAAAATTATCCTTAGTTTGAAATATTTGTTTACTTTATTTGACGATATTTATTAATTTATATCATAATAAATTACGAAGAAAATCTGGCACTAGGTGACTAAATTGAAGAAGGAACAAATCTCACCATAACCCTTTAAGCCATCACTTTTCAGACACGCTTCGTTTTCTTTGAAACTAATAACGTTCGTAAATATGTGAGTATACTATTGTATAAGAGAGTACTGAAAGATTACTCTTTAATTTAGTTCGATTGGTTATTATCTATTACGTTACCTATACACTACCGCTTACATAACTTTAGCCAAGAGAGAAAATTTAAAAATACAATAACTTAAAACATTTAGCTCATTTTGATAGTGTTTAGTAGTTTGATAGTAATCTTAAATACATCTACAAAATCAATCATCATATACCGGAAAAGAAATAAACAGTTTGTGAGAGGACATTTCTAAATACGATATTAAATGTCAGCAGTCGATTACGGATAAAGTTCACAATATCTTCAATAGAATTCCTCCAGTAATAGAACAGGTAAAGTTCTTATATAACTCACCGTCGTATCCCTTCTTAATATCAAATCATTTTACATATTATTTTGTGGCCTACCATCAATACGCGACAGTAGAGGTTCAGTTCTTGTTTGGGGCTGTTTCGGTTACTCAGAGCAGGTATGTTGCATACAATTCTGAATATAATGCGAAAGGATGATTGTTAGATTGTGGAAAAATCATGCTATTCTATCTGATTTACAGCTAATTGGCCAGAATTTTGTGTTTGTACAGGACCGTTATTCAAGTATACAACCCACATACTTTATGCTGGTATATATTATAATTACCATAGCGATCAAGAAGATAATATTTAAAAAATTATGACTTGGAATGTATTGCTGAGTAAGCTGAATAATGTTCCATTTGAAATCCTACGACAATTAATGCCAAGAATTCTACTGATAGTGCAAGCACGCGAAGGGTGTTTTTTTTTGTTTGATGAAAACTTTTGTAATGACTTTAAGAGATTGTTTTTATTTAATGTAACGTATTATCTTATAATGTTGCAATAGATAATATTTTCTGGTAGTGTATGGGTAAATGTTTCGAAAACTTTTTGTTGTGTTTGTGAGCAAAATATTACATCAGAACTAGAAAAGATAAACCTACGACTACTATTACTTTGTTACTAAAATTAAAAATGGAACTAAATCTTGCAATTTTGAAACTTGCTAGCTATACATGTTGTGCTATTACTTCAAGAAGTTTTCAATGAGTACCTACTTCTTTTCATTTTAAATACACTACCTTGTTGCTAAAAAACATTGCATCCCTACCAGTTAGCAATCATTAATATTAGAATTATATTATAAATTAATAACCGTATTCTATTTTATATAGAATAAATTACTCTTGAAGTCTATGAAGTCTTGATGGTAATAGCCGTAGATGTGGCGAAAGATTTTATCCAGATCTTACAGCGTTTAAAACACATTACATAGAGAAATCTAAGATCGTTTTTCATATGAAATATTACTTTTAAAACACTAACCCCAATTTTAAAACCATCTTGTAGAATCCAATCTTAAAGTAATGTACATTTTTTTTTTTTTTTGTGTGGTGGGTGCTTAGTTGCAGTGACTCCGTAAGCTGTATCACTTGTCTGGCTATCACTGCAACTCTTGCGGTGTAGTTTAGTGTGTGTAAGTTGTGTTTAAATGGCTTTGTGACAACATCATATCGCCTTTTATGATGCCGCGCTGTTAATCACTTTGCTCCCAACAGCGAATGGCAAGTCGATCCGGGATTAAACTCTCTGAAAAAATGTCACCGTCCCTCCAGAGAATTGAACCCCGGCACCTATCGTCCTCTCACAACAATAGTCAGCCGCCTAACCACTGCGGCCATCGACCCGTTTGATAATAATATTAGAATTATACGTATTTATAAATAGAATTAAGTACTATGTTCTATATTTCCAATATACCAATACCGATTTGTTCTGTTATTTCATAATGTTGTACTAAGTACGTAATATTGTACAGGGTCATGTCTGAATCCTTCATGCACTTTTCAAATCAATAAGTAAATAGAGATCTATAATACTGCATTTATAACCGGCTTCGAAGAAAATGCTTTGCTCGGATGAGTAGTACTCGTACTTGCTTGTTATTTATATGGAATTCTCCAATAACCTTCACGCATTCTGCTACATGATGATATAATATGTTTTTACTGCTCTTGCTATCAAGTAAAATTTTGAATATTTCAATATTACTGCATGCTTTTTTATCGAACGTCCTCCGATAAAGAGCCATCATCGCAACAAGATTTTCATTATGCCTATGTTCATTAAAAAAACATCTGCATGAATTGAATGAAAGTTACAGAAGTGAATGTTTGTATTTTGTAATTTTCTTTTTCTTTTTATTGTTACAGTGTACGACAAAGGGGAAAGTCGAGGATCGTCGTGTTACAGACTGTTGTCGAGGACTGGCCAGTTTATTTATTTAAGGACACACGGTTTTCTCGAAGTCGATAACACGGGTACAGTTGAAAGTTTTATATGTGTAAACACTTTAGTGTCAGAAAAGGACGGTTTAAATATGATTAAGGCGATGAAGGAAAAGTATTCGGCTCTTGTCAAAAACTCAAATTCACTAACGGTAAGATTTATTTTTTTAGTGATATATAATTAGTACACCTCAAAAGAATGAGCACCTCTGTATTGATGCATGCAAAAGCAACTGTAAAGGTTTGTATGCTAAATAGTTAAAACGTAATACATAGTTATGGTAGATATCTTTTTGAAGATTTGATAATTCACTTGCAGTTATTCACTACAGTTTGTTTCTAGCTAGTGCACAAATAAGCACGAGTATTCTAATATGGCTAATGGTCTCGATTATCCTCAACACTTCCAGTAGTAGTATGCAGAAAGTGCTGTTTTCTCAAATGCGCTGAATGAGTTGTAGTTAGTAACACTGTTTTCAATTAATCTACTAAACCTTTAAAGCATTCATAACTAAACTTAAATAAAATATGTCACTAACTATTTCTAGATATATATTTACATTTAGCTTGTTGTACAAGTATTCTTACGGGATAGCATTAACAGGTTCAGGCAAAGACCATACTGAAGTGATCGCGGTGTTGATATTAGTACTCACACTCCGATAGTTAGTTACAGTCTATTACTGTTCATATTCCTACTGTCACCGCCACTACTTCAATGTGATCTTACTTTAACTGTAGTTAGAAACCTAACATGATATGCGAACAACCTGATTGCCGTCCTAACCATTGTGTGTGTCTATGATTTTTGTGTGCCTTTACTGTACGCCTACGTTTAAGTATCTATAGATTAGTTAAATGTTGTAAAAATACTTTTTCAGTCAAATACAGCTTCTTCATCACTGCGTTCGACCGCTTAAAATAATTACGATAAATGAATGGCAAAATAATATCAATTAAATAAACTGTTTAGTGGTGAATTTACCGGAAAGCTCCATTGTCTACTTTATAACATCAACAGATTACAACTGGTCAAAACGTAAAAAACATTGACAAAGAAATCACAAAGAAGTATGCAATCCAAATCATGTATTGACAACCGATTTTATGAATCGCATAAAATTAGTTATTCATATGTGTTTCATAACAATGAATACATTCGTCTAAGTTAAGTTACTTTCAAATCCTAAAACTTTCTATTTCGATGAGGAGTACTTTTTTGAACCACTTACAGTGATCGAAATAAAAGAAGTAATCAACAAGCTAACAACTAATTTCATCGGTCTTGGTTGTAGCACAACTTCAGTTATTTAAAAAAGGACAACATACTAAATCTTCATTGTATTTGATTAAGAAATCTGATGATGTTTTTTTCTGGATATTAAAAAATGTCCACTACCCTTCGAATATTCAAAAAAGAGGAACAGAGATTTTTATTAACTTCTAGACCAATAGCACTGTTGAATATCAGCAATAAAGCACGTAATGCATGCAACAAGTGCAGCTTCTTAGGAAGATTCAATATTATGCATCTGGCGCAAAACAGTTTTTGTCCTGGTAATTCGACGATAATTGTTAGGGACTTTTGTTACAACTTCATTTTTGATGTGACTAAAGCGGATGCTAGAATAGTAACGATAAACCTTCCGCTTTTAGGGGAATTCAACCCAACCACAGGAAAGTACATACGTTGCTGCAAGGGAATAGAGGCTCAATGCCAAGAAGACAATTTTCAGAGTCACACTGGCGGAGAAAGATATAAAAACCTCAAAGCTCAGCGGTCGAAAGCAAACTTGTAAACAATTTACTTGTACATTTAGTTTTGACCGTTTGAATGCTGGCTCGTGAACAGTAGAACAGTATCATGACTCATACACGTCTAGTTCGTGGATATCCACGACGAAGTACATATATCTTAATCTATGGTTTAGTGGGCACGGACATATTGAAACTAACAAGATCTACGGACCATTTAAAATATAAAATTCATTTTAATAGACTTACACTTTCAGGAGTTAAAAATCATAGATAATATTCGATAAACGTTTGTCTGTAGATTAAAACATTGCTTTTCAATTGAACTTATTTTTGTTAAGTCTCATTCAAGACTCCTCATTTATTTATCAACATATTTTTTAAAACATTTTGTATTGTATTTATCATATAAAATTTATCCGACGATACATAGTCAATTATTAAGGATGGAGCAGCAGCAAATGATCCTCCCAAAATAATAAAAATTTATTGGGTCTACTAGATATACACAGTGAGTCATTAAGAATGGGAAATCTGGAAACTGGGAACACTAGAGCCTAAAATATGAGGATTGACCGCGGCATGCCTTATACAAATGTTGCTCGTTTAAGAGATACATGGTGTTCAAGTTAATAATTTCATTTCTAAATTTTCCAATAACTCGGCAAGTTTTTATAGAATCAACTTGAAAATTGGTATTATTATGTTTTTCAGCATGACGAATAAGAATTTGACATCAATTTTAACGTTGCTCATAGGTGGCGCTGATTACACACGGCTGAATAGATAAATCGATGCTTATCTTTTTTGTGCGTGTAGAATCACATAAACTGCATCGAAAATTTGAAAGAGCAACCTTTTTACATGAAAAATACATACTTGTTTGATGTTGATATCTTGATCCGTTTTCGAGATATTTGCCTTCTAAAGTTTCAATGCATTTCGGCCTATTAATACAATTTTTGATTTTTAAATACGAAGCTCAGGTAAATAATAAATAATACCGAGAAATAATGCATAGTTATACACTAAATCATAGTTTATTAGTAGAGTTTTTTAATAGGCCTTACGGCCACATAGTGTTCGCAAGAGGAAGTTATAACGTCTCTAGAGTGTTCATAGTAAAAAAAATAAACATGAAAATAATGACTTCTAAAGTTAATTTGTCAAAAGGGTAACAAGTTGATACAACTGTCATATGTAATGCAAGTGCCCACGTATTATACTTCTTTCCTTCGAGTAAATATAAATTGAAGAGACATTTAGCCAATGACATCGAACTATTGGCAACGGAATATGATACATTTGGCAATCTTCCAAAAGGGAAGCAATAAATTTTAAGCATTTACTTGTATGGAAAAGTATACTGATTGTGATGAGCAGTATCATATGCTTCGAAGAAAAATATGAGTACATCAGTGATTACAATACTTTTGATGTATTTGATCACGCAAATACTAAAATTGCAGAATACAGTAAAGTTTGCATGTATCTTGTTTCAAATTGCAGATTTTTAAATATGCGTTACTGTTAGTTAATTCTAAAAATGTATCACCCAACGTTTTAGTCGTAAAAGCTGCACATTTAATTAAATAAATTCATTCTCAAAAACTAATTCTCCGAATAAAAATAAAGCAGGTAGTAATTAGACAAGATCTAAAAACATTTTCCACTAAATGGATATAACCAACGGTTTAATATCTCAAGTAATAGGATTGGCTTACCAACAAAGTATGGAGGAACGATTCGAGTAGTCGTCCTAGACTCTTGTATATACACTGCATGGTCAAAATATTGTCAGACAATTATGAAGCATATTTTAAGACACTTTGTCGTTAATATTGTGCATGACAAGATAAATGTGTATAAATTTGTATTAAAACTCAACAAAACACGAGTTCTAAGACGAAGACACTAATGGTAACGTTTTGTTTGTCTTCGTAGATCTTCATGAGCAATTTCCAAGAATTTATAAATATGTGGTAACATTGTTAAAAAGTATCTTAAACAGCGAATTCAAAACTTAACCACCAGTCGCAACATCATCTTACTTATCCATAGCCGTTACCTATACAATATTCGGAAGAGCGAAAACACAGATGCATTAAAAAATATATGATTAAGATGAACTACCAATACAGTTTAATTCTCTATTAATAATAATGACATTTTCGCCCATGTTTATCAGCTCACCAACTTCATCAATGTCAAATTTCAGAAACAATTATTAAACATCGTACAAGCTAATAATATTTCGTTGCAATGCTCAGAATGAGTGTATAGTTCTAAGACCACAATTTCATGATTTTTAGTGGAACTTATTAACACTGCAAGCGTCTTCGCAATAAGTTTATCGCCTTTGTCGTGCACTTGTTTTAATAGGAGTCGAATTTTAGGTCATATTCCTTTGACATGAGATGTTTGGTATCAGGCTTATGATCTAATCGATTAAATAGTTTTGTAGCAATTCTTGCTAAAAAATAATACTTACTTGTTTTATTTATTATCTTTTTAATCGTCAACAATTTACGTTTTTTGTAGCAATTCTTGCTAAAAAATAATACTTACTTGTTTTATTTATTATCTTTTTAATCGTCAACAATTTACGTTATTACACGCAGCTTATCACTACATTATTTTGTTTAATTGACTAATAACTAATAATAATCGCTACATGCGCTTTTGATAAACCAGCACTAATAGATTCCCTTTTAGTAACGTTCTATACTTGTCTGTTTTATATATTTAGGGAATGTTACAGATAATTAACAACTCTGAAACACAAGAGGTCGACGACCCACAACAGCTTGAGGCTGCAATAGCTCATTTAGTAACGAATCTTCCATCACCGGATTCTGAGCATGGTTCAAGTTCGAGTCCTCACTCGGGTGTGGAAATTCAAGACTGTAGCACAGATAGTCATTCAAGTAATCATCCTTGGTATTTGAAAATGAAGACTGTAAAGAGGCCGCCCAATTCTTCGCAGGAGACGAATTCAAATAAACGACACAAAAGTTCTCAAGTATCTACAACCTTGCCAACGTCTACTACCAAGACATATACTACGATAACGGACGTTAGTGATAATAGGTGATGATTAAGGATGTAGCTGATATTGTCGTACTTCTCGGCATATTACCGACTGCTAGGCACTTTTAATAAATAAAAGTCATTATATACATTTGTGCCATTGATTTTATGAGACTGACACTAAATTTACATTTTAATTACTATATACATACACTTCATATGTTTAAATAATAACAAAATATGATCACAAACAGAAAAGATTGTAGTTAAGGCCAGCACAAGTTTTACATGAAGCAGCAAGTTAAATCGTATTTTAGGACAATAGACTTTGATTATATATATAACACTGAACGCTTATAAATATATTCAAAATTGAAATATATGTGCAGTAATGTATCAATGTTTAAGTGGATGTCATACAATTTTCTTATTTATTTTAATATTCTACCATCTGTAACAACGTGCAAAGTTATATTTTATCCATATATCCTAGTTACTGTACTTAGAATGTATATCATAATATTCTATCGGTTAATGCGAAAAATATCGCCTACGATTATTGTAGGTGGATGTGTTCAGTTGTCGTGAAAAATATCAAACATTTTTTCTTATTTTCATTGTCTATTTTATTAGGTATAAATTTTATCGTTACAGTTTTTAACTAATTCCGGCAGCTATGTCATAAATCATTAAATCACATGCCGGTTATCAAAAACAAACAGATTTATTGCACAAACATTTCATCTTGCTCAAAGAAGACTGATTAACATTTTTAATTACGCAGTAAGTGCATAATGTTAGTGCAATATAATTTTTGGAAATTTTATTCGGTATTTTATATCAACATCTTCAAATTTTATATATTCTTATTTATAAACGAAATTAATTTACTAGTAGTAGCTCATAGAACGCAGTAAAGCAGTCTACTTTATTATTTGGTATAAGTACCTATAAGTTCTTTACAATTTTTCTATTTTTTCTCTGTAGGTAATTAGTTTATAGCTTTCTGGAAAACCAAACTCATGTAAAAATTATCAACCTGACGGTTAGTCATCTGAATGCTGACAGGTGATATAAAATTAATTTCTGATTAAGTAACCTTTATTCCATCTTTACCCTTTATTTTTTTGAAAATCTAGTAAATCAACTTACAAAAAGGTATCCCTATCCTCAATAATATAAAGAGTTACTGCCATTTAAAATACATACTGCCTTTGTGAATACTTCTAAGTAAATTAATTCGTTTTTAGCTGCAAGGTAATACTATTGTATACATTAAAGAAAATGACGAATTTAAATACTTCCGACAATGTAAGTGCAAATTTCAAAAGATGCATTTCAAATTTTTATGTTATTGAAACATAATACCCAGTACGTAAACTTAAACTTAAATATGAGGCTTAACCTACCGAAACAAAATATTTTTATACATCTAAAGCAAAAAAATCAAACGTCCCATTTATCTTAAAAGTAATTGAAGGGATATATACAATAGGGAATGAGGGAAGTGTGCAAATCTGTTACATCAGTAATCAATTACAATAATAATATTTATAGTAATTTTAAACCATCCAACGGTCAGTAAATATTTGCTACTGCTGCTAGAAATTGTATTTTAAGGTGTTTAGAAGGATATACAGAAATTAGTAAATAGAATAGTCTTCTTCAAAGAAAAATATAAAATATATTTTTTCACCGTTAACTATATACTTTATAAACAAAATAACTTATAGGTGTCTCTTTCAACAAAGTTATAATTAAGTCATAAATTAGAACAGGTATTTGACATTAAGAAACAGTTAAAATTGTAGGTAAATACGAATTAGTTTAACATTTTGTAAATAACTTGTTAAGGTGATACATCTGTACACAGCCCAAACACGCATTTTGTATAACTTGTTGATGTTTCGGCTAAGTATGTATGATATTAAAAAAATTCAATATTGTGCCTGTTAATGGTTGCAGAAGTTTTATCCTACAGTGATGCCAAAAATATTTTCTATCAATAGGGACATCCATTCAGTAGTTATACTACAATACTGAACTCTGTATTAACAGTAACTTTTAATCCAAGTACATACTAACAAAATTTTAACTTATTTATACATCAATCCCTTGAAGCAGTACTTCAAAGCTTGATCTTCAACTGTAATTAAAATCAATAATAATAAGCGCTACGGTTCGAATGTAATCGAATAATATTAATATATAAAACAATAAAGTTGCAGGCGTTATACAGGTCAAAGCTTCTCGTAGCTTTATCTACATATACATATAGCTAATGTTGATGCAAATTTCCGCACTTTCTCTCAATTTTTACATCACCCACAACTGTCATTAAAAGAGCTCGCGATCGTATTGGAATGTGTAGGAATCATCAATCTTCCAACAGAAACACGTGAAAAGAAAATCTCGAATTTTGATTCATTAATCCACATTATTCGTCTCCACTCTTCAATCAGGCAATGTGTCTGTCCTGATAGTTTACACTTTACTACACACTTTAGTTTATTCTAAAAATATCTAGAATATTTAAAATACAACTTAAAATATGAAGCATTCTTCCTGTTTTTCTCTCTATAATATAAGCATTGTAGGTCCTATTTCCTTTCTCTTCTAGAAAAAGAAGGACCATATTTCGATTCCGGCGTGTAAATAAACTACTTATTGTTCTGGACTGAGGTGACTCTATACAAATCCCTGTTAGCAAAAGATTCAAGATTTTCTTTAAATTGGCAATTCTTAGTTAGGTAGACTAGGTACAAATATTTTTTTAGTTCTCTTTAGAAACTTGATAAAGGAAGTAAACGATCCCCGAAACATGGAAATTAAATATGATATAGAGATTTAAGGAATTCAAAGTTTAAAGGAAGTCTGTTATACGTGTAAAGAGATAGCCAACGTTAAAATTTTTATATTCACTAAAACATTTGCACAAAATTTAGTATTGAAGGGTACTCTGAGATGAGAAATTGCATCACCTATCAAACATTTCATCCGTTTCAAACGACATGGCTTTTGTAGGCCTTAGTTGTAAAATTCCCAATTAATTTTATAAAAAAAGCATACCTAGTAAATGTCGATTTATCGAACTCTTTTAGTGACTTTAGTGACTAATGATTTTATCTTATTCACAACTCAGCGACTACCCATCACTGTAACTTATATCCTGCGCAAGAATTACAACTAAGTTTGTTACAAATGTGAATAAGATATCCTTAAAACAGATTTTCCATTCAGCTAGATAATCGAAATATGTAATAGTCTCCAAAAAAATTCAAAAAAAAAAAAAGGTAATGAAACAGCAGCTTTTTATAAAAGGTGTTAAGTGTTTAGTTGTAGGTAGCCGCATGTCTACTATTATTGTTACAGAACATTATACGAACATTACAGAACATTTTACAGAACATTATACGATGTTCACACAACGAAAGCAAAATAATCGTACCTATTAATTTACTACCATATAAAATAGATTTGCACTTAGTTCCTGAAATGTATTCCTATAGTAAGTAGCTAATTCAGTTGCTGGCAATGCAGAGTTCGTTAGTCTAACTAACGAATCCCTATCGGTATATGAATTTTGTAATCTGGTAATTGGAAAATATGAACTATGCAGCTTTCCAATAAATATATCATGCAATAATATTCACGATTATTAGAATTGAATAAATTACCATATTACTTAAGTTTTGAAAACTGGAGTAGTCAACGGCACTGATTTTTATTATGTTAAAACGCATTTGTACTCAACTTGTTTCTTAAGTGTTACAATTGGATAAATATCCCATTAGATTATAAATTATATGTTATCATTGCAGATGAACCACCTGAATACATATACAGTCAAACTTCCCTATATAACGATCATCTGTCCTACATAACAAATGTTCAAAAAAGACTTTGCTCTGAAATACATACTATAAAATTGTTTGTAAGTGTTACTTCTTGTAGATTGATACATAGACATTACTGCAATATTATCAATATTAAGGAAAATATCCGCTTCAAATTGAAATGTAAAAATAATAATAAACAACACAAACACTATTTCTAAATATGTAAGTACACTGTTGGTACAATTTAAGTGATATATGTAATTTCGATCGTAAGGCACTATAGTGTACGCGAAAGAGAGTGTAAATATGCGAAACGTAGTGAAGATATTGACATTTTTGCTTACAATTTGGTAGACCTTCAAACGTCACATGTGGATGTGGCAAACACATATTTTGCAACAACCGTTTCTATTTGTCTGTTTTTGATTGAATTTGTACTCATTGCGACCCTCCGCAGACGACGAAATTGCAAAAAGTCGATTATCTATAAATAAGTTGTAGTTTATTGTCACATCTTAAAGTATGTATGTACAAGCGTTTAAAGTATTTTAAGAATTTTTTTGAAATCAGTTAAATACATTTTTGTTATTAATTTATTTTTATTTAGTGCGTGTCAAGTATAAGTGGAAATGCAGATTTATTAATAATAAAATTTTAATTGGTTCGAAATTAGTAGTAAAATGCCGATAGGTACAAAATAGTCTTCTTCCAATAACAAGAAAAAACTCGGCGTCAAATCGCTGAAGAAGTGGGTTATTCACAATAATAGACAAAGTTTATTTTTTTGAAAACACCTATTGATTACTTATTTATGCACACTACTGACGCTCCAGTTTTTGAAGTAGTTCATTCAGTAATGTTTACTTTACTGATATTATCTATAGGAGAAAACTAAAACATAGTATAGAGACCTCTTGGTCTTAAAAACCTGCTCGTGGTGTTATCCCTTTCTATATTCAGAATATATCCGACGTAGTAGACAGTTTTAATTTTTTACTTAAAAATCTTCGCCAAATTCGTTCCTGTGAAGTTCTTTGATGTTTTCGAAATCATCAATAAGATCTTCGTTGGAATCAGCATAGAGCGATATTTTATTTTTCCTGTAAAGATGAAATAAAATTGCTTTCCTTTAATTTAAGCTTTTTCGCTGATTATTTTTTTAGTCCTTTTGATGAATTATTAAATAGATTTCGTTCATATTTTCTATTTTCTTTGTCCTGTTCCATCTCTTGTACTACTGCATAAGTGTTTAAATGGTCCATATACCGCAAAACGCAATGATTGCATTTGATCAGTTATGTACTTGAGGTGAAAAATCTGTTAAAAAATTTACACTAACCATTACATTCTTCTTGTCATTCGTATTTTACTAAATTAAAATTGTCTAAGGAGTCTATAAGTTGTTACGTCGTTTAAATAATTTGTTTTCATTTCCCACATTTCAAAATGACTAATTCACACTTAGCAATACGGAATTATGGCAATTCCATTATTGATTCACTTTTTCCATTTGCTAAAAAACATGACTTATAAGATATTACTGATGTGATACAACTAAATTGTTCAATTGTTTTTTTTTCTAATTTCAATGTATATAATAATAATATTTATTAATCCCAGTTTGTCAACATTTCTTTTTACATAATTTCCATTACATATTGAAATTGAACTGTCTAACAACTTTTGTATATATCATTTATTCGAAAATCTAATAGTAACCAAAATATGTACTGTAACGCAATAATTCAGATAACCTATATAGATAGCTTTATTTTATTCTAAAAATAGATTTTTTTAATTGGATAACCGAGTAACAAAATTAGTTTTCAGAGTAGCCCATGAATTATTTATACGGACATGTCTGCACGTGCCGTAAGAAACATCCAATGCTTGGTGTAAATGTCGCACGGAAAATTTAAAACGTTCATGTACCAGTTACTTTACCGCTTCAACATTTCTTTTGTTTCTAACCTTGGCCTACCACTGCCCTTTTTGCTATCCACACTCTATGTTTCCCCGTCCGCTAAATAGTAAAGAGATTATTAAATGATTAATAAATTGCAAAGATATTTTGAATTCAATTCGCTAAGTTCAGACGTGACTGGTCTATCTATCACACTTATTCATGACTTACATAGAATAAAAATTTGGTGGCTCGCTTCATATCGATATATTTTATTGGAGTTGCAAAATTATAAATATTAGTGCATTACGAAATCAATTGATATGATTACAGTAATGTCTATTTATTTACATACAAATGAAATCACATATGAAAATATATAGATATTGTATATATTTAAGCAAAATTACATTTTGAGGTACACTCGACACGACTTAGTTTTCGAACGGTTTTATTAAGCGACAGTGTGCTATCTTTGTCAGTTCACCCCCTCCACATTTAATGTGACCGTTTCTTTGATAATCGTAATGTTATATTGCGAAAAATACGCTATTACTCTTATCGCAGAAACGATCACGTTAAATGTGAAGGAGAAATACTGACAAAGACTTTTCGTTCGACGTTCGACGATTAAGTTGTGTTAAGTACACCACATGACACATATATAGAAACGGCATTACCACAGATAACTAAGTACAGATAGTTCATCTTATGGAAATACGTAAAATTACACAGGTTTCATTTATGGCAGGAGTTAGCTACATACTCTATATGACGCGGTTCTAAGCAGGGATCCATTCAAGGTGAAATGACGTCTCTGGAGCTACATATGTGTATATACTTATCTGTGGAACTAGTTTTTCAATTGCACATCGATATTAAAACGGCTTTATGAAATACATCCTATAATACCGAAATTCTTTTGTAACTCAGATATATATTTCGCGAGTAATAACACAAATTATTGTATGTACTATAACAAAATTTCCCTATAACTAGTTAACTTTGTTTGTAATTTCCATTATGTAGAAGTTTTACTGTATATTACATTATGTCATGATGATTTTCAAGTGACCATATTTTGTTGGATATTGGTTTAGGAAATTTTTATATATTTTTTTATGACTAAAAAATTAACTAGATGCTGTTAATAAAAATAAATACTATGTTGCAATCTACTACTTACCACCAATAGCTGACGAAGTTTTAGTTTTGGTTACCATATAAATGTTCAGTATTAAGTGATAGGTAAAGGTACATAGATTTCTTAAATACTGTGTGTAATGTCAAATTGATTTGCATTTAACCATGAAGTGTACAGGTACTCTTATAAAATAAGAAATTCTTCTGTAACGTAAATGTAAGTGAGTTTATACCTAGTTTATAAACAGACTTTTGGAATAACGCTATCATAGTGCTACAATGAGTAAGATACATACTACATACGTCAATAAATCAAATGTATAACTAAAACAATTGTGTGTTTCGAAGTATCGCCTATATCCGTACAGTATAGGCAATTAAAGGTGTAAAGACTGTCTTTTGTGTTCTGATTGTAAAATCTGTAATATAAGTAAATTTACATTTTAGTTATAATTTTTAATAAAATTAAGCCTTGTATAAATTTTATATATTATAAATTCATAATGTGTAACTAAACAATATAGTAATTCTGTGATGTTCTTAGTTAATACTTTTGCTTCACATGGTAATATATCCATTAGTACAAATCACCCGTCTAGTAATGGTGTTTTCTTTTTTATTTGTGATGCGCCGTTGATTTATGATTTAAATATCTTTCGAAATTGATTACAAACAAAGGAGAATTGACAGCGCTGCGCTGTTAACTTTGTGCAGAATGAATTAAAAATGATTGAGAAATTTAATAAAATTCTGTAATCAATTTCGAAATAAATAGATTACAGTAATTTAATGCCGTGATATGTGAGGATGCACAGAATATATATCAATTTCGTTGAATTATTTTGAATATTCATTGTAATAGTTTAATTTTCAAGATCTATTTAAATCTATTTCATGTGTTTGTTGATAAATATATTATTTGATATACTTTGCAATTTTCTTAGTTATATTTTGCCAATACCAACAAATATTTACTTTTGCAGTAACGAGTTTCTTATCTAATAAAGCGTTGTAATTTTAAACACAGGTAAACTGGAAATTTTAATACATTCACGTGCAATATTAATTCAATTTTAATATCATCAGCTTCAATGAACCAAAATGAGTCAGTTTTGGTAATCCCTATGACTGAATATACAAAAAAAAGTTAATTAATGTGCGCTTAAAATTGATAGTATAGAAATGAATGGGCTTGTTCAGCAAAAAAATTTTATTTTAATAATCGAAACCAAAACTCATTTTAAACTGATTCTCAAAATTTTAGATTTTTCCGTCGACGTTGAAACCCTCAAATTAATTAAAGAAATTGGACTGAACGAAAACGGAGCGTGGTTACTTGTGACGTCACACCACACGTCTGTACTATAAGTTATTCGAGCACTGCGAGCGGACTGTGTATTACTTACCGTGTTGTCGTGTAAGAGACAAAACGCTTGACTGTTACGTTTTACTTTATTTCATAATGAAAGAAGAAAGTTATAAATATTGTTTGGTTCAACTTCCTAATACATTAAATTGTTTATTATGACATTAAAACTAGAAAAGTTTGGCAGAAAGCAATGCGTCGTATTGACAAATCATTGCTGCCAAGATCAAAAGTAAGATAGTGTATTTATCTAATAAGATCATTTTATATATTAACTAGCTGGCCCAGCAGACTTCGTTCTGCCTAGAAAAGTATTGATTTAGACATTTAATGTTTAATGTAAACCACCCGTTCAAATGTCCCGTCTTGTCCCGCCCATAAAAAGATAACGTCGTAAAATCACTCCCTACAAAATGAATTTTCTTGATAATTTTTCTTTTCGGGGATATTTCGGGAATTTTCTTGTTTGGCCGGAGAAGTAAGCATTGGTGCGAATCATCGAAATCGGTCCAGGCGTTCTTTAGTTAGGTAACTAACGGCTTTCTCTTTTATATATATAGAAGATAATGTTATGGGGGATTTGTGAAAAATACAAGACACTTATTTGAACACCTTTTTATTTTATTTTTAATTTTTATTTCGTCTGTTTAGAATGGGAGCGTATAGTGACGACTGGCTTAAATTTTCAATCGTATTATCGAATCTTGTACATTAGCTCTTCTATGTGTCGATATCAGTCGCGTACGACTTAAATTATGTTTTCTTTATGTTATTGAACGGAGTGTACCCTTCAGACTAAATAATGACATCATTGCAGTGGCGGATCAAACGACCCGACTGTATACTAGATAAAACATACTATTTCTAACAGAAAAACATTTTTAAATACTTATCGCATTTAAACCCTAATGTTTAATGAAATTAGATTTACTACTTTTCTTACACTCAAATGGAATTAAACTTACGTTATTTTAGTTAGTTAAATACTTCAAAAACCACCACCGTGGGTTTTAAATTTAAAAATTTTTCCGCGGACACCCCTCTACCCGGGGCGGTATTTCATACCCCGTGGTTTTGCCCCCCCCCCTCCCCCTCCCTCCAAATGGTTTTCTGGATCCGCCGCTGCATCATTGTATGACATTTTTGTATTATTTTCACAAATAATATCTCTAAAACTTAATCTAAATCTCACAGTTTGAATAACAAAATTTGTATAAAAAATAGTGATAACTATAACCTCTAGCGTTTAACACAAAAAACTTGTTGTAGGTAGAGGTAATACTTTTAAAATTAAAGATATTATAGCACCGTCTTTATAAGAAATGCAATGGTTTGCTACTGAACACCGTACTACGACGTGTGGTATGACGTCACAGGCGGATCCCGCGCTTTTATCGGAATTCGGTTTTTAACCTCTAATATCTAAACAGTGGGTTAAGTTTAAGAGCTAAAAATTTTACTAATTGTTTTGATGAATTAGTTTTACATAATAACGTAAAAAAAATCGAGAAAAATCGTCATTGATAACAAGCCTATTGTGTATAATGCTAAACTAATTCAAATTCTAGCTTTGAGTAGTTCATAAGAATATTAGTTATGACAATTATACTAGAAGTGAAGAAGTTTCAAAGTGCCATAACTTCAGTCTGAGGTAAGTCGTTTGTAGCTGCATTATACTACCTTATTTAATTCTCTAAAGAGGTAAGTAGAAAAAGCTGTGGTTCTATTTGGCTTTATTAAAAGTACTATGGGTATTATGAACGTTTAAGCCGATTAAATCCAACTACCTAGGTAGCAAAAAAACCTTTTTAAAAGGTTAAATGAAGGTTACTTGCAATGTTCAACGTTTATAGACGTTAAAACACGTTGCCTAAATGTTATTCACTAAACGTTAATGTAACGTTATATAGATATCGTCATATTTGGTTACTTTCACGGTGAAAATATAACGTGTCTAATACGTATAAACTTTTTAATAGATAATGAATAATGACATTTAGTTTAGTTGGAAGAAATTACAAAATTAACTTATTAGCTTACCTATTTATTTATTACCTACTTTACTTACCTATTTTATTACCTACTTACCTATTTCTTTTCCTATTTTTTATGGTCAAAGGATTTACTTCATATTCTTCACTTTACTGCTATTTATTTAATCCGGTGTATTACAAATTTTTGTTATTTCATCGTTATGAGAAAGGAAGGTATCAAAATTAAATGTTTTGTAATCCCTTATGAAAATAATTTTGTCTTGTCCACAAAGTACTACTCAATTGAGTTAGTTTTTTACCATCTAAAACCTGACGCTTTTTTGAATAAATATTTATTTTAAAACAGTGTCTGAAACATATTTTTATACTGTAACTCTTCTTTGTTTTTGTTATACAGGTTCAGGCAAATGTGTGGGAACAATAATAGATTTCTGGCAAAATTATGGGTTCTATTAAAAACTAACCTTAATAAAAGTTTTTATTTTTTTTCGTAGTATTTTCATTCTACTCTATCGCATATTTTGATTTTCTATAACTTTTACTTGCTTGGAGATATGACGTCATCGGTAGTTTTTCTAAATAGATCATCCTGTATATTTTAACATTTTTGGATAGACAGTTTATATCTTATAATATATTGGAAAAGGCTAGCAACAAGAAAATATTGAAAACAAAGACAATTTATAATAAATGTGCAAACTGCCCAGACAGCACAAGACATCTTATGGATGTCTTATTTAGGTCTGTATTATGTCTAAACGCCTAAAGCTATAAAAAAGACATCTTATGGACGTAGTTTTAAGGACGTCTCTTGGATGTTCATTTATGGCATTCATAAAACGTTTCTCAAAAGTCTAAAAAGCACATTTTAGACGTTTTACATATATAACAAATTCGACAAAATGTGAAACAAGTTAAGCACTTTAGTGTATTTGAGATTGTGTTCATGTTTCTAAAGAATATGATGATGAATATATGAGGATCACGTATTTCAGCGCCATCTCACGTCGTCTTCGAAACTATACGATAATTTTAATGGCGATCGACTTGGTTTGACTATTGACAGCGTTTGAGTTTAATTCTGGTTTCAATTTCACAGTTTTAGTTTAACAGCTTTCACTCAGTTTTACTTTCTTTGTAGTTGAGATATACTGTCAGTGTTTAGATATTTAACTTTTTTATGAGATGAATAGTTATATCCAGTAATTTTTCATTTGTATTAAGAAGTGTTTGTATAGATCAGGGATCGCCAAACTTTTTTGATTATCGACCCCTATATCATTTTTCGAAATCTGCATCGACCTCCAACAAAAGTAATTTTCAGTTAATTTCTATTAGTATTTGTATATTGTGATTTACTTTACGATTTTAAACATTTATTAAAGTAATTTTATATTGTGTAACAATAGTTTTATAAAATATATCTTTTTTTTTTAATGTGTGGTGGGTGCTTAGTTGCAGTGACTCCGTAAGCTGTATTACTTGTCTGGCTATCAATGCAACTCTTGCGGTGTAGTTTTAGTGTGTGTAAGTTGTGTTTAAATGGCTTTGTGACAGCATCATATCACCTTTTATGATGCCGCGCTGTTAATCACTTTGCTCCCAACAGCAAATGGCAAGTCGATCCGGGATTAAACTCTCTGAAAAAATGTGTGTTAATGTTGAAATTTAAACACCTTAATTTTTATTAAATAAGATGATTTAAGATATTAAATAATGAGATGGGTGTGCTTGGTGTTTCTTTGCAACGTCCGCTATATTGTGTTCGAAATTGGTCAATTTCAATCTTAAATCCCCTCGAAACTCCACATTTAATTTGTCCTGTACTTGGTTAAGATTGAATAGGAAACGCCAGCATAAATGGCTGAGCTATTTCGTAAAGTTTTACATATATTTATATTTGTCCAAAATTTATTTATTGTAAAATTTTTCATAAGGGTCTTTGCTTCAAGATCTGATAATAATTCAGCAAGCTCATGTTGCAGGTTGACGTCCACGTTTTCAATTTAAGCGGAAAATGGCGTAATAATCCACTCAGGGATGTAAATGTTTTCCAAATCAAATCAACAAAGTGCAGTTTAAAATTCTCGCTTAATTTTTAAAGATGACTTGTTTATATTTTCAAGTCTTCTTCTTTTCTTCCTAATTGTCACAGATCGACCCCTTGGCTCAAATCGACCCCTACTTGTGTTAAATAGACCACGGGGGGTCTATATAGACCACTTTGGTGACCTCTGGTATAGACCATTAACTATTGTCGAAGAACAATAAGGATGTAGAGGTTCATATTCAAACATGGCTCAGAAGAAAAATTTGATCATGTAAATTCAATCTTATAAACTCTTTTATAAAGAGAAAAGTTTTTATTTTGCTACGTCACAATATATATAAGAAAAAGTTCCAGTTAATATCGAATACATCTCGTGTGTACTATGTATCGCAAGTTTCCTAAATATTTTTGGATGCTGAGATAATTTACAAGGAATTGAAATACCAAGTCATTCATAAGACGACTGTGGTAGGTATATGTATCAGTACTGTTGGCTTAAACATGTGCTATTCAGTGTATTATTTTGAATACATTAAAAGCCTAGATAATTATGTCTGACATATGTCCAAAATAGATATCCATAAGACGTTGTAAAACGATGTCTTATAAACGTTGACATTTGTAACAATGGATGTCTATACGACATCTTATGGACGTCCTTCAGGCGTAAACAGACATCCATAAGACGTCCCGAATATCGGATTCAGACATCTTATGGACGTCTATAAGATATCTTTGTGCTGTCTGGGTGATTACCTTCAGCAGCTTGACAGTATCCTACTCTATCAACGAAGGACCATGATCACTTCTGAATTACGTCTTGTCCTATCTCTTGAAAGGCTATCCTAAGTCGATCTGCCAACTCTTCGAGCGACTGAGGTTTATTCTTATAAACATTATCCAAAAATGTTAAAATATACAGGATGATCTATTTAAAAAACTACCGATGGCGTCATATCTCGAAACAAGTGAAAGTTGTATAAAATCAAAGTATGCGATAGAGTAGAACGAAAATATGTACTACAAAAACTTTCATTAAGGTTATTTTTTAATAGAACCCATAATTTTGCCAGAAATCTGGTCTTCCCGCACATTTGCCTGAACCTGTATAACAAAAACAAAGAAGAGTTACAGTATAAATAGTACTCTTATATTATTTTATACGGAATGCTGCTAATAGAGAGAAAGCCATGGAAAGTAACTTTTCCTCCACATAAAATATGCTATTTTTTTTTCAAACGTCGGCAAATTTATGCAAAAATATCTACTTTTAATTGATATAAGCAGGTTTGGTAGGATGTTTGGACGTTTAGACCGATGATTAGGTACGAGCTGTTTCTAGAATAACTGTCAAGTGGACATTATTAACATTGAAATTATGTGTTTGTATGTTGCTATGATAACACTTTTCCCCCCGGCGCGGCGGCGGAAAAGTGAAAAGTAAACCTCCGGTGAAGGAAAAGTGACACTCTGCGGCCGACTACTCAGTCGAGAAATGTCACCTTTATTGACGTTTGAAGAACAAATATGTTTCAGACACTGTTTTAAAATAAATATTTCTTCAAAAAAGCGCCAGGTTTTAGATGGTAAAAAACTGACTCAATTAAGTAGTACATAGTGGAAAAGTCAAAATTATTTTCATAAGGGAATACAAAACATTTAATTTTGATACCTTCGTTTTACATAGTAATATAGTGCGTACCCGTTCAATCAAGTTTGAATTGAAATCAATATTTTTGTACTCGCCTATCAAAACCTGTCATTTCACGATTCGATTTGCGTGCGTAAAAAGTCACTTTAAGCACGAGTGCGTAAAAGTAAAGTTGGTACTTACTGGAACTTGATTAATTCAGTGACATTTTAAAATCATAAATCCCTAACCTGAATAATATATGGTCATAAACGATAACGTATTGAACAATATGTATTATTATTATAGTTCTCGTACAAAAAATATTGTACAAACTTCGTGCGTGAAACATTTCGCGAATTCGTTCCCATAAAGCGCTCGCCTCCGGCTCGCGCTTTAAACTGGTCACTCATTCGCGAAATATGATTTCACGCACTTGGTTCGTAAATAACTATTTCAGTACATTCATACAGTTTTCACTTCACCATTTTGTTCATGTTTTCAGTTCCTTCAAAAGTTTTCTAAAGACTGACGTCTTCTGCTTCTTGTTATATATCGTTTTCTTCTTCGTGACCGTTCCAGCTCGATGGGCTTTAATGAGTGTTGCTCAATTTGTATCCATCTTCTCTGTTGTGATGTTCTTTCAATTTACACCGAATGCTCCTTACTCTCTGTATAACGTAATTTTTCCCATCAAAGATTAATAAGAGAATCGTTGAAAGTTATTAAACATCCGAAAAACAACCCAAGAGATGGATATAACTGAACAACACAAAACTAAGGCTCGAAACTCGTTCAAACTAGAATCAGCAAAGCAAAGAGGAGATAAGATATATGTACAACGAGTAACAGAAGATATCAGTAACTTCCAGAAAATGACAAAACTCCATCATTCTGTATAATGGTGAATAATTTCAAGTTGAGTGTATGCCATTATTTTACTCAAAAATTTAGCACATTTAGTTTTTTAGTATTTATTCATTATTCCAATTCTCATAAAAACACTGACGACATTGGAGCGTTTTTTCAACTTTAATCAGAAGTGATTGTAATATATTAATATCGAGTCACTCATTAAGAAAAAAAAATATAAGTCTGGTTCGTCACCGACTGCTTCGATCACTTTTGTAGAAAGGAAATATCTTTAGAACGTAACCCATGTAGCCCTCAATCAAATTCCGAAAAAGTTTTTCGAAATTCTACACGGTTTAATTATAATTGACCATCCCGTTTTGGTTGCGCCATCCAGCACGTATAGTATACTTTCATATTAAAGTACGGGTTTTTTTTTGTATGTCGGGCAACGTATAAACCAATTCAAAAGGAAACTACAGATTGCATGACTCGGGAAGTATCCCATTAATTCCGAATTCCTTTTCGATAATAAGAAACCCTATTGTTAGGTAAGTATAGTACTACAATTATGTAATGTCAGCAAGTTATTAAGTATACACAGTAAAGTTATAGGTACTTGGTTATTGCTAAAAGTATTTCGAGGTTTTTTTTTAATTCGATTGTATGTAGGTATATTTGTGTTTTAACCATTTTCTTGTAATTGTTTTTCTTCAAATTTTTATATGGCATAACTGACAGTAAGTCGTGTACGCAATTCCACGGTCACGTCTTTATTAATCAGTTACTGTCACTGCCAGTTTGAAGCATTTTTCAAAATCACTATTAAGAGGCCCCGACTACCGTTTGACAGTTGGCGATGTTGCTACAGTTAATTTTTTTCTTATTATAATGTTTTTATAATTTTTTAAAATCGGGCTTCACACACATGTGTAGACGTATTTTGAATGCTCATAGCAAATTTCAGTAATTAAATCTAAAAAGTAATAGAGTAATCTCGATTCCCGTATCAAGGTAACGGCCTGTAACGGGAAAAGAGATTGTGAAGTTCATACCGAATATTAATAGACAAAATTGTATATGTATGTAGATGTAAAACATTTGTAGAAATATATGTGTATGAAGCCCAATTTTCAAATTATATTGAAATAAAAGCAAGCAAACGATTTATAGAATTATGTAGATATGGCACCGCTGTTAATACATATTTAATAACTTTAATTTATAAGTTTAACTTCTCTACGCATTTTGAATATTTAACGAAAAAGCTCCATTTTTAATTTGAATGTGGTAAAAGACTAATCTGTCAGTTACTATACTCGGAAAATGCATTTCTTATTTAAATACCTAAATTATGGAAAAATTTATTATTTATCTGTGATCGGAGGAATGTACCATTAGGAATAATGCCGTGTTCAAGAGAAACAACCATGCATATAGGTACTGGAACAATAAAAATCTAAGATTTGATGCCTTTAGACTTCTTTAGCTAAGCTAATTAAAGAAATTGTTTATGTAACACAACCTAGAAATGTAGATGATTTATGAAATGGAATAGAATTAATGTGTGCCAACAGATGCTGGTCAACAACACATTAAATGCAGTTGTATCTGTTGCAAAGGGGTGCAGACTGATAGCATTTTATTTACTTTTTGCTTTTTTTAATAAAAGAAGAGTATTTGTTATATATATTAGTTATTGTTTTTATTTTTCATGTTTCTGCCTTTTTTCCTTTCGCCCTTAGTAAAGATTGCTTTTTTTTAATTACTGAAACTGCAATGGGTTTTCATGTTTCCTTAATTGATTATTATTATTATTATTGCATATCTAATGCAATTTATTTTAATAGGTAGCAAGTTAGTTTATTCTGCAAGTAGATTTGTTTACAAGTAATTTTGTGGTAAAATCAAAAATAGTTTTTTTCTTCTTGTCAGCACCATCTGGAGACAAATGTTATCTACCTACTGGTCTTACTGGTGCAACTGACTTCTCGTTTAGATTACCTACGTTACCGATATAGCAATTGTGTCATGTTGACATACATGTCATGTGAATTGGTTAGGAAGAATTGCGGGAAAGTATAAAAAGGTTGATTTTTTACTTTAGGTATCTTTGAAAAAATAATTAATACCATTGTGCTTATACACTGTTATACACAGTGAAGTTAATACGATAACCCTGACATCCAAGCAATTTTAATAGACATTACAACAACATGCTGTAAGTTTTATTATCAAAATATTACAGGTAAAGAATTGTTTCTTATTGCAGATTAAAGCCATATCAAAAATTAGTGGAATGTCCTTTCGATCCTGAACATCTTATCACTGAGGATCGTTTCCAAAGACATGTCATCAAGTGTATGAAGAAATATCCTAATCATGTAAAATGTCCATACAATGCCACACATTGCTTTTTTAGCAATGAAACTTTAACACAACATATTCGTGAATGTCCAAATAAGGTTCTTTCACAACCTTGGAAGTATGTAAACGTTAGCGATGCTAGAAAGAGTATAAATAATACAACTATTCATATAGAAGTTAATTGTTGCAAAGATGATTGGGAAGATGAATATTGAATTATGTCTAAATATATTGTTTATATGAATTTTTAAGGTACGATTACTTAAGCGAAAATCATATTTTATTTTAATGGAAAAGTGTTTTGCATTTTTTTAGATAAGTTGTATGGGATTATTCCATATTTATTTAATATAAGAATATACATTTCTTTTTAATTTTTGTAGAACTGATTTTAATCTTGTGTGAGTGATGGAATAAGTGAACTTTTAAAGATAATATAAAAAAAATGATTTTAATATTTATTTTGGTTGTGTAAGTCTTTTCCACATTTAAATGCTGTGCTTTTACTATATGGTTCAAATTTTTATGTTTATGGTCTAAGTTGAGAACTAACATGTTGAGCTACAGACACAAAATTGTAGTATTTTGTGCGCATTTTCCATTTTCTTTCTTTAATTTGATTTTGTACGTTTTCCTTACCTTGCTATAAATATAAAATCAATTACTTTTGGTAACTACAGTAGTACCTCGACTTACGAACTTAATTCGTTCTTACCAGTGGTTCGTATCTCGAAATCCCATGGATACTATAGTGAAAAATTTCCTAGGTGATGTAAAAAAGTTTTACGGTATTTATTACAATATTCTTTTTATTGTAGTATATATTTCAAATTTGCATTTTGTGTAATATGTATTATTGAATTACGTCGTTCGTATGTCGAATTCAAGTTCGTATCTCGAAGTTAAAATGTGGCATGAAAAAGTTCGTATCATGAAAAGTTCGTACCTAGAGCGGTTCGTAAGTCGAGGTACTACTGTATTCTAATTATGAAGAGTTTTATTAATTCAAAATAAAATCTCAGGTATTCCGAACCTTACAACGCGTACCATCAAAATTAGGAGTACAGGGTATTCCATTTAAAAAAATATAACTTTATTCTGGCAATCAATTTTATTAGTATAAATGCAAATATTTTTAGAATGTAGGATATATATTTATGTCTTCAAAAATAATATATCCTATAATTACATTTTCAAATAATCTTCAGGTACGAGTGTTCATTTCCGTCCATCCATCGTTGTCGAACCTAACATTTTCATTTCAACCGCCGGTATTCGTGATCGTTTCTGTATTGTATATGAACGAATGTGGAAGGTAATTCTTCACGCTGCGTAATTATGCAGTACGGTGTACAGGTGTTTCAAATTCGCGGGACCGTATGCGGATCTTACTTATTATAAAAGTTACAACAGAGGTATAATTTGCAAAGTTACTAAATTTTGGTCTGAATAATAATCCAATAAAAAATCTTGGGTAGGTTCAAAGCCTACCAGATTATACCGAAAACTAAGAATTTCCTGTTTTTAATTTTTACCGATATCTTCTATTAAAAATTTTGAAAAATAAAAAGCGCTTTGTTAAAGTAACTTGAGTTAAATGTGCTGGAAATACTACTTATTGTTTTGATGTTTCGGAAACGCTGAACCATTTTCAAATTAATTTTTCTTTTATAGAAACCTATTTTCTCTATTATCTTTAGAGTTTTCTTTTGTGGGAGGAGGGGAGGGAGGGGGAGGGGATTGAAGATATATAACGTCTAAATAACTGCTTTTTATCGTATCCTCATAAAAGAACGAATTTAATTCAGACCTTCTTGCAGGATATTTTACGGCACTTGTATATGCAGGGCGACTGATAATGAAACGGATATACTTTACAGCGTGTTAGTAGAAGATCATTTGCAATAGATATAGCCCAATTTGCCTTATCCAAAAATCACCCGGTTTCCGAGGTATTGTTTGTTGTTCTTTTTTTTTTTTTTTCGAAGCTTATTACTACTTACCCTCACTCAAACTTGAAATTTAAAAAATAATGGAACTTTTCGTCAAATTTTCAGTTTGTCTGGTTAGAGGACATCTCAACACACATTATCGGTGAAAATTACGTTAAATACATGGACAAATGAAAAAAAAATTAAAACTTGCGCTTTTGATGAAACTGGACACAATTTTTAAATTTTCATCAGTATACAAATTATCTAAAAACTTCTGTGTTCAAATAGCTTTCTAATGACTTATAATACTTACTCTTTCCTACTCATTAATAATGGGGCATGGTCAATTTTTCAGTTTACTATTTATCCATCATTTAACTATCCTATTTAGATAGAGTCGGCTACTTTCGTCTATTCTTTGCCTGGGGGTGGAGTAGTGGGGGGACGAGGTAGAATACAGTACCGGCAACCGAATTAGAGCGACCTATAATTTGTCAGTATACCTAATAAAAATATGTGAGGATAAAAGTGTTAGGTAAGTAACTGACAGATATTGCTAACTGGCAGATAAAATTTAGCAACTACAATGCTTTATCTTGCAGATAACTTCTATTTAAAACTCAATAAATGTTTCATTGTAATTATCTTACGAATAAAATTTTATCTGCAAGTTAATTTATTTATCCTCACATTGATAAACCCACCCAAGTAAAGAGAATATTTAATTACCTATACTAATAGTTTCTCTATTATGTTGACGATAATCCTCCGCATGAGATATAAAATTCTTAGTATTCTACCCCTGGCGGGTACGCTTATTAGTAATAGAGGGATTTCTGAATACTAGGAATGGGGTACTTTTACCTACTTTTCATTGCTTGTTGTCTATCGTTGACTGTGAACGTGTATGATTTAGAACATTTTTGGTTACTAGTTATACCTATATTTAATTATTGTATATGTTTTGAGGCAAAAAATAGAGAATGCCTGAAAAAATAATCCTGCTTTGCAAGAAGTAGCGGCATCTTGCATTCGAAGTATGCCGACAAGGGTAGCTGCAGTAATGAAGGCGAAGGGTGGGTTAACAAAATATGAATCAAAACTGTTGTAAATAGTATAGTATAGTAGTCTCAGCGAGACAGTTCATTAGAAGTTTATGGGGTTCTGGCCAAAATATAAATTTGAAAATTCAGAATTATATATAGTCGATTATGTTCTCTTCAATGAGAACAGTGGTTACAGCGGAAGTCGCCATCTACTTTGTTATTTTAATGGAACATCCTGTATATGTTTACATATTTGAATTTACCTATTGTTAAGCTTTATAAATATCTTTAGTTTTTTGAATTTGATTCGGGCGTTTTGTAGTTACTCGATTTTTTCTAAAAAAATTATAGCAAATAGCGGACATTTATTCAAAAAATCAGAGAACGCTCAATTTTTCGGATATCAATTTAGAATTCATAACATGCTTAAGAACATGTTGGAGTATATTTTAGCGCCGAGAACGCCTGTCTACATTGCGTGGTTACTTTACTATGGCACGTTAACTCTTCGAAATTTTGAAAAACCATAACTAAACTTTCAAATGGTACCTCCCTCTCTCCCCATATTTTATTACTTAGTCGTCTTCGGCGTCTGATTTTACATATCTTACGTCCCGCATGTCCTATACCTAAAATTGATAATTTAGGAAATAATTGGTTTTTTTTTAAGTACGCGCATAACTCATCGATACTTATAAGTCTAACGTCAAAATCACACTTTATCGTTTGACGCTTGTGAACTAATAATTATCCGTTAAATGCCTTTACATTATTGCTATAAAGAGTTTACATGGATAACAATAACGAAAACAATGTTTACAGAAAGTATGAAATTCTGAATGTATTTTTTAAGAAATGGGTGTAAAAAACTAGAAAGAAATTGTAATAATTGTTCAGAATTATCGTTCGCATTCGAGCACAGTGTTAAACGTAAAGAAACACCCTGAAGTGTTGCTCTTTGTACATCTTGAGAAGAGAGTCTGTCGAATGCTGCTCGCACACATGCTTTTAAGTACTCCCTCATGGTCGCAGATGTCTGGTAGACCAGATCTTTGATACGTCCCCAAAGGAAGAACTCCACAGGTGTCATATCTGGAGATCTTACAGGCTAATTCCGAACTGCCTTACCCACCTGTCTTCGAACGTTAAGGTGTTATCCATTTTAGGTGAAGCCGGGGCATTACGGGCCCCTTAAGAGTTAATGCTTATTATACCAAAAGAAAATATGAAAGAAAACTGCGAATTGTTGTAGTCGCAAGGTATTCTATTTTGTTATTGTTTGGAACATGAAAAACATTTAAAAACGAAAACAAGAAAAAGTTATAATAATTATAACGAAAATGTTGCATGTGCCTTTTATGCCTCGGTACCGGGGCAAAATGGGTACATTACAACTTATGTGTTAAAGTCAAACACAGAACGCACAAATATGAGCAGATTCCGTATCGTCGTCGTCTTCTCCAGCACACGAGCAATGTGCCCACTTGCCACACCTTGTACACGAGATCCGCCCTTCTGTAGATTGTGAATATAAATACCCACAATAGAGGCACTCTTCATCTTCCTCGCTTTCGGAATTTGTTTTTGTTTCTCTCTTTGACATTTTGATCTTCTTGGTATAGTTGCTGTTCGTCAGTTTCTTGGCTGTGTTTTCCTCTACATTAACTTTCCATTTTAGGGTATTCTTTTGTTTACTAGTGTTTGATATGGCTTCCAACTCCTTTTTATACGGTGAACTTTATATTATCGCTGTCTTACCACGCTGCTTCGAAACACGCTTTTTACTAGTCGCTGTTAGAAATGGCAATGCCTGTGTTGGTGAAAACGTCTCGGAAGATGTTGACTGATCTAGAAATAACGATGCATGCCTAGATGAAGATATGAATGAACCTGGCAGTGATCTCAGTGCACAGGATGGTGTAGATGGTGTTTCAAGACAATCTAAATTTGAAGGTAGCTCTATCGAAGTGGTTGAACCTTCGTCTATAAGTGTATCCGTAGCTGTGCTTTGCTCTTCGTTTGCGCTTCGTTCGGCAGGCATATCCGTAGTAGCAGCTGGCAGAAAGTCGACATCTTCAAATACTTTACGATCAACTGGCCATATGCATGTTTTGCGGAATCTATTGATTGCAACTGACATTGCGACTGCTCGCAGATAGGAATTTCCGAACAGCTCCCGGTAATGGGTAACTATTCTACCGGGATGAGTTCTTAACCATTTCTTTACCTCCTCACCATAACAACTGCTGAATGGCTTCATAAACGCCACGTCCAGTGTCTGGAGACGATGTGTGCAATGGGGAGGGAAGCACAACAACACAACTCTGTTATCTCTCGCATGATCTATAAGGTCTATGCTTTTAACATGCGCTACATGGCCATCTAATAGCAGCAATACTGGATCATCTTTTTTCGGACGTGACCATAACACGAACTTTTTGAACCAAGTCAGGAAAAGTTCGTTGGTTATTCATCCTTTCTTGTTGCATTCCCCCACGAATTTGGTGGTGTGCCATTCATAAGTTCTACTTTCATTCTTTCCCTTGGAAATATAAACATAGGGGGCATAAAAGAGCCATCAAGCTCCCATGCACACTTGAACAGTGAGAAAATATCTCTCTGCAGACGACAGAGATCCCACTTGTTCTTTCCCTTTGCTGGCCAAAAATTTGCCAGAGATTTAGCTACCGTTGTTATGCCAGTTTCGTCTACATTGAACATTTTGTTTGGTCCTAGTTTATATTTATCTATGCGCGTCTAGGACATTAAAGTTCCGCCAAGCAGAGGGCGAGAATCCGAAAGAAGATTATTCAAAAATCTGGCCGTTAGGGCGCGAGGAATCGAACTTGTGCGCGAGACAAATGGGCGCGGGGACATAAGGGCGCCTGGGACTTTTAAAAACCGTTTCGCAAGGACATAATTTGGCTCGGAAAAGAGTATACAACTCAGACAAAGCAGACAAAAAGTACATTCAAATTGAGCATATGCATTTTTGCTTGAAATATAAATATATAATCTTAATTAAACCCAGAGTAAACAATTTTTAATTCAAAATATGCTCAGAAAGTTTAAGTAAAACATATCCGAATTCTTCATTTTAAAATACAGTATGTGTGAAATAATATTAATGAAAACCACAATATATTTGAATTAAGAATATACTAGTTGGGATTAAGAAAACAGCAATAATGTAGTTTACTTGAATTGATGGATAGCATCATATGAAATATATGGTTATTCTTTATAAATACATCCATATGTTTAACTTAAACATATAAATACTCAGTTTAATAAAATTTGCTTCATTTCAATGCTTATATTAATATTATTTCAAACATACTGTATTCTAAAATCAAGAATTGAGATATGTTTTACTTAAGACTTCTTACTTTGAATTAAAAATTGTTTACTCTAATTAAGATTATATAGGAGTACTATATTTCGAGTAAATGTATATGCTCAATTTGAATTTACTTTTTTGTCTGTTTTGTTTGTGTTGTATACTTAACATTTTTCCCTTGGAAATATAAACATGTCCCAGCGCCCATATGTCTCAGCACCCATGATGTCCAGCGCCCTCTATGTCCCCGACAGCCCATTTATCTCGCCCCTAACGGCCTTTGCCCATTCGGTCGCGCCCTTTCGGCTACGCCCATTTTGTCCCGACCCGATCTATGCAGTCCTCTAGTCAAGCAGCCCTAATGGCGCTGAGCTCTAACACTATCAGCTCGAAATTTGTCTGGGAATGTCTTAATAGATTAAACAACCTGGGCACGAAAAATAGAGTTGCATTATACTGGGTACCAGAACACACTGGAATCAGAGGCAACGAAGGAGCTAATTCACTAGCAAGGAAGGCCGCCACAACTCCGTTTGTGGGACCTGAACCGTTCTGTGGTATAGGGACGAGCACCTACAAAAAAGAACTTAAAGATCGAGAAGAGAGGCTCAGAGCATCCCTCTGGGAGAATCTTCCTGATCTGAGACACTCCAAGATCTTCCTTGGAAGCTACAATAAGCATAGAGCAAAAACTTTGCTGGAACTTAGCAGGAATAGACTGCGCATCCTTACAGGGCACTGTCACCTTGGTGAACACATGACAAGGATAGGTCTAAAACAGAATAGCGACTGCAGGTTCTGCGGGGCTGAGGATGAAAATCCGGAACACCTGACATCTTACTGCACCGCCATCACAGAAACCCGAGCCAACCATCTCGGCAAAGACGTTATAGACGAAGAAGATATACCGTCTCTGAAACCATCACAGCTAATGCAGTTTATCAAAGCTCTTGGACTGGCTGGGGAGCTTTGAGAGTGGGCATACCCCAGCAGCTTACAGCTCATGCAAGGAGGCACAATAGATCAATAGGTCGCAGCGCAATATCATCCTCTAGCAAATCGAAAAATTTGTTCACTGAAACGCGGTTGAAACCTTGAGCCCGAGCAGCTGATATAGCTGCCGGCTTTCTAAGTGACACTGTAGGATTTCTTTTTAAGAAATTTTTCAACCAGTCTTCTCCAGCCATGTGCGATTGCCGATCAAAACTGTGGCGTAAGCTATTTTTTTTTCCGCCAGCTCGTATGCTAGACTACGAAATTCCTTAGTTGATAAACCGAAGAGGCGAGATTCCATGCCTTGAGGTATTCAGCAAGTTCATTGTCTTGTTCGCGAGAAAAAAACCGGTTTAAAGCTACCTGGTTTTATTACCTCAACTGGAGAAGCTGGATTATCAATCGTTTTTTTAGTGAACCTCTACAGTGTGGACCGAGGTATTTGATAAGTAGCAGTAGTTGTTTTGCAACTTATCTTCCCAGATCTTACATCTTCAATGGCTTTCCGGAAGGGCTTCCCGACACCATTCTTGTCATTCTTTACATAATGACGTACCATCTGAATCAATAGAGATTTCATAATTTTGATTGTAATTGTAAAACAATTTCTATTACATGGATTCGTATTTGAGTTTATTACCCGTTGTTACATTAACAGTATTGTTTCCTTATTGATTTTTCGGTTTTTGTAACTAATAAGTAGTTAACTAATAATGCATAATCACATTTTAATTGTTTCTTTTAGCTTGGCGTAGCTTTTTGTACATATACCTTCATCAGATATTCTGTTACATTTACTGGTTCAATAATTTAGAATTATTTTAGGAAGAAACACTAGATAGTTTTAAAAATTAAATTACTGAACCAGTAGTTACAATAGAATCTCTGATAAAGATATATGTGTAGCTAAAATAAACAATTAAAACATGATTACGCCTTATTAATTAACTATTTATTAGTAACAAAAGCCAAAAGACCAAGAAAGAAGCAATACTATTAATTTCTATCATGTTATTTTGCAAAAACTAAATCAAAAGCACAACAGACAAAAAGCGGGACATAATGAACACATGCCCAATATACCCCGCCCATTATGCCCCAGAACCAGCTTCTCCGATCAGATGTCAAAAAAGTATCTAACAGTAGAATTGAATTTTGAAATAGTACGCTACTGAACTAAATTTGTTTTACTTACCTTGATTTCACAGCTAGTTTAGTTCACAATTATACAAAGCAGACCTAGTTATAAGGTTCCTAAGATTTGGTAAATTAAGATCAGGGTGTACAGAAACACGTTTTCTGAGGTTTCGTAGTAACGAAGCAATTCTCACGTATGCCATTAATGTCCATCAATGTTCGCCGCGTAATACAAGATATAGTGATGTGTTTATGCATGTCAGGACTCGATATAAGGAGAAAGCGAATGGGCCTATTATGCCCCGGGAGCCTGTTACGCCCCGGGTTCCCCTAACTCTTTATAGCAATAATGGCAATAATAATAAGGCATTTGACGCCTAATTATTAACTCACAAACATCAAACGAGGAAGTGTGATTTTAACGTTAGACTTTGACAATAAATCTTTGAGAACGCTTATTTTCCATGGCACACTGGACAAGTTACAATGAGTTATGTGTTTTTTTCAAAATTTAATTACCTCCTAAACTATCAATTTTAGGTATGGGACATGTGGAACATAAAAGATGTAGAATTGGATGCTGAAGGCGACTAAGTAATAAAATATGGGGGTGCTATTTGAAAAAATTAAGTTATGGTTCATCAAAATTTCGAAGAGTTAACGTGCCATAGTAAAATAAAATATATTCCAGCATATTATGAATTCTAAATTGATATCCGAAAAATCGATTGTTCTCTGATTTTTTTAATAAAGCTTAAAAATAGCTAAATCCAAATATGTAAAAATAAACCGGGTGTTCCATTAAAAACAACAAAGTAATTGGCGACTTCCGGTAAACGGAAGCGCTAGAAATCTAATCATATTTTCATTGAAGAGAACATAATCGACTATATATAATTCTGAATTTTCAAATTTATATTTCGGCCAGAACCCTATAAATTTCTAATGAACGGTCTCACTGAGACATCTGTATATATAATGTAAATAAATGGTGTTAATCGGTGAAGTTGTTATTTATTTAATACACTAAAAAAAAATTAAATTTATATGGTGCCTCTAATTCGGGTGCCGAGTACTGTAGGCCTCTGGTATCTACTACTGATACGGATACTGATTCTTAGTGTTACTTAGAAAACCATAGCAAGAACTTCGAAAAAAAAAACACAATATCTCGAAAACGGGTAAATTTTGGGATAAGGCAAACTGCGCTATATCTATTGCAAATGATTTCTACTAACACGCTGTAAAGTATAACCGTTTCATTATTAGTCACCCTGTATAATTCATTTACACGGAAAGATTTCTTTAAGGTAATCGGAAACAATTTGGTGATTTTGAATTGGAACACCGTTTTGTTGCCACTGCCATTGACTTATTACGTTTAGGCCAGGGATTTCCAAATTATTTTGGACTCCTTTTCCAAAATGAACTGATACCTCAGACCCCCGTTACATTATGTAATCTCTTGAAATAAATAGGTAGTAGATGAGTATATCCTCAGCTCCAACGAGTTTCAAAACACAAATAAACTTTCAACCTAAATGCAAACTTGTTATATAGTAAAACATGATCATGATTTCGTTCGTATTAAATCACGTATGTATGTACATATATGCGTCAAGCACAGAGCAAGTCAAAACGTGCCGGAAAGACTTGTACGCTCTAACTCATTATCTTGCACGAACTTGTCCACGCTTACTGACTTGCCATATTTTTCATCTTGTACGAACTTGTGCACACTTATCGACTTTTTTTAAAAGTACAACAATGATATTTTCTATTAAAATATAAGCCATTCTTACAACAAGTTGATACACGTAATGCAACTTATATAGTATCTTGAAAGTTTAAAATAAGAACTTGTGTTAATTAATAGGGGTCGATTTTTAGATCTCGTCGACCCCTACAATCAGTTTTCGTTTATGTCGTTTATGGGAAAGCGATATCTATCATTCACTATTGGTATCTCCCTTATTTTTGGAGCTACAGTTGTGGTCAAATTAGCAAATTATTAGTCTGTTGTTGAAATCAACAGACAGGAATGTCAGTGGTTATGTCAAATACTTTACCGAACCATCAAATTATTCTAATGGAATACACAATTAATGAAAAAGTTCAAATTATAAAGTGGTTTTATAATTTGCCATAGTATTTGACATAATCACTGACATTCTCGTCATACAAACAGTTGACAATTTTACCTCCCACTACCTTCCCCTATCAATAGGCTTTCGTAGTTCAAGTTGTTATCCTGTATACGTATATACCTGGCTTATACAGCGTGTCCACGTGGAGTGACTGTTCCCGTAGTGTCTTAGTTTACCTACTATTGTTTTCAAAAATACAGAAGATATACATACTTCAAAATTAAAAACAGGCAATTTTTATTTTCCAGTATAATTCAATAAGCCTAGAAACTATCTGAGATTTTTTGTTAGATTATTATTTTTAAACATACAACATATTATAATAATAATAATAATAATAATATATTTGTTAATTGACACATACAAGTGTGTATTTAACAAGTCCAAAAAACCTAATGCACTATAATAACCAGTAAAGAATAGAATAAAATAAAATACAATTCATGCATAACGGTAACATGGTATAGTATAAGAAGTATAGTCTACCTACCCCCAACAGTATGTACTTATAATATTCATAACTTAAAGCTAGTAATTGGAACTATTGACCGGTTTTATGCGCATAAAATTCCTCGAGATTGTAAAAAATATTGTCTAACAAAAATTTCCTGAGAAGCATTCTAAATATCTTGTACTGTACAGATGCTTTGATTTCAGTAGGTAAGTGGTTATAAATTTTCGTTCCCATACACATAACTCCTAATGTTGTAATAGCTAGCTTATGTCCAGTCGAATGTAATTGATCACCAGCTCTAGTAAAATGGTCATGAAACTGTGAATTACATTTGAAATTATCTTTATATTTGTATACGTAACATGCGATTTCTAATATATACACACATATGAGTGGTAAAACTGCCAGCCTCTGAAAGATCGGTCGACAAGAATCAGTAAAATGTGCTCCTGTGATAGCTCTAACTGCAGACTTTTGCGATAAAAATACACTATGTGCAGCTGGTGAAGATCCCCACAACAAGATGCCGTACTGCATTCTAGACTGTACCTCAGCATAATAAAGAGACATTAAACATTGTATGTTAACCTGTGATCGCAAACATCTGAAAACGTAACACCGGCTAGATATTTTATTGGCTAATATTTGACAGTGCTGCTTCCAAAGAAGGTTTGCTTCTAAAGTTATTCCCAAAAATTTAGTTGATGTGCACTCTGCCAAATCATGTCCTCCTAGTAATAATTTGTCCATCGTTAAATGTCTCTGTCTAGTGTGGAAAATCATATACTTTGTTTTTTCTAAACTCAGTGATAATTTATTATCTGAGAACCAAGCAGTCAATATGTGCAGTAAATTATTAGAAATATACTCCGCATCCGAATTAGTTGTTAAGATAGAAATATCATCTGCATACATTGTTAAAAACACATCAGAAAGAAATAGAACAATATCGTTAATGTATATGCTGAACAGTACTGGTCCCAAAACTGATCCCTGTGGTACTCCCATTACCACAGGTAAGAAGTGAGACCGAACATTTTTCACCATTCCATCTGAATTGAGATGTTTTATATGCACAGATTGAATTCTGTCGTATAAATAAGAGGCAAACCAAGTAGCTGCGCACCCACGAATACCATATGTTTGGAGTTTATCTAAGAGTGTATTATGTTGAACACAATCAAATGCCTTTTTCAGATCACAGAAAATACCTACTACTGGCCTTCTTTGCTCAATACCATCCAAAATTTTATTATAAAAGTCGATAAGGGCTGTTTCTGTCGACTTTCCTTTCCTAAAACCATGCTGAAATTTAGTGATGATATCAAATTTATCCAAAAATCCATTTAATCTTTCCAACATACAATACTCAATAATTTTGGATACGCAAGAAGTTAACGCGACAGGTCTGTAATTGCTTAAATCTTTTTTGTTGCCCTTTTTATGTACTGGAGTAATAATAGCCGATTTTAGAATACTGGGAAATATACCAAATGTAAACGAAATATTAACCAGATGTGTTAAAATATCCAGTAGGAACGATTTAAATTCTTTAATAATGATTGCTGGTAAGTCATCAAGACCGGAAGAATATTTATTTTTAAGCTTATCTATAATATTATTCACTTCAAAACAGGTAAAAGGCAAAATAAACATAGAATTTGGATTACGTTCAAGTTTCACATCTAATCCGAAAGACGGTAAAGCGGATGCAATGGTAGACGGGGTAGATACGAAAAAGTTGTTAAATACATTTGCCACTTCTGATGGATCCGTTACTACATTATCCTCTTGATCTATGGATATATTTTGAGGAGTGGAGTTAGTTCTTGTAACACCTTTTATAATTTGCCAAACTGCAGCGCTTTTATTGCTGGAATTGTTAATATAGTTACTGCAGCAACTAATTTTACTCTTGGAAAGTAGGTTTCTATGTTTAGTTTTTCTATCTACATAGACTTCTCGTAGTTGCGGAAATGACTTCTGCAAAATGAAAAGATCGTTTAGCTTACGACTGGACTCTTTTACAGGTTCGGTAACCCATGGTTGTCTGTATTGATTATGCGTTTTTATACATCTATAAGGAAAAGCATTGTTGAAGTGAAACGTCAAAATATTTAGAAATGAAGCAAATTTTTCATCAACATCATTGCTTTTGTAAACATCAGTCCATTGCTCACGTGACAAAAAGTATGCAAATTGACATCTGTTCTCATAGTTGTAGATTCTTTTTTCTACCATCGTAGTACAATTCGGTTCAGATACAAAATTTCTGTCAATATCAATGACTATATATCTATGGTCGGAAATGTGGGTGTCACGTACTGAGCAAGAGATGTCCCATATATCTAAATTAGTAAATATATTATCGATTGTGGTCTGCGACTGGGCAGTAATCCTAGTAAAGTCCCGTACAACCATCTTCAGTCCAAATTCTGCCATTAAATTAAGTATTGTTTGTTGTTCATTTGATGTGGCTGAGAAGTTAATATTGAAATCCGCGCATATAAACAGTAATTGATTTGTATGGAATATATGATGCAGTAAGCGTGATAGTATTGTAGAGAACAGTAGAAAATCTGCTTGAGGTGGTATATATAGGCATACCACAACAATTTTTTTATGATTAACATAATATGTTACACCGCATACTTCAAAATTATTATCTACGGCAAAGTCAGTAAGATCTAATTTGTTAACATGTAAAAAATCCCTGGCGTATATGCAACATCCACCACCAATATTGTAAGATCTAGCGAATTCAGAAACCAACCGGTAATTTGCAAGAAGTGGTCTATGAGAATTACATTTTTTTAACCATGTTTCTGTTAGACAAATAAAGTAATAACTGTATTCTGACAATAATAATTCTAAGTCATTAATTTTGTTACTTAAGCTGTGTATATTAAGATAAAATATAAAATTCGTATTACATGTACTTGCTTTATTATTAGTCTTTGACTGCTATGTGCTGTTATATGTTGTTATAGATCGAATGTGTTCAATTATTTTCTTATAGCATTCACATTGGGAGTCAAATATACTATGATCTACAGGCAATTTCGCCTTAAACTTGTTGTTATAATCTAAACAATTAATACATTTTTTAATATCAGAAGTACATTCCTTAAAACTATGAGATTCCGCACAACTTGAACATGTAGTTGACGCTTTGCAGTCCTTAGCAAAATGACCATATCGTAAACATTTATAGCATCGTATAACATGAAAAGATTCCCTAAATTTACAACTGCGCCAACCAATATACAATGAATCTCTACTGTTAATCTCATTAAAAGTTAGGGGATCGCATTCTAGGATAATGTTAGCGTCGTTATTTATTTTGGTAACACGTACTACTTTTAATAACGACGAAGAGGACTGTTCTATTTTATTCTGAGAGAAGATAGTATCGCAAAGTTTAGACTGATTTTCAATTAGTTCACTATCAACACGAAAGACAACTATCTTAGGATTAATTTTACGAGAGACCTCAGCTTTATAATGTTTACCAATTTTTTGTACTATGTTAGATTGTAATTTATTCAAACTATCTTTGTCCTTACAATTAATAACTAGACTTCCATCTTTACGTGTAATAATTTTATTTACTTCTATCGATAAGGATGCGGGATCCACGGCTTGTTTCACTTGTTCGCAGGTAACTCCGGGAGATGTTTTATCAACGGGCTTGACGATTAATGTGTTCTCGGTGTTTTTAGAGGCAGGTAACGGCAACTTCTTGACCATCCCACTGTATGACAGCACATCCTTGTGTTTTGTAGCAGTACTATCGTTTGCTGTTTCAGAATTAAAGCGTTCTAAATATTCAATTCTTTGTTTTTGTAGGCTGTTTACATTTTCCAACTCCTTTATAATTTTATTTAATAACTTTACTTTTTCTTTAAGATAATCATTTTCTTTATAAACATCACTATCAGTTATAACTTCATTATTAGATTCAAGTTCAATAATTGTAGCATCTTCATTACTAGAGTCACTAGAGTCCCACTGACCGATATTACAAAACTTACACTGCCACAATTTCTTGTCCTCGATCTTTCCAGCCTTTACCACCACTTCAAGACATTTATTATGTGTGTAATTTGTTTTACACGAACTACACTTTTGACCAACTCTTAGTGAATTTTCACAAAAATCACACAATCTTTCCTTTTCTTTGCCACCAGCACCCGAACTACCGTCCGAACCGTCCGGCATCTTAATCGATATATTATATTATATATATATATCTTAATCGATATTGTTTACAATGAGATCACCATAATGCTCCGCAACAGTCTGTACATTTCTCAATAAAATATATAGAGAGGTAATTTCAAAAACCACTTTTCATAAAAACAATTTTATTCAAATATTGTCAGTTTAGTAATACTTGTAACAACTTAAATAATATAGTCGCAAAACATATACACATAGGGGAATGATTTTGTTTCATATTGCCCACGTACAGTTATAATCTTCACACCAATCATATTCGACAATTGTGTCGTATCCACTCACGTCCAGTGACATCAACTTTGAATTAAGAGCGAGAGAAGATCGAAAGCGTGCGATGATGTCGTCTCACAGGATTGGTGTGATGTTTATATTACATTTCGTCAATAGGAAATAAATTATTTTCCCATTCTATACACAATCTTAAATCATAATAAACTAAAGTAAGAATGATTTTCCAATGCTAGCACATAATTTACAAAAATAATATTATCAACGTAGGTATTTTATAAATTTCTTTTCATCGACACAGCTCTGATATACGAATTAAATAGTATTACGCTAGTTCCTTACTCAATATATATGTCCTCAATAGGATACGCAGTCTCAATAAATTTCTGATAGAACCTCTGAAAGGCACGGCTGAAACAGATAAATTGATGGAACGCAAATACATAAAATGGTAATAAAAACATATACCCAACTCCCTCTGCAACAGGTCTTGTTGAATCTGTGCCTCGGAAAACGTGACATGCAAATCTCTGAAGAGTAGGATGCTTGGTGATAAAGCCCAAGTAACGATGGTCTCTAGGGTGAAAGGCGCAAAATGATACGTTCTTGAGAGAGTAAAAGTAGTCTATACATGGTTCATTTTGCTGAAAGAAATGCACAATCTATGAACACTGAAAGGACAAGTTACTTTAAAAATAATAAATTTAAGACCTGTTTTTATAAATTATTTTTTTATTATATTAATTTATAAAATCCAAAGTTTCAAAACATTAAGAATTTATAATTACTAACAGATGATTAATTTTACTTTTTTTTCATTCATCTGGCGACCTTTTTCAAAAGCTGTGCAACACTATACTTTTGAATTCTATTGTTAAGATACGTGGATAAAATGTTCAGTTGAAAACGTCGAGCAGTGCCAAAACACAATAAAACAAAAATGCCTGTAATAGGCGCTCATGGGACAATTACAGGAATCACTCTTAGTTAAGTATTAGAGACTGACTATGGTATTTGTCAACCAAGTATCATCGGCGTTAGTTCAACTACTAGACTCCTAACAAATGACAAATGTTGTGTACATATGTATCAGCGTGTTAGGTATACAGAGGTTTTCCGCAACATAAAAGTTGTGAAAGCGATCCTGTTGAATTGCCTCTTGCAGTTTAGAGCATATATTCACAATATATTTAAGTTTAAGAATACTAGAACTTATGTGTAGTCTGTACCCTAAGCATTATAAGTACTCAACTATCTCGTCTAACTGATTTCTGAATTCACAAAGATTTATAATGTTCTCTCCTTATCGTCTATAAAAGTCGAATGCGTTCGATATTTTATTTCAATAAAGTAACCAGATCATTCCCGTCGTTTCACAAAAAAAAACTTCAAAAAGCAACAAATGTTTAGTCAATCTTTGGCCTTTCAAAAATGGTTACAAAAGTAAAGGTAACATTAAAAAAGTGAAACTTTAGCGAGATACCTAAGCATACTAGTATTTATGGTAATATATGTTCTGTTGAGTGCAGGATTTCAAGCTTTACTACATTGAAGTGTTCTGTGTGTTGTCGGGCGTATTTACACATGGAAAACTTCAATGCATGCAGTTATATCTGTCGTTCTTTTATATAGTTTCTTCCGATTTATCAAAATACTACTGTATCTGGAAATGTAGTAACACAGATGCTGTTGCTAAAATTTGACTATAGTGAACTTTTACTCTCCAACCGGGGCTCATGCTGGTGACTTGCGCAGTTTGTGTTAATCTGTAGATAAGTGGCTTGTACGGCTTGCAAACTTCACAATCCTAACTTATACGAGGGCGACCTGAAATGTTTCCGGAATCGACAAGAAAAGCACGGTATTGGTATGGTTTTTTATTTTTTATTATTTTTCAAACGGTGCTTCATCTGTAGCGGCGATGACCTCTTCATTTGAGGCAAATCTCTTTCCTGCCAGCGATTATTTGTGGGAATAGGAAAAAGTCGCCGGGGCTAGGTTCGGTGAATATGAAGGACGAGAGACTAATTAGTAGCGCAGCTTATTCAATTTGGACACGACGATGCGGGATGAATGAGCCGGTGCATTGTAGTGGTAGAAAAGTAGTTTTTTCTGCTGCAAACGAGGCCGTTTCTCCTTCAATACTGTATTGAATTGGGTCAATAAATCGCTGTAGTATTGCCCTCTGACCCTCCTTCTCTTCTGCATATAGTCGATGAGGATCACACCTTGGGAATCCCAAAAAATGGTCGCCATGACCTTTCCGGCCAATGGAACGGTTTTTACTTCCTTCGGGACTGATTCGCCCGGAAAAATCCATTGCTTCGACTGTTCCTTGGTCTCCAGTATGTAGTGGTGGATCCAAGTCTCATCCACGGTTACGAAACGCATGAAGAAATCCCTTGGATTGCGTTGAATCCTGGCCAGACACTCCTCCGAAACAGTCACCCGATTTCGTTTTTGCTCCGCTGTGAGCAACCGCGCCGAAAGCTTTTTCATGCCCAAAATTTCGTGTAGGATATGGCTAACGCGTTCCTCTGAAATGCGTGTTGCTTCTGCTAATTCTTTCAACTTCAATCGGCGATCGGCTAACACGACATCATGAATCTTGTCGACCATTTCATCTTTGGTAGTTTTTGGGCGTCCACTTCGTGGTTCGTCACTTGTGCTTGTGCGGCCTCATTTGAACTCGCGCGCCCAGAAGATGGTGGTCGAAAATGATGGAGTAGATCCCCCATAAACCTTTAGCAAAATATTTCGAATTTCCGTGGCCGTTTTCCTAGTCACCCAGAAGTGTTTTATCACTGCACGAAATTCGGTTTTATCTATTTTTGCGAAATCGCCTGACTTGCTACACAAAACACACTCTTAAACAACAACTATTGACAGTAGACGTCTGATATTTTTGCAGTTGCTATAAAAAGGTTGCCCTTGTCTAGCAATGAATCCACTTCAACCTTCGCGTGCTATCTCTTGCCGATTCCGGAAACATTTCAGATCACCCTTGTACGTGCAAGTACGTTGCGAGTACTTGCAAGTTTAACAAGACCAGCGACCACGTGTGCAAACCAGGGAAGTAACGAACAGAGTGACGAAATAGTTTGTTTTCAGTAATTACAGTGTTAGGCTGGTGCAGCTTCTTAGAAATGTTATATGTTACCTCTACACTCATTTTCCTTCTTTTTACATTTTGAATGTTTTTTTTCTTGCCAGTTTTATGGAAAATCTGCCCTTTATTGGGATACAATTAATATTTTAGATATTTTTGTTGATAGGCATGGCCATTTATATTATTAGTATTTTGACATATATTCAATGTCAATTTCTTCGACTGAAGAAGTCTCATTAACGAAAACATAATATTATATGTTCTGGAATAAATTGGTATTTAATTAATTGTTGTTTGATTGACCTACAAGCGGAAATATTTCAGGAATTGAAAGATTTTTTGGGATAAAAATGATGAGTTTTCCGAAGTCTGATAATATTGTTTTTAGGTAGCTTTTATAACGCAAAAATTTGTAGACTCTAGTACATTCAACTTGTGTTTTAATTCATGTCATTAATTTTGATAAATTTAATTTGTTTTATATAAACATTATAATCTCTGTTTTGAGGGCTTCCGGGTTTTAACCGCGTCATAGTAAAGTATATATAATATACAATACAAAATAAAACGAAAGTGAAAATCAAAATACAAAAAATATATATTACAACTTACTCAAACTCGACGTGTCGCCACTAACATAAGGAGCAAAACTAGGTGAGGCTGCTTGTTGTATATATTTTTTGTATTTTAATTTTCACTTTTGTTTTATTTTATATTGTACTTACTTTACTATGACGCGGTCAAAACCCGGAAGCCCTCATAACAGAGACTGGGGTCTTGGAAGCCGTCGATATCATTTCACATTATAGTCTAAATGATGTCGAAGGCATCTACGGTCCGAGTCTCTATTATGAAGATTTTCAGGTTTCCATCGTGCCAAAATCCGAGAGCCCTCATAATGGAAACATTGTAGTCTCTGCTTTAACTTTGAGTTTTAAATACAGTTAAACTAAATTTATTGCGTAAGTATCCTATTTCTTACCAATCTCCACAATATCCACCGCGTCAGTTCGATATATGTGAAATAAAAGTAAAAGGTTGGAACAGTTTATACGAAGGTATATAGCTATCGTTAGGAAATTACATCTGATTTCTATTTTATTTTACTATTTAAGAGTTGTTCTTGCTTAGCATCCTACTTTACGGTATTATTTTTATACCATATATTTTTAAATACTAACATTTCGTTTTCGTCTGTCTACCATTCTAAGGCCCTGGTCCGATACCTCTAATATACAGGGTTGGGGTTCTGGATCGTTGATTCCTGATCCTACTACTCTTCTAACAGCTTGACAAACAACAGATGTTCCTTTATGAGCAAGTGTTTCAACAGATCCCAAGTAACCTAGAAGATACCGTTCTCTTCTGCCATGTTCACACGTGGAATCCCAGTCAGTATAATCACAGTCTACGGCATAAGCGGAAGGAAATATGCCCATACGTCCCGTTCGAAGATTAACTCCTACAATAAATATACATATGTATATGCGTATATATGTGTATTTGGAGAAATAGGTATTATATGCAAAAGAAATGTATATACACGTCTTAGAAGCCTTATGGTATTTTTGCATTACCTTACAGGTTCAACATTTACTTATCACAATAGAGTTATGTTATTTTGACACTTTTCAATTATTTTATAATTGGAAAGGAATGGCATTAGTAATAATATAGATCAGTAACTGGTCATTTTTACAGGAAAATAAATTACGTATTTTTTTGCACATAATAATATATTTGGAGAATACCATAGTAACTTTCATTACACTTAACAATCAATATCAGCAAAAGTTCTCATAGGACCATTAGTTTAATTATATAGTTCAAATATATATTATGTATGTGGGCTAGTGACATAATCACTAGTACATTTGCTTTCTAATTCAGTGGTACCGGCTTCGAACCTTAATATGTAGATACTTCTTTTCTGTATTTAATTTTGTGTAGTTTCCAAATTTCATGACAAATACATAAAGACAACATCTTAAGTTGAGCTACAACCGCAAGCATAGGTAATATATGTATGGTCAGTCGATGTTCACCGTAACTGGCGTAAGCTGTTGAGGATGGTAAAGCATGAATTATCCTTATTATTATCTATCGTCAAGTATGAGAATTTTTCGATTTCTATTAAAGTTATACAGGATATCAAGGGCTTACGCGATAAGTGGAGCTGAAGAAAAAGAATAGACTACAATTTTTTCCCACTCTGCCACTTCTTTATAAAAAACTAATTTAAGTTGCCTCCTTATTTAGATTCCGTTGTAGGCTCTAACAATTTTAACCTGATATTGTTTGATGGCTTTATTAGTAGGTATAATAAAATAAATCATTAGAAAACGATGCCATAATCGCTATATTGAACAAACATCGCCAAAACTTGAGAAACGGGTGAATGTTTACAAAAATAACGTTCGAGTCATTCTAGAAACACTGCCTTTATGCAGGTTATTTTAATTTTGACAAAGTTAAAAGTTACTACTTTAAAAGTAATTTCTTAGAAATGTTACCTTATCAAATCCCACTACTACTGTAGGGATACTGGTAAATGTAGTTACATACTGTTGAAAATAATTTATGGCTACATTCCATACAACCGAAACATGGCGTGAAGAAGCATCAATAGCGAGGGTATTCTTCTCAAGTCGTCAACATTGCAGCAACACAACTAGGCCTGAAGACGATCATCCACCGTATGGTACATGGAAGAATGGCTAATCGTTCTGCTTCAAGTCATATTCATAGCTTTCCAACATTATGCAGGGAACGCGGATAATGTTGAAGACTTCGACCGATAATGTCGCAGACATGCTCGATTGAAATAAAGAGAACGGGCTGGCCAGCGTAGTACCCATATACAGTAGTGTTCCATAAAAGTTCGTACTACATAAGCCACGTGTGTATACATAATTTTCCATATAAAAAACGCATTATGATCGAATTTTAGCAAAGGGACCGAATCTATATCTCTAAAAATAAAAAGTTGGCCATTGTAGGATGTTTTGTGAACACCTGTAATGGAACATGATTTGGTTAATAACTTTTCTAGTCGTAATTTTACAGAAAAAACATTTTATACTTTCTTATTGCTATTGACAAATTAAGCTCAAATATATACATGAAATATAGGTTGTTCTATTAAAAAAATTCGGCTATAATTGTATCTTAGCAATGGGATCCTCGTTTGCATGAAAGGCAGATCCCAGAGTACACAAATTTCCTCCATTTAACGAATTCCCTAGCTATAAAACAAAGAGGTTGCCCATATTGTAATGTTGTGTGAACACCTAAACTGAACTGACAACGTTATTAAAAATAGCATGCTATAAAGGCGTTGAATGGTATCAACTTTCAGTCACACCCAAAATGATTTATTCCTAGATTTATATTATACATAATGATAGAGAATCACAAATCAAAAAGATCGTATTCCATTTGAATCGAATGTTTCTTATCGGAATATTTCTTAGTACCTACATAATACCTTTAATATGAATTGTTTGCCACATTTCACTTTTCTATAATTATACGGTAATGACTTCGTCGAGACAGTAGTCTTTTGCAATTGGATATAGAATAAAATTCGAAAAATGCTAAATACCTTCAATGAAATCATGTTTAGCGACAAAGCAACTTTTAAAAACAATAATAAATCTAGCGAATAGATATAATATGCCGCATTATGCCACCGAAAATCCATACTGAGCACGAGAAATGGACAACCAAGATTTTGGGGGAGGAGTATGTATGTTGTTGGACCGTATTTTTTATGGTTTATTAACAGCAAATATCCGTTTAGCATTTTCGCAAAGTTAACTTTCAAACTTCTTAAAAGAGAAAGAGCAAGAAACTTTCTGCTTTCAATATGATAAAGCCTCTTCTCAATACAGTTAGAGTTTCTTATTCAGCGGGAATTAAAAAAATGGATTGGGTGTCCTCTCCGTTCCCTTGCAACAAGTTAGGAATTGATGCGTCTTGATTACTACGTATATGGCCGTATTAATGGAAAAGTTTATATCAAGATTCTCATATCCATAAAATATGTAAAACCGCATCAGGCAAGCCTTTAAAAGTGTCAGTACACAAACGTGATATCAAGACAATATTAAACAAAGGTGTATGTGTCCAGAATTAAAGAGAACAGTCGAAAACTTTATTTACATCATCGTATAATTTTTGTTACATGTTATTATTATGACGTGAATTTAATAAGTTAACATGTACTTTAAATCATCTTTACACATTATTAACATATTACATTTGCAATATATTAAATGTTTAAATCTTTATATCGTATCACGGTAATACAACCTAGGTTGTGCAATGGATTAGTTGCAATTTGGTGTAAAAGTCATTACTTACACCACTCTCACACGTGCCAGCAACTGTATTTGCTACGGGATTTTTGTAACCGGTGACAAATATCCCTACTCGACACTTTTTTTCTGAACCGGTATTTTAATTCTGCGGTCATGTCAGACTTAGCAAACTGATAAGCTATGGTCCCAATTTGGCTGTAGTTTAGACCATAGTTCAGCCCCCGGATTCCGATTAGGATACGAACTCGGTTTCAAGACAACGATCGTTTCGATGTCGTATTGTGATTTGCGATTCCGAACAACAACCGCATCGTATTACCCAAATATTCGTGCATTTTCGGTGATTACTAATAAAAAGATTGAAGAGCTCGTACACATTGGGAAAATTTCTCAGATTTCACGATATGCTATTGGCAATACTGAACAAATGGTGAATAAGCTATTGTTATTGTTTTTTATCGTACATGTCGAAATTCGCGAAAGAGCACCAGGATGTCGTTTTAGAGTATATGGAAAAGTATCCAAATTTATTAAAAGGGCAATTTAGTGGGCCAAACGGTAGAATAGAACAGAAAAGGTTATGGGACGAATTAACAAATAAATTAAATAGCCTAGGCATTCGATACTGATGCTTCTTTGCAAATTGGACACACGTATATTGTGTCTTAATGTATCTATTAGCTCTCTAGCTACCTGGTTTGGTAACCTAAATAACTCTGTAAACCTATCTTCACTTAAATGATAAACATTATTACGTGCTCGATTTTATATGCGCCTTCTCAGCAGCATTAAATTTTGCTGACGGCGACGAACAGCTCGTGGAAATACGGGGAACATATTTTAAAAAATAAACTAGAATAAAACCCACGTCATAAGTCAAAATGTAGGTAAACGTATATTAATTAACGTTGGCTTACGCATAGACATTGTTTTCAAACACTAAATAATGATAATAGTTTATTTTAACTAAAATCTTATGCACACAGTGCGCATTAAAAAAAAAGAATAACCGTAACTCTTGTATTACAAAATACACACCGCAGTTGAGTATCAAATAAGTAAAAAAAAGTAGGAATATTGGAATTCCATAATAGTTACGAAAATAAACATGCGGTGGCAACGCCGTAAAACGAAGCGCCCGAATACGATAGCAGTTCTGAATTCCATTTTACGATATAATAGGTTTGTTCGATTTGGCTTCGGCAGTAAACAATTTAACGCACCCTCATGCGCACTTGCAATGTTGCTGTTCGGTTTGATTCGCGTTAATTTTATGCGGCGGGGAAGCTGTTCGGTTAGATATATTAAGTTTTGCAGTTTGACGCTAATACACTCTAGCGTCAAGAATTTTTAATCCACTCCATGAGCAGATTTTCGCTGTAAGAAAAGAGATAGGTAGCTCGGAAAAAAGAGTAGGATAAATAATCCTTTCACTAACCTTACATTTTCAAATATATGGTCCGTTGTTGTGTACCGTATACCGTACCAACTTAATTAACACCGCTTCTATTCAGTTAGGGCTGGTTAGGGCAATTTATCTGTATACGATGAGTCTGACGACTGTTGCATGAATGATGCGAATGAAGAACAAAATGGAAATGGTAATTATACAAATATAATAATAATAATATAAAAATATAATATAAATATTATAATAATAATAATTATAATAAATATAAATAACAAATAATCTAGATGGAAAATTCTATACTGTATATTTATCTACCTGGATATGTATTCATTTTTATGTATAAGCGTTGATTGGTATAAGTCACTCTCCTCCAATCTTGTATTCGAAAATAAACTAGATGGTTACTGTTCATGCAATAACGCAAATCAAATGGCCTCTAAAACATGTTGGAGTCCATTGCAGCAGCGTTAAAACGTCGCGTTTACTCTGCAGCTAGTGTTTAAAAACTAAACGCAGCTTCAAAATATTTGTTGCTTGTTGTAAGACGCAAATATCCAAATCGAACAAACCTAATATGAGCTTTGTTTTGGTTCAGCATTCAGAATGGTTCTAGAGTTGTTGCGCACGCGCATTTACAGTTTAGCGCTTTGGTTATTTAAGAACGCGAACCGAATTTTTAATTCGATGTTTTGGTTACTGACAGAATCGATTCAGAATGATTCTGGAACCGTTCAAACAGTTCTTGCACTTCCATGAGTACCGATTCTGAATTATTAGTTCGAAATTACGTCATCGGTGCATGTATTCAGAAATTCGAGTTATTTCGATACGTTCGTCATCAATGACATTGATATTTACGTTGTCTTTTAAAGTTTGAGATTTTTTCCGTTTGTATTTGATTTTTTGTTGTTAATTACTGTCCTGGGAATAAAATTTATGGAAAGTGAGTGGTATTCTAAGACAGAGACAGGATTTGAAAGGTTTAGCGCAGAACATTCGCTATTGATATTTTGTTGGTTTGTATTTTAGTCTGTATCTAAAAGATGGCAGTAACAGGCTCCTAAAATGTGTTTTGGTTATTAAAAGTTCGGAACCATTCTGGAATTATAATGTTGTGCGCTTACGTTCTGCGCAGTTCTGTTACTAATCCTGAATTCCGAACCAAAACAAAGCTATGGAGAATCCACTTCGTATCGGGTACTCGGAATCCGGGGGCAGATTTGAGCAGTGGTTTAATAATAATCGACGAGCTCCATCTCTCCGTCAATTGAAAAAGTTTGTTGAGAGTAGTAGTTATTTGAATCTTTTCTCTCCTCATCACTCTCATTGCCTGAATCACCCATCCTATTTTGCAGCTTTTCTAAACTAAACTTTTGAGATAGCTTTTTAATTCGGGACTGGAGAGTAGTTCTTTTTATATTACATATAATCCCTTGCAGCGGCAGATACTCAAACGTTTAGATATAACGGAGGATATTACAAGTTTCATGTTTTCTTCACTAATATTTATGCGATTTGTTTTTTTAACATAAATTTTTGGCATCTGAAACAAAATTAATTGAAACAAAAGCTTAGGTAGTGAACATTCGGCAGATGCCAAATCATCACTACTTTCATCTGACGATTGTGCACTACGTAGGGCAAATGTATACTTTCCAATATTATGTTTTACACGTGTTATGTTTTACACGTAGGGTTGTATTGTATTGTATTTTTATTTGTTACATTATCGTAATACGTCAAGTAACAATGCAAATAATAATTTGCCTAATTTGTACAAAGACAAAATATATACCGGGTGTTCCACAAAAATTTCCAAAGGCCGTAATGTCTTTATTTATCATCTGATTTTAATGATCTATATATGAAACTGTAGGGTTTCGTAAATACTACAAACAGCAATGCAAATTATCTGTTTGTCAGATATAATTCGCGAGAAACGTAATTCAACTTTTTTTTTTAAACTGCACTATATATTTTTTTTTTGATTTTTATAAAAGAACATTTTCTAACGATTCGAATAATGTCATAAAAACATACACTTAAATAAGGAATAATGCAAGAAAAATACATGTTTTTGCAAATTTTTATATGGCAAAACCAACAGTAGGTCATGAATTAGAGTACGCAATTAAACACAGCGTCTTTTTTAATCAACTACTGTCACTGTCAGTCTGAGTGATCAACGCATTGTCAAAAACACCGTTCATTATAATAAACAAGTTTGTATAAGTTTAATTTCGATTTATTTTAATATTAATAGAAAATATGAATTTTGAATATTTAACGGATATGCTTGAAGTTAATTTTGAATGTGGGAAAAGACCATGTGACGCTATTAGAATTTATCAGGAACGTTTCCTTGATAGGGAATCACCACATCACAAGAAATTTTCACGACTGGAAGCCAATTTGAGGATGTACGGATCTTTTAAAAAGCCAAAAAAGAAGTAGGTACGAACTACAGATGAAAATTTAGATTTAAACGTTTTATTGATGCTTGCGGAAAATCCTAAGACGTCCGTTAGAGTGATTGCTAACAACATTGGATCTTCCAGTACAACAGTACATTCTATTTTGAATAAACATAAATTAAAACCGTACAAACCTCAACTGATCCATCATTTGCTGGAAAACGATTATCCACGAAGAATGCAATTTTGTAATTTTTATTTAAATAAATTACGAGAAGATCCACTATTTTATTCTAAAATTCTCTGGTCGGATGAGTGTACCTTCACTAATAATGCCATATTTAATAGAAACAATCATAGGTATTGGAGCAATGACAATCCTAGACTTCTTATTGAAAATAATATCCAGAGAATGTTCTCTTTAAATATTTGGTGTGGAATTTTAGATTCTAGATTAATTGGACCATATTTTATTGATGGTAACCTAAATCAAGAAAGATATCATACATTACTCGAAGAAATAGTGGACAATCTAGAAGAATTCCCATTTCTCAATACGCACAAATTTACTTCCAACAAGATGGACCTGCTCCACATAATGCTCTAATAAATACACAATTTCTAAATAGACAGTTTGATCGAAGGTGGATAGGCACTTACGGACCAATTAGATGGCCCGCCCGATCACCAGATTTTTCTCCTTTAGACTTCTTTTTATGGAATGAAATAAGAGAAATTGTTTGTGTAACACAACCCGAAAACGTAGATGACTTCCGAAATAGAATAGTTAATGCGTTTCGACAAATACTGCCCAACAACATATTAAATGCAGCTGTTTCTGTAGGAAGGAGGTGCAGATTATGCATTGGTCAAAATGGTGCCAATTCGAGCAGTATTTATAGGATAGTGATTGTTTAGTTGCGCACTCCAATTCATGACCTACTGTTAATTTTGCCATATAAAAATTTGCAAAAACTTGTCTTTTTCTTGCATTATTTCTTATTTAAGTGTATGTTTTCATGATATTATTCGAATCGTTAGAAAATGTTCTTTTATAAAAATCAAAAAAATATATATAGCGCAATTTGAAAAAAAAAAGTTGAATTACGTTTCTCGCGAATTATATCTGACAAACAGATAATTTGCATTGCTGTTTGTAGTCTTTACGAAACCCTACAGTTTCATATACAGATCATTAAAATCAAATGATAAATAAAGACATTACAGCCTTGGAAATTTTTGTGGAACACCCGGTATATATACAAGCACATCTATATGTACACATACCTACGTATTGACATTTATGTGTATAAATAAAATGTAAGAAACACTCAGAAGTTCAAGAAACAAGCATATCACAAAAATCGTGTGTAAAAAATTCCCTTACATCATAAAAATCATTTTTTAACAGTATATTTTTAACAGTCTTTCGAAACTTTTTTGCACTAAGTTGTTTTAACTGATCGGGTAGTCTATTGTAAAATTTCACACACCAGTAATTCACCGACTGCTGGGTCATGGTTAGTCTGTGGTGCGGTATGGCGAGCCCGTCCTTATTTCTGGTGGAGTTCTTCGCAAATTTTTGTTTGTTCTTGTGTACGTAGTTGACACAATTTAGAATATATACGTTGACCAGTGTTAATATTCTTCCTTTAACAAACACTTCTCGGCAACTTTCTTGTACGCGTAGCCCACAGAGTGTTCTTAATGCACGTTTTTGTAGAATTAATATTTGTTTTAATTCGGTTGAAGCGCCCCAAACCATTATTCCATAAGTGGCTGTGCTGTGGAAATTCGCATAATAGGCTAGCTTTGCTGCTACGTGGGTAACGAGGTATTTAATGCGTCTGATTGTGAATATTCCCGTACTTAATTTAGATGTTAACACGGCTATGTGCTCCGTCCACTTTAGTCCACCATCCACTATTACTCTAAGAAAACTTGCAACTTGTCCTCTAGTATTTTGCGAGAAGGTGAGTATCTGGGTTTTGTTCTCATTAATTTTTAATTTGTTACATTGACACCAGGTTCTTGCAGATGTTAGTGAATCGTTCCTTATTTGATTTATTTGACTGGCGCTGTCGTGCCTCACCACAAAGGACGTGTCGTCGGCATATAAGGTGACTTTGCTTTGTATGATATTATCTGGAAGATCATTCACATATATTACAAAGAGTATAGGACCCAGAATCGACCCCTGTGGAACACCGCAGACGAGTGAATCGCAGCCAGATGTAGAACTATTCCAGCTCACGACCTGCGACCTATCCTGAAGGTAAGATCTTAATAATTTGTGTGCAATACCCCTTATTCCATAGTATTGTAATTTTGCTAGGAGAAGGTCATGCGACACAGTGTCGAGGGCCTTACCGAGATCCCAAAGAACCACCTCAACACACTCCCGATGATCCCCCGCAGACAAGATCTCTTCCACCGCCTCTGCCAAAGCTGTTACAGTAGATTTTCCAGATCTATACCCATGTTGCTCCGGCGAGAATATGTTATTCTTCTCCAAGAAAGATACGATTCTCCTACATATGACCACCTCAAATACCTTAGAAAATGCAGGTAAGACAGATATCGTCCTGTAATTTTCCTCTTTCTCCCTGTCTCCTTTTTTATAAATCGGGACTACTCTCGCCACCTTCATTTCCCGTGGAAAAGCTCCTTCCTCTAGGCAGTGATTAAAAATATTTTCTTAGGGCCCAACGATTTCTGCAGAAATGTCATTTAGAAGAGCTGTGGTCATGCCATATATATCCTTTGTTTTCTTTTTATTAAGACCCTTAATGATGTCTGCTACTTCTTGAGGAGTGACTGGCTCGAAGTAACAAGGAATTCTTGGCGATTTATTTGTGTTTTGAAATAGCTGGTATGGGATTTCGACCCTGGTGTCAATCTGTTTCTGTACATTATCGCCAATGTGTATGAAGTATTTATTAAAGTCGTCCGCTGTGAGTTTCACTTTATTACGTGATTGCCTTTCTGTCACTTTACTAGACTCCTTCTTGATTATCTCCCAAATTTTTTGTTTCTTGTTTTCTGCACTAGAGAGTTCTGTTTCGTACTGTATCCTTTTCGCGCTAGCAACCTTCTCTTGATATATTTTTTGTTGTTGTGTGTATTGTTGTAATATATTGGGACCTTTTGTTGCCCTAAATATTATATGTAAGGCATCTAACTTACTTTTAGCTTTTTTAATTTCACTTGGTTATGATTGTATCGCGTAGAGTTACTCAATACATAAAACAGACAAATGGACATAGTTGGAAAAAGATTGTTTAAAAACAAATACCAAAAACAATACTCACTCACCACCGTACTCACAATTTTTTCATAAAATATTTTAGGAATAACGAATGTTCACCACTGCCGACTGGCCCCCGCTTTCCCCTACTCCTTTCCATTAAACATTTAAAATGTAATAGGTATTTTTGGAAATATTACGGCAACTTTTAATAACCGCTAAATTTAGTAATTACATATAAAACGGAGATTCTTAAATAACATTATCATGTACAACGGATGGTTGTGTACGATCGTTTAGTGTGCTATTGTGTAGAAGTAAGTACCCACAAAATTTTTATTTGGCACACGAAAATAGAAAATTTTATTGAAATATAAAACAGAAACGTAACACAGTGTAGTGTGTAGTAGCAATAAACACCATGTTACATTCGGTAGGGATAATCCATTAAAGTTATAATGAATAATATTTATATACAGTGCGGTTCCAAAGTATCCCCCCTCTCCACCGCCCCCGCTAACTTTTGATCGATTTAATAGAGAGGTTCTAGTTTTGGGTCATTAATATGAAATATTATATACTACATTCCTGAAATAAAATTTCTATTTAATTTCAAAAATTGACGATAGGGGGCGATATAGTATCAACATTTTAAATGGAACGGACGGTCGAGTGACACCTCATTTTAAAAGGCTAAAAATAAAAGAAATAAAAAAATATGAACATAGTAATAGAACAAAGATTCATTTCATAATACATTTGTGTTTGCAGTTATCTGCTCAATATAACTTCTAAAATCTTGGGTAGCTATGAATTGTAAAACGTGTGTTTTTTATTGAGCCTATACTACTTTATGAATGTCATATATTATATCGTCATCCATATAAGCTTGCAGTATGTCATTAATTGAGTCATGCAGATATGAGACAACGTGTAAACTTTTGTAACCGAATGATGGAAATCTTGGATGAAAACAACACCGCTGTCATTCTTATCAGCGATAAGGGTCATTCTCCTATGGACGGTGGTATAAACAGATAGAATTTTCTATTTCGGTGTATAGGAATTCCACAAATGGTGTGAGAGACCTCTACACAGTGTACGTGTGGTATTTGGTGAGTGAAATGGGGATCATTGGTCCTTATTTTTTGGAGGACAACGATGATAATGCAATTACGGTCAATGCACAACGGTATGTAGAAATGTTGGAAAATGATTTCTTATCTAAACTGCTTCGTCGCCGCATAATGTATGGTTTCAGCCTGATGCGGCAACAGTCCACACTGCTCGCATTTGTATGGACATTCTCCGACGAATATTTACTGGAAAATAAATTTCTCGTTTTTAAGATATCAGTTGGCCCTCTCGTTTACCGAACTTTGCAATTCCAGATTCTTTTCTATAGCGACATTTAAAATCTCGAGTTTACATTAACAAGCCGCGCATTATACCGGAACTTAAAGAGGCAATTCGCGAAGAAATCAACAGTATCCCTAGATATATATTGTTAATATATTGTGATATGAATACAAAAAATTCTGCATAAAGTGCACTGCGTGAGTACTAGGCACTCATAACAGAGCAATTTCGAAAAAAAGAAGAAATTACAGTAATTGGCTGAAAATATTTGAAATATTTTCCATATCGCGAAATTGAATGTCTTTCCTTGTCATTCGAAGCAATTCGAAGTTTCACCTGTCATTCGTGTCGTATTTCTATCTTATTTCTACTCCCATTCTATTATAGACAATAAGTGTTGTTTTTCCTCTTATTAATAATGTATGCTATAAGGTTATCCTAACGAAATAGAATGTGTTTAATTAAATTCAAATAAATAAAAATTATTACTCTATGTATTATGAGATAAAACTGATCAGTTCACGTTTTTTATTGAGCAAGAATACATACTTCTTAAAATAAATTAACAAAATCAAAATGTAAAAATATAATAGACAATATTCTATCGGGCTATCATTTGTTACTTATTCTGTGGCTAAATTTGAATTTTTGTTGTAAAACTAGTTAACGATAACTTGAAAAGCATACATACTTTACTTACACCAAGCCAAAAACCATTAAAAATACTTTTTACTAGATTCATGGAAAAAATGGAAGAACTGTATTAAGCTAGCGTTAAAATCATCAAAACGTGAAACGTTTTCTTAAAAAAAAAATTAATAACAATACATTTTGCTCTTACGAAGTCTAGGCTTGAGATATTCATATTTGATTCACATTAGTTTTATTTTAATTCGATTGTAGTACATACTTACTTGGCTAGTGGAAAAGGTTTAGTAACTACACATAACATCATTTAAAATTGCATTTAAAAATTTATTTTAGATATATCTCATATAATAGTCGCGAGGCTTCATCAATAACGTTTAATTGTCAAAAAATAACGACAAACAATCAAATATACTTACTACCATTCCAGTATTATATTTAACACATTTTGTGATACTTACCTTCACACCACAAATCATCAGCTTCCTTTTGTACATATATAGGATCTCCAATTTCTACTTCAATTTCGTCATCATGTCTAGGAATAAATTTATGCAGACCTCTGTGTGTCGCTTCTAGCATCTCTACATCTGAATATGGTGTGCCACCTCCCATACAAGCAGGAGAAGTACCCAAGATAGGAGACATAGATTTTGGTCCATCAGTTGGTGAATGAGCAGTACTATGACCACTGTCTGCATCTGTTAAAAGTCTTTCTGAATCTGGTGAGTCGTTATCCCATAAGTGGCTACATTTTAGTACTAATAATGAATTGTGCCCACTTCCTGAACCACCGAGTTCATCTGCTAGAGACATTTCTCTAGATATCTGTGCGCTGTACAATGTAACCACTGTAGCTAAAATAAAATGAGAGCATCTTTAAGTAATAGATACATTTTAAATCTGTATACAAAGGTACCTACTACATATGTATATTTACATAAAAACTTCAAATACTGACATATGTCAAGTCAAAACTAATCATTTGTGTGACGACCTATGGTAACGGCTCGTTTTTTCGTTACCTACCTATTTCATAAAATTTCTACAAAAATTCTACCATGTTTTTGCATACTAATTACAAGAAAAAGAACATATTTTAATTGGTTTTATTGAAAACTATTACTGTAGTGTATAGCTTGAATTTGAGTTTTTTAAATGTATAATGGTAACCCTATTCTTTTAAAATAGTATGAGAAAACTGTCTTCGTAAGTGTTTTGTTGCACGTGCCTAAGTTTAGTAAACCAACTGAAGGTTCTATTGCGAAATAGAAAAATTTATGATTTTGTGCTGCTACAGCGTGCCGAAACAGAAGATGAGTGCCGACAGAAGACAAACTGAAGCTTTTCGAACTATCGTAACAATCCCGATCAGAACTTCCAGATTATTTTGAATGGGATCAATGAGAAGTATTCTGACCCACTAATAGTTGTGATTACCCAAGAGTTCCTGTAGGTCATCAAAGAAATTCCTAAAAGCAAGAGCACTGAATGAATGCCGAAGAATATATCATTTAATCTGCTGCTCAACTTGGTGCCGATTTTCAATGCGACACTTCGGTTTTATAGAACTCGATGGAAGTTCGCAAAAAGCATACCTGTATTGAGATAGAAAAAAATATATGCACTTTTGAGAGTTATCAACCGATTTCGTTGCTGGACATAATGATAAAATGTCTAGAAGTTTTGCTACGATGATTGATTTGAGCATGGACGTTCGATATTGCCAAAGCTTTTCAGGCCGTTATCGGATTCAATTGGAACAACTACAACAACAACTACTATGGTAGTTCTGGATCTAAAGAAGGCGTTAGATAAGAAGCGCCATGAAGATTCTACATCGTCGTGATTCTTGCCTTCAATAAAAAGGCATTCTTGGTCTGGTGTTTCGTAAAGCTGCTCACTGGTTTCGGATCCTTCTATGTTGCAACCAAATCCAAATCAAATAAGCACCGAGTGTTTAGTCTTTAAGTTACAGCTCAGTTTGCTTAGGTGCAAATAAATCGAACCTAGAGATTATTTGACTCATATGGTTTGCAAATCAAACCAGACGTCAACCACTGCCCAGAGAGGTTACCATTCTCCGAACAGAGATCAACTGTAACGAAAAGATTGCACAGCTAATCTGTCTTGGTAAGTTGACTTCTAGTAAGCGTCAAGATAGAATCAGGATCAAGACCATCGAATGGATGTGTCACCTATATCCTATCTTGGGTAACAACAAACTCAGTTCTAGAACCGATGTAATACTGTACAAGACCTACGTTTGCTGGATCCTTACCTACACTAGCTCCGCTAGGGACACGGCGGATACATCTCCCGCTCACTCTTCGATAAGGATACAAAATTGCCTGGATGGTCGTCCTCCGCAACAACAGCAGATGGCCAGTATCTTAAAACGTTCTTAAGAGAGTTTAACCCAGCACTCTTTGAGAAGGTATTGGTGATGACGCAAAAATCATTGGAGTGAAGCAAGTATTTGATCACCACGGCAACATTTCAACCTGAATGATAAGCAGGTTTCTATGATCTTAGCTATAACAGCAACACGAGAGATCCATTAGATGACTGCAAGCAGAGCAGTCAGCAACGGTCAGTGTCCGCTAAGAGGACATCTCTAGTGGAACCGAAACTAGAGAAAGACGACCGCCCAGAATAAGAAACTAGTTAATCCATTTTAGGCGTTTTAAAACCGAAATTTGAATTTTGTTTCACAATGTTAGCGGATCGTAACAATGACAACGATAGTAATACTCGCGTGTATATACTCCTATTTTACAAATACCTACCAATATTTAGTAATCTTTACATTATTTACAGATTGAAAAATATTTGTCGATAAACAGACCGCTACCTGGAGAAGCTTTTATTTCTACATCGCAAGCTAACAAAGCAGTATAAATATAATTTTAGGTTAATATTGATTATCAATAAAACATCCTAAAAGAAGAAGTGAAGGTAACAAATATCGTCTAAAATATTAAGTAGCGCGTGAACCGGCTTCTCTTTGGAATTAATTACGTAATACAGAGTATACAGCACATAGTTTTGAGTCATCTTCAGCCTCATTGTTCCCCCTATATTAATGGCGAAACGTTGAGTTTTAATAAGTTTTTTTTTTTTGTTATAATTTTTGCTTTTGTTTTATTTTTGTATTGAATATATTGACTTTATTATGACGTGGTCAAAAGAGGGAAGCCCTGATAAGAGAAACCCGAACCATGGAAGCCTTCGATATCATTTAATATTTAAAGCAGTTCATTTCATGATTATATGAATTGATAATTCATATATATTAAAAATTCTTAAGACTTTTGATTAAAGATTTTTCAGAACTTAGATGTCTCTTCTAGTAGAGTTTATTTGTTTCTAGCGTAAATGTAGCTACAATCTTGGCATATGTAAGTTTGCATTTGATGAAGAAAAAGAAATAAAAAACTAATCCAAGTCGGGTGATCGGTCCAATGTTTTTGTGCCTCAGTTATTTATCTGTAGGATCCGGAAAATTGGTGCTTTATCTCTGGTTGTGCTGGTTAAATGACACTATGTCTAAAGTCGCGTAGTTGTAACCACAACTCCTCAAGACAGAGAGTTTCCACATAACAGGCTCCTCAAAGAAGTAAGAAACGTTTCAATAATAACAACTGATATCAAAAGCCTTAACTAAACCGCATCCACTTAACTATTCAGTTTTGTAGTTGTCATCTTGTATTTATTGAACTTACATTTCTACTGTTTCTTTTAACAGCGCTATTTGCAGGCAGTACTTATAATATATTGTAAGAGCTTTCTAACATAATTGGCAATTAAATCCATCACGAAAATGGACTCTTAAACGAATATGTACACTACCGCTCACGGAAGTTTAGCCACTTAATAAAATGTTGAAAGTATACAAATACCCGATGGAAAATAACACAAAATATCCTCCTTTCGCGTTTAATACAGCTTGTACCACACGCGGCACTTTATCAGTTAATTTTCTAAGCGTGTCGACAGAAATTGCGTTCCATTCGAAATGAAGGAGCTGCCAAAGATGATCCTTTGAAGTTAGACAGTGATTCCTTATTCTATCAACTTCGTCCCATAACAACTACCAGGGATTCTCATCTAGGCTCTGAGGAGGTCAGGGCATAATTTGCACTTTATTTGCTTCTGGCTGAGCGTCCAAATAATATTTACAAATTTTAACAGTATGTTTGGGGTCGTTGTCGTGGACAAACGTGAAATTTTCCCCTAATTGGCCGCAGTCCAGAAGAAATAGCATTACGTTCGAGAATTCTCCTGTAGTCCTCCTTACGCATAATGCCGTTTATTTTGACCACGTCACCCGTTCCTGCTGTACAGGAACATCCCCACACCATTACTGACGAACCCCGTGCTTTACCGTAGGAACTATGCACTCCCCCCATTTTTTCATGCTTCGCTCTTCGGACAAAGATCCTACGCCTTTGCCCCAAACACTTAAAATTTGGACTCGTCTGTCCAAAGCACTTTAGCCCAATCATTCAAGCTGCGATAGTTTTGTGCCCATTGTAACTTTTTTTGTCGATTTCCTCGTCTTAACAATGATTTCCGCAATGCGACACTTCCATGAAGATCGGTTTCCTTTAGACGGCGTCTTGTTGTACTGACCGGCACAGGATTTCGACGTCCGCGCGTTCCGCGTTAATTAGAAGGTCTTCAGCAGCCGTTGTTATCCGAGGAGGACCTGGTCGATTACGACCTTCAACAGACCATGTTGCACGATATTGCTGAAGTGTATAGTGCACCGTCGATTTTTTACATGCTGTTTTTCAGCAATTGCACGTTCTGAATATCCTTCTTCAGACAGTGCAATTATAGCAGATCGCTTTTGTATACTTATTGGTTTCCCTTTCGGCATTTTAAAATACGATTGCTTAATAATTAACACAATATTTAATTATCGCAGACACTGATAATCACGTCGTTCACTGTCTACTACTATGCTCTTTAAATGATGAACATTGGCTGAATTACATTTTGGTATAAATGTACGATCCTAAAGTGTCTCCTCCATGCAGCGAGCATGTGGCTTTTTTATTTGTCAAATGAGACGTTTGACGTTACACAACATTTTACATTCTATTTTGTAAGTTTTGAAAAATATAAAAGAAGTTATTCATTTTTTAATAAACTCCATGCACTGCAATAAAATGGGTTATTTAAAATGCAAAACGTGCTCATTTAACACTACGTTATTTACCATTTATTCCAATGCTAAATTTTTTGTCCCTTTGTGTAAAATTAGTCGACGAGCGATGTAAAGTTTAACGCAACAGTTTTGTTTCAATTCAGTTTTGAACTCATTGTTATAGGATCATTTTATCATATTTTCGACGGATAATACTACCTAAGACTGACACGTCAGCAATAAACGCTCCACAGAAAATACTACCTACTCCTATTGTCGCCGTATTGTGTCAAAACGTAGGAAAGCAAAGCAGAACTGAGATCATTCACATACAGCAAAAACGAAACACAAGCCAAACTTCATCCTTTCGGAATGCCGCATAAATATCTGTCGTAGAAGAGTGACAAGTTTTGCGTACACGGTTCATTTCATCCACAACCCTTATTCTTGTTAGCCAGATATAGGGTAAGTAACAATCACAGGCAACGTTCCCCACACCCAATGATGCAAGTTTAGCGAATAGCAATAAATGATCAGCGACATCAAATTCGTTTGATAAATCAAAAAAGATGGCTGAAGGTGCGCTTTCTTGCTCCTAGGTCTAACATAGAAAATTTAAAGCATGGTCTATTGCATCACACGTCGTCATGCCTGATACAATTACAAATTGTGTGAAGACGATATTAATTTATAAGTGTTCAGAAAATTTATTAGTCGAGTAATAATGACGTTTTCAAATATTTGTGAGAATACGAAAAGAAAGAAGATGGTCAACAGCTGCTAATGTCGTGTACCTTTACTTTTTTGACTATATGGTTTTAGTAGACTTTAAACTCGTCTTGTCATAGAAAGCAATTAATGCAATATACTAGTGGGCTGAGCAATAAGAACAATACATGTTGTATAATGTGGCATAGTATTTCTTTCATCAGTATCTGCGCAATATTTTACTCTGGCTATAATAGCTGTGAATTCAGATGCATTAGTACGTACTTGACAGGTAGTCAATTGATAATAATTGATAAAGGTGATTAGACATCAATGATTTACCAACAATGCAACTATATATGTACAGGTCGACCAGAATCCCGTGGCAGTTGCGCTTAAATTAGAGAGGTTGGATAAAGTATGACGTTGCAGCACTCAGCTGTGATTGGTGCGCTAATGCAAGAGGCGGATCTCATGGCTCATGCGTTGGGGGTATATAAGCCAAGACCGCTCATTATAGCAGCACAGACATTAAGCAGGCGCTAACATCGTATACGCTATTTAGCATCTCAAATATGTATAAACCAACAACTAGATATTTAGGATTTTCCAAAATTATCGAGACGCAGGCATACCAAAAATTCTTTTCAATTACATTTCCTGTACACGCACGTAATTCTGCCTTCATAGAAGAAAGAATGTAAATGGTCCCGTCGCGCCGCCAACCTTGGAATCCGATCTACAACAGCTGACCAGAAAGATAGACTTATTTAATGAGTACAAGGCTATCTCATCATTCAGGAATCAATGCTCAGATATGCATATCACACTGGAAAATTGAGATTGCATAACAATGTCTCGAACTTACTGAATTTATAACGAAGACTGTCTACATTTAAATGAAAACGGTTTTTGCATGCAATTGAATGGCTATTAGTATCAACTGAGTTGATTTTGTTTCCTCTCCCAAAAACTTCATCGGTAGGTACTTAAAAATTTGCTATGAGATAAGCAGTATTACAAGAATTGTGATCAAGTTTGACAGAAGTGAGTTTAAATTCTTTTAGGGTTTCACTGTCCGAGTCTATATTACGGAGGCTTCCCACTTTTGATTGCGTCATAATAGTGTAATACTCCTATATAAGTATTGAAGTACTAGTAAAGTCGGTGACACTTGTTTGACATAGTACGTTCGGTAGATTAGTTAGATTTAGTTCCTTCAAATGAAGGAAGTGTTATGAAGAAAAGTATTAGACAAAAGTTTAACAATATGAAGGGGTTCATTCCGTGGCGCTACTGTTGTCACTATAAAGAAAGACACAAAGGTCATAGCAAGGTCAACTCTTTCTTTTTCAAATGACATAATGGTATTTTTTATCAAATTCTAAAAAAGCAATTAGTTGTGAATAGAAAAATAGTAAACCACATATGACCTCAAATTAATATTAATCGAGATATTTCGAAAAAAGGGGATATAATAAAAGTCAGTGCAGCAAATGTTTTTTATTTGTTTGTTAAATATAAGAGTAGAAAATAAATGTTAATAGTAGCTACAAATTGTTTACATAATGTAAACAGTGGAAGAAAGCAGACGGCTATTGAATTAAATGTTCAAATTGGCGGCCACCAGCCCCAATGCACTTTCGTATTCGCGCAGAACAATCGCTATATTTATTTTAAGTGTATGTACATTATCGACTTGTTGTATATGACACGGAACCAACAACACCAGAAAACATGCAGCAGAGAATGAGACATGCATGTGCAGACATTTCTGAAGACATGTTACTGCGTGTGCATAGAAATGTTTCTAGTGCATTGAGGCTGGTGGCCGCCAATTTGAACATTTAATTCAAACTTTTGTCTGATACTTTTCTTCATAACACTAATTGTTTCGGAGATATTACAGTGTTACACCTTAAATGGACCAGCCTGTATATCAGGACGTATGTTAACTTTTAAATGCAATTCTTCACATGACACAAATACGTATATATTTCCAATTTTTCCATCTCTCTATTTATTAAAGGACATAGTATGTGTACGATTAGAACAATGTCAACAATGCCTTTATAAAACAAGGTGTAATATGATCATATCTGACGCCAAGGTGCAGCTAATATTGCACACTACCTACCCACATATCATTGATTTAAATCGACTTACTAAAATTTTAGTTTCCGAGGTCACGGCTTCTTTTTATAACGATTTTCACGTTATTTAAGCTTTTAACAAAAAATGTATTGATTATTTACGTTAAAGCAATCAATACGAAGAAAATACAAACTATATAATATTTATAAACGTGAAAATGAACTTATTAAATTTGCCAAATTGAACTACGTATATGTAAATAATAATAGCACCTACAAATACAATATTTATGCACACATAAATTGTGCTGAATATACTAGTTCAGAAGGAGCTGACTAATTGTATTTTCTACGTCAGCTAATTTGACCACGATGTCCGATATATACCTACATATAAGTTTTAAGTATACATATTCATTAGACATGATATTTGGAAATATACTGGATAATACTTTGACATATAGTAGATAATATTTCGACTTACATTTCTTATTTTTGGGTATTTCTGGGAGTTTACGTCGTCGACGTTCTCCTGGTCCTTTCCAAGGAGGCATAGAACTCCTAGCCGCAGGTGGTACGACTTTGTCTTCAACAATTGCTACATGAGCTGAAGGTCTGCTTTCTCCAAGAATATCACAGTCTGTGTCAGGGTCGCTTTTGGAAGACGTAGGAGATTCTTCATCGACGTTGACATCATGAACTAAACTATTACAGGAATACACATTCTCACCGTTACATTTCTTTATATGAGAATTTAATTTTAAAACTTATTTATGCATTGAATTAATAAAACAACTATTACTTACGAGTAGAAAGGTGCTGGCGCTTTTATGTGTGATGGTAATTTTTCGAAGCTCTGTCTAAATTCTTCAAACTCTGTGTCTGCCATGTTTATTTTCAACCCCAGTCTTAGTATTGATTCGCCAGGGTAAGTTGGATGTTAGCGTCGACGCACGGAACATTGCGCTCTTACTCGTGCGTACGATGTCGTATCATACGGTAAAGAACCATACTGTCTATTTGATTGTATTAATTCACTTAAGCATAAAATGTCCGAGAGATTGCTTCATTGTTTAAATATTAAATTATAATTAACCCGAAGATAACCCGGTTTTAGCTGTATGATTCTACACGCTTCATTCATCCAAACTTTCAGAGACCTACATTTCTTGGGATACTCCTCTTTCATATTATAACGCAATCGTTCGTAGAAAGCTTCAGCAAACATAAACGAAACTAATTACGTCTCTCGAGAAACCCTTATCGCCTTGTCTTGTACTCTTTTCTCACGTTAAATAAAATGAAAAAGGTGTTTTTCTTAAATTCATAAAATGGTAGGTCTTATATTTGTACAAGGTTTAAGCGGATCTTTCTATTTCCTTTTTTACGTTACAATATCTAAAATCACGCTAAGACAGACTTTGAATCAAATAAACGTTGACTCGATTCAAACGTGTCTGTAACTTATGCTTAAATATTATGAAGAATCTACGTCATTCATAAAACCTTCTTTAAGATAAATTAATTTTTAGCTCAACCTCCACCGCTGTTTTGATATAGCAAAGAAGAAAACAATTTCAATAACATTCAAGGAAATGTCAAAGTAAAACTTTGTAATGTATTTTAGTTAGGGGTCTGCGGTACCAACAACGGTACGGTTCGGTACGGTAAATAATTCTGTACCGCGGTTTTCGGTACGGTACACGGTACTAATGATATTATATACATATATGAATGTTCGAATGCATTGCTTGGAATAATTTTTTTTGCTGGTTGGTGTCTTTTATCTATAAATTTGATTTTGCTTCTCTTATTTTTTTAAGAAATAATGTTTTCAGTTTTTCATTATATTACTTCAAACATGACTTATAAAATAAGTTCATTTATAAAGTGTATCTAGGTGTGTACGCTGCAATTTACATCAAATATGTATTTATTCTTTTTAAAGGTATGTATGCTAATACACGGCACAAGTCTATGAACTACGAGTCAAGTCCGCGCTTTGTTTATACATACAGTGTGGTCACAAAGTTTGGAACCAAGCTTATAACCGCATTAATTTACATTTTTAGGAAAAACGCTCGGACAGGTAAAATTTTATTTTTGTACAAAATTAAAATTAAATTTAAAAAATACATCTGAACTTAAATTTATTGTAACAGTTAACGTAAATTTTCAAAATGGACCTCACCAACCAACTGACACTGTCCCAGCCAAATGTAAATGCTTTGTGATCAATAGTAATCTGCGTTATTCGCTCCAGATCAAAACAATCGACAAACAAAGCGGATCGTAAAAAGCACATGTACTCATGTTACTATGCAAAAAAATTATAAAAACAAAAACATGCACACAACACTAATATTTTGAAATTGTTTCTATGGCGACAACATTGTTGAATTATTTACTTCTATTTTTGACGTTAAATTTGTTAGACATTGCGTAAAAATTGTTCATTTTCGCTAATATAAAAAATGGCACATTTATCTGAGCAAGAAAGAAATTTTAATTGTGGTTGGGTATGGGGACAGACAAAGAACGCATGCAGAAGCATGCGAATTGTTTAACCATGAACATCCTGATAAACCTCCAATTGCCAGGTCTACGGTGACAAAACTAGTTGGAAAGTTTGTACGGGAATTACATGACGATAACGAAGATCGTCGACTGCAGTTCTGTGAAGACGTAACGACGTTACGTTGTGACCAAAATGCAAATTTCTTGGAAAACATCGCCTTCTCTGATGAAGCTACGTTCTGCCTAAATGGATCTGTTCACCGCCATAATTGCAGATATTGGTCGCAGACCAATCCGCATTGGACCCAAGCGTGTGATACTCAGCGCAGAGGAAAAGTTAACGTATGGGTTGGAATGATTGGACGACGCATTTTAGGACCATATTTTTTTTGAAGGAAATTTGACTGCTGTGCAATATTTAGAATTTTTAAGATTTGAACTGGTTCCAGCGCTCGCTGTTATTTTCCCAAATCACGAGGATGGTGATGTACCCCATCCAAATATTTGGTTTCAACAAGATGGCGCACCGCCCCATTATGGTGTAGAAGTTCGCCACTATCTTGACGAAATATTTCGTAATAAATGGATTGGACGGAGAGGCGCCATAGAATGTCCACCTCGTTTCCCTGACCTGACTCCGTTAGACATTTTTTTGTGGGGTTATTTGAAATCGAAAGTGTATTTTAACAAACCAAACAATTTAGAAGATTTAAAACAACGAATTCGCGTAAAAATTACACAAATATCCCCAGTCATAATTGAGATGAGTACACGAAGTGTTTGCAGTCGGCTGGGACTGTGTCAGTTGGTTAGCGGGGTTGAAAATTTACGTTAACTGTTACAATAAATTTAAATTCAGATGTATTTTGTTCAATTTAATTTTAATTTTGTACAAAAATAATTTTTTTTTCTAAATTTATATTATTAAAAAAATTGTGATGCAACATACCAATTGTTTTATATCACTATTTGGAGGATGTAAAGATCTACCAAAAACGATAAAAAAAATAATATGGTTGCAATTTAAAAAAGGGTTGATAACGTCATAACTCTAAACGCCAATGGCATCATGGAAAAACATTGTAAGTTAAAAGATGGCGATTTAAAAAAGAAAATTTACCTGTCCGAGCGTTTTTCCTAAAAATGTAAAATAATGCGGTTATAAGCTTGGTTCCAAACTTTATGACCACTCTATATATAACCTTCGGCTTTAACAGTACTGAGGGATTCAAATATTTTAAAGTGAATTCTAGGAATAACAAATCCTTTGTACGGAAAGATTTTGACTTTGTTTTGAATGAATATTTCCTCAGAGCACGAGAAAAGAAATGAGAAGCATTTTTGGTTAAAAATTCTTAATATAGGATATGCAATTTAACAACCGACTTTCGTCATTACAATTGATGACGTATTATCCCAACATGGTCGCCATGTATAACCCTTGTAACACATATTATATTAACTTGACAGTTAGTAGCACAAATTAGGTTATGTTTAAGTATATGCAAGTATTAAATCTCAACGTCAAATGACAAATGTCAAATAAAATGCTCGTACAACCGGCAACGTTCTAATTATAGAAATCCTACACGGACGAAATGTCACTAGATTTAGTACACAATTGTAATATACAAATGTAACTCAATGTGAGATTGTGTTGGTATGAACTTTATGAAACTGATGACGAAAGCCGGTTGTTAAATTGCATACCCTATAGAAGCAATAAGTACATCTAAAGTAAACTTCAGCAATTCAACGCAAAGTTATTTTTAGGCGACGGTAACTGAACGGAACAAAAGTTAATAATACATGAAGAAAAATACTTATAAATAAATAGTATGGGATTATTTTTCGTTTTGTCATTGTAAACTGTACCGTGCCGAGATGGTACCGAGTCTGTACCGAACCGCTGACGGTACATCGTTCTGTAGCGTACCGGTACCGAATTTTTGGTGCACCGCAGACCCCTAATTTTAGTAATATAGCAAAGGGCCAACATTTGAATGGACACCTGAATTCATACTTTCATCGTAATATTTCAACGTTTTGCGTTACTAACTAGGAACATTTTCAATTTAAAATTTATCAAATTTGGAATTTTGTGTGTACATTGTCTGTATAGAGCAATACCCGCGATAATGTATTTTGTCTGTCCAAATTCCTATTAGGTAGTATTAAGTATTAAGATATTGCATAGAGAAACATACGTTACATGCGTTATAAGCACTTTAATAAAAAAGAATAGAAGCTACTGAGATGGACGCGTTCAGCCGATCTGGTAGAATTTCCAGAAGCTAAAAAAGAGCAAGTAAGGAAATTTTAAATGGGAGTAATGAAGACAGTTACTTGAGATATTGAAAGGAAACGTTCGAACTGGTATGACCAATTTCAGCGAAACCATAAACTGGAGGCCAAATTTAATAAAGTAAAGAAAACGCCGAATAGAAAGAATCAGAATAACGATGATGATGATGAATAACGATGGAAAAATTGTAGATGTCGCACATTTTAAACCGATATACAGTCTGATTGATTTTATGTGTCCACAAATTATTTGTACAAATTATTTTACTGAATCAAAGGAATCAAACATGCTATTAAACAAATGTTTATTGTTTTTCTATTTTGACAGTTCCAATTTGATTTTGATAATTGCAACAGTTATTTTGCAAGCTAATTTGTGTGGTTTGCAGTAAAAATGCATTTAACGAGGGAAAACTTTAGAGCCGTTCTCAGAAGAGTGTTAACAACTGATATAACGAATTTAAATGTCAAAATGTTTCACTTAATGACGATTTTCGCGAAGGAAGGCCAATCTCAGCTGTCACTGAAACAAATGTAGACGCCGTACGGAGAATGATGCACGTATTAGTATGAGGAAAGTCTATTATCTTTGGATATCTTATAATTAAACATATATATTAAACAAAAATAATATTAAGTGGAATGGTGTAAAAACACTTAAGAAATGTGGTAGAGGTTGGCAGCTGGATATATGCATTTGAACCGGAATCAAAGCGACAGTCAGCTCAATGGGTGTTTCCAACAGAATCTAATCCAGTCAAAGTGAAAAATCTCGAAGTGCTGGAAAGAAAATGGTAGCCAGTTTCTTCTCAAAATTAGGACCTATCACAACAGTCGTGCTTGAAACGTCCGGTTACCTCTAGATCGGGGATTGTCCTTCATTACGAGAATACTTTCAGTCACACTGAATTTTTGAAAGCTTCCGGATTAAAATTACTAGATCATTCGTCATATAGTCCGAAGCTGGCACCTTCAGATTTGTTTTTATTTCCAAAACCAAAGGATAAAATGCGTAGTGTACGATTTGCAAGCCCAGAAGATGCAATAGACAATACAACAACCTTCGATCGCTAAGATTAATTATGACTAATGATAACTTACCAACATACAATCATGATACTCAAACTTTAGACTTAAAATTTTGTATTTTACCTAATTTTATGTTGTTAAAAAACTTTTTCTGTTAACAGTAAACCCTAAAATGCAATAAATGATACGCTTCTGTTGAAGGATTTTCATGTTATCTTAATTTGTGGACATTCTGTACATTTAATCTTAGATTTTCCGACGGTTAATTTATCTACTCAACACATAGAACTTTTTATAAAGAATGACTTTTTGTCGTAAAATCAATAATAAAGTTTTTTTTCCTCTTGTCAACTCCATCCGGGAACACACTGTATATTGCTAGTATAATTAATTTTATTATCTAACCATCTTAAATTAATATTGACATGCAACCGATCTTTAATCAATTTAATTACATTAACGTGTTAATGCATTTAGATTGGAATCATAAAATTTTACATAATGGTCGAATTTTGCAAGATATTCAACTAAAAATACATGTATGGAGTAGGTAAATTTCGGTGCTTTCGTAAGGAATGTCGATAACTGTAGGAGATACAGAAACGATTCTCTCGTCCGCGATTTCTCTTTTTGATGGGTTTATAAACTGCAAAATATATTTTTTCGTTCAATCATTCATCTGAAAATTAATTAAGATGATATTAAAAAATATTGTATTGATTTAAAGTTCCCTGATAGCGTCCACTAGTTTTTCTTCACAATTCGATAAACTAGAGTAAAATAAGAACAAGCACTGTAAACGCTAAAGCCAAAGGACCTTTGATTTTGAATATCGGCTGGTACAATAGGTATTAATAGTGGACTACCAATGCTCATTTTTTCGTTCAATCATTCATCTGAAAATTAATTAAGATGATATTAAAAAATATTGTATTGATTTAAAGTTCCCTAATAGCGTCCACTAGTTTTTCTTCACAATTCGATAAACTAGAGTAAAATAAGAACAAGCACTGTAAACGCTAAAGCCAAAGGACCTTTGATCTTGAATGTCGGCTGGTACAATAGGTATTAATAGTGGACTACCAATGCTCATTTTGTGAATTGAACATCTCGGCATTTATCTGTATATAAAGCCCGATGGACACATACAAGAAAAACTTTAAAAGGTAGTTCTCTCTCGTCGATTCATACGAGTTAAAAAAAGCACGCTGCTATTTACAAGTCCAACTTTGAAAGTCGAAACTGTAGAAGTAAAACTGGTACATGCAGTATTTTTCTTGACAAGTATGAAAAAGCTACACGCCGCGCATGCGCAATTCGTCAGAACGTATATATGCAAACTGAAAGGAAATAAAACCGAAAATTTTACATTAAAAACTTGTTTGTGTATACGGGCTTGTAAAGAAAACTTTTAACATAACTTTTAAAGTTTTTCTTGTATGTGTCCATCGGGCTTGATAATTATATAAAATAATTGATGCTGTTGAATTTATCTAAGGTACTAAAATCTAGACGTCGGTCAAGATTGGGTGGTTGGAGTTCTTGTTTCTTAATTTTATAAAGTTTGTTTTTGTTTAGACATAATAATGATTATATGTTGTGATATTTTAGTTTCAGCTTCAGTTTGATGAAATTCAAAGATTAACAACTGCTTCATCACTTTAAATATTATAATTCTTCGTCCTTATTTTCTTAATTGTACCTCATTTCGTGAAAGTTTCTCCTAATTTTAGCAAAATCTGTTTATCAAGTTGTCATATCTATGGGTAGGTATATGAATTGAAATATATGTCACTGTGATCATTGTTATTTTAACGGGTCGATGGCCGCAGTGGTTAGGCGATAGGTGCCGGGGTTCAATTCTCTGGAGGGACGGTGACATTTTTTTAGAGAGTTTAATCCCGGATCGACTTGCCATTCGCTGTTGGGAGCAAAGTGATTAACAGCGCGGCATCATAAAAGGCGATATGATGCTGTCACAAAGCCAATTTAACACAACATACACACACAAAAACTACACCGCGAGAGTTGCAGTGATAGCCAGACAAGCGATACAGTTTACGGAGTCACTGCAACTAAGCACCCATCACATTAAAAAAAAATAATAAAAAATTAAAAAAAAATAAAACTTTACCAGAAATTAAACTTATCACAAGTTTCGCAAGCTATATAGCTAGAAATAATAGGTATCGATCAATAATCCCTGCAACTCGCAAACCGTTCTACGTTATTAATCAAACTGCGTGCTGTTGAGTGTATGTACATATATATATACTAAAATTTAGTATGTCGTTAACTATGTGATGCACAACATCTTGACATACTAACTTTCCTTAATAACCACAGAAAAATATGTGAAGTGGGTAGGTATATGTGAAAAATATTGCAACCAAGTTGTTCTACCGCTCAGAACTTACACCACTAATAATTTATTAATAAAAACATTAAGTGTGCTACTTCTTTCACTTCATAACAGTAACAAAAATATTTACAGCACCTTTATACTCCTCTAATCTACTACATAGTGGCTTACTAAAACGATGACCTGTCCACCACCTGCAGTTCACATGACATTACACAAGATAGTAGTAGCACACACCAAGTGTATCACATGAATCAACGTGAATCTGTCAAGATTATCACAACGAAAGGACAGATTACTTTATAGATCAGAGATTACATTGGACTGTCGGTTTTCTAATTTTGAACTTATGCAATGAAATTTTACAGTATGCTGAGAAAAAATTCGCAACTAGCACTTCCAATGGAATACTGTTAATTTATTTAAAAAACTAGACGGTGTCGTAAATAACGCGTATTATGCTGCCTTGTTACACAGATTTCATGAAGATACAAAAGAGAAACAATCAGAATAATTCAGTCGTGGTGTGCTCATATTTTACGACAATGCTATGGTTCACATTGCAATAATCGGAAAGACTGAATGCCTCACAGAAAGTAACGATTCACTTTATAGTCCTCATACAGTTTCCAATAATCTGTATTCTAGTCATTATGTTTTCTTTTTGTGTGGTAAGTGCTTGTATCGCTTTCCTGGCTGTCATGCAACTCTTGCGGTGTAGTTTTTGTGTATGCCTAACCACTGCGGCTATCGACCCGTTAAAGGTTAAAATAAGACTTTCATAGAAAAAATTATTTACACCTTCCCTGCCCACAGAAAAATATGTCCATTGCTATTTTTTCTAGCAAATATGACGCCCTGCTTGATTCGGGTATTGTATTTCAATACAATCATGCGATAAAACACGCATTCCGCGAATAGTCCATCTGCCACCCATTAACCGGACCAACTCTGTTAGGTACCAAAAATCCAGTCTTCAAAATTAGTTCTGAATGTATTTTACATATATTCTATACCCCTAGCATATGGCAAATAAAGCAAATGAATAGTAAGTAATAGTTTAATTTTGGCTTTTTAAAAACAATTTTATAGAAAATTATGCCAATTAAATATATGTAAATGTCCTAATTTGCACACTACTTCCTTTTTTCATATAAAACAGCCAATTCTGTTTATCTATCTTGGACATTGAGTTAAATATAAAACCAACCCTTTTTATCTGCAGATGAACGAGAACCCTCGAGAGTGTTTAACAAACGTGCGATCTATTAAACGCAACGGATAGAAGCTTAAAAGCCATGGTTTATTCAACGAGTTGCATGTAACCGTTTCAATTACTTTGCTGGAAGAGCTTCGGAATTCTTTTCCATTCATCCACTTTATCGTTGCGCCCACAAAACCATTGTCAGCGAAATATAGCTTGTATAAGAGACTGCTAGAAAATTGATGTTAATGATTTGGTATATCTGGAATAATTTATACGGTTAATATGATTTTATGGATTATGAAAGTTAGATGTATCGTTAGAGTTTATCACATTTTTCAAATCATATTGAATTTAATAACTTAAATAAATTTATAAAGGTATTTTTAACTAGAGACGCATATAAATATAAAACCACTCCTTGGTTTCTTTGAAACGCAATCAGGTGTATTACAAAAAATAATCCGGAGATAATAAGTAAAAGTATAAGTTTTATCAAAATATCTGGATCCGGTGTAAACAATCTTATAGTTTCTGGTCTACTTTATTATTCGGTATCACAGCTTATTTTAATTTCAAAATTGGTCACCATGATGAATTCTGCACCGGAAATGTATGAAGAAACCAGATTTTTACGTTTATATGAGGGAAATAAATAGTTACCTAAAATTTTCTATTGATTACTATAATACGAGTATCGTTCAAACGGCTTTAAAATTTTTCCTTTACGCGCATTTGGCAATAATCGAACAGATAGTTACATACGTGTTACTAGTATTATGGTCAAACATTAGACAAACGAAGATAATAGTATTAGAAGACCTTCTGTGATCTTGCCAAAATCCACAGGAAAACCTACTTTCAAGAATGGGGACAAAAGCTTTATACTGAAGTAACGACCTAAAACTAAGACAAGCTACATCATCGCTGGTTTCAATAATCCAGGTCGAAGCATTATCATGACTTTGCTCACTGGTCACAACCACCTCAGTTATCACATTCTGTTCAGGGCATCGTGAAATGACAAAATTTATTATTTGTGTCAGCCAGATTTTCTTTCATTTCGTGCACTGCGAAATGACAGCGATCAAGATCATGACCCTTAGAAGGGTCCAAAACTTCAGTGTTAAGGTCACAAACAAGGTCAATTACAATAAAACCATTAATACCCGCTTGCTGATGTGGAACGAATATCAATCTAATTAAACTAATTTGCCAGTATCTAAAACATGTTCCTGGTAAGAGTAACCAATCACTTAATAAGTTTTATAATTAGGACTTTGATTACTAACTAGCGTTTGGTAAATAAACGAAGTAGTTTTACGCAACATATCCAAAACACTGGCTCTTTTTTGTTAACATAGTTACACAAATATTAGAAAGATACATACGAATGAATTATGATATAATAATATAATAATTCACTCCAAATACATTCACAAACAATTAACAACACAATTAATTTTATCAATTCTGAGCTGATGACCATGAACAAATGATATCCGCGCTAAAATGGTAATACTTGACTTATACTTTGAGTTGTATAAAGTCGAATGATATAAATCATCATAGGTCACAATCAATGTACATCATTGGTCAATGTAATGGGATTTTGGCTAGGCATTATTCTAATAAATCAACTGTTCTTCGAGGTATACCCCACGGCTTGGTGCTTGAGCCTACTCTCTACCTAGTATATGTTAATAAGTTTAGCGTAAATGTTGGTTATCTTGATAAATCATGAGCTGCCCTTTATCAGTACGCCGATGATACTACATTTATCGTTGCTGAGCATAATATTATTAATCTATCACTTTTTTGCTTTAGAATTGCCAATGAAATAGTATCGTGGTGCGATAGATATTATCTTTTAAGACTGGTTTTATTTTATTTAGAAACATGTGGAGTAGAGCTGATTGCAGCATTTATATTAATTTACAAAGGAAATCTGTTGCTGAAATTGAATCAATCAATTTTCTGGTTTTGTTATAGATTATCACCTAAACTGGAGTTATCATTGTGAAGTGCTGTCTAAAATATTGTGTTCTGCACATTATGTGTTTTGGGGTTTTCCACACACTTTAAAAGTATATTGATATCACGGAAGCTGATTATCAGGGCTATGTTGGACGAATGACATGTGGAACAGTTTTAAAGATTTAAAAATTTTATTATTACCGTGTGTACCATCATGAATTTAATAATGTCCGGTCGCTAGCGGTGCAGCCTCTGCTCCTATCACTACATCGGTTTATCGTCAAAGGATATAGTAACAGGAGTACAGGCTGTAGCACTAGCGACCGGACATTATTAAAAGTATATTGATATCACGGAAGCTGATTATCAGGGCTATGTTGGACGAATGACATGTGGAACAGTTTTAAAGATTTAAAAATTTTATTATTACCGTGTGTACCATCATGAATTTAATAATGTCCGGTCGAACTGCAGTTCTGCTCCTATCACTAATCGGTTTATCGTCAAATATAGTAACAGGAGTACAGGCTGTAGCACTGACCAGACTAGTCCGTGATGGTACATCTTTATGTTCCTTGATATTATTTGGAGAAACGGGAACTAGTTCGTTAAAAAATGAAATTTGTAATAGTTACATAATAATAATTACATAAGTCTGTGAATCAAGTCTCCAAAATCGTGTGATCTTGACCTATAATTGTTTATCCAACATTTAAAATTAGTTAATAGTTATAAAATATTTAAAAATAAAATTGCGGAGTTTTTTTTGTTGCAGCATTCGTCATATATTTTTGACGAGTTCGTCTCGGTAACTGCTCTCTATCGTTTAGGTGTAATCTTAGTAAGATATGTACATATATACGATTGTCAATATTCCGTTCAGAATTCTTATGAGAAATAAATGTTATTATTATTAATAGATACGTATGTTAATGTCGTAAGATATATGTTTCTGTAGATATGAATAAGCTTGTTTCTATGAGAGAAAATATCTGCGATATATGCTTGATTAGTAGTGTGTAATATAAGGACAATTGTTTCGATGAGTAGCTTGGATGTAGATTACTAGTAATTGTTTTCCATACGTCGAGAGCCGGTTGTAATACGTGGTGAGAACATCTATTTACTATTAACTTTAGTAATAAGGACATCATGCGAATGATAATCGACAAAGAAGGTTGGCTTTTAGGAAAAGTAAATAAAACAGTTGGAAAAGGCTAAAGTCTATGACTCGTGGTAGGTACTAAAAATCAACTTGCAGATAATAAATTTAGTCTGTGCAACTGGTTACCACAATTTTAAATTCAATTGAGAATCCTAAATACGATTATATTAAACCGCGATTCAATCTCAAATACACGGCAATTATACAAAAAATTTAGTCATATAAATATGTAACGAATCCAGGCTGTTATTTCTGTCAAAGTAGGTTCTTCAATATATTTAACCTATAGTGGCAAAACTACCTAATTGAGTTTGTTTGATTATTTAATCTCGTATATAAACAACGTATAATTTTAATAATTTCAATAGGGGTTTTAGTTTTCTCATACTCATACATGACTAATATTAGAAAATTTATACAAATTAACTATTATTAATATCCTGCAAACATTCTTATTTTAAAATAAAAACATACTAAAACTTTTCGAAATAATAAAAACAAAAATAAGTTTACTAATACGATGTTAACGCATGCATGTATTACTAACTTTCCCTTGAATAGACATCATTTCGTCTACATCGCTTAATTTACAAAACCAAAGATATAAATATCCGGTTGGAAATAAATTAGCAGTGTTAAGAAGCGCTGATTTTATCGAATCGCCGGATGCTTTGATTCTGCCAATCAAAGGTGGATGCGCAGACCTGCACTATTTTAGAGGTAGTCCTTATAAAGGGCAGATAGTATTTATCTGTTTCAGAAACTTGTTGCTCCTCAGTAGTAATAGTAACATCTGCCGTATATTTGAAGTGTTTTAACAATGAGCGGTTCCGGAAAACCTCTATTAGGACTTTGGCTGTACAGAAACGGTGAAGATTGGAACTTCAAAGAAGACTGTCCTATTTCAGAAACTACACGAAAGGTACTAGCTTTTAATTATAAGTTGTATTATTTTAAATTAACACATAAATATTTTGGGTTGCACATTTATTTAATTCTTAAATATTATAATAGTGACTGGAAATGAACTCGTTACATTTAAAGTAATTTTACGTAGGTTTCTTTATGAACGTATAACTTTTGTTGTTCGAATTTAAACAATTGTTTGCAATAACCAATTTCACAATAAAGTTTTAATTCGAAATATATTACTTAGTTATTTTTATATTATTATTTAAAAAAGGATAATATTCTTCAGGTTACAACCAAAATGTTGAAGAAATTTTATTTTATTTTATGAAACTTAAACTTAAACGGACTTTTTTAAGAAAGATCAAAATTTATGTTGTTTCAGATCAGGTAGCACACTATTATATTTTACATATAGATATTTATTCTTAGATGTTACTTGTAGCAGCTGTCAGTTTTCATACATGGCGAAAAAAACTAGTTAATAAAGTAAATTAGGCCCAGTATGCTTTGTTATTGTGTTCAGCGTATTATACAGAACATTTATAGTATTATACTATTTGCTTATAGAGAAATTGGTTTCATGTTTAAACAATTATCAAATAAAACATATTGGTCTCATACTACAATATTATGTCAATTGAGAATGCTTTAACAAAATAGGCTGGGTGTGGTCTAGTCATTTTTTAGTATTTCTTTATGCGATAAAAGCATCGACATCGCTTTTCTATTTGTGTTGATAATAAATGATTAATAAAACAGAAAAAGTGGCACTAGTATCAACTCCAAACGAGGAGTTGATACTAATGCCACTTTTTATGTTATTCTACAAAAGATGTCGTATATGAATCATACTTTCTAGTAAAAGTTGCATTCTTTCCGTATTTTTTTAGTTTTCTAATAAGCTTATGATCCGAAAGATAATATTTTATACCATTCCTACGATCACTTTCCTTTCGTAGAGATATGTATATTAGTATGAACATGTCATTGCGATCTCTCTGTTTTTATGAAATTTTAAGATAGCTTAAAATATGAAAATGATCATCAATAAAGAATTGAAATTATTAATTCATTCGAAATAGGACAGATTACTTTTCATTGACCAATGTTCAAAGTATTATTGGATTATGATCTGGCATTACGCGGCATAAGATATTTCTTCAATTTTTTTTCCACTGCATGTTAATTTTTGAAACAACTATCCCATCCAAAAGTGGCATGACTAGAAATTTAGAAACAAATTTTTTGAATTTCTAAATCAAATGCTTTACTACTTATGCTTTACAACTTATGGGTTCCTAAGATGTTTGTTTATTGCGTTTCTGTTCGATCCATCCGCATTACGATTAATATTGATAATTCAAATGTATAGATTTTTAGCGGTTGTATAATTTAATAAGAATTAATGAAATTAATTTTAGCTGTAGCGGCTTAACATTGAAACAAGTTAATGATAATTCAAATTTAATTAATATTACTATTATTCACCACAATGTACTAACACGTTTCGGTTTTATAAGCTCTATCAGATTGAGATAGGAGTGATAGTACCTTTTGAAAAAAAAATGTATATCCAACATATGAGAGATAAATTCACATCTACTACTATCGATATTATTATCACCTTGATAATGACAGCTTCACTGTGAAAACGCGTCAACTTTATGTTGAGTGTTTGCTATTTTATGGATGAAGTAGTGCTTTTTGTGCTTAACTTTGCTCCACCTGCCGTGTGGAAACAGATACAATTTTCAAACTGTAAGTGCTTTTTTAGCTAACAGTGGTCCGATTATGATCTCGATTACGTTCTTCAAATTCTGTCTGAAAACGGTAGGTTGCTTATCGTTTTGCTAGATAGACCTTCAGCAATGGTCACAACACATCACCATTTATTTGATAACATCTCAGGATTTAATAGCTAGTTAAAGCTCTACATATAAAATGTGTATTTAGAGCCAGTCTGCATGCTTTCTGTATTTCTTTATATAAATGTACCTTTCTTCAATAATTCAAAGAAAGTAACGACTACACCGAATATTAGATTTCTATCAAGAATATATTGCTAATTAAAATTTCCGATTGCTAACTATATACAAGAAATTAAAATAAAGAAATCGTAATACAAAATAATTCATTTAGAAAATGTGTTTAGAATGTTTCGATCAAATTTATAAATTCATAATCAGCAGTATATTACTATCTCACATTACAAAATCAACACAATTTAAAAAACTAACCAGCGCATCCACCATTATTATTGCTGTTTTCTAATGAAGTGCGTTTGTATTTAATATTCACTGCTTGTGGTTCTTAAATTTACAAATTATATTATAAAGTGATATTGTCAGTAGTACTATAACCTTTAACATAGGGAGTAACCTACTTCGTAATAGAATTAGCTAATATTTCTCTCTTTATACCAAGTAAGTTGTGCATATACTGCACAATTCAGAATCTTCGATTGCGTAGTATATGTTACCGGAAATGTAGGAATCCGAATCAATTTCAGAAATGTGTAAAATCATATGTCAGATTTTTTAATGCATGCATTCCCTAGGATATGTATGTATGTACATGTTCATCTAAAGTTTATTTGGACTTACGTCATTCGTGACATCACAGTATACATAACCAATGTTTATGTCAAAACACATTTGGCATTGGTGTTCGTATATGACGTACACATCTTTTATTTTTGTTTTTATTAAAGTAGACATCGTTTTATATCTACCTATTAGTAGAGTTGGCACAGCACTGTTGACTTCATCTTACCAATATCAATAAATGTTTATGTATTTTATAGTAAATTACCTATATCTCAAAAAGTATTAACTTTAGCTATAGAGAATGTTATAAGCGATTGAAAGGGAATTTGAAGCACTATTAAATGGCATAAAAATATACAGGGTGTTCCATTTGAAAAAAACGAGTTTTACCGTATTAAAAATGCAGTGATTAATTTTCAATTTCGAAACACCCTGTATGCAATAGTGAAGATATTTGACATGGATTGTTTAACTTATGGTAATGTCATAATTATGCCAAAGAATCGTTGCAAAACAAATATTAGTACAGACGGAATTAATTTTCAAAGACAACCATGAAAATGATCTTTTTTCTCTTAAAATTGAAATATCTCGGAAACGGTTAGTTTTTAGTCCTAGGTTTGTCAGACAAAACTATCTTAATTTACAACGGGCAATCTGAAAATGTTATAATATATAGGTTGTTCCATTTAAAAAAAGAAAATTTTTTAACGCTCAGCCAAAACTGAACACCCTGTATACACTAAAATAATTTTACGATATAGAGCAGTTTATCCCGAACAACTTTTACTTAACACATTTTTTAATTAAACTAATAGGTAAGATATAATCGACCGAATTCAGATAATTGGCACACCCTGTATATATTTTCTGACCTTTATGTACTTATCTTTTAATTCCTGATTTATTTCTACTTGTAGGTCAATAAAACAATAAATAATTAAATACCAATTTATTCCAAAACATATAATAATATGTTTTCGTTAAATAACTTCTTCAGTGGAAGAAATTGTAATAAATCATTATATCCTTCATTATACTTGTGAATATAATTAAAATTCGATATATCAATGAATTCTTTGTTTTTTAGATAATTTTGTTGATAGGCATGGCAATTTATATTTATATTATTAGTAATTTGACACATATTAAATGTCAATTTCTTCCACTGAAGAAGTTATTTAACGAAAACATATTATTATATGTTATGGAATATATTGGTATTTAATTATTTATTTTTTATTGACCTACGAGTGGAAATAAATCAGGAATTAAAAGCTCGTATTAATGAAGAAAGTCCAAATAAACTTTATATTGCAATTCCTAAATTGTACTAGGACATGTATAGCATTAACATTATACTGCAGAATTAGTAAATGAATGAAAAATAAAACACAGGCCGACAAACAATAATCAAAATGTTTTTTTTTTATTAAGGTTCTCATCGACATAATCAGGTCACATTATAAAGACTAAAAAAATCTCATTTATTTTTGCGGGGTAGGCTAGAGTCTCACATCGAATTACAAAGTAAGTGAATTCTTCAGCAACAGTGCAAATTGTATGTAACCGCATTCTCTACAAGTATAAATTCCAGTAATTTGCGGTAAACAGATGCTGCATTATTTACCTTTGGCACTGACTAGAGGTTACGTGCTTCTTTGACACTGCTCCAAATTGTTATAAACGACCTGGTTTGGCTGTAAGCTCAGAGAGTTCAAACGTAGAGGCTTTGCGATCCAATGCATTTTGCTCAAGCTTTTGCATAATTTTCTTCAAGCTTTCTTCATTTTCGACGCTTTGCGTGAAATCATTTAGTAAGAATTTACCTACTTCTACTCTACACTCACAAAGAGCCTCTTAAGGAGTTTGTTTGATGCCAGAGTGAAAAGGCCTATATTTCAAAAGTTGCGGAAATATTATATCCTTACTCCAATATAAATCATTATTGTCTTGCTTCCAAGCGTAAATCTGGACTTAATTTGTATAGTTTTTAAAGTAGACCAATATATTATATGTCTTATTATATATATATAATATTATATGTCTTTATTGTAACTAACCGATATCCAGAATTTAACAGGCTTCCGATTACTATTCAGGAAATGTATAGAATTTCTAGGAAATATGTATCATATGATTTATTTACCAAATTTTCTGACGATTATAGGCAAACTGTATCGCTTGTATGACTATTTCTGCAACTTCGCTGAATATGTTACGCAGTAAGTAGTAAAATGGCCACCCAAATAAAGTAGTGCATTTAAGTGAAGTTGGGGTTTATTTTTTAAATATTGAGTTGTATACAAAATTACATTTAACAAGTCATAATCACCCGGGACGTAAAGGATCTTTGAACGCTATTTTAATTTTACCTTTCATATAAATATCTATCGTATAATCAACCAAAGTTATCAATCATTTTAATATATGGATGTCGAATCGTACTTAGCAGCTACTTAGCTGAAATGTATAAATATAATAAATGTATTTTTTATACTCATAAATTTAGGTACCATTGAATTTAACTAAACTCATACATAATTGAGTAGGTATATATCAAAAATTATTGATTTCAATAAAAATTACATTCGCATTTGTTAACGAAACTAAGGGAAAGAGGGATGATACATTTGATAATAAATATCCAAGATTAGAAATTAGCGTTGGTACAGATAAAATGTTGCACTAGATTAACTTGATATCGTATCGATGTAGAAAGTAATTATTTTGAAGAGTAAATTGTATATTGATGAAGCAGTCATTTTCTGGTAAAATGCCATAAAAAGTGTAACGTTAAATTATTATTTGGACTTCATCAAAAAGCAAATATTTTATTATGCACTATACAACGCGTAATTTTTAGTGAATAATTTTAAATATATGACTATATACATACAGTATAAATTTATCAGCACAAACTGTATGCATTTGCTTTATCTATATTGAATTAATTCAGTGTGACAGAGTGCATTTTATGAGGGCTTTGAAGTTGCAGATGACGCGTCTTTAAATGAATAGATAACATTGGCGTTGTTATAAATCTTAATATCTTCATCGAACCTGTAGCTCATGGAAATTAACGAAAGTCGAGCAGAAATATCGGAGATACAACGTCGGCAAGCAGCGGTGCTTTATAAATTCGCGGAGAGGTTTAAATTTGGAAGAGTTCCATTAAACGTTAGATTCCTTATTCAGTTATCTAATTTTCTCAAAGCTTTATAAAGCTATTTAAAAAAATAGAGTACAAATCGTCAAACAATGACCTATTAACGCAAAGAAATGTATACTTACAAGTGGAGTTTCTAGAACTCTAAAGGGAAGAATACATCAGACAGCATTATGAAATGAAAAAGTAAAAAAAAATATTGTTAAATGAAAAATCAGACATACAAAAGTTACGACCGACGAGTTATTTAAATTATACACAAGTTATTGAATCTAGTTGTCAGTATTTTTACGAAAATTCATATAGTTATTAAGTTTTTATCGCATTTCTTAAGATTCGCCAGTAAACAATGTTTGGATATCCAAGATCTTGGTTGTTCTTGCCTTTCTGGGTTAGAATAAATAGAATAATTTTTTTCCCGGCTCACGAAACAATTGTGATGTTATTATAACTCTTAAAGACGTAAATTAAGTTATTAGTAAGACCTGGTCTTCGTCTATGTCGACTGTATCATTGTGCTGCTGTTCAAGATATCAAGAAAGCACAACAATCTTTTTACTAAACTAGACTTTATTAATAATTATTTATTGTAGTTAACATTGATCTTATACATGCATACCATTGTCATGCACAATAACATCTCATCATATTTTTTCATTTCATAATGCTCAGCTACCTTTAGCAATGACAGTTTCAGCACCTGGTATATATTAGGCTATTATTCGCAAATGTTTCATAACATATATTCAAAGTACAATACTTGATAGCTAAAACTAAATTAATTTTATTTTTGGTGTGATGAATGAGAGAACGGGTTTTCTATCCCAATGAATTATGATATGTTCATGATCCAAGGGCGTCACCAGCTTGTGACTGGGAGGGGAGAGGAGGGGGGAGGCAATGGGGCAATATTATGGAGGATAAAAAATACCATACCTACATACATACATATTTTTACACTGTTTATGGCCGTTTGCACCGCATTGTTTAAGCGCAGCTTACCATTAAGCCGGACTTAAATTTAAAAATTTGTTTGCACCGCTAGTTAAGCTTTCCTTAAATATCGTTAAGGATAGCTTTACTTAAGCGGTCAATATTCTAGGTTTAACGGTCCCTTAACTTTAAGGAACGTTGCACATTGGTTATGCGTGTGCGCAACATATGGCTGCGTACAATGCATCGCGTTTGTTGACATGTTTTTAACATATGTAAATGCGTATATAAACATAAACAGTATATAACGGTTAATTTAAAAATCCTGCGTTATTGCAAATATGATATTTTTCGGGGAAGATGAGGGCGATGCTTTGTTTGGGGAAGATTTGGACATAATTGATTTTGGTTTCCCCAGAAGAATCTATCATATACATTCATAACCTCAAATACATTGTAAACAGTGAATGGTATCGATGAATCGTTGAAACGACGATGTGTATCGGGTATATGTATCCAATACATGTACCCTATATTTTTGAACGCGATACAACATGTACCGGTTATTTAAGAACGTCTCAATACATTTACCGGCTAAACCGTTTCAATTTTCGTAAACGCCTATTGGTGTAAATGACAAATGACATTCGATACGACACGATCGCACACGATCAGACACGATTCACACAAGATCTTTAGAGCAAATGTACTCATAAAGGCGATGTTGCCGATTATCACCCCGGTTTAACTAAACCTGTCCCAATATTCGATGGTGCAATTCATTTGAAATTAAACTAAGTTTAATAGTTAAGCGGCGCTCAAGTTAAGTGAAGCTTTAATACAAAACGGTGCAAACGGGCATTAATGGCCTTGCGTTTTGGCAAATCTGATATAGTCGTGGTGATGAAAATGGCGGCGATTTTAAAAACGGATGTCAAAATCTTAATGTTATTCTGAATATTTCAATACTTTCTACAATATACATTAAACCTTGTGAATTTATTTACTTTTGTCATGCGATGCGGAATTTATTAATAGGTAAGGAAGTCAATTGCTCGCACTTTGGTCGCTTTGTGGCTAGCTACTCTCTCTCTACTACTAGATCTCTAGGGAGGTGCAACTACCCCTCCCTGTCCCTTCTTGGCGACGCCCTTGTGTTCATCTCTGTAAGCTTTAGTATCAGAAAATGGTAACGTTTTCGTTCTTTTTGACTCCATAGTAAACTTGACTAGTTACGTGGTGAATAATCGCATGTGCAACTATCTCTGCTATAGATGAGCTGATAGCACCAACCACAGTACAACCTTGCCTTTGAGGGATAAAGTTATCCTATAATGTAAGATACATATTGTATATGGAATCACAAAGAACATTTATAATATCTGGAAATAGTGTGAGGGTTTAAACTTGAAATTTCGTATTTATAATTTTACATTTTTATAGATGAAGCATTTTCCTATTTCATAGCTTATAATCACCTTTGCCTAATCTCCGCCCAGCATCTGTATTAGACAAACTAAAATGGGCAGCTTTAGTCATGACATAATAGATAGGTATCAAAAAATTACCAAGCATCTTATTTAAAACATAAAAGTACTACTTACAGAACCCTCTTGTTTTTTTTTCTTAATTTTCTAAAACATAAGAATACTTTTTTCAATTCTTTATAGTATGCATACATACATTTTATAATTCCGTAATTATTGCATCTATTGTAGCCAAAAGACGACGATAAGGCCAACTCTGAAAAGTTGGAACGCATTTCCATAATTTTCACGTTAAGGAACCAAGTCGGTGGCTTAGTCAGAGCACTACAAGCTTTTCAAGATCTCGGCATAAACGTTCTGCATATAGAATCGCGTCAATCACTGAACGACGGTTCACAGTCAGATTTTCTTGTGGACATTGAATGCGATCAAAAGAAGGTAGAACAATTGGGCGTTTTACTCAAAAGAGAAGTGGTAACGATGGTAATAGGATCTTACGCCGATGAAGGGTTTGTACCTCCTACACCTCTTTCAACTACTGCAAGTTTTGGTAAGTAACGATATTTAGTGCGTATTGATCCTTTTCAAAGTAAGTTGAACAGATTTCGATGAAATGCCATGGTTTCCAAAAAAAATTGGTGATCTCGACATGGCGCAAAACGTTTTGATGTATGGAAGCGCATTAGATGCCGATCACCCAGGCTTTAAAGATCCAATATACAGACAAAGAAGAGAACAGTTCGCAAAAATTGCTAGTAACTACAAATAGTACGTATTCCTAATTAAATGAGCAATATTGTACTCCGAACTGTATAAAATATATTGTTTTAGTGGTCAGCCGATACCAAAGGTTCAGTATACAATCGAAGAAACAAAAACATGGTAAGTATGTATATAATTAAAGTTCTCTCTATGTGCCATTTAATCTTTAAAATATTATGTTGAAGATTTATCGCATATTTGTCGGATATGATACAAGATTAGCTAATTTTAAGAAACCATTTCTCGAACTTTCAGAGTAGATATAAAAAAGATGTAACATATAAACAAATATTTGATTATTTAAACTTCAACGGATGAAAAACGATCAACTCCTTAGATAATTTAAAACGTCAACTATTTTTACTAACCATACTTGATGATTAAAAAGATTTATAGTAAACCTCATCGTGCATGTATTATGTTTTAGGGGAGTTGTTTTTCGTGAATTGCACAAACTTTACCTTAAATATGCATGTCAAGAGTACTTAGAGAATTGGCCTCAACTAGTTAAGTACTGTGGTTATCGAGAAGATAATATACCGCAATTACAAGATATTAACGTCTTTCTAAAGCGTAAAACTGGTTTTCAATTGCGACCAGTTGCTGGATACTTAACACCTAGAGATTTCCTCTCCGGCTTAGCTTTTAGGGTGTTTCATTGCACTCAATATATAAGACATTCTTCTGACCCTTTTACACACCAGAACCGTAAGTATACATAATAAACGCATAAACAGTTTAAAAATTACTATTTTAGGGATTGTTGCCATGAATTACTTGGTCATATGCCATTATTAGCAAATCCAAGTTTCGCACAGTTTCTCAGGAACTTGGACTTGCTTCTTTAGGCGCGTGCGATGAAGATGTCGATAAGCTTGCAACGGTAAGATCTTTGTATTGCATTTTTTATGTAACTTAAGTAGCTTTGAATTATAAAGTGCTTTATATATATAGTTAATGAATTTAAACTTTGAAGGAATATTTTAAATAACTTTAACGTAGGGTGAACAATTAATAAGAAAAAATAGATGAATTAAATTAAAACTAAACAAAAGAAAAACAAGCAATTAGTGTTTTGCTTGCCCGATAAAAATAAAACCCCCATAAATGTGTATGTGTATAAAGTCACATTTATTTCAAATTATGTTTGTAGTTTTCAGAGTAACGCATAAGTGTTTTTTCGTAGACTACCATCACAATAAATTTTAGTTTTGATTACCTTTAAGACTAAAGCAGCTGTGTAAGAAGCAGTTTGATGTAAAACCCTCTTTTCACTAAAAAGACCAGTGAATGATTTTAAATTCCTATTTGATTTGCACTTTTATTGCACCAAACATATAAGCTTTCTAACTAGTAACATAACTAACGGAGCACAACCAAACCAACTGCATGAACATTACTATTACACGCTATTACTTACTTGGATCTCTTTCAACTGAAATAAGTAACTATACAAAATAATTTTAAAAATAATGCCTTTTTAAGTAATTTCAAATTTAATAAAGATCTGATTGTGAGAATTTTCATTCTTTTAATTCTTCATAACTAGTATGCTACCCAAATCTTTTAGCACAAAACAGCCTAAAATTAAAAAAAAATGTTAACGGTTTTTTTTTTCTGAATACACTAGGAAGGTACCTTAAAAGATTATCTTTCATTCGTTTACTTCTTAATTAAATTTCCAATAAGCCTAGGAAAATGTTTGAATTCTCTAGTTACTAGCATAATCCTGTGATATATCTCAAATTTAAAACGTACTACATTTGATTACTTTAGATAATTATCTGGAAAAATACTGATATGTATATGAAAGAGTATACTTTCTTTTTTAAATTAGTACACTTTGTAATAGTTAATTTTTGTCCAATTGCAAACTTAAAAAAAAAACATATCGCATAGAGCACTATTTTTTGGTATATCTTAATATTTAGATTTTAATCATTTTCACATTTTGCAGTTATATTTTTTTACCGTTGAATTTGGTCTTTGCAAACAAAATGGTGAACTAAAAGTATATGGTGCCGGATTATTAAGCTCTGTAGCAGAATTGAAACATGCGATCAGCACACCGGACAAAGTGAAACGGTTTGATCCAGAAATTACATGCATACAAGAGTGTATAATTACTGCTTACCAGAACGCTTATTGGTATACAGACTCGTTTGAAGAAGCCAAAGAAAAAATGAGGTATTTATGTAATCCCTAATAGATTGATTATTACTTAATATGTAAGGTTCTTTATATGTTTATGATCTTTGATTACTTCCTGAAAGTGATATAAATACAAATCGCAACAAATCAGTAGTAAATATATATGCGTGACATTGTTGAAATATGAAGGGTTATGTGAACCTATTCTCTAAACAACTAACAAGAAAGTATTCCTAAGTGACAAGCACAGCTTTCAATGAAACTTTGCAGTTATAAGAGGAGGGGGAGGGGGAGTAGATACAAAGCCCCTTCAAAAATTAGAATATGCTGTTTAGTAACTATTAAAAATAATTATTTGGTATACATATACCTATGGATATGCAATACCAGCAAATATACTTGAATATACCCTCGACTTGTGTCACTACAAATAATATCGGAGAATAGAAAAAATATGATTATTATCGGCGAACAATTAACTACGACTATCGCTTACCACTTTTCAGTTAAAATAGCCACCTACAATGAAATATCAACACAATGCCTGAAAGTTCGAAATAATTTTAAAGTAAAGCTTTTAATCCATTGTCAAATAGTTGGGCGGCTGGGATTTCTTAGCATTTACACATCAATACTGTTAAAGGCTTCTCTTGTTGCATATGCATATATTAATTTTGAGTAAACCTGATTATCGAGCTGACCATGGGAATAATCTTCTACCTACATTGCGGCGAAGTGGTTTCTAAAACTCAAGTAGACTGATTTCCAAGAGAACCTAGATATATTGCAAAATTTACGTGGCCGTAGAAAATATAATCCAATTATTCCCTAATATTACTATCCCAAATGCTTATAGACTACTTAGTGTAGCTGTAAGTCTTTATAAAGCAAGGATTACTTGTTAGTCAATCGTAATTAGTAAATGGTAATAATGCTTACTCAGTGTTTTTAAGAAAAGCAACCTTTATCTCTAGAGCGCACAAAATCGATAAACTATTTTTTATCACGGATACTGTTACGTCCTTTGTTGTGCTTTGCGGATATTTCATCTCAAGAGACACTGAAATAGTCGGAAGTAACTTCGAGAAGACAATCGATATGCGATCACAAAAAACTCGTATCATGAGAACCAACAAGAAATCGTCTTCAAACAAATAAATTTTTAACAGGTTTTATTTTTAAACAATGATACGAGGGAGCGTTTTTATATTCGCGGAATGGGGGATAAGGGGTGGAAATAAAAAAACCAAATTATTTTTCTTTTTCAATATATTCTCCTGCAAGACGGATACATTTTTCACATCTTTCAATTAATTTATTTATACCCTCATAAAAAAATGATTTCTCTTTATCTGCAAAATACGCCGAAACTGCCTCCTCAACTTTATCATCGGCAGTAAATTTTTTACCCCGCAGCTCTTTTTTCATTTTCGGAAACAGGTAATAATCACTCGGGGCCAGGTCTGGACTGTAGGGTGGGTAATTCACAATTTAGAAGCCCACCTTATGCAGGCCAGCTAACGCAACGCGGCTCTTGTGGACGGGCGCGTTGTCGTGCAAGAGCAGCACACCTTTCGTCAATTTTCCCCGTCTTTTCTCTTTAATGGCTTCTTTTAGTCGCTCTATTATTGAAGCGTAATATTCTCCGGTTATAGAAACACCTTTATCTTTATAATCAATCAACAATATTCCTTCCGAGTCCCAAAATACCTTTGCCATGTGTTTCCCAGCTGATTGTGACACTTTAAATTGCTTGGGAGGTGCTGTGCCCTTTTTATGCCACTGCATGGAGCCTTGTTTCGACTCAGGTTCATAATGATGAACCTAAGTTTCGTCTCCAGTAACAATTCGACTCAATACACCATCCTTGTCTTCATTACAGAGGTCCAAAAATGCACGCGAACACTCTACGCGCTGTTGTTTTTGCGGCGGCGTGAGCATTCTCGGCACCCATCTTGCGCTGACCTTAGACATGCCGAGATCATCCTGTAGGATTTTAAAAATTGTTGTATCGGATACTCCAACCATTTCTGCGAGTTGTTTCCTCTTTAGTCGAGCATCTTCGAGTACAATTTTTTTCAACTTTTTGGATAAGTGCTCACCTCAATGCTCCTGCCCGGCCTCGGGTCGTCTTCAACGGATTCCCTTCCTTGTTTAAATAAACTATGCCACTTGTACACCATGGTTTTTCCTGGACAAGAGTCGCCGTAAACCAATGACATCTCATTCATTATGGTCGCGACTGATTTTCCTTACCTGGTAAGGAACTTTATAACGGCACGATATTCGATTTTCTCCATATTTCACTTTTCTCTCCTGATTATGTTACTTGGTTGACGATAGCTCAAAGACTAACTGTCTAATAACAATGAAACTTCATATTTATAGTAATTATGAGTCGCTGCACAGGCCACGCTCCCAATGCGCCTAATCACCCCCCTACAACCCGCTCATTCCGCGAATATAAAAACGCTCCCTCGTATAATCACCCTCGTTATCAACAATCTTTTGCCATCTGGTCTGCCAATTTTTAATACCGGATTGATAAAAATCAATTACTCCTAGTTTTTATTGGTTATTATAATATTTAAAGATAATATCTTAGACAACATCCAAATTTCCATTTTTTGGCCCAAAGTGTTGTAGGAATAAATGGAAATCCAACGCTGCAATGTTGAGCGAGTATGGTGTGTGAGGCAGTACCTCGCACCCCAATTATTTATCTTGCGCAATGGGATTTTGCATTATCGTGTTGCAGAGCAACGCCCTTTCTGTTACAATCGCTGGACACTTTTCAATTAAAGTTTGATTTCCTCGTTCCAAATATCCGCACCAGGTTTCAGCACCTAACGATTAATAACGATTCTACAAATATTCCACCAAATCTCAATGTAAACCTGACACCAATATTTCATGACGATTTATTTAAAGAAAGCCACTACCATTTGCGTTTTACATTATCACAGAGGACCCATCTTCCATCTCCGGTAATCAAGTGATCAAAAGACGGTTCTATATTATAGCGTTGAAGAAAAATGTACATATGGTGGATGGGTTAACTTTGTTGTCTTAGACCACATTGTGCAAGACTCAAACATGTGCTCTACTTATTTTACCAGTCTGGTGCATGTACTCTTGGATGACCGATCAAAGTTGATTAAGAGTGTTTGACAGTTTCGATTGTCTGACACAGGTTTGCTTCTACGTCCATCCTTAACACATTCTCTAAAGCTGTTCGTCTTCCTAATCGATACGAGTCGGAAACAATACCAAAAAATAGATTTAATTATTTACAAGTAAACAAGTCACTTCAGTCTTAAAATGTCTTTGACATGATTTTGAAGTACACATTAAACTGATAAGCGGTACAATATTTACATGCACACAAAAAAACTTTAACTTTTGTGCCTTCATGTCGCTTACCGGTCGATACCATTCAATGACTTGTTTGCTAACTAAGATATACATAAGAAGAAGCAATAATTGGCTGGCTCCCTAGAATTGATTGTAACAATATCTCAGGAATTAATTAACAATAGTAATAGTAATAGGAAATGCTTAATTAACAAAAGAGAAAGTACATAAGAAAGCCCAATCTTTGAGAAAATAAGTTGTATATTTAAAAAAATTGAAAATCGTAATATTTACTAGAAAAAGGATAAATACTACAAATAAAGACGACCATGCTATAATGTTGCTACTTATGTAGTATGTGTAGTTACTATAAGGGAATAAAAACTTACCTCTTCATTTGTATTCGCTTGTGCCTTCCGCTAAACTGACATGTATGTATTCTGAATTTTAATCGTAGAAACGCAAATTACATATTGTAACCAAACTATTTTCTATAAAATGCACCTATTGATTTAGTAGAATCTAGTTTGCTGTTTGTTTTTGAAAATATGCTGAACAAATCCAGAAACCGTTTGGAATTCGATACAATCCTTATACTCAAAGTGTGGACGTATTGAGTAATGCTCAAAAAATTACAGCTCTAGTTTCCGAATTACGAGGAGATCTATGCATAGTGAATAGCGCTTTGAAGAAGATCAGCGCACGTGATACAAACTTGGATGTGGAGAAAATATCAAGCTTACTACAAACTGGTTTAGAAACAGGCCAAAATGATCTTCAGCAAACATCAGAATAATTTATTTAGTGTCTATATCCGCAACAGTGTTGTATAATAACTATGTATTGATGTAAATAAAGCTTGTATAGTATAGAATTATAGTATAATCAATTATGTATTATGTAGGCATCTTATACATACTGCACATAAAAATCAAAGTTTAAAGATTTTGATTTGCGAAAGCAATTATAATAAGTTACATGTAGTTCTGATTCCCTATTAAATAATCTCACTGTATTGGATTTTTTTTAATAATTACAAAATGATACCGTAGATTTACCCTTCTTTTTAACTTATATAAGCAATATATAAAGATTGACAGGAGTCTATTATTAACTTAATCGATGATTGGTATACCTATAACAGTTCTTATGCATACTCATTTAATCTGTGAAGAGTTCCAAATGGAGAGTTGAAACTGTTCCTGCTCTAATCGCTCTTCAAGATGTTAAAGTTGTTTAAATAGTCTCTTATGCAGGAGTATACACCGTGTATTCTAAAAATCTTGTAGAAGGATTTAATAAAGCTCTGTTCATTACTGGATAGAATACTGGTTTTGAGTAAGTTACATACTTTTACTCTGATATACAGCTCTAGTATGACGTTGTAATATAGGAGTCAATATTAGAAGAACAATCAATATAATTGGTTATAATTGGATTTAACGCTGTGCTACTTTACATATAAATAGAGCAATACACAGGAAATATATACGGGGTGTTCCGCAAAAATTGTCAAAGGCTTTATCTATTAAATGATGAATCAACTGAGATGTATACGGTCTTAATTTGCGTTTCTTTTTTATGTGTAGTGGGTACTTAGTTGCAATGACTTCGTAAGCTGACGGACTATCATGCAACTCTCGCGATGTAGTTTTTGTGCGTGTGCAATTGTGTTGAACTCACTTTGCTCTTCAAATAATATCGTTAAATGTTTTGGATAATACTATAAGATTCGCTCAAATTGACAGTAACAGTGACGATAATAAATACGCTGTTAACGTGCGGCTACACAAATTCATAACCTATTTTGACATGTCACATAAAAATTCGCAGAAACTATGATGTTTTGCATTTTTCCTTAATGAATGTGTTTTTATTAAATTGACAGAATCCTTAGAAAATTTTCTTTTATAAAAACAAAAACAAACAGTATAATTTAGGAAAAAAGGTTGCCTTATGTTTCTCGTGAATTGTATGTAACTAAATTGCTGTAAGTATGTATTAGTTCTTTCGAAACTGTAAAATTTGATGTGTATATATGTATATCATCAAAATCAGATAATAAATAACGACATTATATTATAGCCTTTGGAAGTTTTTCTGGAACAACTTGTATACAGTGCGATCAACAAAGATTGAAGCTCGTCGAATCTGTGAAATAAGTGAATGGCCGCCATATTTCCCCTTTTTCTAATTTATATACACTTCCGGAATAAATATAACTCCTTTCACACCAAGTCGGAAAGCATCGCAAAGAAATGTAGTAGCTGTGCACAAACAAACTCTAATTGTAAGTTGATGAAACAGCATAGGTATATTGGTACCTGTAACGATAATTTTGACAAGTAATATATCTTAAAGCCATTACAGCTGCATCTAACACACAAAAAATCTTCGTTTTATTTTTGTCACATACAAGATCTTGTAATTTGAACAACAATATATTTCGGTAAGTATATACAGTTCAAGGTAAAGGCCATGGAAGTCCTGAAAAATCTACGGGACCTCCTAATCCAGCATCAGCTTCTAGGAGACTCATAATAACCGCCATAGCTGCTTCATCATTTCCATCTGTTGACGAAGTATTAGTTGGAGGCTCGTGCACTGTATCTCCCATTATTTCCATCATACCATCTTCAGCATTACCACCTAAATAAAAATATGGAGTGCTTACCGTAAGTTATTTCGTACTATCATTTGTTTTATAGTATGACATTTACCTAAATCTTGTGCTACAGTCGATACTGATCCACTACTTTGTGCAGTATGCGTGTATTGAGAAAATGTATCCCTCGTCTGTGAAAATTCGTAGATATTTTGATTGAGACTCTGTTGTGATGAGTAACCGGTTGATAATTGCGGCTAAACAACAAAACTCTGTTATAATAATATTATACAGAAGATCAATCATCCCATTTTAATTGTCCTCAATAGTAAACTTACATCATGCATTCCAGTTTGAATATTTGGCTCGCATCGTGATTCCATACTTCGAACAGGTGATGCATCATCTGCACATCTTTGAGTATCAATTAATTCTTCCGCAATTTGACGGCCTATTTTACTAGCTTCTATGTGGTGCTGAATAAGCCTTTGCATTTCTTTACTATTACCTACGATTATATATATATTTTGTAAACATTTGAAATTTGGTTGGAAGAATGTAAGGAAACAATAAGATTTGTGATTATAAATTTTGCAAGGAATAAGAATGTGTATAGTTCTTTCGATTTAAAATAATTTCAGAGAATTTATTATTATACTATTTCAAATACACTGGCCTAATTTTTATTATTGGTTTGTCATGACTTTTTAGCAAGAACTATTCACAAAGCAAAATTTCACATCAAACAAAGAGGAACATATTTACCCCCTAATGCACTCTTTATGTATGACACTATACTATATATATATATACAGGGTTATTCAAATTTCGATGTCTCATACCCTAACATACATGTACTATTCACAATTCTACTGCATTCTCCATGAAAGGAAAATAATTTAAAATGTCGTTTCTTTTCTGTAATGTATTTCAAATAATGTGTATTTATAGTACAAATACAATATCAATTATTGTAACATTCAAGGATTACTAAGATTTTAAATGCATGAAAAAGGCATATTTTTCGGACTTTCACAAGCAAAGCACTTATAACTCGGAAACAGTAACGAATAGAAGCTAATATATCTAATAAGGAATGACAATTATTAAGCATATTCAAAAAATGCAATAATATATAGGATATTCTATTTAAAAAAGTGATTTTCATCGATGTGAACTTAGTTAACTAGTTAAAATGAACGTTAATTGGACGGCCCTGTATATACAGGGTCCTGCAATAGTGCAGGCTTCCATAGCTCCTTCACGAATTAAATTAAGAATTTCATTCATTGCCGATTTATACTGTATTATAGGGTGTATCTTAAGAAAATATTTTCAGTAATGGTGGAACATCCGGTTGTACCGGAAGTAGACACCTACTTTGTTATTTTAAATGGAACACCCTATATATTATTGCACTTTTGGATTCCTAGTTAAATTTAAATGGCACTTTGTTATATATACATTAGGTATAAGTCGCATCGTTTTTGAATTACATGACGTTGTTCGAAAAAAATAACTGTAGTAGCTTATTCGAAATTTGGAAATATCTCCAAAACTGTGAAAGTTAGACAGATTAGGTTTTCAGTTTTTGCCTAAGCATGAAAGAGTACACGTCTTTTATTAGAAAATTGTTGCGTTTAAATTACACGATTATCAAATGGGGATCTGTAATTTTCGAACTCAAAAATCATGAAAATCTTGATTTTTTAAATAGAACGGTATAGTAATTTCTACATAAACGGATGCAAAATTTAATTTTATTTCAGTTTTATACAGGCATTATGGTATCTATCTCTAACGGTTTTCGAGATATTTCCGGTTTTTCGGATATTCACGACAGATGCGTATTACGACGAAACAAAGGCGGCCAGTGATACGAAGGCAAAAATAAATTTCGCCACTGAGGCCACATAACACTATCCGTAATTACAAGTTTTCGGAATTGTAGGATTTCAGTAAAATCGAAAAGTTTTAACGCACCATTTCCGTGAATAATCCTGTATACCGTCTATAAATGTGGTAAGGCAACATTACAGGTCCAAGCGATACGTCACCAGTACTCTACATAAGAGAAGAAAGCTTCATAGCATCATGCGTGTTCATGCTACACTACAGATTAAATAAACAGATTGGGGAACTAAAGTTGAATGGTTGACTCATCATATTTAGATACGGTACATATCTACACCACAACACTGTTATCTCCGCTATTATTAATGCTATCAAATTATTTAAATTAGTAGTAGTGTTTTTTGGTCCTGACTAGGATACAATTAGCAAAAATTCTCTTTCAAAATTTCCCAAAAAATGCTTGATATATTTGGAAATTATTTGCACAAGCAAATTTTTACGTTACTTCAGACATATGGTCAAAATAGTCAAACGCAGTATCAAATTGTATTAAAAACATATAACTTTTAATGAAAACCAAGATAATAAGCAAAAGATATATTTGATCAAAGAACATTCAAAATATGTGTATTGTAGATATGTACGTTACATACGTAAATGCTCAGCAAAGTATTTTAAGTAGATAGATCTAAGATATTTGTTTACTGTAGCTGGCAACTTTTTGTAAAAAATAATGCTCAAATGACTATGATTGAATAATACAGGAAGCTAAATAAGTACCGAGTAGGTTTTTATTTCTGTAGTAAAGCACTTAAAAAGAGACAAACGTTGTGAGCTAGTTGCCCTGTTATACAACTGACATTTTCTTAGTATTGTTTAGTGTATTGTGAATAATTAACAATAGTAATAAATTAAAACATATTTCTATAATATTGTTATACAGTCACATTAAAATAGCAAGATACATACTTGGAGTGAAAAAATCGAAGCTCTCCTGCAAACTTTCTGAATAAATACCAGTACTTTCAACCGTATTAAAATCGGCCCTAAAATATTAATGAATAGTAAACAGAATAAACATATAAACAAATGGTATACAGAAAGATCGTGAAGTATGGAATAAAATTCGTAAAGCTGAAGATTTTTTTCACTAAAATGCTGAAACATGCAGCATGATATAAGGGCTGGAAATGAATCAAAACTGATGTTACGGTAAGAACAAACTTAATTGTATTTTATAGAAAGACGTTTTCGAACTAATGGAGCAACTTCAGACGGAAATTCGATTAACTACACGATTTTATTCGAAATCTACTGTTTAAGATCATAACTGAAAGCATTTCTGTCGCAATTTAACGGTCACCATCTAACAAACTGTAAACGAAAATGAACGTCTGGAACATTTTAAAATATATATATTTGCAATTGTACAAGCGCGTTCAATAATATTCAACATATCAAAATTGAGTTATTTTTTAATGGAACAGCCTTAATTATATATCAGTCTCAGATTCCATGTGGTAAGTTAGGTAAACTTCGTTAATAGTTCCCTGTGTCTATCTATTGCCAATTTGGGAAAATTTGATTTTTACAAAAATGTCGACTTTTTCGACAAATTAAAAACATGTAAACTGCACCATTGGCAAAATCCACATTCATAATAAGTTGTTTGATATATCCTGCTTCCAAATAAACCATTTGGTGTTGAGTATTTTGATATTCGCTATATGGAATTCAGCAAAACGGTTTTTAAATGTAAATAATTTGTTCAACTTAAATAGAACCCTCTGTATTCATCTATGCTACTGTCAAGATGTCTATGTCTAAATTTAACAATTAAAAAGTTATTAAACTCTCAACCTGATATCTTTCAGTGTTTAGACACAAGTAAGTAGTCTTGATTCATCTTATATAATTGTGTTTCGTTTTTTAATATCTATTTCATATTGTTGTATATTTAATACGCACATTTTAATTTTTGCTTAATTAAAGTTATACAAAAAAGCATCCCGGAAGTATTAGTAGAAACTATATGGCAAGTTTTAAAAAGGGAAAGATTAATAAAAACTTTTTTTGATATGTTAATGGATATGAATAAGTCGTTGATTATTTGGAAATATACGATCAGGGTATTTTCTTCGTAAGTACGTCTTGCGTTATATAAATTTCTTTTAACAAGGGCATCTGTAAAATACATATTACACAGACAGAAGAGAACAATATGCTTTAATCCTTGAGTTACACCTATCAATGTATTTGTAAATAGTATTTTGTTTAATTTTTATAACACGAAAATAATACAACAAAATTATGGCATTCTAGTTTTGATAGGGATTTTTTACTCAATGAAGCTAATGTTTAGCGAAATAATTATTGTATATGAGAAAAATAATTAGTATTCTTTGTACAAAAAATCTAACCGATTGGTGCCGTATGTGTGCCTCTGAAAAGATACCTCTTTAATATATCAACAAATTGTAAAAATGTCACTGAAATCTGCCCAAGCGTTTTTAGACCCCTGTATTACGGAAATTAAAAGTTTTCAGATAAATATTTATAGAACTAGTTTTTCATATTTTTATACAAAGAATTTTTATGCAATATTAATGTTTTTTTTTAATTTGTGAATACGACTCTGAACGAATTCTATTCTTTACGACTTTGCTGTGTATACCACACTATATTAAATTTGCAACATACAGTAACAGATTATTTCTAGCAGTCATATATTCAATTTCATTTGTCCATGGATTTTTAAATGCTTTCCATTCACTTTGCAGACGAACAAAATCGCCAGTTTTTGTTTTAAATCGATAGATACCAGTAGATATTTTTTCTGCAGATTGTAGCGCACATTTATGACATTCAGCTAATGTGGATACATCGTCGTGATGAAAGTATTCATACATACTGGTACCTATCAACTCCTGGGGTAAAAATCCCAACACCAACGTGGCCCTATCAATACAAAAAGCAAGGATGTGATATATTCATGGTTACTCTAAAATTATGATTAGAAATACCTTTGATCTACAAATAAAAACTTTCCATCCAATGAATGTCTCGATGTAAATTCAATAGTTTTCGCAACAGAATAATTTTGTGCTGCCGTTGCGATTGTTGATATGTGAGGTAAAATGCGGCCAAATGCGACTAGACATGGTAAAGTGCAAGACTCCGCATCTCTATCACTTTCTTGTTCCTCAATCCGACCTTTCCGGGAGGCCAAGATTTCAAGTAACCCGTACAATGAATTACGTTGTATTTTTTATCTGAAATTGGAAGAGTTTTATTTAAGATTTCAATATACAGGGTGAGGCATTAGTGCGTCAAAGCTCAATATATCCCTTAATATTGAAGATATCAAACAACTGTGTACTAAAATCATAGACAGTCTTAAGCTACATATTTTAAAATTAATTTCATATATACAGGGTGTTTCATATCGCTAGGGTGAACCAAACATACATTTTCTTAAATGGAACACACTATATATTATTTCAAATTTGGATTAAGCCCATCTTCCTCGTTATTTCAATACAAGGTTTCATTGAGTTATACCGAGTATTTCAGAGTTATGGTCAATTTTGTGTGAAAATCGTTGCATATTTAACGTCCTGTGTATTCCATATGAAATAGCTTGACATTATTTTTTACTGGAATAACTTTTTTATACTGTTATACTTTTATAACGAAGTGGTGTTTTTCCCAATATTACGAAAACTGTGTACAGGGCGATTCAAAACACAAATGCATTATTTTCTAATTTTTTTAATGGAACACCCTGTATTTTATATTAAGAAAGGGAAGAATACTTGATATACTTTCATTTTCATTATCTATTCCCTATATCTTAAATGGTTAGTTTCTTAGATATTTAATGATTTTTAAAAATGTGACCATTTTGGCAATAATTAGAATATAATACATTAGCCATGAAAAAGTGACATTAGAAAAGTCTGAATCATATTATTTATCAGTTAATCGACTAGTTTTATTTGTTAATATAATTTGTTAGATTTTGCAAATTTAATTACTCTTTTAAAATTAATTTTTCTGTTGAGGAATTGACAGACATGATATGGGTACTAGGAGAGTGCACTGAAAAATTGTCTACTTGCTAAACGAATTTACCAGGAGAGATATCCTGCCCGACGACAACCTGAAACAATAACGGTGGAAAGGTTGGATCCTACTCAGATAGGTTCTGTAATATACGAAAAACATGAAGGAGTGAAAACTGTTCTTACCGAGAAAAAAGAATTCAATGTGGTTCTTGCAGTTACGGACAATCCACATATTAGTACCAAAGAAATGAACATATTAGTCAAAAGGCTGTCCGAAGAATACTCTGTAAAAATAAATTAGATCCATATCGTATGCAATTGCATCAAGAGTTACTCGACAATGACTTGGCCCGTAGAGTTTGCTTTTTTACGAATGGGCTCAACAACAAATCCGCAACCAAAGAGATTTCTTTAATTTTGTTCTTTTTGGAGATGAAGCTACATTTCATAGAAATGAAAATGTAAATCGCCATAATTTTCATTATGATGCTACAAGTAATCCCTATTTTGTAGGATATTATAATCAAAATAGATGGTCTTTGAATGTATGGGGTGGCATAATTGGAGACTACGTAATTGGACCACATTTTTGAACAGGCCAAGTGAATGGTCAGGTTTATTTAGACTTCTTAGAAAGCCATTTACCATTATTGATGGAAAATGTTCCCATCAATATTTGTCAAATATGTGGTATTTACATGACGAGGCTCCGGTACATCACACAGACCGATTCATAATTATTTAAATACACATTTTCCTGCAAGGTGGATAGGGAAAGGAGGACCAACTACATGGCCAGACCGATCCCCAGAGCTAACTAAAATTGACTTTTTCGTGTGGGGTTAGGTAAAAGACTTTGTGTATAAAACACCGGCAACTACACAAGATGATGTGACAGTTTTTGGAGGATATTTTGAGCATTTATTGTGAACCTTGTTGTATAAACTTTGGCTAAAATGGTAAAATATTAATTATCGGTATAAGTTTTTTATTTTGTAGTTAAATTTAGTAAGATTATTTTAATTAATGATTTAGCATTTTTCTAATGTCACTTTTCATGGCTAATGTATTATATTCCAATTATTGCCAAAATGCGCACATTTTTTTAAATATCATTAAATATCTCAGAAACTAACCATTTTAGATATAGGGAATGGTTAATGAAAATGAAAGTATATCAAGTATTCTTCCTTTCTTAATATAAAATACAGGTGTTCCATTAAAAAAAAATTAGAAAATAATGCATTTGTGTTTTGAATCGCCCTGTACACAGTTTTTCGTAATATGGGGAAAACACCACTTCGTTATAAAGTGTAACAGTATAAAAAAGTTATTCCAGTAAAAAAATAATTTCAAGCTGTTTCGTATAGAATACACAGGACGTTAAATACGTAACGATTTTCACGCAAAATTAACCATAACTTCTGAAATACTCGGTATAACTCAATGAAACCTTATATTGAAAGAACGAGGAGGATGGGCTTAATCCAAATTTGAAATAATATATAGTATGTTCTATTTAAGAAAATGTATGTTTGGTTCACCTAGCGACATGAAACACCCTGTATATATAAAAAATTAATTTTAAAATGTGTATCTTAAGACTGTCTATGATTCTTGTACATAAAGTTTTTTGATATCTTCAATATTAAGGGATATATTGAGCTTTGACGCACTAATGCCTCACCCTGTATATACAAGATAATTCTGTCAGAGTGTTTGTAATAAGCCAATAAATTATTAATAACAATCAAGCATAAAGATCATTTATCTCTATTATGATCAAACAACTTTAATAAAATATCAATGCTTATAAACCTAACAACTTTCCTTCCAATTTTTCTTACCAAGCAATATTAATATACAAGACAAATAAACTTACTTCTAGTAGGAGTCATTTCTGAAAATGGTATACCTATCGTGTCATTTTATTACCTGGAGTATGCTTTCTTCTCCTGTAACATCCGGTCGTGGTATCAGCTTCTTCTTTCACTTGGCTAGTTACTTTACATTTCATTCTGCAAAAGAATGACCTTCGTGCTCAGGACAAAATGTCGTGTCGCTTTGGAGAACTTCTGCTTTCAAGGGTAACATAGCTGATTGATGGAAACGAAAAAAAGCAGGTTATATTAAAATAAAATGCTTATCAAAACAGTAGCATGTATTATAATATATTAATGCTAATTCATTAAAATAAGAAACAAAATTTGGATTTTGTAAAACACTATACAATTAAGACTTAAAAATAGATAAAATAACTGTTAGGT